>CM030360.1:125931544-126588329 GCA_017893485.1 Hemerocallis citrina
GTAGGCAGCCCTTAGGATATGAAGATAGTCCGCCCTCAAGATACACGGAATGCTGTCCATCCGGATCATCACCCGGCTCTCCTCGCCCGGTACAGGAGGAAGAGGGTCAATATCTTTAACATCGTCGGGGTACATCCTGATCGACCCCGGATTTTTAAAGGAGACCGGGGGAAATTCGAACCCCGATCTAGGGACATATTTATCCGGAGGAGGCGGACTATCCGGAAAGCTTAACTTCCTCTTCTTCCGGCGAGGACGAGCCTTCCTCTTGGGAGACGACGTCGACAAAGGTGGTAGAGGCGGAAGGTCGTCCCCGATCTCAACCGCCCCTCCTGTGGGGCCTTCGCCAGCACCTTCCTAAGCGCCCTCCCCTTCATCTCCATCATCCTCATCATCATCAACGGCGCCTTGACCCTCGGGATTCTGATCCTCCTCACCCTCCTCATCACCCTCGGCATCCTGATCCTCATCACCCTCCTCATCACCCTTGGCATCCTGATCCTCCTCATCCTCCTCACCCTCGTCATCCTCGACATCCCCCTCTTCCACTTCCACCTCCTCGTGCTCGTCCACGGGCTCCTTCCCCGGCCTTTGGGATCTCAGCGGCAACACTACGAAGGCCACATCATCACCTCCGTCCGACCCGGAGTCTGTCACGACTTCCTCCTTAACCATATATTTGCTAAGGGACGAAGACGTCTCTGACCCTGATTCCTCCGCGGAGCGGCCCAACGAACTGGCCTCGGATCTGGACTGAGAGTACGACATTACTAAGCAAGAATACTAACCTGAGATTTGTACCACGCGATCACCGGAAAATCTCGCCGACGGCAAGTGAGACCCTGTTCTTATGAAATTGGAAAGTAAGAATAAAGAAATGAAGAAAACAAAAGTAGGGAAGAGGGGAAGATTTATAGCGGAGAAAGCGAATCCTCGAGTTCCGCAATCATATCTGGCCATTGGATGTTAAATCATCAAGATCTAATGGCCGCTAAGATTTGTTGTCGCTTCGATTCGTGCGCTCATGACATCAGCAGTGGGCGCAAAATTACCCAGCTACCCCCCAGGCATTTTTCCAACAAACAAACTTTTTCGACAAGAGGGGTCGACGCTCGTATGACATCGCGAGCCACAACTTTCTCTTCTATTTTAACAGAAAGGTCGACGCTCGGATGGCATCGCGAGCCACAACTCCCTCCCTATTATGCATGAAGCTCAGACCTCGGATGACATCGTGAGCCACAACTTCCTCTTCTATTTAACAGAAGGGTCGACGCTCGGATGGCATCGCGAGCCACAAACTCTCTTCCAATTATGCATGAGGGTCGACGCTCGGATGACATCGCGAGCCACAACTTCCTCTTCTATTTTAACAGAAGGGTCGATGCTCGGATGACATCGCGAGCTACAAGCTCTCTTCCTATTATGCATGAAGCTCGGAGCTCTGATGACATCGCGAGCCACAACTTCCTCTTCTATTTAACAGAAGGGTCGACGCTCGAATGGCATCGCGAGCCACAAACTCTCTTCCTATTATGCATGAGGGTCGACGCTCGGATGATATCGCGAGCCACAACTTCCTCTTCTATTTAACAGAAGGATCGACGCTCGGATGGCATCTCGAGCCACAAACTCTCTTCCTATTATGCATGAAGCTCGGAGCTCGGATGACATCGCGAGCCACAACTTCCTCTTCTATGTAACAGAAGGGTCGACGCTCGGATGGCATCGCGAGCCACAACTTCCTCTTCTATTTTAACAGAATGGTCGACGCTTGGATGGCATCGCGAGCCACAACTCCCTCCCTATTATGCATGAAGCTCGGAGCTCGGATGACATCGCGAGCCACAACTTCCTCTTCTATTTAACAGAAGGATCGACGCTCGGATGGCATCGCGAGCCACAAACTCTCTTCTTATTTATGCATGAAGGTCGACGCTCGGATGGCATCTCGAGCCACAAACTCTCTTCCTATTATGCATGAAGCTCGGAGCACGGATGACATCGCGAGCCACAACTTCCTCTTCAATTTAACAGAAGGGTCGACGCTCGGATGGCATCGCGAGCCACAAACTCTCTTCCTATTATGAATGAAGCTCGGAGCTCGAATGACATCGCAAGCCACAACCTCCTCTTCTATTTATCAGAAGGGTCGACACTCGCGAGCCACACACTCCCTCCCTATTATGCATGAAGCTCGGAGCTCGGATGACATTGCGAGCCACAACTTCCTCTTCTATCTAAACAGAAGGGTCGACGCTCGGATGACATCGCGAGCAACAAACTCTCTTCCTATTATGCATAAAGCTCGGACCTCGGATGACACCGCGAGCCCCAGAAGCGCTCTCTTCTATTCAAGGGGGCTCGGAGCTCGGATGACACCGCGAGCACCAGAAGCCCTCCCCTATTCACATGAGGCTCGGAGCTCGGATGGAATCGCGAGCCCCAAAACCCTCCTCTATCCCACAAGCGAGGGGCACGTCTGCCGACCCCCCAATACTCGACAAACCGAGCTCCAACCCGACAGACCTCGACGTCCCCTCGCTCTTCCAACTAGCGAGAGGATCGTCTGCCGACCCTCGGAGCTCGTCCACCGACCCTAGACGCTCGGCAAACCGCGCTCCGACCCGACAGACCTCAACGTCCCCTCGCTCTTCCAACTAGCGAGAGGATCGTCTGACCCTCGGAGCTCTTCCACCAACCCCAGACGCTAAGCAAACCAAGCTCCAACTCGACAGACCTCGACGTCCCCTCGCTCTTCCAACTAGTGAAAGGATCGTCTGCCGACCCTCGGAGCTCGTCCACCGACCCCAGACGCTCGGCAAACCGCGCTCCGACCCGACAGACCTCAGCGTCCCCTCGCTCTTCCAACTAGCGAGAGGATCGTCTACCGACCCTCGGAGCTCTTCCACCGACCCCAGACGCTCAGCAAACCGAGCTCTGACCCAACAGACCACGACGTCCCCTCGCTCTTCCAACTAGCGAGGGGATCGCCTGCCAACCCTCGAGGCTCGTCTGCCAACCCTAGGGCTCCAATTGGGGATCCCTTCTTCCTACCCCCTGACCTCTCATGGAAGTAACAGATCCTATTTTTCTCGCCGCACACTCCACCCTGCTCTTCCTACAGAGGCGGAGAACCACTCTACACGGCTGGATCACCCAGCCCTCTAGGAGTGGGGGGCTTGTGATGTGGGTTGGATGACGTGGCCCCTTCTGGGTCACAGGATCCCCTCAGGAAACGTGCATCACCGAATCATCCGGATCCGCCACGTCAGCATCAGAAAACCGCTCAGGCCTCTGCCACGTCAGCCCTATACCGCCCAGGCCTCTGCCACGTTAGCCCTATACCGCTCGGGCTTCCACCGCTTCAGGCCCGCGGGCAACCGAGTCCAGACCCAGCCCCAAACGGGTCCAGACCCGGTTGGCTTCTCCTATAAATACCAGACCCCCTACCCTTTACCCAGGTAATCAACCTTTCCTACTCAAAACCCTAGTTACTGTTACTTTCTCTCAGTAGCTGACTAGATCGTCGGAGGATCTGCCACCGGGACCAACCCCGGTGTTCCTAGACCATCTGCAGGTACACGAGACCTCGGATCCGAGCCGAGCATCCAGCCTCCACCTCACTACCGCCTACTTCCGTACCATTCGCCCGGCTGAGGGTCGTCCGCACCGGAGCTTCCTCCACCAATACAAATCGAGTAAGAACTCACACCTGGTGCATCCACACGCCTCCCAAAAACAAACCGCATCAGTTATCATTAGCATTCTTCAGAAATTCCTTAATGTCATGCTCATATCGACTGTCCTTAAATCTTTCTTTGATATATCAATAAATGACTTGTCTGGGACTATCCTCATCTGCAAGAATGCAATTTTATGAAGTTTATAAAACTTAATGGTGAGATTTAACGTGTGTGCATGACTCATAAGCTTAAGTTTACTAGCGGCTGTCAAAGGAAATGGTCCTATCCCATTCAGATTGTAACAGTGTATACATACAAATGTTTTGGACAATTTCAATCGATTTGAAAAAAATTCAACAGCAGCTCCCCGTTGTTCTTCGAGTACATAGATTAGAAGCAAACTGCATGAACATGACGTAGAAATAGATATGCTGCATATGCACACCATGTCTACATTTCTACACGTAAAAAAAAGGAGAAGCATTGCTGATATTTACTCAAAATGAATGAGATTGCCGATAAATTTGAAACCATTCACTATTGCATTCTGAACCAGTCCAAAACAGGATATGTCCAATAACTACAATTCGTTTTGTTTCTTCCCCGGACATAGAATGCGTGATCATTGTCAAGTTTTCAATCAAGACTGAAACCAACAACCATCATGTAGTTCCACATGGGATTGGTCTTCACGGAGTAATTATTGAAGAGTAATTACTGAACAAAAACATGAATCTAAGGCTAACGTATGTACAAATGTGTGTATATTATAAGTGTACGAATGTGCACGAAGTTCCAAAATTTTGGAAATAACTTCAAGAACAAAAAATTATATAACACAAATAGGGTAACACAGTACAAATAAACATCCATTCATTCGCTAGAACAATACCATCGTTCTCTCAATACCCTTCCTCTTACTGCTACTGGCTGCTATTACAAGAACCTAAGGAGTGTTCCTCCATTATACTGTTAGCAAACTCGCATCAGATGGAGAATATAAGCACTTGAAAGTTAGTGTGGAGAAACAAGTTCCATCCTAATCATATATATCCCTTGTTTCAATTATTTTTCAACTTTTTGTTTCATTTGGAACATAACCATCAATAAATATTTTCTCTGTTTACTTCCGTCCAACCATCCAATTTTTCATAGTAACTATGCTAAAGAGAACTAAAATCTGACTTTGAAGCATAGATACAGCCAGTACAACATGTTGGCTGTTTTACTTCAAAACCCAAGATTCCTTCTTTTTCCTTTAGTTCACAACGGTGGGAAAGACCACCATGTGAGTGTATATAATACAAACCACTCTTTATCCCATTGTAGTCTAGTGTGGTGTGGAGAGAACCCTTGGGCCACACGCGCGCGCCGCCGCCGCCCGGCCCGGTTCGGTTCGGCGCGCATAGTGGGCACGGGTATGCGCGCCCGCATCTGCGGACACGAATGCCGATCCGAAATTGCTCTTCGGGTTCGGGTTGAGATCCAAAACTTCTTTTGTTGTTTATTTTTTTTTCTTTTGACTAATTCCACTTAAACGTTGGATTAGTTTTTCAGATCTGATTTTTCTAGCCTCCTTCTCTCCCAACGTTCACATGTCTTGTGCCTTTATATTCTAAACTCCCTTCCATTTTTTTGCTACTACTGAAAAATATTGCATCGAATCCACACAAATAATTCTTCTTCCTTGCTGCTTTCGCAATCCGCAAGCAAAGCAACACAGTTCCATTCGCTGTTTCCGCTCCTTTCCTTTTTTCACCGTCGTTCTGGGTAAGGCTAAGTTCGGGTCATCTCTCGACGTTGTGTGCAACAGCGAGACGCCGGTGATACCGGGGGTTTTACCACTAGGAGCATCTGCAAAGCGTCTGCACATAAGACCGCGGATCAACTCTTAGGGCAGTGCGTATCGCGCGACTTCCCCATAGGCCGGTAAATCCGTTTTTATTTATTTTGTTCCAACAGATTAAAAAGATTAGAGACAATTTTATACAACAATCTAAGAGTTGACACGTATTCTTAATCTGATTAGTTTACCATATATTGTTAACTAAGAACAGCCATCTTGTTAATCTGATTGGTTTAGCATAAATTGTTAATTAACACCTTCCATATTGTTAATCTGACTAGTTTAGCATATCTTGTTAATTAAGAATAGTCGTATTGTTAATCTAATTAATTAAGAACAGCCGTATTGTTAATCTTGTTAATTTATCATATCTTGTTAATTAAGAACAGCCTGATTGTTAATCAGATTAAATTAGTATTTACTGTTAATTAAGCATACATTCTAATATAATTCTCCTCTAAACTTTCCAATAACATACACCCGTCTGACCAATACTTAGATGTCCTGCATCGTTCGTGAATATTAGTCTCACTTTGAAACTACTGGATCTGTAATTGTGTGTGCTCATAACTTGCTAATAATTTGCTTGCCTTTTGTTAATCAGTCAATTAGGCATATACATATTGATTACCTGATTAATTAGCACATATAATCATAATTGCTTACTGTTAATCCGTTAATTTAGTACATTCTGTTTGATTAAGATCACCTGATACATCATACACACTTTTGATTAAGATACACTTCATTCTGTTAATGAACTTCATTATTAAATATTGTAAGGGCTAAATAAATAAATAAATTATTAGTGAAATTCGAAGCTGAATCCGAAGCTTTAATATTATCTTCGTTAATCACAATTTCGAGACAGATAATTAAATTTTGTTGCATCACTATAGATTCCCACACTGTAGAATATCTATAGCTTTAAAATCCTTACATTATTAATTTATTGGTAAATCACAAAATTTGTTGGCTCGAATTTGTGTTGTTAGATTCACTTAAATATTCTCAAAGTCTTAGAATACTTCTTGCTGTACATTTGTTTTATTAACTTGCAATTTGCTAGTATAATTAAGTGTCTTGTTATATTGTGAATAGCATTACCACCTGCATAACAATATCAAGACGATTATTAGTTGTGGTGCTAGATATCTCTTAGTACCCTTTAAACATTTAGATAAAGGAATAGTTATTGATTTTGCAAATTCCTTAAAAGAAATCTAAAGGTCTTAAAAGGAAAGAAAAATTTGGGAACAAGCCTAAAGGGTCCTTCTGTCAACCGGGTGTAAACAGCCCTAAGCGACACGGTATTTAAGCATCTTCGGACCACCGCTAGCTAGGAACCGACTCCTACAGCTAACCCAAGTTAATCAGAACTTGATAGACTAAAGATTTGTTTAGGTTGATTAGCAATATCATTAAACTATAATCTAGAACCCGCGACACCTTTATTGAGTAGCTACAGTATTATTTAAATCATGACTGGAAAAGAAGAGACTGCTTCAGCAAAGCCAGCCAAGTTTGATGGCACCCACTTCAAAAGGTGGCAGAGTCAGATGAAATTCTAGCTCACCACCTTAGGACTCCTTTCAGCAATTGATAGATCCACACCCAACACGACTGAGTCTGACAAATTTGAGTCCACCAAAGAAGTTTCTGAATCCACCTTTTCATCTCAAACTCCTAAGGAATCCGCTAGTTCCCAAAAACCAAAAACCCATAAGGAAATAGACTTTCACTGTTTTCATCGAATCCTAAGCGCCTTATCTGACTCCCTTTATGACATATTCTTTGAATATAAAAATGCTCAAGAACTTTGGGACGCTTTAGACGATGAATATGGTTGTGATGATGCTGGAATTGAAAGATTCAATTCTTCAGCTTTCAATAGGTATTTCATGGTAGATAACAAACCTATGAATGACCAAATCCATGAATTCCAAGAATATGTGAGGCATATTCAAGCAAAAGGTACAACCTTTTCTACTGAATATAAGATAGCTTGCCTAATAGATAAACTCCCTCCTTCTTGGTCTGATGTCAAGAAGGAAGTCACTCATACTCAAGGTGAGCTTACCTTTGCCCAAATCCTAAAGAAGATTAGAACAGAAGAACAACTTAGGCTTAGGTCAAACCCTAAAAATGAGTCTAAAGCAAAGGTAAACCTTGTAGTGTCTACCCAAGGCAAATCCAAACCTAATAATCCTCACAAACCTAAGAAACCATTCTTCAAGAAAAAGAACTTTCAACCTCATCACCAGAATCACCAAAACCACCAAAACCGCCAACACCAGCAAAACCACAGGACTAGAAACTTCGGTCAGACTTAGGACCAACAAAAGTTTTGTTTGGTGTGTGGAAGAACAAATCATCTATCCTTCAATTGCTTTCATAGGAAGAAGGAACCAATGAAGACTCCTTATAAGGGAAAAGGCTCTACTAAACCAGAAGCCAACATGATTCTAAATGGATCTTCTAGTTCCTTCAGGTCAGTGTCTTTCCAACCATCTGTTAATATTTCTTACCATTCTGATGACTGGTGGTTGGATTCTGGAGCTAATGTTCATGTTTCATTTGATCGCTCCTGTTTTTCAAACTATCAGGAATCATGTGGAGGAGGCATAACCCTAGGAGATGGATCAACGGCACAGATTGTAGGAAGAGGAAGAATAGACCTGAAGATGACATCAGGAAAAAATCTAGCTCTTCATGATGTACTTCATGTGCCGTCAGTTAGGAGAAACTTAGTTAGTGGTTCCCTTCTTGTAGCGTCAGATTTCAAAATTGTAATGGAAGCAAATAAAATTGTATTTTCTAAGAATAAATATTTTGTTGGAAAAGGATATGTAAAGGATGGTCTTTTCATTCTCAGCACTATAAATAAAATGTCAGATCCTTCTCCTGTTGTTTCAAATATAGAATCTTCCAATGTTTGGCATGGTAGACTAGGTCATGAGAATCTGGGTTCTCTTAGAAGGATGATGAACTTAGATCTTATTCCCAAGTCTCCTGTAGATAATAAACACAAATGTGAAATTTGTGTTCAAGCCAAACATTCTAGACTGCCTTTCAAATCTATAGAGAGGAATTCTGATCCTCTAGAACTAGTTCATAGTGATGTTTGTGACTCAAATAGGGTTTTGACCCGAGGCGGTAGGAAATACTTTGTCACTTTTATAGATGACTTTTCTAAGTATTGCTATACCTACCTTCTCAAAACCAAAGATGAAGTTCTAGACAGATTTAAGGTTTTCAAATCCGAAGCCGAGAACCAATTAGAGAAAAAGATTAAGATCCTTAGATCTGATCGTGGCGGAGTGTATACCTCAAACGAAATGACTAACTTCTGTAAAGAACACGGAATAATTCATGAGGTGACTGCTCCTTACTCACCACAGTCTAACGGAGTTGCTGAAAGAAAGAATCGAACTCTGTTAGACATGGTGAATGCCATGCTTCTCAGCTCAGGAGCTCCTGATAACTTGTGGGGAGAAGCCTTATTGACAGCCTGTTACATCCTAAACAGGATCCCTAGTAAGTCAAAGGATAAGACTCCCTATGAATTATGGAAAGGTAGAACTCCTAGAGTCCATTACCTTAAGGCATGGGGATGTTTAGCAAAAGTAGGAATCCCTGAACCTAAAAAGAGAAAGATTGGACCTAAGACTGTAGATGCTGTGTTCATAGGATATGCCTTAGATAGCAATGCCAATAGATTTTTAGTGACTCATTCTGAAGTAAATGAAATCTCTAATAATACCATCATAGAAGCTAGAGATGCAGTTTACTTTGAGAATATATTCCCTTTTAAAGATAGAATTTTTTCCAACCCCTCCAGTAATTCCCTGCCTCCTTCTACCAGTTCCCATTCTCAACCTTCTACCTCTCAACCTGATCAAGACTCAGAACCTAGAAGGAGCAAGAGAGGTAGGATTGAAAGAAATTTAGGAGAAGATTTCTTCACTTATTTAATAGAGGGTGATCCCTCTACTTACGAAGAAGCAATATCTTCTCCTGATGCACCTTTCTGGAAAGAAGCCATCAACAATGAGTACAACTCCATTATGGAGAACAGTACTTGGCATTTAGCAGACCTGCCTTTAGGTAGTAAACCCATAGGTTGCAAGTGGATCTTCAAAAAGAAACTTAGAGCTGACGGTTCAATAGAGAAATACAAAGCTAGATTAGTAGCCAAAGGTTTCACCCAGAAAAAGGGATTAGATTATTTTGACACCTACTCTCCTGTAGCTAGGATTGCCTCTATTAGAACTCTTCTAGCTTTAGCATCCATTCATGACTTGATAATACATCAAATGGATGTAAAGACAGCCTTTTTGAATGGAGACCTAGAGGAAGAAATCTACATGGAGCAACCTGAAGGTTTTATTGCTAAGGGTCAAGAAAAGAAAGTTTGCAAGTTAGTAAAATCTCTTTATGGCCTAAAGCAAGCTCCCAAGCAATGGCACAGCAAATTTGATAAAGTTAATTTAGAATATGGCTTCTTACCAAATGAGTATGATAAATATATATACTCAAAAAATATTGATGGAAGTTGTGTCATTATATGCTTATATGTAGATGACATCCTTATTCTAGGATCAACACTTGAGTTAATAAATAATACTAAAGATTATTTATCTAGCATGTTTGATATGAAAGACTTAGGAGTAGCTAACCTGATTCTAGGAATGCAAGTATCCAAATCCAAGGAGGGTTATAATCTCTCCTTAGTACATTCTATTGAGAAAATGCTAAGAAAATTTGAGTACTTTGATAAGACACCTGCTCGTACTCCTTTTGACAGTAGTATCATTCTCAAGAAGAATGAAGGTTCACCTGTGGAACAATATAGATACTCTCAAATGATAGGTTCTCTTATGTATATATCAAATAGAACTAGACCTGATATTGCATTTGCTGTTAGGAGACTTAGTAGATATACTAGTAACCCAAATCGGTCACATTGGTCAGCATTAGAAAGAGTATTTAAATATCTTAAGGGTACTATAGATTACAAACTTCATTATTCTAGATACCCTGATATCATAGAAGGTTACTCAGATGCAAACTGGGTAACTGACTCACATGATGTGAAATCCACAACTGGATATGTCTTCACTTTAGGAGGTGCTGCAATCTCCTGGGGTTCATGCAAACAAACCATCATAGCTAGAAGTACTATGGATTCTGAAATGATAGCTTTGGTAACTACTTGTACAGAAGCTGAATGGCTAAGAAATTTAATTATGCATATACCTGTTACTAATATTCCTGTTCCTCCTATTTCCATAAACTGTGATAATAAATCTGTTATAGAACTACTAAAGCATGATTCTGTGAATGCTAAGATGAACAGGCACCTGCAGCTGCGCTTCAAGTCAATCAAGAGCCTATTAGGCAAATATGTAGTTCTTGACTATATAAAGTCAGAAAAGAACCTTGCAGACCACTTAACAAAGGGTCTGTCTAGGACGTTGATCCTAGAATCATCGAGGGGGATGGGGTTAAGCCCATAAGTAAGTCACCAGCAGTGGCAACCCAACCGAGTCTGACTGGAGATCCCAAGAAGCCGGTTCAATGGGTAGAAACAAGCTGGACTTCGGTGACTATTATGGAACACTGACTCGGAGATTAAATTCTCATAAATTAATGCCCAGGTGGCTGTACGAGATTGTACAATGATATCCCATCCCTATGGTGACAGTGCTCCTGTGTGATCTGGTTAGGATGAGTTCTAAACTCTTAATAAATCCAAACATTATTATGTAGGGTTGACTCCGATCACCAACCCTTTGAGGACTTACCTATATGAGAGGTCGTGAAGGCCGCGACTATGGGACAGGGCGATCCCAGACAACTCTCATGAATATGAAAAAGTGCGCATGGCCATTCAAAAGCGCCACCCGATAGATCCAAGAACCTCTAGCGTACTATGTGTGCTATTTTCTGAATCTGAGTCAAGAAGTCTGATTCAAGGCGTAGTCCATCAAGCACTTCTTCAGACAAAGACAATAGTCACTACGTGAGATTCAAGGCTGTAGTCCATCTCATCTATGCATAGTATACTCTTGTCCAGAACTTCTATATCATTACTCTTTTGTTATCACTGCCTTTGAATCTTGGTTTTGGGGGGGGGAGGATTGTTGGCTGTTTTACTTCAAAATCCAAGATTCCTTCTTTTTCCTTTAGTCCCACATCGGTGGGAAAGACCACCATGTGAGTGTATATAATACAAACCACTCTTTATCCCATTGTAGTCTAGTGTGGTGTGGAGAGAACCCTTGGGCCACACGCACGCGCCGCCGCCGCCCGGCCCGGTTCGGTTCGATGCGCGTAGTGGGCACGGGTATGCGCGCCCGCATCTGCGGACACGAATGCCCATCCGAAATTGCTCTTCGAGTTCGGGTTGAGATCCAAAACTTCTTTTGCTGTTTATTTTTTTTCTTTTGACTAATTCCACTTAAACATTGGATTAGTTTTTCAGATCCGATTTTTCTGGCCTCCTTCTCTCCCAACGTTCACATGTTTTGTGCCTTTATATTCTAAACTCCCTTCCATTTTTTTGCTACTACTGAAAAATATTGCATCGAATCCACACAAATAATTCTTCTTCCTTGCTGCTTTCGCAATCCGCAAGCAAAGCAACACAGTTCCATTCGCTGTTTCCGCTCCTTTCCTTTTTTCACCGTCGTTCTGGGCAAGGCTAAGTTCGGGTCATCTCTCGACGTTGTGTGCGACAGCGAGACGCCCGTGATACCGGGGGTTTTACCACTAGGAGCATCTGCAAAGCGTCTGCACATAAGACCGTGGATCAACTCTTAGGGCAATGCGTATCGCGCGACTTCCCCATAGGCCGGTAAATCCGTTTTTATTTATTTTGTTCCAACAGATTAAAAAGATTAGAGACAATTTTATACAACACAACATATTCACATACTTCTTTCAAGAAAAAAATGTTCAAAACATATTACCCTTCAAATGCATAACTAACGATGAACGGGTAAGATGTAAAATCATGAAGGAAATAAAAAAACAGAAGAAATTTTTTTTTTTTTGAGAAAACTGAAAATGAAGTTAGAATGTGATAAAACTATCAGTGCTGATAGTAATCAACCCTTGGTTAGAGCCAATGTCGAGGCACTCCTTCCCTTGAACACCGCAAGCAGCTGTGGATCCTCTTCTTGACTACGATCCACCTGCAACAAAACAAACCCATAAAACCAGCAGTGCCTAATTTGAGTTTTAATAAGAAATAGCAAATGGGTTCCCTAAAAAAGCGCCACGATCACAACTTTCACTTAAAAATTTGCTCAATTTCAAATGCCCAGAACTTGTTTGACGAAGTGACTGAATGAGCATCGAAAGAAACATAAAATACAAGTCGATAAGCATCTAAATCTATGCCAATACTGCATGATATACGAGCTCAATTTGCCTTTAAACCCCCAAAATACATGAAGTGAACCAGCAGTGCCTAACATGATGTTTAAGAAGAAATTGCGAAAAGGATTCTAGAGAGAGATACCTGCAATCGAGTCTGTTGAGTAAAGGATATGATGCGGAGTGAAAGAGAAGATGAGGCGATCTGAGAATATTTGGAGGAAGGAGATGAAGAGCGAAGATGAAGAGCTGGATGTCAAACCTTTGGGAGGGAGGTGAAGATCGAGGGCGATCAGAAAATCTGGGGGAGGATTTGAGCTTTGGCTGTTTGCTTCTCTTTTAAATAAATAATTAAATGGTAAATGACCTATTGGCCCCCAAAGTTAGTAATAATATCCTATACATATCTGAACTTATTACCCCAATGACACTGTAAGTTTGAAAATTAGATCTATAGGCACTAGCCATTCATTTATCAGTTAAATTAGTAGAATATTCGTGGTATATACCTCTTAACGGGTTCATACCCGTTAAGAAGTATGTGAAAAGACCAAAATGTCCTCGATCTCTTCATCTTCTCTTCCTCTTCTTGGGTATCTCTTCCTCCCCTTTCTAAACTCTAATTATCATCTCTTAAAATTTCAAAATCCTAATTCGAAATCCTAAGTATTGTATATCTCTCATCTCTCATCCTCGACGCCCCGTACATCCTCAATCTCCTGCCTCTTTTTGTAAGGGCCGTTGTCGAATGCCCACCTAATGTATGAGGGTCAGAGTTGGGTTTTTGAATAGCGTATGCCATTTGACAATATGACACTAGAGGGAAGTGTATGATTCTCATTTACAATTTTGTCATAAATATTGTTTAATTTCTTGCAAATTATTTTGGATTCTCAGTAGGCAATGATGAGTTACACAAAATAGTATTGTTTGTTTTTTATATGATACTTAGTTGCTTATTCTGTATTGTGGATGGAAGTAAAATAATATTCATCGAAAATAATATGGGTTGGGAATTATCTTGAATTCTTAGTAGGCATTTGAACTAATGCTTTTGATTTTTCTTAGGCATTTGCTGTTGCTGCTTATGCATAAGCTGCACATGCTTTTGTTGCTGCTTTTTATGCTTGGTTGCTTCTGATTTTACTATTGTTGCTTCTGATTTTTGTTGTTGCTGATGAACTAGTTGGCATGGCATTACAATGCAGCCCTAGTGACACCATTTTTTACATATTTGATGAACTGATACTACTGTAATTGGCAAATTTGATATGTCCGTGCTGACAATTGTGTTATGAGCCTGCTAATAATCATTTAATGTATTGTTTAGTATCATGTACAGATACATGAATATTGCTGCTAAACTCTTTTTTTTTTTGGTTGGCAGAAGAGGAAGAAAAGCTTGTTTTTTTGTGGTTGATAGAAGAGGAAAAAGAAGCAGCAGCAATAGAAGCTAAAGCTAGTATATTGAAGCAACTGAACCTGAAGAAGTAGCAGTTTGCTTGTATTGAAGAATTAGCCGTTTGCTTCTATTAAAGAAGCAGAATAAGAACAAAATTTAGAAATGTCATTTGATTTTTGTTCATTTAATTTTTTTTTATTAACATAGTATTTGCAAGTTCTTTAAAATGTAATAGTTCTTTGAAATATAATAAAAGAACAAGATTTAGAATTGTATCAATATTTGTCAGTTCTTTCTTCAATGATATTATTTTGTCATCTCTTTCATATAGTATTTATTGGTTAATAATTAAGTTTATTGAACAAAATATAATGACCATATTTTGCTGTAAAATTTTGGAATGCTTCTAAAGATAGTTGAAGCATTCACATCCTTGAAGCAATGTAATAAAGGGAAAATTCATTTATTCGTGAGAAACATCATTGAAAAGAAAAAAAGGGAACATTTATTTAATCGTACAAGTAAATGCATAAACTTTTAGAGATATTTGATAAGTTCATATGTACATACATACACCATCATTTCGCAAGTTTATATATGCATCTCTGATCATAGATACACTAACCTCGGTTCCCGTTTATACGAATTTGTATTTTTCTTTTCTCCGTATTATTGTATTTTAAAAAATTTCCCGTAAATCTTTTTATTCTTCTAAACTCTATTGTACGTATTTGAATAATCAATTATTTTTATCAAAGCCCAAACCATCTTATAGTTTGTAAGCCCAATCTTTTATCCCTTCTAAAATTATTTATTTTATTTTGTGAAGCCCAAATCTAAAGCCCAAGTGTATTAATCCAAGCCCATACTTTTTAACCCTAAACAAATCATATTGGATCCTAACCCAAACGCACATTTTAAAACCCACTACCCAAAACCCAACCAGATCCACTCATATCTCATAACTGCACCCACTTTCTCCTAATTAATGCCCACTATCTCATCCCGTAACCCCATACCCCCACTATCTCAACTAAACCCCCACAATCAATACCCATTATAATATTATTATATTATTATATTATAAAACACCCCATCCCCTGTCTTTCTCCCTCCCCGTCTCTCTCTTACCCCCTCCTTCTCCTTGTCTCCTCTGTTTTCCCAAACCCAAACAAAGCACCCAACCGCTCGTCTTCTCCGCCCACTGCCTCCATCGCCCTGTCGCTGCGCCTACAACCAATGACAACCACATCACCTCGCCACCCCGAGCACCGCAACCTCCCCTGTCCCGCTCGGGCCACCCCTTCCTTCCGCCTTCCTCGACGCTGTAGAGCCCCGAATTTCCAATATGATATCTCAAAAATACGTGGCACAATTTTCAGCATCAACCTCAATTATAATAGTAAACATAGCCAAAACACAGATAAATTTTTCAATTTTTACTACATTAATTCTCTACAAAGCACATCGGAAAACAAACACCTTGAATTACAAATTCTTTCCTTTACAACACATTGTTTTACAATTTGCATAAGCCATAATATCAATTTAGCACAAGCATCCAAATTCCAAGCTATAAGCACCTACATGTAAAACATGAGGGTAGAGATAACCCTAACTCCCAAAACCACATGGGTCAACCATAACGGTGTGAGTGACATAAAATAAATGTAACATAAATAAAACATTAGGCATGGAGTCATAAACAACATGTATCAACAGAAGTAACAAATGGAATAAGAAATAATAATAAATAAAACATGAAAACGTCAAGTGAAACTAGGCTAAGTATTAAGTGTAGAAAAACAGAAAACAATATGCATAAAACCAAGTCAAGAAAACACCAATGCTATATGCCGACTCTCGAATGCATACTTGTTGGATTCTATGCATCCCACTCTACATAGGTCTGGTGCAAGCCTTTAACGTTCTCCACTTAATAGGGTTTAATCTCTCGTTATGCATGTAATCCTACTAGATGACTACTACGAGATATAGATAAACTGTGAGTATTAGCCCAAGCCCCGATAATTAAGGAGGTCAATCTCTATCCACAGATAATTCTGGAGACTATTTCACTCACACCTGGGAATCTTCGAGAATACCCCATACCGCAAGTTATGGCGCCTCATCACACGAATACCCCATGAGTGTCGCCTTGACCCCGATAATTCCGGAGATCAATCCCACACCGCAAGTAATTCCAGAGACTATTTCACTCACACCTCGATAATTCTGGGGATTATCTCACACTGCAAGCCATACTGAGGCCCATAACCCATGTTATCATTTCATCATATGACCATCTAGTGTCTGTCCTTATTTTGTTAAGTTAATTAATTAATTACGAATACCCTAGGGTTAGTGTACCCTACCGGACTGAACTAAACTAATCAACAACACAACCACAACTGGCCAAACCACAAAATCTCAACTGTCGGTGTCTAGGGTCCCACACAATCTCTAAAGACTCACAACTCAACCATCACACCAAAACTTTTCAATAAAACTCACAAATCCATTATCAAAACGTTTACAATAAGAGAACCCCTTAAACCAACAAAATTCAAATTTATTTAATGTACTCATAAAATTACATAATTCAAATAAAATATTAAATTCACTAAATAACAGAAAATCATATTTTTAAGTCGTAGAATATCACCAAAATATCAATTCGTTTGAAAACACATATAACTTACTTAAATAAGGTCATAAGAATACATTTGAAAACCTATTATAAATAAAATTTAACTCTCTTAAAAATACTGTAATCTGTAGTAAAAGCATCATCTAAAACAGTAGAGTAATGATCCAAAATATTGAGGAAATAATCATTTAAAAGAAACGAAGAAAACTCAATCAAAACAGCCCAAAGAGCAACTAACGGTCGACTGCTCAAAAGGGACAGTCGACTGGCAAATGAAAATTGCCAAAATAGACACATGACAGTCGACCATGCGGTCGACCATGACCTGCCATACAGCCGGGTAGGATTCTTTGTGCATGTTTCGACTGATACTCGATTAAAACTTTGTAAAATCAAAATCTAATATACTGAGGTGATAAAACGTATCTTGTATGACATATAGGAGTTATTAAAATACATTAAAACATATCAAGATTTCAAAAATAAAATTTTTTCACAAATCCTTCAAAACAATCAATATATATACATATATATTCAAATAAGGATTTAAGCATCAGTATAACATCAAAAATTCACCAAATAGGAGTAGTCTGATGTTCAAACCATCTCAGTACCAAATAATTGAAATCCAATCAAAACTTCGTCAAAATTCACAAAATCTTCAAAATAGTATATGAAAAGGGGGAATGTGCATATGAGTGTATTTGTGCATCAGTAAAACATTAAAAATCCATAGTATGTGTGTGGTATAAAGTTCAAAATTATCTCAGTACTAAACAAAACAATTCGAATCTCAATTGAAAACCTCATAAAAATCACAAAACTCAAGTGTGGCCATAAGCATCAGACCCGAAAATACAAGCTTTTCTTCCCCTTCAAAACTTGATTCTTTTAGTTCAATAACTTGTTATATACATACCCAAATCATCTACATCAGTTTATCCACGATTATAAGCAATTATAATGACTATTCAACAAGTTTGATGCATCAACAGTGTGTATATATTCATATTAACATGGCAGATCCCCTCTTTGTTCAAATTTGTGTATTTTCATGTAATAACATCACAAAACTCATTATATACATTCAAACCAGCAACAAAAGATTGAAAATATCCTACTCATGATCTCTATTAGGTTCTTTAATAGTCTCAAGTCATCAAATTAGGATTTTAACCATCAATAGTATAGTTTCAAGAAAAGATTCACTTTTTAATTCATCTACTCATCAAAATTCATTATATCTTCATACCATCATCTAACATGCTTTCTAACAGATAAATCATCACATAAAATATGCTTAGAACAATAAGAAAATAAACACAAGTCACTCACCTTATTGAAGAATCAACCGAAGATAATAAGAAATAAGAAAAATCCCTCACTTCGCAAGAAAACCAAGATCCTCGCTTTAAAACTCCAAGAAAATAATAATAAGAAACCCCTTTGTGTTGTGCAGCGAAGAGACGGCTGCACCCCACCCTATATAGGCCGGAATCCAAGTATCTAGGGTTTTTGAATAGATTTGTAAAATATCTCTCTTTTAAATATAGCTTTACATATATAGATCCTTATACTTGGAAATTGAATAAAACCAACTTAATTGAGATTTAAAAATAAAAACACCCTTCTAGTATCAGCCGGCACTATTTTGAAAACCCAGAAAAACGAAATTGCACTTTTGCCCATCTAAATGGCAATTTTACAAAAAGACATTTTTTTTTTATCAAAACTTGCAAAATAAACCAAATTTATTAAAACAAAAAGTAAACTTGTCACGCCCCATCTCCCAAAATACGGGAATACGAGCCCGTGACGAAGGCCTAGCGAATGATATTAACATCATCCATAAGCTATACCAGTCTTAACTCAACAATATAAAAAGAAATAATCACAACCACGTAGATAAATATAATCACATTAGCAATAACTGAGATTAAACATGGTAGTAGTCAACATAATAACCAACAACTGGAAAAATAAACAACAATTACGGGTCAACAAAGTCCGGAATACAAAGTTCAACAAAGCAACAATGCGATAAAAGAATAACATGGAAGAAGATAATTTATTTCAAAGAAGCTCCTGCTCTAAACCTAGAAGAACTACTCACCAATGCCTTCTGGCAATTCTCCTTGTGCACTTGTGGTTAGATCAACTAGAGTGGAAAAGAAAATATCCTTAGAGCAAGTACGAACAACAAGTAGTGAAAAGCAAAGAGTAAAGGAACATGGTACATCAAGGAATGTGAAGTAAGATCAAAGTCCAAAAGCAATAACAATATCAATAAACAATGGTCAAGTGTACAAGTGTCAACTTAGGTTTATTAGCATTTTATTTTTCCTATCTATTGTACGTACTACTGTGTCCCATACTACAGGTTCGGTGCACGCAAAACAGTGTACGTTTTAGACATAGTGGTAGGATCTACAGAGCGTGTACTCGGTGTAATAAGATAACATGATAAAAAAATAACAAGTTCACAAATTCACAAGTATTCTCCACCTTCCATGTCAATAGTACAAGTACACAAGAAGGGCCCTACCGAGTACATTTTCTGAGATTATCCACTACTAAGTCAACCCTTATTAACCTCGGCTTGTTTAATATTTTATTATTTCATTCATGGTCATGCAAGTGTATATATAAGAGTGTCAAGGCGATGATAAAGATGCAATAAAATAATGCAATGCATGATAGTGTACATGTAATTGTAAATATGAAAAGAGCAGATACATCAGTACTAAAACATCAGTAACTCACAAACTATAACTCAGAATTCGATTCCGACGAAGGAAAAATAAACTAGACATCTGGGGCTACAATTCATATTCAATACGTTTTAATTAATTCTGACTGTAACTAGGTCAATTATTCTAATCTTTACAGCATAACGGTTCTGGCAGCAGCTTATAGTCAAAATTTTATGGGTGAAAACTAGGTGTAAAATCAATCTAAAAATCTACAAAAATTAGGAATGGATCCTAAGCATATCTACTAAGTTTCTAGAGAGTTTCATGGCATTACACTACTGTTATCATGGTGTTTCAACTGAAAGTTGTGTCGATGTTTCATTAATTTGCAATATGGAAAGTACAGACAAGCAGTGACTAAAACTGTGATATCTCACAGCTCACAGATCGGAATTTAGATCCTTTAAGTGTTCTGGAAACTAAATTCATTAGGCTATAATTCCTTTTATTTGGTTTTGGTTGATTCCTATTGTAACAAGGTCGAAACCTCAGTACAAAACAGAATAGGCAGTAAGACATAACAAAGGTCATCATATATATTTATCAAAGTGAATAAATCAACATGTTCTTGTATCATGAATACATTAACATTAAGGTACAGCAAGTTGAAATGAAATTCTACTGTATACAAGGTAAGATTATCATGTCACGATTCAATTCACGAGATCTCAACCAATCAACATATATTCATATCATTATATATATCTCATATGTAAGTTCTAGTCAATTTGTTCATGTCATGTGTGCATGCAAGTTTGGGTTTGAATCAATGGATATTGGCACGAAGTCAAGGATACTTCGGGTTAGCTCGTGTAAACCCTCGATATCCCCAACAGAAGGTACACAAAGCAATATTTCGATAATTGAAGGGGAACTACATGCGGAGATCAACGATCTTGAACTAGAAAAATAAATGAGTTCAAGTGGACTTGCCTGTTACTTGGTTAATTCGAATAATTTAGAATAATAGGATAGAAATCCCGACGGCAACACGTGCACTCCCATGTACACCGTAATACGTGTAACACACGTGCGAGAAAACACAGCAACACAGCGGGATCAGCAACACAACAGCAAACACGATCCACCCAAACACCAAACAGCAAACATCGGATCCCCCAAAACCAAAACAGCAAACACTGTAAGCTTCACTGTCTTCTTTCTCGCTTCGACACAGAGAGAGAGAGAGAGAGAGTGCGGGAGTGAGGACGGTTGCGGCGGGTCGAAGGGGTGTTTGATGACAGGGAGCTGGCGAAAATGCTCACGGTCGAGGGGCGACGCAGTGACGGTCGACCGCGAGGGCAGAGGTCGACGATGAGGCGGCGCTCTGTTTTGGGAGCGAGATATAGGAGTGCAAAAATTGGAGGCAGTGATTGGAGTGAACGGGGCTTCGACGACGACGACGAGGGGCTAGGAGGTCCTCTGGTAATTGCAAGGTGAATGGGGAGAGAGCGAGAGGATGAAGACGAGCGGGGCTCAAGCGTCGTTGGGTTTCGATGCCTCATCACAAAGAGGAGGATGACGATGGGTTCTCGGAGTTCTTCAGTGTTGGTCGGGGAAGGCTGCAGGCGCCGAGGAGGTGGCGGAGCGCTGAAGAAGATGAGGAGGAGCAGAGGACAGAGGTCGAGGCGGCTGTTGCAGGTGCAGGCGGCGGATGAGGGACGGCAGCAACAGAGGGCTGCGAGGAGCTTCGGAGGTCGAAGGTTGATGATAACGGGGATGGGTTTCTTCGGAGGCGAAACAGTGGACGAGGGAGCGAGGTTGAAGACGATGGGGGTGGTCAACTGTGCTGGCGAAAAGGCGTCTCGAGAGTAACGGTGGGGCAAGGCGGTGATGGGTGTGTCGACGAGGGAGGTTGAGCAGGAATGGTTGGGTTCTCTGTTTGGTTTTGGAGATAGAGGAGGGGAGAGAGTGTGGGGGTGTGATTGTTATAAAAATAATAATAAAATATTAATAGTGGGTAGTTGGTGATAGTGGGGGATGTAGTTACGGGAACTGTGAAGAGTTGGTGAATATGGAGAAATTGTATACGGGTAAGCATATAGGATTGATCTGTACAAACACATATGGGTACTGGGTTTAGAATTGGGCTTGATTTTATGGGCTCAAAACAATTTAATAAATTAGTTATAGGATTGAGCTAAACTTGGGCTCAGATTTTTAATAAATAATGCAAATAAATATAAATTTCAGGCTTTAGGTGATGGGCTTCATACTACTAAATAATAATACAAAATTATATTAAAATCAATAGGCTAACAAAAGTAGTAATAATAATAATAATAACAATACATATTAATAATAAAAATAATAATAACAATAATAATAATAACAATAATAATAAAATAATGAAAACAATAGCATTAATAATAGCAATAATAGTAAAAATAACATCATATAACAAAATAAGAATTTGACTTATCAACTTTATATTAAATAATACAAACATGAATATATATAGTCGAACAAAAACGGAAAGTGAAGTTAAAATACACTATTATTTGAAATAACATAAATTTTCGTTTAGAAAGAATTTTAACTGAAGATTCAAAAACAATTTTAACAAGTAATAATTGAAATATAGAAAATATTCTGGAAATACGTATTTACGGGAATGGGGGTTATAAAACTCTTTACCTCTGAGTTGACTAGGCATCATGCCAAGCCCAAAAATCTGAAAATCTGGAGTTTTCACTCCAAGTGATAATTTTGCACAAAAGTCCATCTTTTTATAATATTTGCAAATAGGTCCAATAATTATCAGAAAAATCTAGAAAATTCACAAATAATATCTAATAATAAATAATGGGTTTCTCCAAAATAATTTTTGACTTTAAACTTTCCAAGGAAATATTTGCACGTGTAAAAAGGTAAATTTAAGATTTTTTTTATTAAATCACCAAAAATCATTTTAATTCATTTATTAATCTTAAAAAATATATTTTAAAAAAAATCTGGGTGTATTACATCACTCCCTCCTTAGAATATTTCTGTCCTCAGAACTACTACTGATAGGGTCCAAACAGAATAAGCAAAAGGAATTGAAATCTCATAAATGGAAACATAGTTTAAGAAATACCACTACACAAGAGAATGTAATATAATAAAAGAAATACAACACAACTTAAAGAGTACAATCATACAAAAAGCTCAGAAAAATTCTTCTGCATGCGATCCTCCTGTTCCCAAGTAGCCTCCTCAAACTGCTGGTTCCTCCACAACACCTTGACCATAGGTATCACCTTGCCCCTCAAAACCTTCTCCCTATGATCAACAATCTCCACAGGCTGCTCCTTGTAACTCAAGTTCACCTGTAGACCTTCAGGCACTTCTATCAACTGATGACTCTGATTTGGCACATACTTCCTCAACAACGACACATGGAACACATCATGCACCTGTGCCAACTCCTCCGAAAGCTCCAACCTATATTTCGTCTTACCAGTTTGCGCCAAAATCTTGTATGGTCCAATATACCTTGGCGCCAACTTGCCTCCCTTACCAAACCTGATCACTCCCTTAGTCGAAGATACCTTAAGAAATACTGCATCCCCAACCTTAAACTCCAAGTCTCTTCTTCGAGTGTCTGCATAACTCTTCTGCCGACTCTGAGCCTCAACCAAACTCTTGCAAATCAACTCAATCTTTTCCGATGTTTGCTGCACAATCTCGAACCCAAACATCTGCCTCTCGCCAACCTCATACCAACAAACATGTGTCCTGCACTTCCTTCCATACAGAGCTTCATATGGAGCCATCTCGATACTTGCATGGTAACTGTTGTTATAGACAAACTCAACCAATGCCAAGTATCTTTCCCAGCTACCCCTGAAATCCATAACACAAGCCTTCAGCATATCTTCCAATACCTGATTCACCCTTTCAGTCTGACCATCAGTCTGTGGATGAAAAGCGGTACTGAAATCGGTTCTGGTACCCAAAGCTGCTTGCAGACTCTTCCAAAACCTCGAAGTGAACCTCGCATCCTGTCGGACACAATCGACACAGAAACTCCATGAAGTCTCACAATCTCATCAATATACAGCTCTGCCAATTTCTCCATTGACCAAGTAATCTTCATAGACAAAAAGTGAGCTGACTTGGTCAAAAGGTCAACAATAACCCAAATCGAATCATTGCCCTTCGCACCCCTTGGCTAACCTGTGATGAAATCCATGCTGATATTCTCCCACTTCCATTATGGAATGGGCAAAGGCTGCAACAAACCTCCAGGTCTCTGACTTTCTGCTTTGATCTGCTGACAAGTTAGACACCTCGCCACGAAATCTGCCACATCCCTTTTCATGCCGGACCACCAAAATTACTGTTTGATGTCCTTGTACATCTCTGTGCCTCCAGAATGTACCGAAAACAAAGTACTGTGTGCCTCCTGCAAGATACTCCCCCTCAAATGTGCATTCTCCGGAACACACAACCTCTCACCCATCCATAGAACTCCATCTTGGACACGGAACTCTGACAACTTACCATCGAAAACCTGCTGCAACATCTTCTGAATCTCTGCATCTGATTTCTGACCTTCCACAATCTGCTCTCTCAAAGAAGGCTGCAGCCTCAACTGAGCCAAAGACGCTCCCAAACCCTATAGTACCACCTCGATACCTACCTGATCAATCTCTGCTGCCAATTCACTCTGAGTAGTGATCAAGCTCGCCAAACTGCTCTTCCGACTAAGCCCATCGGTCACCACATTTGCCTTGCCTGGATGATACTTGATCTCAGAACGAATGTCTTCCAACACTTCCAACCACCTTCTCTGCCGAAGATTTAGATCCTTCTGCTGATAAATGTACTTTAGGCTATATGTTGACCTTCTCATCATATACATAATGCCTCCACTGCTTCAAGGCAAAGATAATAGTTGCTAACTCTAGATCATGCGTCGGATAATTCTTCTCATGCGGATGCAACTGCCTCGAACCATAGGCAATAACCTTGCCATCCTGCATCAAGACACACCCCAAACCTCTAAGAGATGCATCGCTGAAGATATCATAATCCTTCCCAGCTTGTGGCAAAGCTAAGATAGGTGCAGTCCTCAACCTCTCCTTTAGCTCAAGAAAACTCGCCTCACACTTATCAGTCCATGTAAAAGCCACATTCTTCCGAGTCAACCGTGTCAAAGGAACTGTAATATGTGCATAGTCCTAAATGAATCTTCTGTAGTACCCAGCCAAACTCAAAAAACTTCTGACTTCCTTCACTGACGTTGGCCTGGGCCAATTCTTCACTGCTTCAACATTCTGAGGATCAGTGGCCACTCCCTCCTTAGAAAGGATATGACCAAGAAAAGTTACCTCAAACTTCCAAAACTCACACTTCGACGGCTTAACATACAAGTTATGCTCTTGTAACTTCTGTAACACCTCTATCAAGTGCATAGAATGCTCTTCCTCCGACTTCGAATACACCAAAATATCATCAATGAAGACCACCACGAAGGAATCAATAAATGGCCGCAATATCCGATTCATCATATCCATGAATATTGCCGGCGCATTCGTCACTCCGAATGGCATTACCAAATGCTCATAGAGTCCATGACGAGTCCTGAAAGCTATTTTACTCACATCTTCCTCCCTGAGTCAAACTTGATGATACACTGATCTTAAATCAATCTTCAAAAACACAGCTACTCCCCGAAGCCTATCGAATAGATCATCAGTCCGAGGAAGCAGATACTTGTTCTAAATAGTTACCCTATTCAACTCCCGATAGTCAATGCACATCCTCATTAACCCATCATTCTTCTTGACCAACAACACTGGCGTACCCCACGGCGAAGAACTCGACTTGATGAAACCCTTACTCAGCAATTCCTCAATCTGCTTTTTAACTTCATCATGCTCTACATGTGCCATCCTGTTCGGAGCTTTAGAAATCGGAGCACTCCCCGGATAAATATTAATACAAAACTCCACATCTCGCTGCGGCGGTAATCCTGGTAGATCTTCTAAGAACACTATAGGAAAATCCCTGACAACTGGAATGCCTCTGAATTCATCTGGAATCATCAACTTAGTACCACTGCAGCCACCTTCGGGTCCTTCATCTTCCCCTGATAAGTCACTGCGGGATCACCTGGTGCCTTCACCAACACCTCTTTCTCCTAGCATTCAATTGTGGCATCATATATTGCCATCCAATCAATGCCTACAATCACATCCACACCCAGAACTTGCAGCTCAATGAGATCAATGCAAAATAATCTCCTACCAATCCCGATATCACAGCCCTCGTAATATCGATCAGCAACCAATTCTTCTCCTGACGGCGTTGCCACCGACAAGACTCTGCCTGGAAACAACTTAGGTCCCACACCTAAGACTTTTGCAAAATTGGGCAACACAAATGTATGCGAAGAACCAGTATCAAATAAACTTTTGCTTTTATTCCATTAATCAAAACAAATCCTGTTACATGAAGAATGATACTCAAATCTCCAATTTATTCTCAAACAAAGTTTTACTTAATACATTGAATAAATAAAATTCAATTCTTGCATACCCTGGATCACATCCTCTGAGTTACTGTAACCCCTGTTTCCATAAATAGGTATTTTCTATATATTTTATGTATTTAAAAATTATAGATTCAATATTTGTTAAATTCGGCTTGAACTTTACATTGGAATATTTTCTTGAACAATTATATTTATTTTCGAATAATAGAATATTCAACCTTATTTGCCGTTTTCAAAAGATCGACTATTAATATTTTAGTCCAACTCTATTATGTCATTTCGATTTGGATTTTAATGAATCTTCTGAACTCAAATCTTATTATTGTATTCATTTTATTATTCTTATCGTTGCTATTATTATTATTGTCGTCGCTATTAGTATTATTATTTCTGTTGATATTGTTATTATTATTTTTATTACTATTGGTTTTAATTGTTCATGATCTAATGTGTATGTATATATATAAGTATGTTTTATAAAGTCTTTTCCATTTAATTATCTCCTATTGGATTTTTAAAACCCATTTAATACCCACATAATTATTTTAAACCCCTTTAACCCTATTTCTAATACCCAAAACCCTTAAACCCATTCACAACCACAACCAAACCCGTTTTCACTCCCAAACCCGTAACCCATCCTATATAAACCCTACACCCTGACCCTAGCCCCTACTGTTGAGACCCGCCGCCTAACCTCCTTCTTCAACCTCTCCTTCGCTTCCCTTCCCCTGCACCCATTCGCTCCCGTGCTCCCTTACCATCCCGCTCTCGCCACCCCGTCTCTCTTCCTCCCCATCCTCCCACTATCCCTTTCGTCGCGCTGCGCGACTACAGCCACACTCCCGTCGACTCCACAGCCTACAGCGCCACGATGTCCCTCACGCTCGTCCCTATCTCCCTGGGTCCCCCTTCCGACGCTCTAGCAGCCGCACCACCCTGTGCGCGCCCCAGTCGACCTCTCCACCTCGCAAGCTCTGCAGCGCGACCCAATGGCGATGCCAGCCCTGTGCGCTCGTGCCGCCAACACCTTCGGACCCCATTCCCCGCCATCGCTCCCTTGTTTCGAACTCGAGAACAGAGCGTCGCCATCATTGCTGCCACAGTCGCTTCCCGACCAGTCGCGCCGCCACACTGTGTCGCCGCAGTCACGAGTCTCGCGGTGCAGCCGCCTCGCTGCTGTCGGTCGCCGCCGCTCCCTCCCTTTCCCTCGCTCTATGCCGATCGAAAGAAGGAAGAAGACGCAGTTGGGCGGGATCGAATCTCAGGCGTTGGATCGCATCAAGATCTGTGCAACTGGGTCTGATCTGATCGCTGTTTGGTGTTTGGCCACAGCGAATCCTTCTTCCGCTATTCCATGTTCTGGCCCAGATCCACTGCGTAGGAGCGATCCGATTCGCCGGATTTGCTGTACCGTGTTTTGCCGCGCCAGATCCAACTTGTTGTTCACTGTTTTGGGACGATCTGGTGTGGAAAATTTGATCTATTGTTGGATTTTCGCACGTGCTTCACACGTGCTTTTCGGAGACTTCACCCGGGAATTTTTTATCCCATTTTCTTCAACAATCGGATCTAATCGTCTTCAATTAAGGCAAGTATGCCTTGTACAATTTATTTGTTCTAGTACAAGCATCCCTTGAAAAATACTACAAATAGTTAGAATTGTGACTCCTCCTTGACTATCGTTGTTGATCAATATTAAACCTCCAAAATTTTATGATTCTAAGAGTCACAAAAATTTCATTGTGTTAAATTATAATTACTTGGACTCTTTTACCCTTGAACATATGGACACATGAATTAAGAAGCCCTAGATTTGTAGATACATGTTATATTTTGTATTTGATGATCCTACAACTATTTGACTTGAAAAATAATTATTACTTGCTGTTTTGACCACCACTATCCTGTATTTATATTACACAATAACTTAGCTGCCTAATGACAAATTCCCATGTAATCTATACTAGTAAGTTATTCCCACATGTTGCTATTCTGAATCTTCTTTTACTGTTTCGACCTATTTAACATTAGAATCTGGACCCGAGCCCTGAATAAAAAATGTAGATCTGGATGTCTAGATATCGATAGCCTCCAAAATTTTTGAATTTGGAATTACGGTCTAGGAGTTATGGCAGTTTTACTGCAGCTGTGTTGGTAGACGCGGATTTGCAAAACTGCTGCACAGCTTTACCTTGCGAATTAATTTATCTATGTTAACAGCAAGCGCTTGACTTGAAATTTCATATGTAGTTGTTGGACACCCTATAGGACATACCCAATTTTTCTTAGAATAAATTAACAATATTTCAACCATGTTTTACATGTATAAACTCAAATACACAATTCTGCCTGAATAAATGTAACAAGCCGGGGTTTGAGGGAAGGGCTATACAGTGGACAACGTAGGTAAGTGTAATATCCCGGATGGATATTAACTCATATAAATTATTATTTTATTATTATTTTATTATTATTTTATTTTAACTCCAAAATCGGACTATTTTGGCGATTTTTCGCCGGGTTGCCCACAAACAGTGCCTACGCACGTCTATCGGTCGGTGCGCATCCAAAGCGCATCAAATTGATAACGCAACTCTCCGAAGTAATAATAAAATTTATTTCACTATTATTTTCTAAATTAAATTATTTTTGGGAATTTTATGAGGATTTTTATAAAAAGATTGGTTGTATACACATACATGTACACATACACATAATTGTATGACACTTAGTATATTATACCTAGTATATAGTATGTACTTTAGGACAATACACTTATGCTTGTCATGGCTACTCAATTAGAGAATTAGGGTTGGATTAGAAGGTTAAAAGAGAGTTGTATGCACAAGATTAGAACTAAACCCTTCTAGAAACAACCTTCCCTCACATAACACCTCCCTCCACCTCACCACTCTAAAGCTCACCTCCCTACTCCCCTATACTTGGCCGGCCACCTCTTCTTGGGGTTTATTTTGTGCCATTTTGGTGCACTCACCACCTTCCATCTCCTTCTATAAATCCCCCCTCATTCACCTCCTTCTCTCATTTTAGAAAAAACAAAAGAAAGAAAGAAGGAAAGGAAAAGAAAGAGAGAACAACTAACTAGAGAGTTTTGTGTTGTAGGTCTTAGAAGAGTTCAAAAAGAAAGCTAGGGGAAGGAGAAGAAATAGCTAGCAAGTTCTTCCAACAAGTTAGGGAAGGTGGGGGTTTCTTCATTTGATCTTTTGTTTGTTTCTTTGTTTGTTTGTTTGGTTGTTTGTTGTTTGTTGTGTGACTTCTTCTTCTTCTACCTTCTTGTTTTATTTTGTTTTTTGGGTTGAGTGTGTGGTATGATGTAGTAAGTAAAAGAGGAAAAAGGAGAAGTAGTAGTAGTAAGTACTAAAGATCATAGCTTTAGTATGATAATCCTTTGTTGTATGTTATTGGACTAAGAACTTCACATATTGCATATTGTTGAACAATACAACTATTGATTGGTTGTAGGACTTGATTGAACTAATGTAATAATAAAAAGATCTTCTTTTTATTTTAACCACTAGTTGTAACCTAATAAAAAGATCTTCTTTTTATTTAACCACTAGTTGTAAATTAACTAAAAAGATCTTTCTTTTATTTTTAATCACTAGTTGTAACTTAATAAAAAGATCTTCTTTTTATTTTAACCACTAGTTGTAACCTAATAAAAAGATCTTCTTTTTATTTAACCACTAGTTGTAAATTAACTAAAAAGATCTTTCTTTTATTTTTAATCACTAGTTGTAACTTAATAAAAAGATCTTCTTTTTATTTTAACCACTAGTTGTAACCTAATAAAAAGATCTTCTTTTTATTTAACCACTAGTTGTAAATTAACTAAAAAGATCTTTCTTTTATTTTTGATCACTAGTTGTAGAAACTTAATAAAAAGATCTTTCTTTCTTTTTAATCACTAGTTGTAGGAACTAATAAAAAGATCTTTCTTTCTTTTAATCACTAGTTGTAGAAACTAATAAAAAGATCTTTCTTTCTTTTTAATCACTAGTTGTAGAAACTAATAAAAAGATATTCCTTTCTTTTTAATCACTAGTTGTAGAAACTTAATAAAAAGATCTTTCTTTCTTTTAATCACTAGTTGTAGAAACTAATAAAAAGATCTTTCTCTCTTTTTAATCACTAGTTGTAGAAACTAATAAAAAGATCTTCCTTTCTTTTTAATCACTAGTTGTAGAAACTAATAAAAAGATCTTCTTTCCTTTAATCACTAGTTGTAATTAATTAAAAAAGGATCTTTCTTTATTTTTAACCACTAGTTGTAATTAATTAAAAAGATCTTCTTTTCATTTTTAACCAACTAGTTGTAGCTAACAAATTAAAAAGATCTTCTTTTTATTTTAAGACACTAGTTGTAGCTAATAAATTTAAAAGATATTCTTTTTATTTTAAAACACTAGTTGTAGCTAATAAATTAAAAAGATCTTCTTTTATTCTTAAACACTAGTTGTAGCTAACAAAGTAAAAAGATCTTCTTTTGTTCTTAATCACTAGTTGTAGCTATTAATCAAAAAGATCTTCTTTTATTTTACACACTAATTGTAGCTAATAAATTAAAAAGATCTTCTTTTTATTCTTAATCACTAGTTGTAGCTATTAATCAAAAAGATCTTCTTTTATTTTACCCACTAGTTGTAGCTATCTTAAATAAAATAATCCTTTCTTTATCACTAGTAATAAATGAGGTTAGTAAGCAACTAAGGAGTAGTATGCTAAATAATAAGTAGTAGAATGAAGTAGTTGTATGTTGTGATTTTATTGTGAATGAAGTAGTAGTAATAGATAGTGTATGTTGTGATTTTGTTGTGAGTATAGTAGTAGTAGTAGTAAGTTGTATGTGGTGTTCTTGATAAGAATGAAGTAGTAGTAGTAGTAGATAATTGTGTATTATGTTTGATCAAAATAGGAGTGGTGGTAGTAGTGAAATATTGTAGGACTTCTTCTAAAAATATTTAGAAGCTATGTTTATGCTTCAATTGTTGTAGGATTACTTCTAAAAAAACAATTAGAAGCCATGTTTATGTTCTACATGTTGTAGGATTATTCCTAAAATTATTTAGAAGCTATTTTCATGCTACACATGTTGTAGGATTATTCCTAAAAATATTTAGAAACCATGTTTATACTTCAAGTGTTGTAGGATTGCTTCTAAAAATAATTAGAAGCCATATCTATGCTTAATTAGTTGTAGGATTGCTTTAAAAATATCCTACCATGTTTACCATGCTTAGATAGTTGAAGCTTTGCTTCTAAAAATAATTAGAAGCCATATTCATGCTACTTGTATTGTAGGATCACTTCTAAAAGTGTTTAGAAGCCATTTCCATGCTACTAATATTGTAGGATTATTTCTAAAAATAATTAGAAGCCATATCCATGCTTAGTTAGTTGTGGGATTACTTATGAAAATATCCTACCATGATTCTATGCTTAATTAGTTGTAGGATGTTTTATAAAATTATCCTATCATGCTTTATGTTTAGGACGTTGTAGGACTTTTCCTAAAAATATCCTACTAGGTTCTCATGCTTAGTTAATTGTAGGAGTGCTTCTTTAATTACCTATCATGCTTAGAATGTGTAGGATTCAATCCAAGAGTTTCCTACCATGTTTGGATAAATTTTATGGTGCCTAGAGTGTTGTAGGATCCATGATAAAATCATATACCATGCTAGTTTAATTGTTGGAAAGCGATATACCATGCTAGCTTAATCGTAAGTATTTTGCATATCATGCTAGTTTAAATTGTAGGCAAATTGTGTACCATGCTAGATAAATGGTAGAGAAGTTAGTGAATGACCATGATTCATGCTAAGTAAGTAGTGATCATGCAAATTATTGATCTTATTAAGTTAAGGATACCCATACTAGGATGTTCATGCTTAGGGTAAAGAAACTACCCATGGCTAGTTGTAGTGATTTATGTTGGATTCTATGCCATGCTAGCGTAATACATGATTAGAACATTGTAGGAGTAATGTTAGAATATCTACTATACTTTGGAATGATTGTATGTTATATTAGTTATCTATCCATGCTTGTGTTATGGTGATTAGTCAAGATAAGTAGTAAGTTTTCATGCTCGCTTGACTATAGTAGACTCTATGTCTAGGTCGTAGTGATTTTTATGTTTAAGCTCGGTGAAAACACAAGCATTAATCATATTCATACTTAGGAGTGTGATGGTGAGTAGTTCTATTTTGTAATTGGATTACTTTAGGAAGATGCCTACGAGTGTATGTCATGCCTAAGACACTATAGGTCGAAGTAGTAAGATCGGGAAGACCACTAGCGATAGTTAATTCGATAGAGGCGGTTATGTCGCCTTCGGATTCTTCCTTAGTAGAATACCGATCTTAGACTACTAGTAGATCCCTTTGTTGCTTCTAATAGTAGAAGATTAAGTTTGTTAGTAAGCACGCTTGGTTGCTTCTAGGATTGATTACCTGTATGGTTGTTTGCACACGGTCGTGCTCGTACGTGGCTCGACTGGCCCGTACGTAGCGGTGGGTCTCATACGTAGCTTAGTTGGCTCGTATGTAGGTTGTTGTCTCGTACGCGGCCCGACTGGCCCGTACGTAGCTGTTGGTCTCATACGCGGCTTATTCGGCTGGTATGTACGTGGTTATCTCCTACGAGGCCCGCCTGGCTCGTAGGTAGTTATTGTTCATACGTAGCTTAGTTGGCTCGTATGTGGTTATTACTCGTGTATAGCTTGTTAGCTAGTACACAGTTCGTTGCGCTCGTCTAGGGTGATGTTACCACCCTAGGGCTATCGACCATCAAGACCACATCCTACCCCCTTAGAGTAAAACGGATAGATCTCACCTCGGACGTTGACGGATCTTAACCAATGTAGGTTGACCGTGGGCCGAGAGTGTTGGTAGAATTCGAGTTAGGGGTAGTGATGATTGAGAGAGATATTGTCACCAGCGTCTTGGATCGATGAGCCATGAACCGGGTCCTGAGGGATTCTGGTAAGTCTAGGTTGAGCGGCCTAGTAGAGTTATCTTGCGAAGCCTAATTTAAGGCCCAGCATGTTGTGTTATGATATCGTCATCCCTAGGATTGTTCGAGTCAGGGACATCACTAGGATAGTGACTTATAAGGATCAGTTTACTTAAAACCTTTTGCCGGGAGAGAGGGGTCAGTTGTAGGGGGCCCCGACACTAACTCGTCTCTTGAGGCAGATCATAGGTGGTGTACCGGGTTGTACCTTCCCGTCAAAGGGATACGTACGGTGCCGTCTCACAAGTTGAGGACACGGGTTGCGTATCTCGCTCTGTTAATTCCTGAAGTACCGTGGCTGGGGTGCCACAGGATGCATTGGGCAGTCCTGCGTTTGCCAGACCCCAGAGGGTGCCACAGGGTAGGCTTTGCGCTACCCTGCGCTTGCGAAACCCTTTAGTTTGATTTTGTAAGGACACCCGATATATTGGGTTCGTCTATTTTGAGTGAGGTCCGGTTAGCCGGGTCGCAGTGGCGAACATAGACACCACGGGCGAAATGCAACAGTGGCACATGACCACATCTGCAGCCTCGCGAGTCACGTGTAGTTGTCAGGAACAGGTTGTGTGCAATTAGAATTCATAACGCGGGTTCAATCCCTATATATGGAGAAACGGCTTGAGATGGAGTCGCATGTATTTATGGGCTGCATGTTACTCTCGGAGACTTGCTGACATTAGAATAGGAAGCATCCTAGTTCTACCTTCCCGTCAAAGGGATACGTACGGTGCCGTCTCACAAGTTGAGGATACGGGTTGCGTATCTCACGCTGTTAATTCCTGAACTGCCGTGGGTGGGTGTCAGGAACGGGTGGTGTACAGTTAGAATTCATAACGCTGGTTCAAATCCCGGATATTAGAATAGGAGTGTCCTAGTTCTACTTAAGTATCACATTAGAGTCTAGTCATAGCACTCACGTACACTTAAACTACACCGACACCATTGCTATGTTTGTATATTTTGTATATTGTTTGGAAGATTCGCTGCTATATGATCAGCCTTTAAGCGTCAGTGAATACTGACGTCCCCACTTCCATAGGTACTGGATCGCCGAGGTACAAAGGCGATATTCAGGAGGACTCAAGGCAAGGAAAGCAAGGAGTCAGTATTAAGTTTAGTTCCGCTGCAAAATATGTATTGATTCTGTATTAGTTAAGAAGTACTCTGATGTAAGATGTAAAGGTTGTAATACTTAGAAATGTAAAGGCAATATTGTAACTCTATTGTAAGGTATTACAGTTGTACAATATTCAGACTTGTAACACTTTGTGTATTGAATAAAAAGTTTTAAATTCTCCTGTTTTTTCTGTGTATTGTGACTAATTGAAGCAAAGATCTTGGCTTGTGTCTCGGTTTTCCAGTATCGGAAATCGGGGCACTACAGTAAGCGTACTCGGAAAGTGGCCTGTGTTTTCCAAAGTTGTATGTTAAATGGAACTAAGTGCCACGTAGAATTAAGTGCCACGTCATGATGACGGGAGCCACCTTTAGAGCCTACGGGGGCCACCTCTAGAGCCCATTACAAGGTTACATGATATATATTTGCGATCACATGGAACTAAGTGGCACGTAGAACTAAGTGCCACGTCATGGTGACGGGGGCCACCTCTAGAGCCCATGGTTTGATCACCTGCTTGTTATTTGATGCCTGAGTACACCGCCCTATAGACTCCATTACTAGGTCTAAACGAAATTGTTTTGACTGTAGCAACCATGTGGTAAAAGTATGGATGCATGAAGTGCTACCTAGATAGTAATAACTACAAGACTTGAACATGACACATGTTACTTAATACTTGATGATACGATACATGAAACTTGATACGTGAAACCTGGCACATGAAACATGATACTTGATGTTAGTTACCCCTACAGGTTCATCTGTCATATGTTTTACCATTAGCAGTTGTTAACTAGCCTGTTTACTAGGATGTCCCTCTTGTCAGCTAGTTCTTGGTTTTTCCACTACTTGTTATAACTTTGTCACATTCTTGATTTTAGTTCCTGTTCCCCATACTTGTACTTGTTTTTACTATTTGTGGTCCTAGCTTGCACTAAGGGCATTTTCTCTTATTTTTCCCGGTTTTTTTTTCATTTTTATATTTATTAAGAAGACTTGGGAGACGAGCTAGCTGCTGGGATTCGCGAGCAGACATTTTAGGCTTCGCTTGGAGCAAAGACTTGTTTAAATAATTGCTTTCCTTAAGGTATTTATTTCTCCTGCCGTATAAAACTTGTAACGGGCTTACGTTCCCGAGTTTACATTTGATCCAGACTTGAAAACTATGTGGACATTATTATTTGTTTTCAATTGTTTTCTGTTGCTTAATGAATTATTCATGCACGCTTGGTTGTATATATATGTTGTTATATTCTTGTTGTGATGTTGAGTCGATCCTACAGCTTATGAATGATGTTAAAATCATCCGCTGGGCTTCGTCACGTGCTCGTATTCCATGTTTTTGGGAAGCGGGGTATGACAGTTACCCGCATACTCCTCAGTCAATGCGAACACTTGCCCTTGACTCTGAAATTTGCCTCGCCTGAACCTTCCTTCTTTAATCGTGGACGGTAAAGCTTAGAATGCCCCATTTGCCCACACTGAAAACAAGTCTGCTTCGCTAGTTTAGGGCACGCTGACCTGTAGTGATCCGCCTCTTTGTAGTAATAACAAGTCACCTTCTGAGTTGCTTGTGCCCTCTGCTCTGGCCTACTGAACTTGCCCTGCTTCACTGGAAACTTCTTCCCACTCTGACTAGATGTTGGCCTCTTATTCCTATTCCAGGTCTCTTGCTTCTTCTGGAACTGGTCCATATCCTCTTCTGTCATAGCTGCTCTCCTGACCAGCTTAAAACCTCCTTATGCCCAAAAGAATCATCCTCGACCCCAAATTCGGCCTCAAGCCTTGCTCGAATTTCTTGGCCTTCTCCGCTTCATTAACAATCAGCTCCGGTGCATACCTTGACAACTGAGCGAACTTAGTCTCATATTCACGCACTGTCATATTGCCTTGCTGCAGATTTAAGAATTCTGTTACCTTCTTCTCCTGAATATCCAGAGGAAAGTAACGATCCCTGAATTTATCCAGAAAAGCTTCTCAAGTCATTTGTTGATCTCCAAAAGTCCTCTTCACTGACTGCCACCAGACGCCAGCATCCTTCTCTAACTGCATAGTAGCCAATTTCACCATATTGATTGCTGGGGTTTCCAAGACTTCGAAGACCATCTCTATCTGTCAAATCCAATCATCTGCCTTATTCAGATCAGACTACCCCTCAACACTAGCGGCTTCATCCGCTTGAGGGACTCAACCTGCTTGATAGGATCATCATTCACAAATACTGGTCCAGCCCCCTGATTCTGATTCTGTGTCATATTAGCTGCCATGAATGCATTCAAGGTCTGATACACCCTGGAAATCGCAGTTTCAAGATCAAGTCCAGCCCCATGGAAACTTCCAGCCCCATCACCATTAGCATCATTCCTGGTTCTGCATCCTGCCATTACTGAATACTGCAAAATGAGGGTAAAGTTAGAGCATCACAACACAATTCATATTCACATCAATACCTTATGGCAAAACCTCAATCATACTCCAAACCAAAACATCATGTTCCAACTCTATGTGATACTCACACTTTAATGTGCACGCCTAGATACTCACGCTCTAGTGTCCACACCTAGGTTTATTTTTATACCATATTTATTATTACTATTGAAGCATGCTCTGATACCAATCTCTGTAGCGCCCCAAATTTCCAATATGATATCTCAGAAATATGTGGCACAATTTTCAACATCAACCTCAATTGTAATAGTAAACATAGCTAAAACACAGAGAAAATTTTCAATTTTTATTACATTAATTTTTTACAATGCACACCGAAAAATAAACACATTGAATTACAAATTTTTTCTTTTGCAACACATTCTTTTACAATTTACATAAGTCACAACATCAATTTAGCACAAGCATCCAAATTCCAAGCTATAAACACCTACCTGTAAACATGAGGCTAGAGATAACCCTAACCCCCCAAACTACAGGGGTCAGCCATAACGGTGTGAGTGACATAAAATAAATACAACATAAATAAAACATAAGGCATAGAGTCATAAACAACATGTATCAACAGAAGTAACAAATGGATTAAGAAATAACAATAAATAAAATATGAAAACATCAAGTGAAACTAGGCTAAGTGTTAAGTGTAGAAAAACAGATTACAACATGCAAAAAACCAAGTCAAGAAAACACCATTGCTATATGCCGACTCTCTAATGCATACTTGTCGGACTCTATGCATCCCACTCTACATAGGTCCGGTGCAAGTCCTTAACGTTCTCCACTTATTATGGTTTAATTCCTCGTTATGCAACTAATCCTACTATGATGACTACTACGAGATATAGATAAATTGTGAGTATTAGCCCACGCCTCGATAATTCCAGAGGTCAATCTCTATCCACAGATAATTCCGGAGACTATTTCACTCACACATGGAAATCTTCGAGAATACCCCACACCGCATGCTATGGCGCCTCATCACATGAATACCCATGAGTGTCGCCTACCCCGATAATTCCGGAGATCAATCCCACACCGCAAGTAATTTCGGAGACTATTTTACTCACACATCGATAATTCTGGGGGTTATCTCACACCGCAAGTCATACTGAGGTCCATAACCCATGTTTCTCATTTCATCATATCACCATCTAGTATCTGTCCTTATTTTGTTAAGTTAATTAATTAATTACGAATCTTCTAGAGTTGGTGTACCCTACCGGACTGAACTAAACTGATCAACAACACAGCCGCAACTGGCCAAACCACAAAACCTCAACAGCCGGTGTCTAGGGTCCCACACAATCTCTAAAGACTCACAACTCAACCATCACACCAAAACTTTTTACTAAAACTCACAAATCCATTATCAAAACGTTTATAATAAGAAAACCACTTAAACCAACAAAATTTAAATTTATTTAATGTACTCATAAAGTTCCAGAATTCAAATAAAATATTAAATTCATTAAATAATAGAAAATCATATTTTTAAGTCGTAGAATATCACCAAAATATCAATTCGTTTGAAAACACATATAACTCACTTAAATAAGGTCATAAGAATACATTTGAAACTCTATTATAAATAAAATATAACTCTCTAAAAAATACTGTAATCTGTAGTAAAAACATCATCTAAAACAGTAGAGTAAGGATCCAAAATATTGAGAAAATAATCATTTAAAAGAAACGAAGAAAATTCAATCAAAACAACCCAAAGAGCAACTGACGGTCGACTGCTCAAAAGGGACAGTCGACTAGCAATTGAAAATTTCCAAAATAGACACATGACGGTCGACCGTGACCTGCCATACAGCCAGGTAGGGCTCATTGTGCATGTTTCGACTGATATTCGATTAAAACTTTGTAAAATCAAAATCTAATTTTCTGACATGATAGAACGTATCTTGTATGATATATAGGAGTTATTAAAATACATTAAAACATATCAATATCTCAAAAATAGAAATTTTTCACAAATCCTTCAAAACAGTCAATATATATACAATTTGTTCAAATAAGGATTTAAGCATCAGTATAGCATCTAAAATTCACCAAATAGGAGTAGTCTGATGTTCAAACCATCTCAGTATCAAAAAATTGAAATGCAATCAAAACTTCGTCAAAATTCACAAAATCTTCAAAACAGTATATGAAAAGGGGGAATGTGCATATGAGTGTATTTGTGCACCAGTAAAACAATAAGAATCCATAGTATGCGTGTAGTATAAAGTTCAAAATCATCTCAGTACTAAACATTTCGAATCTCAATTGAAAACCTCATAAAAATTGCAAAACTCAAGTGTGGCCATAAGCATCGCACCCGAAAATACATGCTCTTATTCCCCTTCAAAATTTGATTCTTTTAGTTCGATAACTTGTTATATACATACCCCAATCATCTACATGAGTTTATCCACGATTATAAGCAATTATAATGACTATTCAACAAGTTTGATGCATCAACAGTGTGTATATATTCATATTAAGAGTAACAAATCCCCTCTTTGTCCAAATTTGTGTATTTTCATGCAATACATCACAAAACTCATTATATACATTCAAACCAGCAACATAAGATTGAAAACATCCTACTCATAATCTCTATTAGGTTCTTTAATAGTCTCAAGTCATCAAATTAGGGTTTTAACCATCAATAGTATAGTTTCAAGAAAAGATTCACTTTTTAATTCATCTGCTCATCAAAATTCATTATATCTTCATACCATCATCTAACATGATTTCTAACAGATAAATCATCACATACAACATGCTTCGAACAATAAGAAAACAAATACAAGTCACTCACCTTATTGAAGAATCAACCGAAGATAATAAGAAATAAGAAAAATCCCTCATTTCGCAAGAAAACCAAGATCCTCGCTTTAAAACTCCAAGAAAATAATAATAAGAAATCCCTTTGTGTTGTGCGCAAAGAGACGCACCCCACCCTATATACGCCGGAATCCAAGTATCTAGGGTTTTTGAATAGATTTGTAAAATACCTCTTTTAAATATATCTTTACATATATATATTCCTATACTTGGAAATTGAATAAAACCAACTTAATTGAGATTTAAAAATAAAAACACCCTTCTAGTATCAGCCAGCATTGTTTTGAAAACCCAGAAAAACGAAATTGTACTTTTGCCCCTCTAAATGGTAATTTTGCAAAATGACCATTCTTTATCAAAACTTGCAAAATAAACCAAATTTATTAAAACAAAAAGTAAATTCTTTACCTCTGAGTTGACTAGGCATCATTCCAAGCCCAAAAATCCGAAAATTTGAAGTTTTCACTCCAAGTGGTAATTTTGCACAAAAAGTCTCTTTTTTTGTAATATTTGCAAATAGGTCCAATAATTATCAGAAAAATCCAGAAAATTTACAAATAATATCTAATAATAAATAATGGGTATCCCAAAAATAATTTTTGACTTTAAACTTCTCAAGAAAATATTTACACGTATTTTGCACGTGTAAAAAGGTAAATTTCAGAAAAATATTTATTAAATCACCAAAAATCATTTTAATTCATTTATTAATCTTAAAAAAACATTATTTTAAGAAAAAATTGGGGGTATTATAGATGCGCCCCTGACCTCCGCGACTGCACCACCGCCTCGTGAATGCCCTCATCCCCGCAGGCGAGCACTCTCCTTGTCCACTACATCGCCGACCACCATCCTCCCACCGAAATTCCCCCACCTCAACCTACGAATTCGCAGAGCACCTTCCCTACCTTCCTCGTCGAGCCCGCCGTCGAACCCCGCAATCGCTGCCTCACCACCGCACACAGCTCCTCCTCCCTTCCTGTTGCCAGCCGTCATCCACCAAAGCTGCTTACTACTGCCCTCTTCCTGCTGTCTGGTTGATGTGCTGCTACCCTTGGTTGTGCCGCAGTCTCTTGCTGTGCTTACTGCCATGGCCGGACGCCGCTGAGATTCTCTCCACCACTGTTGCTGCCGTGATTGCTTGTGTTGCTACCCTCCTTGGGTATCGCCGCCGCCGCCGCCACTATCGCTGTTGCTGTTTTGCCACTCTTGCTGTTGTTGCTCTTGCTGCCATTGCTTTGGTGGTTTCCACCGTGTGCACGTGTTGCTGTTCCGTGCATTGCATTGTGCACGTAGTTTACACGTGTTGCCATGGGGACTCTTGTCTCATTATTCTTTTAATATTCGGAATCGTCATCAAGCGTCTCTTGAACTCACTTTATTGTTCTAGTTCAAGAAAATACTCTTTGAAATCCGGCAAGTAGTAATCGAATTAAATATCGCATCTAGTTGAATTCCATTATTGATTCATTGTTGTTTATCGTACCATATTTATTGATTCATAGTCGTCTTATCATGCCATTATTATCGATATAAAACTTGAACTGTAACTTTACCGCATTATTGAACATTTAACCATGCTGTCCTGTCAATTGCTTGACTTCGTACTGAGGTTTCGAGCCAATTCCTAACATTGAAACTTAAAACCATGTACATAGAAATTGTAGTGCACTGAGTCCTGAATCCGGAACATCTTACGGATTCTCAATCCGATTTATGGATTGTAAGTTATCACTGTTTTGGTACTGGCATGTTATAATTTTCAGAATCGAGAATGTGCACGAAACCCGTAAAGAATTAATTGATCGACCTAGCTTCTGTGACTATAATGTATTGTGTGAATATGCACTGGAACCGACAGAGAGTCTACTTTCTAGAATCTCTATTGGAATCGGATTTGCATTCCAGTAGCAGCGGGAAAGTAAAATTGAGTACCAATAGGTGCTGCTGTCCAGAACCTGTATTGTTATGTTTTTGCATATAAACCAAATATTTTTCATATTTAATGAATTGAACCATATATATTTCATGTATTGTATAGTCTTGATATCATCTTAAAATTGTACTAGTACTATCGGTCTCATCGATTGTACCTGTTGCATGAGTATCAATACCATCGTTCTCATTGATCGCATTGATTACATGCCTATAATTGATTGTAAAAAAATGATAACAAACTGGGGTAATAAGGGTTGACTTAGTAGTAGACAATATATGAGAATGTACTCGGAAGGGGATATTGGCCACAGCCCATATTGGTCATCATTATCGGTCATATTGGTCATCGATTAATCGTGGATTACTAACTACAGTATCCCGATTCATCATGTATCGGTCATTGGTCATTAACATGTAAGATCCAAGTACATGATTCTATAGAATTCACCACTATAGTTTAAACGTTCACTTGATTGTATGCACCCGAACTTGTGGTATGGGACGCATGATTACGTGCATTAGATAGGTTAATAAAGACTATAGACATGAGATGAACACTAAATATTGACACCGATACTAAATACTGGTTATTGAACATTGATTCCTGATTACCGAATTATTGATTATCGACTTTTAATTTTATTATCGTTTATCATTTATTGACTCTGTATCGTTCCAATTTCTTGCACTTGTTATGTAATCCTTTATTTCTTATTTTTACTGCTTGCTACTACTTGTCGCCCGAAGCTTACTCTAACGGGCACTTTTTTCTCCATATCTAGATGCTGAGATTACAGGTATCATGTTGGGAGCAACTGAAGGACTTGGAGAACTGATCTTCTAAAAATTGGAGTGGAAATGATAGCCATAGTTATTTTATTCATATTATTTTTTATTTTCAGCATTGTATTGCTTTCGTACTTTGTATTGCGGGATTTGTTGACCTGAAGTTATTTACATTCCAGATGTTGGTTATGTATGAGACACTTCATGGATTATTCATGTTTATGTGATATTTTATTGCATGCGTGGTTATTGTTATATTTCATATTGTTAAGTTAAACTGTACAACATATGGATGATGTACCCATCATCGGTTGGGACTCAGTTGCATGCCCGTGTTTCTGTATAATGGGAAGCGGGGCGTGACAAAAATATACAAGTTTTTTGTTGCTTTTGATTATTGCTACTGCTGCTTCTTCTAATTTTTGCTACTACTGCTTCTGATTTTGTTGTTGCTGTTGCTGCTTTTGATTTCGTTGTTGTTGCTGTTGCGTCTGATCTTTGCTGCTATTTCTGATTTTTGCTGATGTTCCTATCACTTAAAGGCTGAGCCTATTTTGGCAACTTGTTCATTGGGTTTTGTAAGTTTTGAAATGTGTATCATTAAACATCTTTTAATGAATTTTAGAGATGTAAATGAACATGTGTGTAGTCTTGGAAATGCTATATATACCCAATTCAAGTAGTGTGTTGGTCATCATGTTTCTAATGAACATGATACTAAATGAAAAGAAAGAAATGAAGAAAAGAAAGAAGATGAAGAACAGAAGATGAAGAAAAGTAAAGAAATAAGAAAGAATATGAAGATGTAGAAAAGAAAGAAGAAAGAAGATGAAGAAAAGAAAGAAAGAAGAAAAGAAAGAAGATGTTGAAATATGAGTTTAATGAGGGAGATAGATGCATATCCATGTTAGCATACAAGTATCTGCTGAGTTTCCTTCAATGGGTAGGGAAGACAACTGACTCTGCCTTTTTCTTCTTTTTTTTGGATTTTTTTTTTGAATGTGGAAGTAGCTCTTCTTCTTCTCCCTTCATACACTTCTATCCACCACCATCAGACAGCGTGTAGAAATTCTCTGTATTCAGAGGATGGAGTAGTAGTGGGTGTCACAATGTATTCATACTACTTTTTAACTTTTTGACATGCACACCTCACAATCATGCAACAAATAGCATGAATAGGAGGAGTGCGTGTCAAAAAGTTGTTAAGTACTTTGAATATACTGTGACACCCTCTACTTCTCAAACCCCCGAACCAGAGAATTGCTGCATCTGTTTAATGGTGGTGAATGAAAGTATATGCAGGGGGATAACTGCTACTTATGCATTCAAAAAGAGACAGAGTTAGTAGTCCTTCCTACTTGTTGAGAAGAAACCCAATATGTACTTGTATACTAAATTAATCGCGAAATTTACTCAAGTCTACTGGAAGTGTCAAAATCAGTTTGTAATAGGCAAATAACAATTAACTTTAGTAATGTATGCATTGTGTATATGTTCAATCTACATGTATTTGCCAGTTTGTAATGTATAAAGTACAAAGCTAGCATAATGTGTTCAATCTATATTTCAATTTCAGTCCCAAATTCTAATCTTAAATTCCTAACTCACAATTGGAATTACAATCCCAAATTCCTAATTGCAACAAATCGGAATCCTAACTCAACCCTAATAACAATCCCAAATTCAATCCTAAATGGAAGGAAAGATTCTACAACCATTAAGAATAATCAACAATTAAGAGTAGTTCTGCAATTAAAACCCAAATTAATCTACAAATAACCCATAAAGACTAAGAAACAAGTTCATCAAATGAAAAAATGAGAGATTTCCCACCTTTTGATGCATCTGCTGCTTGTGGGCCACCGCCTACCGCCTGACACGCCGCCACTGCCTATCGCCTCACGTGCCGCTACCCCTCACTTTACTTCTTTTCGAAAGAGAGGAAAAGAAGATAACATAAAGAATTAAAGAGGTAAGGGTAAAAAAGTAAGTTCACACTATATTTGTTAATAACTTAACAGAAATGAACGACGGGTGCCTATAGGTCCAATTTTCAAAACTTTGGGTGTCATTGGGTATTACTGTAACTTCAGGTGTGTATAGAGCATTATTACTAACTTTGGGTGTGAGTAGGTCACTCACCCATAAATAAAATAGTAATACAACATGATATCAAAAACAATTATTTATATGCAATTGTTAACTACAAATATTTCTTATTATAAAGGCTAAATTTGAAGAAAAAAACCCTCCTTGAACTATCCCTTTTATGCAGAAAAATCTCACTGAACTTTTTTTTGCGCAGAAAACCACATTCAATTATGGTTACAAAAAACCCCCATGAAGTATATTTTTAAAAAACTACATCTAACTTTTCTACTTGTATTAGATAACCTCATTCATCTTTGCAAGTTGGTTTAGAAAACATCACGCATCTTTCTCATTATTGTCTAAAAAACTCACGCTATCGGAGTTGATTTTTTGCAACTATATTTGAGTGTGATTTTCTGCACAATAAAAAATTCAGTGAGGTTTTCTGCATAATGGGGATAGTTAAAGGTTTTTTTTCTTCTTCAAATTTAGCCTATTATAAATAGAGTTATAAGTAAAGTTTCTCGTTTCTATCCGGTTACTTATTTGTAAAATGCCTTCAGAAAATTATTTTAATTTTTTTAAATACTTTGAAAGCATCCTGAAATTTGGAGGGCACATGAGATATTTTTTTGCAAAATACAAGAAGGTGTATTATTTTTGAAACTACCGGAGAGTTTATTGTTACATAAAATTCTTAGGGCATTAATTGCAACACCCACAAGACCTAGTGGGTTTAGTGAAATTTATCCTTATTTTTATGCAATGAAATATTAAAAATTCTTTTTAACTACACTATAAGTTAAGGGTAGGGTGACCTTACTCCTTCATCATGAAGAAATATATAGTGCCTTTACTGAATAAGTACTGCTACTATATTTCCTCATAAAAAAAGAGAGACTATGTTCTTTCTAACCTCCCAATCTATTTTATTTTCGGGTAAATAGCAAAAAACTCTCATCATAATAGGGTCAGAACAGTAACCTCATATTCTATCGGTGAAAGCAGTAACCCCCCCCCCCCCTCCCCCCCCACCAAAAAAAAAAAAACTATGAATCGCAGTTAACTACTGTACGGACATCCGAAAAATGTATGTAAAATATCCAAATTACCCTTAATTTAATACACAATTAAAATAAAAATAAAAAAAAACCAATTTTTTATAGAACTTATCAGAATCAGAATCAAAACCAAATTCAAATCCAAAATCAAAATAAAAAATCCAATTCCAATTCCAATTCCAATTCCAAATGCGAATAAAAATCCAAAATCCAAATTCCAAAATCAAAATCAAAATCCTGATCAAATCCCATCAACAGCATATCCATCAAATCCCGTTCAAAATCTTGATCAAATCTCATCAACATCTCAATCAAATCCATCACGTAACCCATCGCGTAACCCATTACCATCATCAACTCCTCATCAACAGCATAACCCATCAGCATCATCAACCTCCAAACCTCCCCCATCTTACCGACAACCCTCACCTCCATCAAACCCAACTCCGAACTCGATAGCTCCATCCCAATCCCTATCCCTCGACCTCCTCACCCTTTTGGCCTTCATCTCCAACAACAAGTGCTGTCACAATGTCACCAACACGACCTCCCTCTTCCCCTGCACGCGCACCCCAGAGCTAACCCGACGCCAGTCCCAACTCGAACCCCGCTTGCGGCCGTTGCTACTTGGTGCCTTCGCTTCTATCTTCCTAAAAGTCTAAAGAGTGAGTGAGAGAAGACGTCTGTTTTTTGTTTTGGATTTTGATTAACTCATTGTTGAGAAATTAACTTACTGAACGATTCTAAAAATTTTGATTTTGATTTGGATTTGGATCCTACATTTTATATTTGGGGTCGGGATTTGATTTGGATTTGGATTTAGATTTAGATTTGGGAAAAAAGACATATTTTTGAAAAGAGAGAGAGAGTGAAATTTTTTAACTTTTTTTTGGGGGGGGGGGGGGTGAAGTGGTGTTAAATTTAGGGTAATTTGGACATTTGACATATATTTTTAGGGTTTTCGTACAGCTGTTGACTGCGATTCGTAGTTAGAGGGATTTATTGCTTTGACCGATAGAATACGGGGTTTACTGTTTTGACCCCATAGATGAGAGGTATTTTTCGCTTTTTACCCTTTGTTTTTTTTTGTAGTCAAGCCTCCCAGTCTATTGGATGTCTATATTTGAATTTCCAAGTGGGTAATATCCTGAATTGATTGAATTAGGGAAAGATATTATGGAACGGAAACAAGGAAAATAGCAATGTGCAACATAAAATAATTTGGTATGTTGGTGGAAATTGCATAACGAGTAGAGTTGAATATGGAAACCATGTCTGAGAAAATGTATGACGAGAAGGAATGTAAAATTTGGAGGAACTAAGAAAGATAATAGAGTGTAAAGCTTTTGGAAGTTTGTGTCCAAACTTTGGTCATGTATTATATTCAGGAACTAGTTGTATTGTAGGAGGGGGAGGAGAATGTAGGTCTTGGAAGGGTAGTTGGTGCCGAAACATTCCTTTAGCTAATAAAATTTCGGAACTATTTAAGGAGGCACATAAGAAGGATGCTTTATTGATTGATTATGAAAATTTTTAGAGGGGTTGAAAAGTGAGTAGGGGTGAGCACTTGCTCACTTAAAACCGACATACCGACCCGACCTGAACCGTTAAAAACGTTTTTGATTTGCAGTTAAAAGGGTCGGTTGCGGTTTCGTAATTCATTTTTCTGGTCAGTTCAAGTCGGGTTGTGGGTTGCAGAATTTAATATGTTCGGATAGGAACAACCGATCAAGGCCCATGTAAATGCTTCAAAGGTCCAATATCTATATAATAAAACACAAAGAAAACTATCAAGTGGCTCACATTCAATCTCCCCAAAATCAAAGGCCTAGATCTAACTTCACAAAACACATTCTCCCCCAAAAGTCCCCCCCCCCCCCTCCTTCCCCCAAAAAAAAAACTCAAATTTAAATTCCCCAAAACAACTCATTTATTTATTTAATTCTCTCTCTCTCTCTGTATGTATGTATATATATATATATATATATATATATATATATATATATATATATATATATATGGAAACATGAATTTTTATACCTCAATTTATAATTATTTTTCACCATATACTAATAGAAACATGGATTTTTATTTTCAACTAATTATTGTCTTACTATTCGAACTTCAGCTACATAATTGTTGATTTACTGTTTACAAGACTTTTCTGTATCGTTCTGAAGACGTGCCATAGGCACGTGGCTACGGGCAAATCTAATATATATACACTTTCTGAATGGGGCTCCTCAATTAATTTAGATCAGCACCCACATTAATCTCAATAACTAACTAATCTAAATTTAATAGTCATGTATTCCTATTTCTTCATCATTCTCAATTCTTCACCATTGAACTTCATCAAATTCCCAAAACTTCCAGAACCCTAACCCTAGCGTCGCCCTCCACCTCCATGCTTCAGATTTTTATTTTATTTTATGGTGAACCGGCTAACCCACTAAATCCATAAAATCAAAACTATAACCCTAACAGCTCCCTCCATCTCTAGGCTCTGCCCCCATTTCCGGCAAACCACAAACCCATTAAGGTAAGTCTTCTTTATTCTCAGTTGGCCAACAACCCACAAACCGACCCGAACAGATTATTTTCGGTTCAGTTGGTAGCTGGTTTGATTGAATTCGGTTTGGGTTTGACCCGGTTGCAATCTCTGTTCTGGTCGATTTTGGTTGGTTCTGGTCAAGAACCGAACCATGCTCAGAGATACGTGTGGGATTTAAGTCCAACTAATAGGGGGGAACAAATTGAGGAAATGTTTGGATGTATCTATACAATATCAACCCAGAAACTCAAGACCATGTCAAGGTAGACAGTATGATATAGATTAGATGTAGCAAATGTACTTACGGTGAAGGCAATGTATACATTTCTAAATGATGGAGGGACTAAATTTTAGAAGCAAAGGTTGTTTAGGGAACCAATGCCTAATAAAGTAAATGATGCTGTTTGTTTTTGGGGGTGTGGGGACAATATGTGTGAGTTCTTGTAATTTGGATAGTGGAGGTCCTACTGTGGTACTGGCCATGGTCTGACCCCGAGTAGCGGGAGCCGGCTCGGAAGTAGGAGCTGTGAGGTAGGGACCGGATGCTCAGCTCGGATCCAGTAGCTCGGTTCGGATCCAGCTGCTCGGCTCGGGTCTGGGGGCTCGGGTCTGAGGGCTCGGCTCGGTCCTGGGTACCTGCACACTGCCTAGAAACACCGGGAGAAGTTCCGGCGACAGGCCCTTCGACGATCTAGTCAGTTACTCAGAAAAGCAACAGTAGCTAGGGTTCAGGGGTAGAAAGTCTGATCACCTTGCCAGTGGGGGAGGGGGTCTGGCATTTATAAGCAGAGGAAACGGGTCTGAGATCCTGCTGGGCCGGATCAGACCCGTTTTCTCGTGGGCCTGAAGTGGAAAAGGCCCATCCGGTTATGGGCTGATCTGATGATCAGGGAGAAGCGGGTTTTGAGGAGATCTGACGGCCCGGGAGGGGCCACGTCATCTGACACATATCAGGAGCCCCCCACTCCTGGAGGGCTGGGTAATCCAGCAGTGTAGGAGTGATTTGCCTCTGTAGGAAGACCGAAGTGGTGTGTATGGCAAAAATATGGTTCATATCTTCTTGGGGAGGCCAGTGGGGTAGGATGAAAAGGATCTCTTTGAAGGTATGAGGGGCGTTGAGAGCCAAAAACAAGGGCTCGCTTAGCCGAGCGTCGAGGATTGGGAGATGAGCCCCATACTTGTTGGAAAAACTAGGGGACGTTGAGAGCCGAAGAGTAGGAGCTCGGCTAAGCTGAGCGTCGAGGGTCGGAAGACGAGCCCCCATGCTTGTGATGAAAGTTAGGGGTGGTTCGAGGTTACCACCGAGCACTGAGCCCCCCACTCGTTGGAAAAGCTGGGGGGTGGCTCGAGGTCACCACCAAGTGCCGAGCTCCCTTCACTTGTTGGAAAAGCTGGGGGACGTCGAGAGCTGAAGAGTAGGAGCTCTCTTAGTTAAGCGTCGAGTGTCAGAAGATGTGTCCCCTTTTTGTGATGAAAGATAGAGGTGGTTCGAGGTTACAACCGAGCGCCGAGCCCCCCTCACTCGTTAGAAAAGCTGGGGGTGGCTCGAGGTCACCACCGAGCACCGATCCCCCTTCACTTGCTGGAAAAGCTGGCAGATGTCGAAAGTCGAAGAGTAGGAGCTCACTTAGCCGAGCATCGAGGGTCGGAAGACGAGCCCCCTTACTTGTGATGAAAGCTAGGGGTGGTTCGAGATTACCACCGAGCGCCGAGCCCCCCTCACACGTTGGAAAAGCTGGGGGTGGCTCAGGTCACCACCGAGCACCGAGCCCTCTTCATTTGTTGGAAAAGTTGGGGGGTGGCTCGAGGTCACCACCGAGTACCGAGCCCCCTTCACTTGTTGGAAAAGCTGGGGGACGTCGAGAGCCGAAGAGCAGAGGCTCGCTTAACCGAGCGTCGAGGGTCGGGAGACGAGCCCCCATACTTGTTGGAAAAGCTATGGGGACGTCGAGAGCCGAAGAGTAGAGGCACGCTTTGTAAACCCGAAATTTTTTAAATAATGTTTTAAAGATTTATAAATGAATTAAAATGATTTTTGGTGATTTAATAAATATTTTTCTGAAATTTACCTTTTTACACGTGCAAATGTTTTCTTGGAAAGTTCAAAATCAAAAATTATTTTATGAAAAATCATTATTTATTATTAGATATTATTTGTGAATTTTTTTGGATTTTTCTGATAATTATTAGACCTATTTGCAAATATTACCAAAAGAGAGACTTTGGTGCAAAATTACCACTTGGAGCGAAAACTCCAGATTTTCGGATTTTTGAGCTGGGTATGGTGCCTAGTCAACTCAGAGGAAAATATTTTACATTTTGTTTTGATAAATTTGGTTTATTTTACAAGTTTTGATAAAAAAAAGATCTTTTTGCAGATTTGCTATTTGGAGGGGTAAAAGTGTAAATTTGTTTTCTGGGTTTTTCAAACAGTGCCGGCTGACTATTAGGTTATTTGTTTTTGTTTTAAATCTTAATTAAGTTGGTTTTATTTATTTTTCAAGTATAGAGATTTATATATGTAAAGGTATATTTAAAAGAAGTATTTTGCAAATCTATTTACAAAACCCTAAAACCTATATTTCCTGCCTATTTAAAGGTGGAGTGCAGCCGTCTCTTTGCTGCACAATACAAAGGGGTTTCTTATTATTATTTTCTTGAAGTTTTCAAGGGAGGATTCTTGGTTTTCTTGCGAAGGAGAGATTTTTCTTTTTCTTTATTTTTCTTCGGTTGTTTCTTCATAGAGGTGAGTGACTTAGGTTTGTTTTCTTATTGTTCTAAGCATGTTGTATGTGTTGATCTTTTTATTAGTGAGCATATTAGATGAGGATGTGAAGAAATAATGAATTTTGATGAGTAGATGAATTAAAAGTTGAATCTTTTCTTGAAACTATGCTATTAATGACAAAAACCCTATTTTAATGACTTGTGATTGTTGAAGAACCTAATAGAGATCATGAGTAGGATGTTTCAATTATTTGGTTGCTGTTTTGAATGTATATAATGGGTTGTGTGAAGTTATTGCATAAAAATAAATAAGTTTGAACAAGGGTGAGATCTGCTTCTGCTGATATGTACATACACACACTGTTGATGCCTTAAACTTGCTAATTAGTCTTTATAGTTGCTTATAAACATGGATAAACTGATATAGATGATTGAGGGTATGTATACAACAAGTTCTTGAATTAAAAGAAACAAGCTTTGAAGTGAAAGAAGAAATGTTTCATTTCGGATCTGTGTGTGTTTGTTTTTGTTGATTTTGGGCAATTTGAGGACTGAGTGTGATTTGTCCATTGCAATCTTGATCTAATATATATATATATATATATATATATATATATATATATATATATACTTATAGAATTTCCATATTAGAACAAGCATTGATGCTTAATCACACTATGCATCTGCATACATACTACTTGCTGAGTTTTTGAAGAACTTTTGTGGAAATCCCTTGTGGAACCTGATAGGTTTTGATTTTTTTTAAATAACCCCTACATGTTATACTGGAGGTGATTGATCATCTCAGGGAATTAGATTTTTATTTTTACAAAGCTATGTGTGTATCAGTTGGGAACATGCACAAAGACCCAAACCTTGATCTGATATGAGTTGGATAGTTTTAAACTCAATACTGCGCCTATACAATGAACCCCTTGAAGTCACCAATGCATTGAAAGACCTAATTCACCTATCAACCATCAAGAAACTAATTTACATTTTTGATTAAGTAATAAATTGCTTAAGTTTTGGGGTTGAGTATCAGTTCTTAGCTGCAGGTTACTGCTGCTGTTGCTGCATTGCTGTGCAGGTGCACATTGATGAAAACTCCATCTCATACACACAACCTGTATTTGTTTAAGTAGTAATTGTGAGTGTGTGTTTGGGTAGTCTCTGTGTATACTTTAAGGGCATTTGTACATCATGCACTGCATATCAGTAAAGGGGGATTTTTTTGATATATCATACATATACACATAGCTCGTGACAGTATAAAGGAATGCTATACCAAATATATATATATATATATATATACATACATACATACATACACACATACATACATACATACATACTTCAATTCATAAAAGATCTATTTCTAAAACTGCATGTGCTCTAATTCTACAAAGCTCAACTCCAATAACCTGTGCTCTAATTCTACAAAGCTCAACTCCAATAACCTGTGCTCTAATTCTACAAAGCTCAACTCCAATAACCTGCATATGCTTACTTCAACCCAGTAAAGAAAGAGATTTCTCTATAAATATATCATGTACATATACACTACACCTCATCTCAGTAAAAAGGGTTTTTGTTTGTATCAGAGTCTTCCCTATATATATTGGACATACACATACTTGAATCAGTATATGGTGTCCTATATATATATCAATTATATGCAATTTACATGTGTTCTTTTCAACTTAGTGAAAAGGAATTTCTAGATTTCATGTATATGCACACATATGCATCACTTTAGTAGAAGGTCTATCCTTATATATATATATATATATATATATATATATATATATATATATATATATATATATATATATATATTTACACTTTACATCAGTTTTGGAGATTTCTACAAATGCATTTCAGTACAAGAATCTTCTATCTATATATTGTATTTATATATACAGACTCCTTATCAGTAAAAGAAATTTCTTTATATATATTATCTATACTCATATACTTCAATCAGAGAAAAGGGGTTTTTCTTCCACATCCTGTGTATACTTAACTTCAATGAAAGGGGGTTTCTATACCTTATATATACACCTATGTACACTTCAACTCAGTAAAGAATTATACACATACATATTAACACTCTTACTAAATCAGAGGAACTCCTACACATATATATATATACACCAATATACAGACAATATGAATGAATGAATTTTCTCATTGTGAGTAGGTTAACAATGAAATAAAAGGAAGTGACTAAAACGGAAGTTTTATTTTTTTGTGTTAATGGTTGAGTTGTGAATCTCTAGGAGTTAAGTGGGAGTCCTGTGAACCGGCAGATGAGTTTTTGTTGATTTAGACCAGTTGGATCTTGGGGTTGTTGTCAGTGGCGGATCTAGGATTTTCATCAAGCGGGAGCGAAATGACAGGTACAATATGGGGACAAGTCTTCGGTGTAGTATAGTATAGGTTTTAATGCTCTTAAATGTGTTAAACCAAGATTTTACTAGAATAGAGCCCGCTAATTCTATACATTTAAATCTAACTTTTCACCAAAAACTAACCATAATTTCAAAAGAGCATAAACAAAGTTACGAGAATTTCTAAGAGCGCATAACAAAAATCACACCTGCACTGTAAGACGTAGGCGGATCTTTCTTCAAATCCTTCAACAGTTAAACTCCTTCAAATCCTCTTAGAAGCCATCACTCACCAACCAAAATCTTTAATTTTTCAGACACAACAAAATTGATCTTTGCTTACATTGTTTGATTTTGGATAATTTCATCTAAATTTGTTGTTTGATTTTGATGTTTGTAGACATCACCTGTGGTTGGAATTCTGACAAGACAGGATCTTAGGGCCCACAACATTTTAGGTGCCTTCCCTCACCTGGAAAATAAAAAATGAATCAGATTATACTCATAATTACAGCACAAGATCAATTCTTATGGAAGCTCAGAGTATGGTGTTGTAACTTTTGGCCTAAATAAAATTTCTTATGGAAGGTGTATAACTTTATTTGTAGTTCAACAGTTGTCCGGGAATGCTTTCTTTTTGTTTGCTATGAACCGTGTGGTAACCATGGAGAATATCTCACATTCTATTCCCACTGACAGAAACTAAACGACAAACAAACAAACAAAAAATACCACAAGGGAGGGAATCAAACTGAAGCCTTATCCAGCCTATGATATTCAGCAGGTACCATCCTTCCTCACATGAAGGAATTGGAAGTTCTTACAATTATTTGTATATGAATGAGATCCATTCGGTTGAAAATATACTGTTTCCACTTACTAGAATGCTTCCCAGAGTAATGGTTTCGATTATCAGCCAGTATTGAGACACACAAGCCATATCAGGATATGAACTATTATTAATTAATTCACTTTAATATTCAGAAGAAAACCATCTATGAAAGTACACAACAGACATCTATTTACTAAATTGCATAGTAAAATTGAACATAGGAATATAGGATGATATACACATTATTTGAAGAAAAGATGATATTCATGCAGTGCAACACAAATTATAAGGATAATCAACCATTATTTGAAGAAAAGATGATATGACATTAAGTACACAGTTTCCATCACCGTAGTTGTAACACCCCGAATCCCAAATACAACTGAATTCGAGTCCCACAGGATCTTTTCACTTCTCTTCGTAAAATTGTACAAGGAAATAAAACTTTACTTTACATCAGAGTTACATTTACATTAACATTTATACAGCGGAAGCAAATTTTTCATCAATGAATGAAATACAACAACAGTTGAATAATCCTTAAGCATCAAGTCTTCTTTAGTCTTTTTCATGTGCTTTACCCTGCATAGAAACTGTGGGCACGTCAGTTCATTAAACTGATGAAATATTATACACGGCCATCCTCTCTATACCGAAAACAGTATAACGATTCTCAATACTTAACAAACCACAGACTTGTTCACAATCAAAGCTAATGGGACTATCCTATTGATGTCGTGTTGTGAATGTGCACTTAATCCTTAATGCAATTATTTATGTTATATGACACTAATGCGCACTTATTCAGAGTCTATACAGCCCATACTATATAGGTCCGAGGGCAAGCCCTTAACCGTTTTTCATCTTGTAGGGTTCACTCCCTCACCATGACTTAATCTACTACTGTAACTACGGTAAGTATCTTAGATGTTCTGTGACCTACGAACTCACGTCTAGGCACCCTGGAGAGAATCTCATCGCACTGTCACATGACTCATCATGCAGGCAACCTGTGGTAATTCTCCTCCTACCATAGACATGACACCACCCACAGTCACCAAACACCCCACGAGCGTCGCCACCGGAACGGTACTCTGGAGCAGTATCCACGTCCTACTCATGACGCATCATAGGACATCCTGTGAATACTCTCATGCTACCAATCCAATGGCCCTCATACTCATGTTTTTCTCTTACTTTCATCACATCTTCACTATGTATCTAATCCTTAATTTAATTGAATCATGAACAAAATCAATCCCATAAGGTTAGCACTCCCACTATACCGGTCTTATTCTTTCATTTCACATGACCCAACTCTTGGTCTTTTCATTTCAAATTTCATCCCAGCATTTCTTTTATTGCCGGTATAAGGCTTAGCTACACCCTAGTTCTTAATTTCAACTCATAATCACAACATTGAGTTTTCACTCATAAGTTCTCTTTTTCATGGTTAACAATAATTTCCATATCATGTTCGTAGCACTTGTATATTCATAAATTCATCAAGTCATTCAATTTCCATTTCATGTGCACATCATGCATAAATAAATAAATACAATAAGTCATACTCAAATAGTTTATTCTTTCCACAAAACTTTCTTAATCTTATTTTAATCAACACTAACCTTTATTTAATTCTCCTACTAATGTTCGTTTCATTTATCTAATTCAAAGGCACAAAGTTGTATTTTCATTCATAAACAATACTTAATTTAACAATGAGAATCCATAGCTAATACACTTGAATCTTCTTTCTTCCAAAAAAATTATCCTTCATCACTAAGTATAATTTCTCGTAAAATAGATTACTTTTATAATTAACGAAAATACAATTTTCTATGAAATTCTACCCAATTTTCACCTCTAACTCATTTTTACTTTGTCTAAATAGTGTTCAAATATTTTTCACAAGATCTACATATTTTTAGAATAATTGTAGTATTTTTTTTGGGATTTTTAAAAGTCAAAAATTTGATTTTAAACTCAAAAACCAATTCAAGTTTGCCGATAGCCAGATTCGAACCTGCGACCTGGGCCAAGTCAGCAGCCACCGCAAGCCAATTGGGCTAAGGTGCCTAAGCGATATGAAAGGGGGTTTTAATGAGATAAGCTTGTTCTCGGATTTTGGGTTTTTATTCAAAAAACTGAAATAAAATGCAGGGCTTGGGTTTCGAACCCGAGAACTTGGTGTCTGACCACGGCTACAGTAAAAGCCACCGCACCGCTAACCACTTGGTCTAAGGGACCAGATTGTCTATAAGGGTATTGGGTTGTTTATAACCCAGTTCCCTGTTCATTTCTATATTTTATAAATCTCAAAACGATTTTGTTTCTTTTTCTTCTCTTTTGAAAACAAAACGCTCCAGATTTTACCAAACATGAATTTACAGTAAACCAGTATTTTTATAACCATTATTTACTTTATAAAAGCCATGTATTTTGGCCCTACTTTATGTTCTATGTCCATAATTTCGACTTTGAGAACAAACACCATATTTCTTCATAACTTAGAGTTAAATTCCCTCAACTACTATATTTCATTGTTCTTTTATTCATTAACCACCTACAATAATTTAGAAGCAATTTCTCATCTTTCTACAACAAAGAAACTTTATTTTAAGCAATCAATTACACAAAAGGCATTTAATTCAACTAGTTGTCTCATAAGTACAAATTTTATCATAGCATTCAATTAGAACATGTAGCATAACAATATGGTGATTTCTAGCATTTTAATTCACAATTCATCTATTAGCAGTCATTCTATCAAACATTCTCTAAGTTACCATTTCATTTTTAATTAAACAAGAATGGTTCCAATTTCAACTAATTGATTCATAATAACTTCATTAAATCATCTTAACATGGTATCTAGTTCTAGAAGTATGAAAAACACCCACCTATTTGGAGAAACGAAAATGAAAGCTCCTAGAGTGCAAGAAAAATGGCCTTCTCCTCCTAGAATATATTGCAAAATGCTCCTCTTCCTTGCTCCTTGGTGCAACCCGAGCTCCCTTTGCTTGATGGTGATGGCTGGCCTCCTTTTGGTTGGGACACACACAAAGATTTCACACTCTAATCTTTTGCTCACAAATTTCCTCAATCTTTTGCTCTCTTATCCTTTTCTTTTCTCTTCTTTCTTAACAAATGTTTAGTGCACCAATGAGAAGAAAAGCTAGGGGGTATTTATACACTTTTAGGGTGGAAATAGATTGCTAGGATTAATCAAGGAGTTAGAAATTAAGGACTAAGATGAATTGGGAAGTTGTAGCAACTTCCATGAACTTAATAACTACTCCTCAACTCAATCCCACTCTCCCTCTCTCTCTTGGCCACAATCCGGCCTCCCCGAAAGTGTGCAAAGCATACCCTAGTGTGTGCACGTGCCCCTTCTAGTACCCCCTATTTAAAGTTGTACAAATTTAGTTAATCAATTGTCTACTAATTGTGTCTACATGACAAGTTGTGACAATTAGAAGATGAATTAAGTTTGTGGGCCTCAAAATAGTCGGCTTTAGGCTCATGAGCTATTTAATAAAATATGTAATTATTAGGGTGGGCTTAAAAATAAGAAAACAAGTTTAGGCTTTATAAAATAGGTATTTTAGAAAAATAAAGAGAAAGACAGGAATAATTGTCCATGTTATAAAAGATAATTTTATAAGAAAATATGCATACAAAATTTTGCATGTGCACAACACATAAAAATCAACATTTCTCATTAAATGAAAATTCAGGGTATTACGGTAGTAGGATTAGTTGCATAACGAGGGATCTACCCTATAAAGTGGAGAACGATAAGGGCTTGCACCGGACCTATGTATTGTGGGATGCATAGAATCCGACAAGTATGCATTAGAGGGTCAGCATATAGCATTGATGTTTTCTTTACTTGGTTTTATGCATATTTTCCTACACTGGACACTTAGTCTAGTTTCACTTGTTATTTTCATGTCTTACTATTTACTATTTCATATTCCTAGATGTTTTCATATTTTATTTATTGTTATTTCTTATTTCATTTATTCATGCTATTAATATATGTTGTTTATGATTCTATGTTTCATGTTTTATTTATGTTGCATTTATTTTATGTCACTCACACCGTTATGGATGACCCCTGTAGTTTTGGGGATTAGGGTTATCTTTAACCTCATGTTTTACAGGTACCTATAGCTTGAGATTTGAATGCTTGTGCTAGAAAGAAAATGGAGCTTATGTAAGTTGTAAAAGAAAAATGTTGTAAAAGAAAAAGATTGTAATTCAAGGTGTTTTGTATTCCGCTATATTTTGTAAACAATTAATGTAATAATAGTTGAAATAAAAATTATCTGTGTTTTTGGCTATGTTTACAATTGCAATTGAAGTTGATGCTGGAAATTGTGCCACGTATTTCTGAGATATTATATTGGAAATTCGGGGCGCTACACGCTTAGCCGAGCATCGTGGGTCGGGAGACAAGCCCCCCTGCTTGTGATGAAAGCTGGGGGTGGTTCGAGGTTACTACCGAGCGCCGATCCCCCCTCACTTGTTTGGAAAAGCTGGGGGGTGGCTCGAGGTCACCACCGATTGCTGAGCCCCCCTCACTTGTTGGAAAAGCTGGGGGGTGGCTCATGGTCACCACTGAGCGCCGAGCCCCCTTCACTTGTTGGAAAAGCTAGGGGGTGGTTCGAGGTTACCACCGAGCGTCGATCCCCCTTCACTTGTTTGGAAAAGCTGGGGGGTGGCTCGAGGTCATCACCGACCGCCGAGCCCCCTTCACTTGTTGGAAAAGCTGGGTGGTGGCTCGAGGTCACCACCGAGCGCTGAGCCCCAAGGCTTTGTTGGAAAAGCCTTGTTATGGCTCAAGGTTACAACCGAGCGCCGAGCCCCAAGACTTGTTAGAAAAGCCTTGCTATGGCTTGAGGTTACAACCGAGCGCCGAGCCCCATGACCTATTGGAAAAGCCTGGGTATGGCTCGAGGTTACAACCGAGGACCGAGCCCCAAGACTTGTTGGAAAAGACTTGGTATGGCTCGAGGGTACAACCGAGGCCCGAGGCCCAAGCCCCAAGACTTGTTGAAAAAGCTTTGATGTGGCTCGAGGTTACAACCGAGTGCCGAGCCCGGAAGCTTGTAGGAAAAGTTCTGGTGTGGCTCGAGGTTATAACCGAGCGTCGAGCTCCAAGACTTGTTGGAAAAGCATTGGTATGGCTCGAGGTCACAACCGAGTGCCGAGCCCTTGGACTTGTTGGAAAAGTTCTGGATTGGCTCGAGGTCACAACCGAGCCCCGAGCCGAAGACTTGTTGAAAAATCCTTGGTATGGCTCGAGGTCACAACCGAGCGCCGAGCCCCAGGACATGTTGGAAAAGTTCTGGTATGGCTTGAGGTCACCACCGAGCGCCAAACCTCGAAGCTTGTAGGAAAAGTTCTGGTGCGGCTCGAGGTTACAACCGAGCGCCGAGCACCAAGACTTGTTGGAAAAGCCTTGGTATGGCTCGAGGTCACAACCGAGCGCCGAGCCACAGGACTTGTTGGAAAAGTTCTGGTGTGGCTCAAGGTCACAACCGAGCCCCGAGCCCCAAGACTTGTTGAAAAAGCCTTGGTATGGCTCGAGGTCACAACCGAGCGCCGAGCCCCAGGACTTGTTGGAAAAGTTCTGGTGTGGCTCGAGGTCACCACCGAGCGCCGAGCCCCAAGACTTGTTGGAAAAGCCTTGGTGTGAAGGGCTTAGCCTGTTTCTCTTGTCATAGGAGGAAGGATGAACGACGAGCTGCTGCACCAGCTGACAAGGCCGAGGGTAAAACTAGAATTTGATGTGTCAGGTTGACGTCATGGGTGTGAAAATCGAGGCTTCTCAGATCCTAGTGGTCGTTAGATCTAGATGATCAAGATTGGACGGTCAGGATTCTTTTGCGGAATTCGAGGAGTCTTTCCCTTCTTATACGTCCCTTACCCCCCCATCATTTCTTCACTTCGCACACACACACACACTCTCTCTCTCTCTCTCTCTCTCTTATCACAGGAATTTTCACTCGTTTGCTATCGTCGATGACTTTTATGGTGATCTTCCCTTTATCCGGTAATCAGGTTAGTACTCTGTTTCCTTATGTCGCGCTCTCAGTTCGGTTCGGGTTGGGTCGCGACGTAGTGGAGGTCGAGTCAGAGTCGACGTCTTGGTCCTTGGACGACTCCACTTCGATGGAAGAAGAACAATCGGATTCGGTTTCTGGTGGCGCGAGTGATGTGGTTTTAGACGTGGCCCCTCTGCGAAGTCAGATGCTAGAAGAGGGGTCGTCGGGAGAGGACGCCTACGAGGGCTCGGAGGAGGATCTTGTCGAGGAAGAGGATGATCAGGAGGGGAGCGAAAAAGAAACTAGGGAGAGCAGGAGGGGGGTGTAGGAGGAGCCGAGAGAGTGGGCATAGAGGAAGAAAAGGGTCTCCCTCCTCTGCTTCCGTTGTCGACTCCTGTCTCCGGAGAGGAAACCTCGCCCCCGTAGGAGAAGAGAAAGTGAATATGGCCAGACAGTCCGAGCACGCCATATGGGCTCGGAAAAGGGCTTGAGGATCCTGCTCCGTCCAATAGGAACCCTGGGTCGATCAGGATGTACCCTGACGATGTAGAGGAACTTGTCCAATTTGTCGTGGGGGAGCGCACCTCTGATCGAATAATGATAAAGATGAAAAGTGTCCAGTGTGCGCTGAAGGCGGAATACCTACCGATATTAAGGGCAGCTTACTTCATCCCTCGAGAGTTTGAGCTACTCATTCCGAGCCCTGGTCTTCGTCCGACTACTGAGTTGGAGAAGAGTTTCTGCATGTTTCCCGAGGACGCATTCATCTCGGGACTGAGGTTGCCGCTGCACCTGTCACGCCCCGCTTCCCAAAATATGGAACACGAGTACGTAACATTGGCCCAGTGAATGATGTAAACACTATCCATAAGTTGTACCAGACTAACTCAGCAATAAGAACAACAAAATACAACCACGCAAGAAATATAACCACATTAATCAAAGATACATTCCAATAATAAATGAAATAGTCCAACAATATAAATATCCAACATCTAGGATCGAAACAAACTATGGGTCATAAAGCCCAAAAATAAAGTACAAGTCATAACAATGTTCAAGAAAATAAATCTAGCAACAAAAAAAACTAAGCAGCGGAGGCTGGTTCCATCTCTAGAAACGTTGCTCACGAATTCCTTCGGAAACAGATCCTTCAACACCTGTAAAATCTTGATCTAAAAAGAAAGAAAAAATGCCCTTAGAGCAAGTCGTGGGCAGCAAGTAGAGAAAACAGAGGATAAGGAAAAACATGTATATCAAAGAATAGGGATATGGTTAAAAACAAAGAACAAAGCAAAGAGCAGGCAATAATATCGAAGGTGTACAATAATTACACATGTAATGAGTGATGTCAAGACAAGATCAAGCATGAGATGCATGTTATTAAGTATTTTATTAATCTATTTAGTGCACGTACTATTGCGTCTCATTCCACAGATTCGGCGCAAGCACAGTGATCGTTTTAGACCGATGGTGAATTCACAGATTGTGTACTCGGTGCAACATGATAACATGGTAACGTGATAATATGATAACGTGATAACTTGATAATCTTCTTCCATGACAATCTCCTCCTTCTATGTCAAGTATTCGTGCGGGCAAGAAGGCCTTACCGAGTACATTTCCCGATCGTTCACTACCAAGTCTACCCATAATACCCCGGCTTGTTAATAGTTTATTTTCATTCTATGTGAGCATGCAAGAGGGTGTCAATATTGTATAATATTAAGTGTGACTAATTCTATGCGCTACAGACAAAGCATGAAGCAAACACATCAAATAAGCACAATTCACATAATCAGGACAGCATGACCTTGCTGTACCAAAATACTGATTACAACCACTACAAAATAGCAAATCTGAATCCTCCGGAAGTTCTAGAAAGTAGACTTTCACACAGTTCCAGCGAATATAGTTAAGGCATATAAAGGATACAGGAACTAGGGTGAAAACTCTATTCTATTCAGCTTTTATGTTTAGGCAGCATGCAGTAGGTTGTGTTCGACTAATTATTTCAGGTCAGAGAACTCATTAATAAAATCTATAAAAATTCATAGAAGTACATATAAATGTCTAGGTACAGCCTAATTTATTTCAGATTTTTCTTTTACTATTAACAGGGTCAATTAAAATATAGAACAACAGGATATGCATGAAATTATGAATCTGAAATTTCTAACATGGCTGTACTAAAATATTGGTAACTAGCAAATGACACATCGGAACTTAGATCCGTCAAAAGGATGTTAAACTAGACATCAGAGGCTAAAAATTCATGTTTTCAAAGGAACTTCAAATTATGACATTAACATGGGTGAAAATCTGATTCAAAGTAAACAACTACATTTTAGAAAATTGTCTTAACATGAATAGGCAAATAAATAAATCATATGATCACACATATCATGAAAATTTGGTAATCAAAGTGATCCTCAGTGTCAACATGCAAATTCTAAGGTTTAAGATACAATTATCACAGGCATGGTAGTATTTCATCATTCAAATTCAATCTAGCACGTTCAATTTAACATGTCCGAGTTATCAAGTAGTCATATGTATGAATCTAGTTATTTAAATGTGCATATGCATAAAACAATGGGGACTAGGTTTTAGATCAAAGAGATAGCACGATGTTAAGAGTATGTTGGGTTAGCTTGTGTAAACCCTCGATAAACTTAACAGAATTGTCAAAGCAGTTTGATAACAAAATGGATGGGATTTACTTGCAGGAGATCTAATAAATTTGAACAGAATAAAATTCTAGTTCAAGAAGAGACTTGCCTGTTATATTGCAGGTTCAAATAATAAGAACAACAGGATCAGAATCCCGGGCAAAAACACCAACAACATGTGCGAAACCCGATCGAAGAAACCCAAGCAAACATAACAGCAGCAACAACAAAAGCTCCATACACAGGATTTGGACCAAACAGCAAACAGCAGGATCAGATCCGCTGTGCACCGAACACCAAACAGCGGGATCAACCAATCGGGCTCCTTCTTCAACCTCGACGAGGAGAGAGAGAGCACGGCGACGACGGCGGCGACTGCGACGGGGCAGAGCGATGCGACGTCGGCACCATGACGAAGATGTCGGCACCACGGTCGGAAAGCGACTGCGGCGACGGCAGCCTCGACAAAAAGCTCTATTTTTCGATTGGAAATAGAGGGACTATGACAACGGCGATCGGGGCTCGAACGGCGATGCTAGGGGCCTTCGGTGGAGCGGCGAGGGACGACGGAACAACGGCAGGGTGCACGGAGATGGGTTAGGGTGACAGTGATAGGTTAAGGCGATGGGGAAAACACGGCGGATTGGGTTTGACGAGGAGAACGGGGTGACGAGGGCGAGGGGATGGAGACGATGATGGTGGTGGTGACGGTGGTGGAAGGTGATCGGAGAGGCCAACAAGAATAGGGTTTCGGTTTGGGTTTGGGGTGCAACGAAAACAGAGAGGAAAAGGAAATGGGATCGGGGAGAGAGAAACGGTGGAGGAGAGAAAGAGAGGGAATAGATTTAGGGTTTATTTAATAGGGTATATATAGGGAATCAAGAATTAGGGTTTTGGGTTGAGATTATGTGGATTCTGGGTATCGGTTTTTGCTCCAAAAAGAGAAAAATGGATGCAATGAGATGAGCCGAACACAAAGGAGAACAAATCAGACTCAAAATAGAAAGAGAAAAATTTGCAAAGAGAACAGAATCCAACAAAAGAAAAAAGATCGACTAAGAGAGAATAAAAGAACCCAAGAAAAGACAAAATACACTATAACAAATTGATCCAAATACAATAATCAAAAGAAAACAAAATACAGCAAAACCGAAAATAGGGCTTACAAATCCTACGTTTATCAAGAAGGTGCTAAGGTGGGGGGAGCTGAGTCCGAAGCAGTATGGGCCCAACTCGTGGAAGCACCTGGTCTGTTTTATCCTAAAGTTATCCTAAAGTGCCAGGAGAAGGGGGTCAAGCTGAGGCTCAAGTATTTCCGCGCCATCTTGGGGGTGAGCTCGCTCGGAGATATAGAGGGGATCTTCTACATGTCACCATGCCCCCACAAGAGAGTGATGCACGGACATCCGGACTCGATAAAGGCATGGAAGGAGAAGTACGTCGTGGTCCGGAGCGAGATGCCTTGGGAAATCCCCACAATATGGAACTTTTACAAGCCGAACCATAAACCCTCGAGGCGGAGGGACTTGACGGAAAAGGAGTGGGCGAAAGTGGACAAAATTGTAGAGGGGCACAACATCGATTGACTGCACGTCACAGAGTTGCATCTGGCCCGAGCCGGACTGAGCCCAGCACCTCTTGTATTTTTTTTGTTTCTACTTTGTTTAATTTTTTGCCTTCGCTTTAACATTTTTCTCTTTCTTTAGCCATGGATGCAAAGAGCCTTGAGGCGAGGAATGCCCTCCTGGCCTTGGCCGCAAAGAGGAGGGCTGACAGGGAGAAGGCTGCCAAAGAGAAGGCTGCTTCGGCAGTCAGGGCCCACTAAGGGGGCGGCCCAAGCATCTTCGGAGCCACCTCCGAAGAAGTCGAAGAGGAGCCACTCGTCTAGAGGGCCACACGAGGCAGAGCCGAGACCCAGTAGCAAGAAGGTGGTCGAGGTCTTGAAGAAGGGGACCCTAACACTCCGTCCGGACGACAGGGAAACAGTGGGCAAGCAGGGTCTCAGGCCGTTCACCTCGGATTGGGCGGTGAAGGAGGGCGACTCCATGACGGAGGCCCCGATCACCATGGAGGTGACGGAAAAGCTCGTCACCGAGCACGACCGGATGAATCTGGCGCCTATAACGTCCGAGGTGGCCCATATGAAGTGGGCGCAGGCGCAGATCGCGGCAAATGTATGTGATTAATTCACTTTGTGTTTAGGGTTTATGAGTCTTGCGTCTAACTCTAGTTTCCTCGGCTAGGCAATGCTGCACGGGGCACATATGAAGAAGTGCCTAGCTAGGCTAGGCGATGCTTTACCTGGCTAAATTACTTAGTTTCTCTTTAGAAATTCTATCAATTCAAACCCTAGCATGTTGTCTAAATTAGAAGCATGAGAATCACCCACCTCTAATGGAGAGAAAACCAAATAAAACTCCTAGGGATCTCCTAGAATGAACAAGTGAAGCCTTCTCCTCCCAGATCGAGCCACCAAGTGACTTATCCTCCTTGCTTGCAATGCAACCCGAGCCTCCCCCATGTTCCTTGAAAAATCTGGCCACTTCTAGGGTTGAAGAACACACACTAGTGCTCAATCTTTTGAACTCACAATCTACTCAATCTTTTGTCTCACTAAATTGCCTTTCTTTTCTTTCTTTCTATTCTTTTCTCTTCAAAATTTTCAAGTGTGAGAATGAAGAGTGTAGGGGGTATTTATACAAATTTTGAGGGTGAATGGAGGGCTAGGATGAGTCCAAATGGTTAGGGATCAAGGGTTTAGATGAACTAGGGAGTTATAGAAACTACCCATGATGGAGCAACCAACTCTCCACCTCTCCCATCTCTCCCACTCTCCCATGCATTATCCGGCCTAGGTACAAAAGTGCACAATGCACACTCTAGTACATGCACGTGCCAACTAGTACCCCCCCTTTTACAAGTTTGTTCATGTGAATTAATTAATTGTTCACTAAACTTGTCTACACTACAAAAAGAGAAATTAAGTTAAATGGGCTCACTAATGGGCCAATTAACCATGAGCTCAACTAATTAAATTAATTAATTATTATGGGCTAAAAAGAGATAATTAGGCCTAGAATTTAATTAAGCTTTTAAAAATAGTCTTTTTGGAAAATAAAGGGAACAATTTCTTGTTCATGCTATAAAGAAATATTTTTATAAAAGAAAATATACATATGAAATTATACGTGCAAAACACGTAAAATCTCAAACTCTACATAAATAGAAATTTAGGGTGTTACCAAAACAAATTCTTCATATCTTCTAAAATATTTCTCCAAATTCTTGAGCAATCTTTTACTCGGTGTGGTGCAAGTTGGTACGTGCTGCTATTGGAGCCTTAGGCAGCACTATAAACAGAAGCTCGTTGTATCTCGGGAGAAGTGTTTGGTGATTAAAGATTCATCTCCAGAATCGGCCAAATAGTTTCTTAAAGAAAGTGCAACCCATGCCTCGAGCAATTTTTCTTCCTGTTGTAAATCAACTCCAGATCCTTTCTCAGAAGTTCATATTGGTGCACACAGGTTTACCCATCATTTTTTTCAACAATTTTAAGAAACCATTTTCTGTAATCTGTAATGGCTCTAATTTCGGTCCGCAAGTATGAAACCAACAAACCCGAGAAATTTGCTAGCTTGAACTTCAAGCGATGGAAGAACAAGATGTTTTTCTATCTGTCGCTGAAGTAAGTTGCCCATATTCTTACCCAAGACTGCCCTGTAATGCCTAACCCAGAACCTGTTGATGTCCATGAAAATGAACAAATATTAGATGACATAGCAGAATGGAAGGATGTCGATTTTAAATGTAGAAACTTTATCTTGAATGGGCTGTCCGACGAACTGTATGACTATTACTTACAGTTCGATATGGCTAGATCTATTTGGGAAGACCAAACCAACAACAATGGAACAGATCCTATCGAGTGTTGGAAGTGTCATCGCTTCGGACATATCGCTATGAACTGCCGATCGCGTACTCCTGCACGACAGGTAAATGCTATCGAAGGGCCTTTAGTGGCTATGATCACTGAGTCAACATGGTCGGTGTAACTGACGGGTGGTGGGCTGATACGGGCGCCACTAGGCATGTTTGCTATGAGCGCAGCTAGTTCAAAACTTATAAGGATACTGAAGGTCAGAAAGTGCAACTTGGTGATTCACACTGTATCAATGTGATGGGCACTGGAGAGGTAAACTTGGAATTTACCTCTGGCAGGAATGTAACCCTCAAGGATATCTTGCACACTCCTGATATGAGGAAGAACTTGATTTCTGGATACCTTCTCAACAAGGCTAGTTTTCATCAGAGCATCGGATCCGACCAGTATGCCACATAACTCAGAATAGAATTTTTGTGGGAAAGGGATCTGCTTGTAATGGGATGTTTAAACTCAGTATTGAAATGAATAAGAATAATGCTTCTGTTTACTCCTTGTCTTCTTTTAATTTATGGCACTCTAGACTATGTCATGTTAAAAAGAAATTGGTAAATAATATGAGCAAACTTGGCATTATACCAAAAGTTAACGTAAATGAATTTGAGAAATGCACCTCCTGTAGTCAAGCTAAGATAATTAAAACTTCACATAAAAGTATAGCAAGAGAAACAAAATTCTAGACTTGATACATTCTGATATATGTAAGATGGATGGAACTTTAACTAGAAATGGTAAAAGATATTTCATTACGTTCATTGATGATCATTCAAATTATACTCATGTTTATCTTATGGCACATAAGAGTGAAGCAATTGACATGTTTAGAAATGTAACTGAAGTGCAAAATCAATTTGAAAGAAATATTAAGAGATTTTGTAGTGATAGAGGTACAAAATATGATTCCAATGAATTTAAAAAATTATATGCATCATTTGGAATTATTCACGAGACTACTGCACCTATTCACCTGAATCTAATGGAAAAGCTGAAATAAAGAATAGAACTCTTACTGAATTGATAGTTGCTTCGCTTATTAGTTCAGGAGCACCAAAATCCTTATGGGGTGAAGCTCCTTTATCTGTATGTCATGTTTTAAATAGAATTCCACATCTATCTTCTGATACTTCACCATACGAATTATGGAGAAGTAGAAAGCCTAATATTGATTATTTTAGAGTTTGGGGGTGTTTTAGCATATGTCAGAAAATCTGACCTTAAAAGAATCAAACTTGCAAGTAGAGCATATGAATGTGTTTTTATTGGTTATGCAGATAATAGTAAGGCCTCCAGATTTTTAGACTTGCATAATAATGTGATTATTGAATCTTTATGTAACCCATGTTTCCCTAGATACGTATTTTCTGAATTTTTTCGTATTTTGATTTATTATAAATTCAGTATTATTTTAAACTCAAATTGTACCTTCTATTTAAAATCTTTTCGAACCGGAAATTGTATTTTCTTCGAATAGTAGTATATTCTAACTTTAATGTTTATTATTTGTATCTTATAGTAGTATATTCTCACTTTAAGTGACCGGCTATTTGTATCTTATATTATTACAATTTGGATTTTATTAAACTTGTTTATCTCAAATCTCATTTTGATATGTATATCAAAATTATTATTGATGTTATTAATATTATTATATTTGATTGTTGAATTGAAAATCTATTTCCATTGTATTTAGTAGTATTTGAGTATTAATTTGATGCACACAAATTGATTTATTTTGTTACTATATTATTATTGATCTATTTATTTATTTTTCTCTAATTGTATATATTTCTTATTGGATTTTTAATACCCATTTATTCCAAACCCAATTACCCATTACAGTATTACTAAACCCAAAACCCATTTAAAATCACCCTACCCGTTAAGAACCCTTAAAACCTGAAACCCTACTCAGAGCCTAACCCTAAATACCTCCATTCTAAACTATACAACCGCTTCATCTTCCCTCTCTCGTCTCTCCCGATCTCTTCTAAACCCATGCACCCGCCCTACTCCGCTCTCATCCCCTGGCCTTCGCCCTCTCGCTCGCCTCCTCGAACCCACTCCCGCTCACCCTGTTCTCCACCATTGGCGACACCCGAAAGAACCCACCTCCGTCGTATGCTTCTTCCGATGGGTTCTCGTCGAACCCATCGCCAGTCGCCAACAGCCCCCTCGACAGCCTCCTGCCTTCCTCCCTCTCCCGATACTTCCCACCACGTCGACGCGCCGCTGTGGCGCCACGAAGCCCACCAGTCCCCTGTGCCCTCAGCGACGCTCTGCCTCCCAGTCGTGCCTCTCCGTCGCTCAGCCGTGACGACAGTGCCGGCGCCATCTCCTTCGACTGCAGCAGCCACAATCGGTGCCACTCCTGGCTGCCGCTCTCCCTGTCGTAGAGCACACCCCGTCGTCCTGCCTCCCTCTAGCATGCCCCGTTGCCCTGTAGCCAACGACCAGCGCTGCCGATGTGTGACGTCCACCATCATCTTCGCCTGCCGCTGCCGATGAGCCGATCCAAGTTGTTGTTTGATCAACTTTGATTCTGGGCCGTCGATCGTCTTTGATCGTGGTTGATTGATCTCAGCTGCTCGATTTCCTCTCGATCGTGATGATCACCTTGATCTTCTCCAGATTGAGATCAGATCAATCCGATCAGATCTGGGCCTATCGATCTCTTTGCGATTCAGATCATCTTGATAATCACCATCGGAGCATTTTGAGCCGTCCGTTGATCTGATCAGCTTGATCTCTCGATCTGGGCCATCCGATCTCATCAACCATCATCAGATTGTACATCCAGCCATCCGATCCTCCATTTGATCATCACCAAGCCATTGGATCTAGGCCGTCCTATCGTTGATCATCGCGATCGTGATCATCATCTTCATCATCATCAAGATCTTGATCTCGACCGTCGGATCTCTTTTGATCATCGCAATCGTGATCATCATCTTGATCTTGATCTTCGATCACAGCCGTCCGATCCACCGATCACACTTGATCTCGGCCCTTGATCGTCTCGTTCGTCTTCTACTTGGTGAGACAAACATTTGATGTACTTTTGTTCTGATTCATCAAATTGTCAATCATGTTAAATTTACTCTTTTGGTACTCGTCTAATTCTTATATTTTATTTTCGATCTCGGCCGTTGGATTCGCTTGATCTTCATCATTATCACCATCTTTATCATCGAGATCCGTGCCAATCGTGTTCGCCGCCCGGGATCCATTCCCGTTATTCTTTCGTTGGATTCATCATCATCCCTAAGGCAAGTATTTTTCTTGTACAAATTATTGTTCTAGTACAAGCATTTAATTGAAATACTGCAAATAGATCGTAGTTGTGACTTCTCCTTGTCTCATCATTTGTTGATCTTAAATTATTCCTCATCGATTCCATAATCCTGAGAGTCACAACCCTTCGTTGATATATTTACAAAACTAGTTGGACCCTTTTTATTTCCTAATTACTTGAACATGAACCCCTTGACTTGTAGACGTGTGTTGTATGATGTATTGTGTTGATCTACATTCTTTTGAGTTGAGAAATACATGTGACTTGCAGATTTTATCACCAATGCATCCGCATTTGTATCACACACTAATCTAGACTCATAATAGTCATTTATTATGAAACTTGTATATAAAAGAAATTCACACTTGCAGCTGTTCTTATCTTTACTTACTGTTTCGACCCCAATAAAGCCAAAATCTGAACTTGAGTCCTGAATATGAAATGTAGCCCTAAGTGTCTAATTGTCAATAACATCCATAATTTTTGAATTCCGAGTTACTGTCTAGGAGATATCGTACTTTTACTGCTGCTGTGTCGGTAGTCGCAGATTCACAAAAACTGCTGTACCACTTTAGTTTACAATTATTTTTAACTATGCTACCAGTAAGTAAATGACTTGAAATTTTTCATGCTGTTACTGGACACCCTAGAGAACATTTTCTAATTTTCTCAGAATTAATTAATGATGTTCAACCCTGTTTTATATGTACAAACTCAGTTTTACAAATTCTAGCTGAACACAAATGCTGTATAGTTTGCTGTTTTGACATCAATTGCTACAACTTTCATGTACCTTAATTATATGCGTTGGAACCGGATAGGAGCCTAGTTTTTAGGCCTTCTGACAGATCCACATTTGCTATTTTGTAGCAACGGAAATTGCAGTTTTGGTACAGCAATGTCATGTTGTCCAGATTTGGAATTCTCGTTGTTTTTGGTATTTTGATTTGTTTTGACCCTCGAACATGTATCCTACCTATCCTAGACTTTTTCCATGTTCTTGATTATGTTTGCTTGACTTTTTTCGTAAACTTTCATGCTTGCTTGATGATAATAATAAATAACAAGCCGGGTTTAAGGGAAAGACTATAGTAGTGGACAATATAGGTAAGTGTACTCGGAAGGGAGCCCGTGTTTCCCAATACTTGGTTCATGAACTTGTTGTATCTTGATCGATTCATGGAGCCATTACTTGGCTCATGAACTTGTTGGATTCATGAACCCACTGTGTGGTTCTTGAACTTGTTAGTGGATTCACGAACTTATTTCGTGAACTTGTTATTTTATTTTCTGATTCATGAACCATAATTGCTTGATACTTGATGCCTGAGTACACCGTCCTATAAAATCCACCACTAGGCCTAAACGAAATTGTATTGACTGTAGCAACCATGTGATAAAAGAATGACACATGAAGTGCTACCTAGATAGTAATAACTATAAGACTTGATACATGATACTTGAACATGACACATGCTTACTTGATACTTGATGACATGATACATGAGACTTGATACTTGAGCATAATACTTGACACTTGTTACTTGATACTTGTACTTGATAACTTGACACATTAGACTTGTTACTTATTACTTGATACTTGTACGTGATACTTGTTACTTGATGCTTGATACCATTACATATTACTAGCCATTTGTTCTACTACTAGTATTTATTACCCAATCTTATCACTCGAGTTGTCTTTTTTGCTAGCTAGTTTTTTGAATCCCCACTACTTGTTGCATCCCTATTACATTCTTGATTCCAAATCTTGTTCCATGTTGCTTGTACTTGTTTTACTATTTGTGGCCCTAACTTGCACTAAGGGCATTTATCTTGTTTTCCTTATTTTTTTCCTTTTTATATTTATATATACAGACTTTGGAGACGTGTTGCCTGCTGGAATTGGTGAGCATACATTCTAGGCTTCGCTTGGAGCAAGGACTTGCTTAAACAATGTGTTTTTTTTGAGTTATTCATTTCTTTGCTACTTGAAACTTGTAACGGGCTTATGTTCCCGAGTTTTATCTTTTGTTCCAGACTTGAAAACTATTTGGGATATTATTATCTTGTTTCAATTGTATTCTGTTGATTAATAAATTATTCATGCATGCGTGGTTGTGTACATTTTGTTATATTCTTGTTATGATGCCGAGTCGATCCTACAGCTCATGAATGATGAAAATCATTCGCTGGGCTTTGTCACGTGCTCGTATTCCGTGTTTTTGGGAAGCAGGGTGTGACACTTTAAATGCTGATTTTTATGAGGATAAATTTCCTTACTTATTGAGGAACAGTGGGGGTAGTAGTGGGGGTTCACAACCTTCTGCTTCCTCTAGCGTACCTCAAACTAGTACACATTTTAATATTGATTTAGATTCTGAACCTCGTAGAAGTAAACGTGCTAGAACTGCTAGAGATTTTGGTGATGACTATGTTGTATATGCTTTAGAATCTAACCCTAGTTCTATCAACGAGGCCTTAACCTCACCCAATGCCGATTTGTGGCAAGAAGCCATAAATGACGAGATGGATTCACTAATCTCTAACGGTACTTGGGAGTTAGTGGACTTACCTCGCGGTAGTCGTACTATACGATGTAAATGGATTCTTAAGAGAAAGCTAAAACCAGATGGTACAATTGAAAAATTTAAAGCTAGACTAGCAGCTAAAGGATATGTACAAAAGGAAAATATAGATTTCTTTGACACTTACTCTCCTATGACTCGTGTGACTACCATCAGAGTTTTATTAGCTATTTCTGCTGTGCATAATTTGTTGATTCACCAAATGGATGTTATAAAACAGCTTACCTTAATGGAGAACTTGAAGATGAACTTTATATGGATCAACCTGAAGGTTTTGTGATTTCAGGATAGGAACACAAAGTCTGCAAGCTGAATAAGACTTTATATGGTTTTAAGCAAGCTCCTAAACAGTGGCATGACAGAATTGATCAATTATTACTCTCAAATGGTTTTTCTATTAATAATGTTGATAAATGCCTTTATTATAAAGCATCCAGTGATAGTTGCATTATGCTTTGTCTATATGTAGATGATTTACTCATTTGTGGTTCTTTGCTTGAATTGATTTCAGATACTAAAACTATGCTTAGTCAAAATTTTGATATGAAGGACCTAGGTGAGGCCAATGTTATTTTAGGCATGAAAATCACATATACTGAGACTGGTATTACTCTTGATCAATCTCATTACATTGAGAGAATCTTGAAGAAATACAATTACTTTGACCGTAAACCTGCATGTACACCCAGTGACCCTCATGTTAAACTTTTGAAAAATTCTGGTGCTGCAATTAGATAAAAAGAATATGCTAGTATTATTGGTAGCCTTCGCTACGCTACTAACTGCACTAGACCTGACATTGCATATGCTGTAGGGTATTATGTAGATTTACGAGTTGTCTTAGTTCTGAGCATTGGAATGCGATCGACAGAGTCATGAGGTACTTGAAAAAGACCATGAACTTAGGACTACATTATGAGAGGTTTCCTGCTGTCCTTGAGAGATTTAGCGATGCAGATTAGAATTCATTTTCAGATGATTCCATGGCCACAAGTGGATACATTTTTAGTATTGCTGGTGGTGCTGTTTCTTGGAGGTCCAAAAAACAGACTATTTTAACTTACTCTACTATGGAGTCTGAGTTAGTTGCTCTAGCTGCGACTAGTGAGGAGGCAAGCTGGTTAAGGAACTTCTTATCTTACATTCCTTCATGGAGTAGGCCTATACCTCTGATCTTAATCCACTCAGATAGTACTGCTACCATAGCTAAAGTACAAAATGCTTACTATAACGGTAAGAGATTAGCAATTCGTCGCAAGCACAGTACGGTAAGAGAGCTCCTCACGTCTGGTGCTGAAACTGTGGATTTTGTGAGATCAGAAAATAACCTTGCAAATCATTTGACGAAAGGATTGTCTCGAGACAAAGTTTGGAACACATCGATAAGGATGAGACTAAAGCCCATTTAGGATCACAATTGGTGGGAACCCAACCTATACGACTGGAGATCCCAAGACATAGGTTCAGTGGGGAAAACAAGCCATACTATGATTGGAATCATGCAACCTAGGAGTTTGCCACTCCTTAGTCCATCCTGATGTGTATATGCATGATGTCTTGTAGCGTTAGTAAGGATGAGCTTGGCTCTTAATGAGCTTTATATCTCTGAATGAGAGAAGTGCCTAGTTACAAGAGCACTCTTGATAGACTCACCGGGGTGATTGTGAAGTGTGGCCGCTTCTATGAGAATGGGGTTGATTCTTTAAAACATTTACCTATACTGGGATAAGCACAAGGCCGGAATGTGCTGGCATTTAGAACTTGCACCTGATAGAATCATGTGTGGTTTTCCTTCACTATGTAAAAACAGGTAATGAGTTCAAGACTTAAGATCACTCATTATTCTTGCATTTTAGGGATTGTCCACTATGTAAGGTTCAAGTCTTCGGACATCTTACTTATGCATGGTTCTATACTTTTATTTTAAAAAAACCCCTCTTTTCAAATCAATGTTTTAAATATATAAGTGGGGGATTGTTGGAATTGAGTATACATTCAAAACACTTCTTTTATTTACAAAATTGTCTTATGGTCCAACGGTTAAAGTTTTGAGTTCACATGAGGTTGGGAGTTCAATTCCTACATTCGACGTATATATATATATGTATATATCTATGACCTGGCCGGGCCTTAGGGCCTTGGGGGTCTCTTGAAAAAAAAAACACAACATTTTTTTGGGGTTTTAAATAAAGAACGCTTCATTTCTTACTGCCTAGTTTTTTACCAGTAAAATCATTAAAACCATTTTTATGGCACTTTATGGTCTGGTTGTTATGACATTAAATCTTAAAGATGTGTATTTTGGATATAAATATATGGGTTATGTCATATAAATGAGACAGAAAAGAGAAAAACAAATTCTTCATCTCTTCTAAAATATTTCTCCAAATTCTTGAGCAATCTTTTACTCAGTGTGGTGCAAGTTGGTACGTGCTGCTATTGGAGTCTTAGGCAGCACTGTAGACAGAAGCTCGTTGTATCCTAGGAGAAGTGTTTGGTGATCAACGATTCATCTCCAGAATCGGCCAAATAGTTTCTTAAAGAAAGTGCAACCCACGCCTCGAGAAATTTTTCTTCCTGTTGCAGATCAACTCAAGATCCTTTCTCAGAAGTTCATATTGGTGCACACGGGTTTACCCATCCTTTTTTTTTCAACAGATAATAGTCTAGGTATTCCAATCTGATACCTAGGGTATAATATCTTAGGAAAACCTACTAACCTAATTCTCTGGTTCTCTTATTATTTCTTCGTCAGTACTCAACAATCTTAAGATATTATAGTTTTAGAGTTTTGATTAAGATTTAATTAGAGAGATTAGAGGTACATCGGATCGGAAAACTCACCGTTCAAATTAGTTTCATTCTTCGTCGTCGTCAACGATCTCCCTATGTTGGGATCCTCGTCGGCACCGCCAGTTGCCATCTCCTATCGTCATAATCGTTGACTGCCACTCGCGGCCAAGTCTGTGGGACCCACTATCAGTTGCCACCACCCAAACCCTAATCTCTTCTGCCTCGTCCTGTAGCCAAACCTCATCTCGATCTTCCTTTGTTTGTGTGGACCCTAATCCACAAAAACAAGTCCAACCTAAAAGCAACCAAAAGGCCACCACCTCATCATTATCCTATTAATTTGAATATTTGATAATCGCAATTTGTTTTTTTTTTTATAAATATTTTTTTTTATTTTATTTTTTAGACAAGATAATTAAGAACGAAATAAAAAATGACTACAAAATAGGATTATCCCTCAATCGGGAGACCTTTCTGGCATCTTCCTCAGCCAAAACAAGAAATTAAGGGCCAGATGTTCACCTAAAGAAAGCTTGAACTACTACTATGTCCTATTTTTGCTGCACAGTCAGCACATATATTCCCCACTTATTGTATTCCACAAATATTCATATCTTCAAGCATGAGTAATATATCCTGGGAAATGGGGTCGTGACAGCTTCTTGCATGGATCTGGTGAATGCTTTTCTTCATTGGGAATTCTAAGAGGAGCTTTGTAATATATTATTGAATACTTTTTCTGAACTTGCTTCACTATAAAAAAAGTAAAAAATAAAAAATATGATAACGATATTCTGGTCCATAACTTATCTCAAACAAAGCGGACTAGTCCTTGTAGTCTGTCGTCCCCTCTAGTGATCCTAGCCAATCCAGTTTCAGCAATGAAGGTGAGGGATACGAGATTCTTCCCAACCAATAGCTGTTCGATAGTTCAATCAATAATTTGCTTCGAGTCACCCTCAATAAGAATAGAACCATTGTGAGCCAGCATATGAAAGAGCCTAAGAGCCATCCACAAACCTCTTCTTTCAGTAATGTTGGTAGATGTCAACACAACCGGGCCCCCTCCGACCAGCAGTGGTCTACAACACCAATCTCGGTGGATAAAACTGTAGGAGTTATTCCCCTCCAAGGACCCATAAAAGTTGAGTTTAATAGATCCTTTAGTAGACACAATTCATTTGATCAAGAGTGTAATGCCCCGCCCCAATACTCAGACAAATTTTAATATTTTTATAAGACAAATTAGATACTATGTAGTACAACTGCCCACCACAGGCTGCCTCTCAAAAGGTGGTTAACCGGATTGGTGACTCTTGATCATTGGCTAATTATATTTATGCTCAAATTAGTTTTTGTATACTTCCCATGTGAGACTATATTTCTCAAATCCTTCTCAAATTCCTCAAATCCCATGTACGCAAACCAGTCGACTGAACAATCGACCAGTCGACTGTTCGCTCCAAATCTGGGGTATTACATACACCCCACCTTTAGAAATCAGCGTCCTCGCTGAGTACAGGACACACATCTAGTGTAGGATCCGCCCTTTCTAGCCGATGTAGTATAGTCAAAGATCCCGGAGATCAATCACTCTCAACACCGCAGATTGGATACCCGGCTATCAAACACTACCTGTGACTCTCAATACCGCAGAATATACCCGACCCCGGAGATCAATGACTCTCAGCACCGCAGATCATCCTGACTTCTACTACACCCGGTGTCGAAAGTCAGCTCTGATACCATTTGTAATGCCCCGCTCCAATACTCAGACAAATTTTAATATTTTTAGAAGACAAATTAGATACTATGTAGTACAACTGCCCACCACAGGCTGCCTCTCAAAAGGTGGTTAACCGGATTGGTGACTCTTGATCATTGGCTAATTATATTTATACTCAAATTAGTTTTTGTGTACTTCCCATGTAGGACTATATTTCTCAAATCCTTCTCAAATTCCTCAAATCCCGTGTACGCAAACCAGTCGACTGAACAAACGACCAGTCGACTGTTCGCTCCAAATCTGGGGAATTACAAAGAGCTCCTGTACATAATGAGGAGCATAGATTATTTTGAGACCCATCCATTGGACCTCAGTGTAGGAACCCACTGAAGTAGGAAAAACCACCAAGAACATCCCCCTTTTCAACAATGTCTGAAACTACATTGGGAACCACAATGTATGGGAGGGAGACATTCCCTCAAAATAGATTCTGCATCGAACTTTCCAAACATACCACAGGTGGTAGTAATTAAGAATTGCAATATCTGTTTTTAGCACTTGAACCAAACAAATTCCCCTATAACATTGACCATAGATCAAGGAATGATGCCATGTTGACACTAATGTCCATATGTTGCACGAGAATACAATCAAACATGAAATGTTTAATTATTTCATCCTCAACCTCACAAACCGGACAAGTAGGTGCCACGAAGAACCAACTCTGACCTAGTAGGAATTCCACCACATGCAACTCTCCACATCCAGGCAATAATTTTTTGTGCAACTTTCAGATTGTGGATCAAACTATTAGGAAAACTTGACACCTCGCAATTCCTTCCATTAGTAGCTAAATACAGAGTGTTCAAGGTGACTATTGACAGAGATGTAGACTTGATGCACCAAAATTAGCATTTGTAGCACAATATTAGTGATCGAACGTGGTAGGCTAGACTCCAGCTCAGCCAGAATCCATTCTTTATAGGGGAAGATAAGATCGACAACTCTCATTGAAGAACTCAACAACTCAACAGAAGTAGTGATGCCCATTTTATTCAGGGGAGCACAAAAGATCATTGAATCAAAGACGATATCTATCTCCATCCCGCTACCTACTTCCCAACGGATATCTATCTCCATCCCGTTACCTACTTCCCAACGAAGACAATTGCAAATTAGGTCCTTACTAGTCCAGAAAGCACATCAGAGCCACAAACATCATTTCGGACATTGAATATCCTACACAGATGAAGGGAGCTTATACTTAGCACATCCATTTAAACAATAGTGACTGAGGTTTTCTAAAAACACGACATAAGGCTCACCTGTAGAGTGTCCAATTGTCTCAAACCAACACCACCAAACTCAGTGGATCTACAAACTTTATCCCATGCAATCATATGCAAGCCCTTATCACTGTTACCTTTATCCCACAGGAAAGCACAAAATTCTTGCTCAAGTTTACCAACAATAGATTTTTGGACCCGACAGTGAGCTAACGTATATATTGCGAGAGCTTGAGCAACTAATTTCAGAACAGCCAACCTACCCGCAAAGCTAAGAGTCTTAGCTTTCCAACCAAATAGACGTTTACGAACTCTCTCCACCACATCACTGTAATTAGCAGAGGGGATGTTGGACGAGATAATCATACTACCAAGATATTTGAACGGCATAGAACCCACATCCATCTGCAATGTCTAAGGGTGCAGTATTGCTTATTCAAATCAACATGCTCTCCAAATAAAATACTAGACTTACTAAGATTCACATTCTTGCCACTGATAGAACAATATGTATCTAGTAGCCTTTTAATCACCTTACACTCGAAAAAATTAGCTCTAGATAAAAAAAAAAGTAAACTATCATCTGCATTAAGTAAATGACTGAATGAAGTATTCTGATCGTCAATAATAATACTTGAGAGTCTACCACCAGCCACTTCTTGTTTTGAGGTGGGATAACACTTTTAACCCAGGATGAAGAGATATGGGGAGAAAGGACAACCCTGTCGCAGCCCCACCATCGAGCTGAACCAACCAGAAGGAGATCCATTAGTAAGCAAAGTGCGTATTTTCAACACAAGCCATGACCCACCTAACAAACTTGGTGTTGAACCCAAACTACAAAAGAAAAGTTGAGAGATAATCTCACCTAATCCTATCGTAAGCTCGCTCCATATTAAGTTTCAAGGCCATAAACCTAGCACACTTTGTTGTCTTCTTCATGGAATGGAAAGCTTCTTGAGCAAGAAAGACATTATCCGAAATCAAATGCTCAAGAACAAAGACACCTTGTTCGTTAGATTGATGAAGCTTAAAATAGGCTTCAAACGATTAACTAACAGTTTGCAATAACTTTATTGGAGAAGTTTCTAAGATTAATAGGGTGATAATCCTTCGTGCTTGAAGGACAAGAGACCTTAGTTATTAGAGTCATGAAGTTTAACTTCCATTGTGATGGTAAGGATGTCATGAGAGAAATCAGTAGCAGCTACAAAAAAATCACCACCAATTATATTCCATTAGCTCTTATAAACCGTTCCACAAAAACTGTCAGAACCAAGTGATTCATTAGATGGCATTGAGCGGATGACACTATAGATCTCACTGACTGAAAAAGGGTGGATTTGTAATGCCCCGAATACCAAAATACGGTAATTCGTAGCTCAACAGGGTCTTCTACACTTCACTTCGTACAATTTTACAAAGAATTTTGAAACTTTTATTACATCAAATTCTTTTACAACAACACGTAGTGGAAAAATAAATGAATTACAACATGGTTTAACTGTACAATTTAAACATCAACAACATAAAGCGGGAATAATCTTTAGCATTCAATCATCTTTATATCTTCTTGCAAAATCCAAGCATGCATTTAAAACTGTGGGCACGTCAGTTGCTTACAACAGACACAATATTATACATGACCATCCTCGCTGTGCCGAAAATATAACGACTTACTTATTTTAATAATCACAAACTTGAATGTAAAAAAAAGTGTTAAAAGTGACTGCTCTAAACATGTCAGTGTATGCGATGCCTTAATGCCTAATGTAGATGTTTTATACTAAGATGACACTAATGCATACTTGTTCGGATTCTATGCATCCCATACTACATAGGTCCGAGGGCAAGCACCTACGTACTCCACATTAAAGGGTTTAATCCCTCGCCATGATAACTACCTAGTAATAAAATAAGTTTTAGACATTCCACGAGTACGGATTCCAGTCCCGGAATCCACCGCCCGACTATACAGAATTCTCGTCGTGCGAACATCCCGCAAGTGTCCCTCTAGCCCGGTATACGCATATACACTGGAGTACGGTCTATTATCCGCCCAACTAATCATGATCCTAGAATCCACCGCCCGATCAATCATAATCCCAGATTTAATTAAGGCTCGCCTCTATCGCAAGCAACCACAATCCCGGAATCCACCGCCCAACTGGGTCTATAGTCCCAGAATCCATTGCTCGACTATATAGAGGCCCTCCACTCATGTTTGCCCAAGTTTACTACATCTTCACTTAGTGCCTAGTTCTTAAGTTCAAAACATGAATAAATTATACTACCTAGAGTTAGCTTCCCCTTCTACCGGACTTACACAAAAACATTGAGATAGCCCACATAGTCATATCTCAAATCAATCAATTATTTCAATATTTGCCGGTACCCGGGTCTTACTAAACCTCTAGATCACAACCTTTCATGTTCCATAAATCATGGGTACTCATACTCTTCAATATTCATGCATTAAATTTTACTTTATTCATATCTTCAACTTTATTCTTTCACATTTTAATCAATCCATCTTACTCTTGTAGCTATCATTCATGAAGACTCAATTTATTCATTTCCACAAAGCTATTCTTCTTTCATGTTCATTTAGCTTCCAACAAAAATTTATTAATGCATTAAATATCAATTCTTGAGATTCATACTTATTCAAAAATCCACCACTTTTCTTTTTAGCACAAAATCAATTCTTATCCCCTTAATCATACACATTGCATATTAAATCATATCTATCACAAAAATATAACTCTTAATCTTCCAAAAATATATTTTAATCAGTGAGAAATATTCATATTATCCTCATAATATTTTAAAATTATTTGTACAATTTTCTGGATTTTTAAAACTCCAAAAACCACAAAAGAACACAAAAAAAAAACAGGAGATTGGAGGCTCGAACTCGAGACCTCACCCTGCCCACATGCGCCACATGGCAACCTTAGGCACAGTGCCCACGCTCTAACCAAAGTGGACAAATGCTTAACTAATATATAATGGGTTATATAGTTTAAATACCCACTCTCTATTTATTTCATTTTTCTCATTTTTCAATTAATTTGTTTCCCATTCTTCTTTTCCAAATTAAAATTATATAAAAAAAATGTTTCTATTCTCCAGAATATTTTTCTTACTGATTTGAATTATTTTTAAAGGGATTTACACCCATTTCATACAAATTCACTTTCTAAACCATATACATATACAAAATTTGATTAAAGCTTCTATTTCCTTCTTAAAAATAATAAAATTTGTATTCATATACCCCACCAAAATGATAACTTTCTGATTTCATCCCTTTTTATGAGTAATTAATCAACTTTTCCCAAATTAGACATTTTCCTTTATAAGAGAATAATAATAAAGAAATAATTATGTCGACACAACTAGAATAAATTTGTCTAACTTTCAATTAATGTGAGTTTCTTCATTAAACAACAATACCCATTTTATTCCCCCAATTGTTCTTCATTTCTCTGTACTAATTATCACATTTCTTATACATAAATTTGTACAAGACAACATTTCATGCAACAAAGAAATCCCTTTTTTTTTTTTCAATTGTGCCTAGCACTCATTAACATGCATTTAATTATCCCCTCCTCATTCTATCATATCATTCCAATCATCTCTAATATTATAATGGGAGAAGGACTTAGTGTCATTTGTCATTTTTTCATTCTACCAACATGTGCAATGCACGTACATAACTAATATAGAGGAGGTTTCCGTTTCAAATCCTCCCTACGCCAGAGTTTTTATTTTTATTTTTTGAAATTATTAAAACGTGCATCGCATGTATAAATTACTAGTATACTTAAATTAGCACACAATGCAACTCATGATGGTAAATTTTCATCATAACAGTGTGTATCAAAATTTAGCAAGAATCATTAGAACTATACTAGAATTACCACACATTCCCTAAACATGATTTCTAAGCCTAATTTAGAAAATAAATAAGACATCCACCTCTTTTGAAGCACAAATAAAAATCTCCTATGGAAAGCTCCTAGCTCCACTCCACAAGCCTAGCACTTCTCCTCCTAGCAAAGCAACCTCCAAGCCTCCAAGAAATGCAAGACAAAAATCTCTAACTCTCTTTCTTTTTTCTCTCTCTTTTAATTCTTAGTTTTAGTGCAAATGACAAACAATAGGTGGGGGGGGGGGGGGGGGGGGGGGGGGGTATATAGGGAAATTGTAAGGCTACGATTAATCCCACTACTCCAAGTAACCATCCACTACCCCACTCTCCCACTCTCTCCACTCTCTCCATCAAATGGCCGACCCCCTCCTAGCGTGCATGCACGTGCACGTGTAGTGCACAAGTGCACACTCTTCTCACTTTTATATTTTATTAATTTTTGTGTAGCTACTAGTTGTTACAAAACAACTGTAAAAGTGTACAAAAATGTGTGTAGGTTCTCTTATTAGGCTTCATCTTGTGGGCTTGGTTTTATTTATTTATTTTATTTATTTTAATGGGCTTAGAGTCATCTATTAGGCCTATGAGTTCTAATTAAGAAAATATAACTAAATGAGATAAAATAAATAAAAGGAACTTATGCATACTTAGAAAAATATTTTTTAATTAAAAATGAGCTGAAATTGCACGTGCGTTGCACGTGCAAAAATAGAAAATGTATTTTTATTTTTAAAAAATTAATACAGGATGTTACAGGATTAGTTGATCATTCACATGTCAGAAATTTCCCGACCAATGCAGGAAATAGTTAAATCAGGACTCTGGTCAAGAGTGGGTGACCACTTATCCTTAAAATAACTGACAAAATACTTGACACGTCCACTTTTCCAGTAAATTAAACACCTAACATACTTTGTACCTTATAAATAGAGTTCCTAGATCAGTGAACAAGCGTGGCTCCATGGAAATAACTAGAATTTTTATCCCCACCTTTAATCATCCATTCAACTAGCTATTTTTTTATGTCACAATTTCTCCTGCACATTGAGATTATCTTGGAGCCCATGAGAGCGAATCTATAATTTCTCTGGCATATTGAGATTATCTTAGAGCTCATGAGAGAGAATCCTCAGCATATCAACCTCCCCCAAAGAAAGTTGTCCTATACAATCCTTGAACTGTAAAGCCTCCACTTCCTTGATAAGATATTTACCCTTAGTGAAGATATTACCGACCACATTATGGTTCCATGTCTTAACTAGCACCTTCAGTTTACAAGTTTTAAGAAATACTTTATGAAGATTATCACCAAGTACCACTGTGTTCCACACCGAACCAACAACCTCCTTATATTGTGGAAGTAAGGCCTAAAAATTCTCAAAACAAAAAGGTTTTAGGTCATTCGCATCAATAGCTTTTGTGTTAATGAATAGTGGACAATGATTTGATGCTACTCGGACTAGATGTGACATAGAAACTAAAGGGAAAAGCTAAAGCCAATCTACTGTAACTAAGCATCGATCAATTCTTTCCCAAATTCTAGCTAACCCGATTATTACACCAAGTCAAAGGGGCACCTGAGCATTGTAAGTCGTATAAACCACTTTCACGCACTAGCTCTTGAAATTGAAACATGTTTGAACCCTGAATTGAAGACCCACCCCTTTTGTCAAAAGGATCGAGATTACTATAAAGTCACCGACACACATCACCGGAAATCCTCCACTAACAACCTAACGAATAACCTCTCGAAGCTGTCTATGAATGACAATACAGATACTTGCATAAATACTCACAAAAGAAAATTATTGATTCCCCAACTTCCATAAGACCTACAATAGCTTGAGAATCACTATAAATACATTGAAGGGAGACACGATTATCATACCACAATAGACTAATACCACAAGAACGACCTGAAGCAGGTTGAGCAACTATTTGTATATTCCTATCTAGCTTCATATGAGCCAGATCAATTTTACCAATATCAAGATGAGTTTCAAGAAGAAGTAATACCTTTGGTTTGTGAGTACGCATAATTGACTTGCAAACACCAAGAGCTTGAGGTTTAAGAACCCCTCCACAATTTTAGCTGGTGACTAACATTGGACAATAGTTGTGGAAGTATGAGCGACCTCACTTGTTGTTGGATCATCAGTCACAATTACCTAGGAAGAGCCATGACCACCATCAACTTGCATCTCTTGGTGGTTGGAGTCATCACTGATACCACATCTCATCTTCAAACTATCTTCATTAGAGAACATATATAAAGGCCCTTCTGATGGCACAACCGACACCATCTGCCATTCCGGTGGTGGGAAGGATGTCACAACAAACTTAGGCACTCCACCAACCTCCAAGGCCATTAATTTCACTAAATTCGACATAACTCGGTTGAATTTATGTTATTAAAAGCTTCTTCTAGTTTGATAACCTGTATTCCTCTCTCCATTGGAGAATGAACTAACCTGGCATCTGTAGCACTTAGAAATGCAACAAATTGGGACCCACCTATTGAAGCTTTCTTAGTCCTTTTTCCAAATTTTGATGGCCCCTCGTTAGACAGATTTACAAGCCCAACATCACCACCTTTTGGAATGAGCTCCACTCGAGTTCTATCTAGAAAATTTGGAATCAGTTTTGTCTTGTCTGAAGATTTAACGGACCCATCAATAGATGCAACCCCATTCATTTTATTACTACATTGGCCTATTAAACCAGATCCAACACTGAAGGGATTTACTTTCGAATTATCTCCACTGTGTGCTCTTTTGCCGCCATTTCCCTAAAGATCAGAGGTTTTACAGATGTATTGGAGATCGCCCCCACTGCATGAAAATTTTCAGAAGATTTTTTGAACTTTCTCGAACTTGACTGCAAAGATTTGGTACTAAAGGCTATGGCAATTTCACAACTACTTTCCAACCAGATTTATTAACATTATCATGACTACCAATAGGAGTAGACCGACATGGCTTGCGATGTTCGACCTTCATCCATGGATCAAAGACGTCCTCTTTGACTTCATTCACAACCTTAGTAGCCGCAGATGTCAGGTTAACATCTTTAGTTACCGAAGAGATCTCTCTATGCATAGTAGTATTGTCATTATTGGTGAATGGAGTGCCATGATTATCAACTACCTTAGCTACACCCATAACACTACCATTTACCTCCAAACATGTCGAGGTAGAATAGCCAATGTAATACCCTGTATCCTTAAGAGTATATATATGTGTGTATATATATATATATATATATATATATATATATATATATATATATATATATATATATATATATATATATATATATATATATATATATATATATATATATATATATATAGTATTATATGTATATGGTGGCCCATAGGTGTGGTAGTGTGTGGTTGGCAGCATAGGAGATTTAAAGTGGTTAGATTATGGGCTATGATTTGAATGAAATGAAGTGGCTATGTGCAATTTGGCTGGTTGTGCATTGTGTGTTGGTGGCACGTGCTTTGGTGTGTGAGTGGGTGTGTGTTGTTATATCTCACATCGGATGTGGTTGGGATTGAGTAGATTTTAAATAGAATTGGCCTAGGATTAAGAAGAGGCAAGCTGTTAGGTTTCGAAGGCAATCAAAGATTAAATATACAGCGGGAAAATTACAAAAAAATATAGAAACCTAGCCATAGATCCATGCGAAAACTATAAATTGTGTTTACGAGTTATACCTTGAAGATGGATTTGCTGTCTAGATGGATCTGCTGTCTCCACAGTATGCCGATCACAACACTATAATATTGCGGTACCTTCTATAGTATCCACACAAATGGATCAAATCAAGTTTTCCCTCATGCCGCAGTTCTATCTGTAGGAATGGGATGTTCCTCACGATCTCTTTCCCTCTCACACAATGTCTATGACGGCTAGTTTTTTCTCATGCGTGAATTTTCCACAGATACATATCGTATATATAGGTATAGAAAATCAACCCTAAGAGAGTAATGAGGTTATTGGGCTCACAATCTGACCTGGGTCATATTCGTGTGTGGACCATTGAACTTTAGTCAGCCCATTTAATCTAATTAAATATCCAACCAATGTCTGGAGTCCAAGTCTTACTTGGATCCCCAATTAAATTCATCTTATGAATTTAAATTCCAATTTCTCCGCATGATTTATAGTATATCCAATAGTCGAATTTATAATTACCTTATTACAAGCAACATTTGACGACATTAAAACATACAACTTCTCATGTAGGGAACCTAGTGACTTCCAGTCAAATGACTACGTACACCATGATCACTGTGAGAACCGCTTATGACACTCACGTAACAATCCATGCAGTGTTCTCATGGTGGTTCAGTCCAGTACATTATTACTCTAATATGTACCAATGTGAAGACTTGATATCCCATATCCATGAGCCGTGAGAATGGTCATCAGTCTACGCGCACACTAGTCTCTATGTATTATCGTTGTCCTGATTCACAATAATAGTTGACTAGGGACATTTAAGAATAGTGTTCTAATATCAGTCAATAGGATCTCACAATCAAGTCATGCACTTCATATCTCATGGTATTGAACCTACTATTCTAAGGACTTTATTATATTCATTTAATTCACAATAAATAACACAATAAATAAAATGCCTAAATATAAAATAAATGTCATGATACAATGTAAACTAGTAATGTCAATATACAAATTGTCTCTAGGGCATACACCAACAATCCCCCACTTGCACTAGAGCCAATCAGATATACATCTAATGTCAATAGGTGTGGTGTGACTCTCATGTTTTTGCTGTGCAAGAGGCTTTGTCAGTGGGTCAGCAATGTTATAATCTATTGGTACTCTGCATATCTTCACATCTCCTCTATCGATGATCTCTCGAATGACATGGAAGCATCTAAGTATATGTTTGGATTGCTGGTGAGATCTAGGCTCTGTAGCTTGTGCAATGACCCCATTGTTATCACAATAGAGGTCCACTGGGTCCACAATACTAGGAACTATGCCAAGTTCAGTGATGAACTTTTTTATCAAAACGATCTCCTTTGCTGCATTGGAGGCAGCAATATACTCAGTCTCTGTGGTAGAATCGGCTTCTATCTCTTGCTTTGAACTCTTCCAGCTCACAGCTCCACAATTTAGGCAAAACACAAAATACGATTATTGTAACACTCCGAATTCCAAATAAGACCGAATTCGAAGTTCCCTAGGATCTTTACACTTCTCATCGTACAATTTTACAAGGAATTTAAAAACTTTTATTACATCAAAGTTACATTTGAACTGCAGAAGCATATTACAACAATTACATGAATGAAATAACAACACTTGAATATTTCTTTAAGCGTCAATTCCTCTTTAGTCTTGTCATTTACTTTATCCTGCATAGAAACTGTGGGTACGTCAGTTCATTCAACTGACGCTAGGATATAATACATCAATTTCTCTTACTTGGAAAACACATACTTGTCACAAAACACACTAAGGGGGACTATCCTATTGATGTCGTGTGTGAAAAGTGCACTTAGTCCTTAATGCAATTATTTATGTTACATGACACTAATGCGCACTTGTTCGGATTCTATGCATCCCATACTACATAGGTCCGAGGGCAAGTCCTTAATCGTTCTTCATCTTGTTGGGTTCAATCTCTCGCTATGACTTAAACTACTACGGTAACTACGATAGGTATCCTAGATGTTCTATGAATTACGAGCTCATGCCCAAACATCCTGGAGAGAACCCCACACACTGACACATGACTCATCATGCAAGCATCCTATGGTCAATTCACCTCCGTCATGGACCATGGCACCACCCGTAATCACCGAAACACCCTACAAGTGTCACCACCGGTACGGTACTCTGGAGTAGTATCTACACCCTAATCATGACGCATCATGAGGACATCCTGTGAACACTCTCATGTCGTCAATCCAATAGCCCTCACACTCATGTTTTTCTATTACTTTCATTACATCTCCACTATGTGTCTAAATCCTTAGGTAATTGAATCATGAATAAAAAATCAACATTCTAGAATTTAGCATTACCCCTACATCGGTCTTAAAGTATCAATCATTATCCACGACCCAAACTTGGTCGCAATTTATCACATTTCTCTTTTCAAAACTTTCTTTCTTGCCGATGTGAGGACTTAGCCATAATTCTAGTCTAAATTCTCTTTTCATGTTCACAATTTTCACAATTCATCATGTTTATTTTTAATCAATAATTCCATGCACAACTTGCATATTCTTAGACAATCCACATTAATTTCTCCTCAACAATTTTTTATAGTCACAACAGTTCATTTTTGAGTTCTTCACAATTTCTTATGTTCAATAAAAATAATCTCATCTTTAATTACAAAGAGTTATATATATATATTTAAATTTAGTTATTCACTTTTCCCAAAATTTGCTTCTAACCTCATCATAATAATTCAAAATGCTATAGAAAATTTTCCAGAAAGTCTAAATATTTTTCTGACATTTCTAATAATTTTTCTCTATTTTTAAAACACTTAGAAATCTAGAAACATAATTTTTATCAAAAAAAAAAAAAAGTTGGCCGAAGCCAGGAATCAAACCACCACAGACCCACACAGAGCTACAGTAACGCTCTCACCCAGAGCTACAGTAAAGCTCTTAAGGCGCCACTGAAGACCAAAAATTCCATAGCGACTTGCTGTCTAAAAGGGGACTCAAAATATATTTAAGGTTCTCTGTTCGGCTTCTTTAAAAAATCAGATTTTTTCAAAAAGGAATGTTTCTGCCGAGACTCAAACCCAAGACCTCAGGCTCTGCTCACTACAGTATCTGTTTTAAAATGCACCTGATGACCAGTAGGTCCAAGTGACTCACCCGTAAGAGTTTTGATCAAAAATACTTTTGTTTGTGACTGTATTGTTTCTAATTTATTTTAAAAAACTCGATTTTTCTCATTCAATCAGTTCTTTATAAAAGTAAATTTTCCTTGAGTAAAATTTCTACACAAAACAGTAACTTGCATTTTCATAACTCTCATGGAAATTCATTTTTTTAACACAAAACTCTTTCTCTCTAAGTTATTCTAAGCCATAGGTTGAAAAAAATAACTCATGTTGACATAAAACATTTGTTTCTACATAATCTTCTTATTAACAATTTTCCTCATTCTCATTGAGTACAACCCAATTTTCTTTCCTTCATTCCTTACTAAATATTTAATTGATCAATTTAATCTTAGTTTTTTAATTACACAATTTAAGAGACAACTAGGGCCAACTAAGTTCAATTATCACAATTCTACTTGTATAAGGCACATGAACACATTTTTATCACCATTCCATCTATTTAACTTTTCATGCCAAGTAAATTAAATTCAATAATATATCCATAATCACAAAGTCCACATATTGTATCTTTCATTTCATGCATAGACAAATTTCACAACAATTCATAATTCATCCAATTTAGCATGCAAATAACTACCAATTCATCATACACAATTTCACATGCACATTCTATTTATTTTTCATGTAGATTATTTTGATGTTTTCTTCTTAATCTCCTTAAACAAAAGCATGACGATTTCTTTCTTATTCATTTTAGCATGATCACAAATTCAATCATAGCATGGTATCTAGCTAGAAGCTTGAGAAATCACCCACCTATTTTGAAGAAACACAAATGAAAGAACTCCTAGAAATCTCCATGAACAAAAAGTGATCATTCTCCTCCTAGATTGTACCACAAATTGCCTTCTCCTCCTTGTGCTTGGTGGAACCCGAGCCTCCCTTGCTCCTTGATGAATTTGGCAGGCCTCTAATGGGGATGAACACACACAAACTAGCACACAACTCAATCTTTTTCTCACTTTTGTGTTTCTTTCTTTCTTTCTTTCTAAATTTTCTAATGTATTACATGAAGAGAAACTATGGGGTATTTATACTAATTTTTGAGTGAAATGGAGGGCTAGGATTGATCTAGATGGTTAAAGATAAAGGGTTAGGATGTATTAAGGAGTTGTAGCAACCACCCATGAACAAGTAACCACCTATCCACTAAGCCAACTCACCCATCCCTTCTCTCTCCATTTCCGGCCTACTCTTGCATGACTTAAGACATGTGCTAGTGCAATGTATGTGTCAAATGTAACACCCCTAGTTACTAGTTGTACATGATTAATTAATTAATTTTCTACAAAACTAGTCTACACTACAAGTCATGATAATTAAAGAGAATTAAACCAGTGGGCTTCAAATTAGTGGGCTTAGAACTCAATGAGCTATTAAAAATAAATAATTAATTAGGGTGGGCTTAAGAATAAACAATTAGGCCTTAGAATTTAATTAGGCTTTTAAAAATAAAAGAGAAGGATTTAAAATATTTGTTCATGTTATAAAAATAAATAATATTCTAGGGAAAAATGCACATGAATTTGTACGTGAAAAACACGTAAAAATCAACAAACTCTTTATTAAATTATAAATAAAATTCAGGATGTTACAATTACGATTTAGAGTCTTCCTTATCGAACTGGAAGTTAGCATCAGTGTAACCCTTTACAACAAGCTCTTCCTCAGCTCCATATACCAAGAACGAATCCTTTCTCCTTATTAAGTACTTAAAGATGTTCTTGACAGCAGTCCAGTGACTCTCACTGGGATCTGACTGGTACCTGCTCGTCATGTTTAAGGCATATGAGATATTTGGACGAGTACATAACATGGCATACATGATAGATCCAATTGCAGATGCATATGGAATCTTAGTCATGCGGCCCCTCTCATCTTGAATTATAGGATATTGAGCCTTAGACAGGCTTACACCATGCGGCATTGATAGAATTTCCTTTTTGGACTCTAGCATATTAAAATGTTTCAATACTTTGTCTATGTATGTACTCTGACTCATGCCAAACAATCGTCTTGATCTATCTCTATAGATATTAATGCCTAATACATAGGTAGCTTCATCCAAGTCCTTCATGGAAAAGCATTTTCCTAGTCAAGTCTTTACAGATTGTAAGGTAGGATGTCATTTCCGATGATAAGTATGTCATCTACATACAACACCAGAAAGACAATTGTGCTCCCACTAACCTTCTTGTAGACACAAAGTTCATCTTCATTCTTAATGAAACCAAACTCTTTGATTGCATCATCGAAGCAAAGATTCCAGCTTCTAGAAGTTTTCTTTAACTCATATATGGATCGTTGCAGCTTACACACCTTTCCAGCATCCTTTGGAGTAACAAAACCCTCAGGCTGTGTCACATACACATCCTCGAGAAGATTTCTATTTAGGAAAGTAGTTTTGACATCCATCTGCCAGATTTCATAATCGTGATATGCTGTAATAACAAGCAAGATCTGAATGGATTTAAGCATGACAACTGAAAAAAAGGTCTCATCATAGTCTACACCATGAACTTGTTTGAAACCTTTTATCACGAACCGCCTCTTAAAGGTTTGCACGTTACCATCCATGTTAGTTTTCTTTTTGAAAACTCATTTGCATCCAATAGGTTTTACCCCTTCAGGTAGTCTACTAAGATCCATACTTGGTTGGCATACATGGATTCCATCTCGGATCTCATGGCTTCAAGTTATTTCTCAGAATCTGGGCCTTTTACAGGTTTCTCATAAGTCGTAGACTCATCTTGATCCATGAGCAATATATCACCATATTGAGTCACGAGAAATCTATCTCTCAGGTTGATGAAGTATCCTACTAGACTTACGTAGGCCTTGTGCTACTTGAGCAGGTTGTTGTTGCACCACAATTTGTGGAACTTGCTCCATTTCCACCATTGGTTCACTGCTATTTCACGAAGTTTGAATTTCATCAAGTTCTATCGTTCTCCCACTGGTTCTCTAGGAGACGAATTCTCTCTCTAGGAACACAGTAGTCCGTGCGACAATCACTTTGCCTCAGTGGGATTATAGAAATAGTATCACTTGGTTTTCTTCGGATATCCTATAAAGAAGCACTTATCAGATTTGGGACCAAGTTTATCCGATACTTGGTGCCTTATATAGGCTTTGCAACCCTAAATCATCATAAAAGACAAACTAGGATGCCTCCCAGTCCATCCATATCTCATATGGTGTCTTTTAAATATAATTATAATAGATTATTATTACATATATATTATTATAATTATTATATGTTATTATATATATGTATATTATTAAATATGTTTATCATAATAAATTATTTTATAATATTATATAATATACAATTATTATAATATATTATTATTTTATATATAGTATTATTATATTATATTATTATTATATATATTATTATTTTTTATATACTATTATTATATTATATTATTATTATATATATTGTTATTATATTATATTATTATTATATATATATTACATTATATTATTATTTTATATATACTATTATTTCATATATATACTATTTTATATATACTATTATAATAATCTATTATTATTATAATATATATTATTATTATTATATATTACTATTATATATTATTATATAATTTATTATTATTATAATAAATTATTTAATATATAATTTGAATATATTATTATTACATATATATTATTATAATTATTATATGTTATTATATATATGTAAATTATTAAATATGTTTATTATAATAAATATTTTATATTATTATATATCAGTATGTATGTATATGTATACAACATGTATGTATCAGAGTATATGTACTGTATACAGTATATACATACAACCAAACCTATACATACATTATACTCTTATTTTCAAAAAACTGTTTTCATAAAAAGTTATTACCAAACAGATTATACACTCTCATTTTTAGAAAACTGTTTTCAGCAAACTATTTTGAAAACAACAAATCAAATACAACCTTAGTATTTCTAAATGATCATGCCAATCAAGTGAGAGATCAAATTCGTACTGACATATGCAGTAGGTTAATGGTTTAATTTGGGTTAATAAACATGCAGTAGGTTTAAACATTAAAATGAAATCGAGAACCCTAATAGATGGCTGCTATAAAGTCTATGAACAATTAATTTCAACAATCATCAATACATGTCAAACTATGAACAATCATAGCAAGAAAAAAACAAATCATACCCTGGATTGCCGTCCAAACTTTTTTTTTAATAGGGTAGAAATTATCAGTTCTTGATACAATAATAAATTCTAGATTATAAAGATTAGATTTTTATTGAAATATTAAAATGAATCTTTCTTAAGAGATAAAAGAGGAGACTTGCATATCTTTCTTCGAGGCGTCATGTTAATAGCGTGAAAATAGAGATAGAGAGGTGTAGCCGAAAATCCGAGTCATATGACTCTTTATTCATAACATATTTATACGGAGAAGTTAGGATTAGTGTGTGGTTGGGCTGCCACCTAAGTAGTTGGGCTTGCGCCGTTACCTTAAGAGATGGACATCCACCTAATAGGTGATCACAATTTTACAACATTTTTTATATTCTTATATGCTAGAAAAAAGTTCAATTTTTTTTTTTTTGATGGCTAAAGCATAGATTATATAATTAATATCAGCAAGAGTACCATCAGCTAACAGCCGCTAGGGATATGCAATGGATATCCCTTAAACTTAGAGCTGATGATAAGTAGGGCTGCAATCGAGCCGAGTCGAGTCGAATACCTTGAGGCTCGAGCTCGGCTCATTTATGTATCGAGCTCTCTTTCAGGCTCGAGCTCGGCTCGAGCTCGACACGAGCAGAGCTTTAACCGAGCTTTAACCGAGTTCGAGCCGAATACTCTCGAATTTCTGCCTAAAACCCACGTACCTTCAAGTTCGAGTTCGGCTCGTTTACATATCGTGCTCGCTTTCGAGCTCGAGCCGAGCTTTGACCGAGATTCGACCGAGCTCGAGCCGAGTAGCTCGCGAATAGCTCGGTTCGTTTGTAGACCTAATGGTAAGTAAAGCATGAGGGGCAAAATAATTGTGTTGTCGTTGTTAGTTAATGGAACAATAAAGCATCTGAATTTTGCTCCTTACTGGAACTTAATTTAAGAAAGAAAAAGAGTTCAGATCAAGGGTTTTAATTTGCAATAATTTGCAAAGACCCTTTTTTTCTCAAAAAAGAAAAGCAAAAAAAAATCGCTACTACGCTTAGATCAAAACTCTAATTTACATCTCATAAAAAATATCGCAAAACAAGCCACATGCATTTCCTATATTGGAATGGCCTACATATCACCATCAGATTCAAACAAACGCAATACAAACTTACATAAATAATTTTGCGCAGGAAACATAGTTTCTAAAAGCCTCCCTCTATCATGAATACATGCAATATTTCAACTCTCTTGTCCCTCTCAAATATACTGCATACCTCTTCTAGATGCATGCATTTCTCTGAACTTGCTCCTTGTGCTCCAAAGTGTATAAGGGGGCATCTCCACCATCAGGGCCGGCTATGAGTTTACGGAGTTATGAGTTTACGGAGTCCGAGGCAAACTTCTGAAATAGGGCCCTATACAAATTTTTTTTTTAAATGATAGATTTTTTTTTTCTTTTCTACAATTATTAATAACCGAGATATATGAAAAAATAGATGGAGATTCAGGCATTTAAAAAAAAAAAATTCCATACAAATCCATGTCCAACTAAAACTCCATGTCCAACTAAAATAAGTTGGCTTAAGTACTAATTTTAAAAACAAAAAGTAAAAAAAAATAAAAAAATTTAGAGGCTCCTAAAAAATATTACGCCTAAAATACGTATATATACATACAAAGAAAAATAATTTTGGAGCCCCTAAAATTGTGAAAAAAACGCGGGCCCGAGGCGGCTGCCTCCCTGCCTCAAGTAGGGGCGGTCCTATCTATGTCGACGGCTATTTTTGTAGTAGTTATTTTGAGCGATGAATTTCTCCTCCAACATTCTTGTCCTGCTTCTGATAGAACAGCGAGGAAGATTAATTTCCTCCACTTCGCTTGTATTATTTGAGGGAAAGTGGAGGCATGTATCTTTCAAGCGCTCATATAAAGTAACATAGAAGAAAGTTGCCCAAGAATTTATTTATTTATTTACTAGTATTATACACGTGCTGTGCACGTGAAGAAAAATTTGAGGAATGAAAAGGCCAAAAAAAAAAAAAATTACCTGCACGTGCGCTGCACAGGTTGAGTTATGGACAAAGACCTTCTCCCATTATAGTAGTGCTTCTGATAGAACAGCGAGGAAGATTAATTTCCTCCACTTCGCTTGTATTATTTGAGGGAAAGTGGAGGCATGTATCTTTCAAGCGCTCATATAAAGTAACATAGAAGAAAGTTGCCCAAGAATTTATTTATTTATTTATTTATTTACTAGTATTATACACGTGCTGTGCACGTGAAGAAAAATTTGGGGAATGAAAAGGCTAAAAAAAAAAAACTTACCTGCACGTGCGCTGCACGGGTTGGTTTATGGACAAAGGCCTTCTCCCATTATAGTAGTAGAGATTTATTTTTTTTTAATTTTTTTAATTTTTTTTTTTTGGGAAGGCATTTCAAAAGTTATAGAAGAAAGTTGTCCTAGACATTTCAAATGTTATCCAACGTTCTTTTAGTGAAAAAACAAAGACGCATCAAATGTTACTATCATTCTTGTCACCATTCATATCCAATCTTTTATTTTCCCCATCATTATGACTTATGAGGATAGCAAGCTCGTCCTATCCTACTTAAAGCTCCAGTTGGGACTTGGCTTCTTATCTTAACCAAACAAACAAATAATTCAGGCAGTCAATTTGCATTTAGCACATTGTAACGTGCCATCACATTTTTCTCCTTACTTTATAATTTCAAATTTCAAGAATTAATCAAACAAATGCTTTGAAAAGAGAGTTTTAATTTCATTTATGTGAGTCAGAAACATAATTGAAAAATGTTATTCAGTTTTCATATAATATAGAATTCTAATGTGCAGTACATAAAGGATGTCTTAGGATTGATAATAAAAGAATTATATAAAAGAAATTGAAGGGGGAAATAGGAGAGAAAAGAAACAGTTTAGAGGTTGATGAATGTCCAGGAGTTCTGGAATTATAATAACAGTCTTCTTGCTCCCATCAAGTCTTATCTTCAACATTTTGCATGCAACCAAAAGGAGAGCAAGAACCCTTTACTCTGATATTTGTTTTTTTTTTATCTTCATAATCTTTGGTATCAGTGCAAAGGCATACTCTGATAATTGAATGCTGAAATTTCTTCATGAATCTGGATTTTCATTGTTCTCTCCAGTCGCTGTCGAGGGTTGTTGGGGGGATTGTGAATCTGAAAAATTCATAAACATAGCTTAATTAGTATCTAAAACAAATTGTATGATTTGCAAGCATATCACAACACCACTTCCTTCCCCTAGATATATGTAGGAGATATTTCTTCCAGAGCTCCTCTTTCAAAAGGAGACATTGCCAATATTTTAAATATGCAGAACAGGATACATTCTGATTATGAAAACCAACTCAATTAGATGCCTTAACAGAGCAAAATCAAACTAATGGTGCAAAATATAAGGATATTGTGTTCACAAACTATTCAAACAAAACAATTTAATTATAGCAAAAACTTCCATAGTCATGTGTAGCGGATACTGAGAGAATTAGTGGGCTATGAAACAAAGAAAAAGGGCCAAGTCTATTAGTTTGAGGTTTCCTGTAATGTAAAAGGATATATGCAGGTTTATATTTTTTCAAAGATGAAATGGACATGATTAAAATTTTGAGTAAGGTAGTTAATTGATAAATAATGTCTTCGCATCTTTTATAGTTCCAAAATGTAATTGAAAATGTATTCAGTTGCATAGAAATTAAAGGAGTTTCAAGTTAGGACTTAGGATAGTACCACAGGAACTGTACTTGAGATGGCATTGACCATTTTCACATACACTCCTCTTAGACTGGATTATGAGCACAAGCAGTACATGTGATAAAAGGCGATATACACATGAATGGATATACTATAAAATGAGAGACCGCATCTGGAGAGAAAGTTAATTACCTGTTGTGTTCAGGGGCTGTCTTGAATGAGAGGCTTGGAGTTGAAAGTTGTAAGGGAATGAAGGAGTGAATGATCCTTCAACATGGGCCGCCTGATACTGAATGTACGGTGGGCGATTCATCTGGAATGGAGATTGATATCCCAACCTAGGAGAATGCATGTAGCCCGTATAAGGATAAGGATACTGTTGAGGCCCAGCAGTAGCTGCTGAAGGAGAAACAGCAGCAGCAGCTCCATACACTTGATGATGGTAATATGGATTATACATCCCCTAAAATTAAAATACAAACTTAATTAACACATAATTTATTTACAGGCAAGTTGATTTTGCTAATACACCAAGTATCACCTTTATATCAGTATAAACATACAATGCGAGACGAGCGTGTTTGAACGACCATGTGCATGTGTTTTTAGTTCTATTTAATCTGATTGTGATTAAGGATATTTATTACTCATTACCAGGGCTGGGCCCCACCTTGAGGCCGGTGAGGCGGCCGCCTCAGGTCCCCGAATTTTTTTGCACTTTTAGGGGCCCCCAATTTGTATTCCCCTTGTAAATATAGGCATGTATCTTGCGCGTAAAAAAATAATATTGCAATTAGGGGCTCCAAAAAATAATTATTTGGGCCTTTCGCCTTGGGCCCCCGGGAACTGAAGGTCGGCCCTGCTCATTACATACTGAAAGAATAAATGACCTGCCTGATATAGCTAAAAATGAGATTAAATCGGAACCATTCAAAGTGGACACAAATCTCAAAGTCCCAGGGGCGAGACGGTAATTTCACCTACAGGCGGGTCCGAATTGGGAACCAGGTCCCTCCTCTTGGACACGCTAACCCATGAATGGATCTGGCCAGTTGAGAACGGGTCTCAACCCGTTAGGGACCAGTTCAACAGGATTGGAGGAAATCCTGACTCCCCCTGATCTAGAGAGGTGGTTATAACCACCCTTATCCTGCCACAACGGGAAGTAGGGATTAACTCTTATCCTGAAAGAGATCCCCTTAGTGACTATAAAAACCCCCTACCTCCTACGGTCATAGGTGATCACTCTTTGCATACTTGATCTCTTTCTCTTCACTATTCCTGTGTATTGAGCGTCGCAGGGTTCGTTGCCGGGATCCATCCCGATGTCTTGAACGTTTGTGCAGGTTCAAGGGAGCACCAAGGAGTCAACTTGTCAGCAAGAAAGAGGAAGGGTCCCACCTGTTCGAGTTCCTCACGAACCTACAAATCTCATCTATTGCCCCCACACCAGAATCCAGCGGCAACATATTAGCGCTGTCTGTGGGAACTCACTCGACAAGCAATCTCGTCTTCCTCCTTCAGCCCACGTTACTCCCAGCCATGCCTCCCAAGAAGAGACCCGCAAACTCCAACCGAAGAACAACCTCTTCTCATCCTCCTCCCCCTCCTCCGCAGGGGGATCTCCCTCATCCCACCCAACCAACCCTGCAGCTTGATCCCCTGGCTCCGCAATCCATCCAGCAGCCTTTGGGATCCCAAGCCACGGTGGGGGAACACTCTCGACGAAGCCGCCACAAGCAACCTGTCCATCAGGTTCGAGTCTCCATCCACAATGCCGACACTGACTCCATGGCTTCCTATACTCCCTCCACTCCAAAAGATCTGCAGAACGTGATCAACAATCGGCAGACCGAGCACGGACCCGATCTTCGTACCCATCTGGATGAGAGGCGGGCCCAAGAGGCAAACCCTCGCCGCGAGCATACCAGGGATCGTTCGCCGTGCCGATCCAACCAAGGAGGGTCCAACTCTCCCCGCAGGTGAAAAGATTCACCCCAACGTCGCCCAAGACGGAGCCGCTTCCCGGCAGGTCGCCCTGCACCTCGTGCCCATCATGAGCAGGAGGCCCCCATCACAAGGGCAGAATTCTAGCAGTTCCAGGAGGCGGTCCTCTGGGCTCTCAACGCTGCCCCCAACAATGGCGATAGGGCTCCCAGTCCTCCGCCAGCTCCTCACCATCCTTGCCGCTCCCGAAGTCCTAGGCTTGTAGCGAGCCGTCGCCACCCTTCTCCTGAGCACTGCCACCGCTCCCGAAGTCCTAGGCAGGCTGCGAACCATCGCGCCCTTCTCCCGATCACCACTGTCGCTCCCGAAGTCCGCGTCCTACTCCGAGTCACCCCCGTCGCTCAGTCAGTCCACCGCCTATTCTGAGCCAACACCGGTGCAGCCCCAGCCCTCCTTGACATGAGGATGAGTCTCGGGGCTCAGCCAGGTAAGGGGCCGGCTCGGGAATGGTACTCTCGGCTCGCACCAGCATCTATCTTTTCCTTCGACCAGTTCGAGGGTCTTTTCCTCACGTATTTCGTGAGCAGTCGCCGCGCCGAGAAGACAAGCAACTCCATACTGTTCCTCAGTCAAAAGAAGGTGGAACAACTGAGAGACTATGTCAAGTGCTTCACTGCTGAAGCCAGGTCCATTGCTTCCTTGGAACCCTCGGTCGCCACCATCACCTTCCAGTCCAACGTCTTCAATGCTGACCTCGGGGCATCCCTCGCCAAGAAGCCCCCTCGGGACTTCTCAGAGCTCCTGCTTCGGAGAGAGAAGTACATCCATGCGGAAGAAGCTGTCCGCCGCCCTACCTTCAATGCCTCGTCTTCTGCGAACAAGCGGAAGGGTGCGGAAGAAGAAGGAGCTAAGAAGCTCCAAAAGGACAATGGGGGTCAGCGGCGTCCTCCTCTTCGGTTCGAAAAATTCACTCCACTTAATACGAGTGTATCGGCCATCATCATGGAAATTGGGAACGATGGCCTCCTACCGCCTCCCCCAAAGATGAATACTCCGGAAAAAAAGAGGGACCGGAGTAAGTGGTGCCGTTTCTATCGGGACCACGGGTACGACACAGACGAATGTCGTGCACTCAAAGACGAGATTGAGGCTCTCATCCACAGAAGGCAGCTCACCCGGTTCGTAAGGAGGGACCGAGCCGATTCCGCCCCCGCCGCTTAGGGGGACTAACAGGCGAACTGAGCAGTGCGCGGAGACTCCGAAGGCCGAAGTAGAGATCATCTTGCACCTGATACACGGAGGCCCAATGGGGGGAGATTCTAACTCCTCCCGAAAAGCCTTCATAAGGAAGGTCAACTCCGTACAAAGCCATCCACCCCCAAAGGGCCTCGGAGTCCCAGTGACGTTCTCCGATAGGGACCTGGAGGGCGTCCGCACGCCCTACTGCGATGCCCTTGTCATCAATCTCCGAATGGCGAACTTTGAAGTTCGTCGCGTCTTGGTAGACAACGATAGCTCCGTCAACATCCTCTTCTTGGAGGCCTTCAAAGGTCTCCTGCTGTCGAGGGACCGGCTCAAGCCCGCAGGCTACACTCTCCACGAGTTCACTGGGGTCCCGGTTACGGTCGAGAAAATTATAACCCTCGACGTAACGGTTGGAAAGGCCTCAGCAACTCGCACGGAGCCAATGGACTTCATGGTGGTCGACGTCAAGGCTGCCTATAATGTTATCCTAGGTAGACCAGGTTTGGCCGCTCTTCAAGCCATCCCTTCACCCTACCACATGAAGATAAAGTTTCTTACCCCCTCAGGAGTGGGAGAAGTAAGGGAAAGCCAAGAAGCGGCTCGGAAGTGCTATATGACCTCGATGGGGGGTCCAGTTCTCTCCTTGGAAGCGCTTGAACTTCCTCAGGAGGGCGGTCAAACTATCTCCGAGCCCGTGGATGAATTGGAGGAAGTGGCCTTCTCTGAAGAAGGCACCACTAAGACGTTCCGCGTCAGCAAGGCTCTTTCCCCCTCCATTAAGCAAGACATCTCCCGGTGCATACGGGAGAATCGCGACCTCTTCACCTGGACTGCAGCAGACATGCCCGGGATCTCAGAGGAGCTCTCAATGCACTATCTGAGCCTCACCCCTGGGGTCAAACCTGTCCAACAGAAGAGGTGGAAGTTTGCCCCCGAGAGGCAACAGGCGATCAAGGAGGAGGTTGAGAAACTCCTCAATGCCCACTTTATTCAGGAGGTGAACTACCCTGAGTGGCTCTCCAATGTGGTGATGGTCAAGAAGGCCAATGGGAGTTGGAGAATATGCATTGACTTCACCGATCTCAACAAGGCGTGCCCGAAAGACCCCTTTGCTCTTCCCAGCATCGATGCCCTGATCGATGCGACCTCCGGGCATGAGCTCCTCAGTTTTATGGATGCCTTCTCGGGGTACAATCAAATCAGGATGTTCCCTCCTGACATCTCAAAAACCTCGTTTGTGATGGACCAAGGCCTCTATTGCTACCGTGTTATGCCCTTCGGCTTAAAAAATGCGGGAGCTACCTATTAGCGCCTGGTGAACAGGGCCTTCCGAGACCAAATTGGCTGAAACATGGAGGCCTACGTCGACGGCATGTTGGTCAAAAGCACTCGAGGGCAAGAGCACACTTTCGATCTCCAAGAAGCCTTTGAGGTGCTCAGAAGACAATATGAGGCTAAACCTGAACAAGTGTGCGTTCGGTGTCTCATCTGGCAAATTTCTAGGGTTTATGGTCAGCCAGAAGGGCATAGAGGCCACCCTGAGAAGATCCAAGCCATTCTTAAAATGGCTCCCCCCTCCAACGTCAAAAGAGGTGCAGAGGCTCACGGGACGCCTCGCCGCGATCGAGCGATTCCTCTCCACGTCAGGGAAAAAGTGCCTCCCCTTCTTCAAAGGCCCTCGGGGGCCTAAAGGCTTCAGGTGGGGATAGAAACAACAGGAGTCCTTTGACAAGCTCAAAGAGTATTTGGCCAACCCCCTGCTCCTGAGCAAGCCAGCGCCTGGGGAGGTCCTCTACCTCTATCTCGCAGCTTCGAAGCAGATGCTCAGTGCGGTCCTAGTAAGGGAAGAGGAGAAGACACAGAAGTCCATCTATTACGTGAGTAAGGTGCTTCGCGATGCCGAACTCCGTTATTCGAAGCTGAGAAGATGGCTTTCGCCCTGGTCATGGTGGCCCGAAAGCTTCGCCCCTACTTCCAATCCCACTCGGTGGTCGTCTTTACCGACCAACTGCTGAAGCAAGTTCTCCACAAGCCTGAGACTTCCGGGCGGCTCATGAAGTGGTCCATCGAGCTGAGTTAGCATGACATCAGCTACTAGCCCAGACCGGCAATAAAGGCCCAAGCTTTGGCCGAGTTCATTGTGGAGAACACCATCCCCGACTCTTGCGAGTTGCGTGCCGACCCCTCCGTCTGGACCGTCTATGTGGACGGGTCCTCTTGCGCCGATGGAAGCGGGGCTGGCGTCATCCTAACTGGCCCCGACGCTTTCGTCCTCCAGTATTCCCTCTGCCTCAACTTCCCGGCATCAAACAATGAGGCAGAATATGAAGCCCTCATAGCGGGGCTCTGCTTGGCTGCAAGGCAGGTGCCGAGCAAGTAAAGGTCTTCAGCGACTCCTAGTTAGTGGTCAATCAAGTGTTCGGGGGGTACGAGGCGAGAGACGACTGCATGGCTAGGTACCTGGCAAAGGTGAGAAAGCTTCTAGCTCTATTTAGAGATGTTCAACTCTAGCGGGTTCCCCGAGAGAAAAACGCGCAAGTGGATGCCCTCTTTAAGCTCGCCTCATCGTCTCTCCAAGGTCTAGAACGGACCATCTTGATAGAGGTCCTTCTCAAACCAAGTATTGACGAAGACGGCTCGGAGCCAATGGAAGCCTACCCCCTAACACTTGGGGGAAAACTGGATGAAGTCCCTCCTCGAGTACCTACGGGATGGAGTCCTTCCTGAGGATCCGAAAGAAGCAAGGAGGATCATGTACAAACGATCTTACACCCAGATCGATGGTCGGCCCTATCTGAGGTGCCTCTCCCCGGAGGAAGCGCTCTACGCCCTGAAGGAGGCCCATGATGGTATATGCGGTGCGCACTTAGGAGCGAGGTCCCTTGCCCGGAAGCTCTTAAACTGCGGGTACTTCTGGCCCACACTACTAAGTGATTCCGAGGAGTACATTCGCCAGTGTGACTTCTGTCAGAAGTTTGCCCCAATCCGTCGCCTACCCCAAGCACAACTTGCTTCCTTAGCAAGTCCAATTCCCTTCACAATGTGGGGGATGGATTTGCTCGGACCATTCCCTCCAGCACCGGGCCAGCTGAAGTTCTTAGTAGTAGCAATAGACTGCTTCTCCAAATGGATAGAGGCCGAACCTCTTTCAACAATCACCGAGCACAAGGTGCAGAAGTTCTTTTGGAAGAACATTATCTGTCAGGTTCGGAGTGCCTCGCATTCTTATAACCGACAACGGGACCCAATTTACGGGAGCGACCTTTCGAGACTTTTGCACCGACCTCAGGATTCAGCAGCGGTTCTCTTCAGTAGCAAACCCCCAGTCCAATGGCCAAGCAGAGAACGCGAACCGTCAAATCCTTTCTGGCTTGAAGAAGAGGCTGGATAAGTCCACAAAAGGGCTATGGGTCGAACAACTCCCCAATGTGCTTTGGAACAATATACAACAAAAAGAGCTCCAACGGGAGAGTCCCCTTTCAACCTCACATACGGATCCGAAGCTCTCATCCCTTTGGAGGTGGACCTGCCTTCGCCTCGACTCATAGCTTACAATGAGGCGCAGAACGCGAACCAGCTTCGCAACTGCCTGGACCTCATAGACGAGGTCCGTGAGAGAGCTGTAATCGGCCAAGAGACCTACCGTCGTAGGATTACTCAAGCTTATAACAAGAGGGTACAACCCACCAACCTAAAGAAGGGGGACTTAGTACTGAGAAAGTTATCAATTTCCGACCCAAGTAAGAGAGGCAAGCTGGCACCCAATTGGGAAGGACCGTACAAGTTCTCCAGAGTTATACGTCCGGGCGCGTATCAACTCGAAGACCCGGGGGACAGGAAGATACCAAGGACATGGAACGCAGAGCACTTGATGAAGTACCAAGAAGGTGTCTAAACATCGCTCCAAGCAACTACCCCAGGATCGCTCCAGAAGACATGCCTCGAAATCCTTACTTGTATTTCCTCTTTATCCAAATGTAAAGGCTTGCAACTTAGAAGCGGCCACCCAATTGTTTGTAATAAAAGGAAATCTTTCCCCGCAACTTTTCTATCTCTTGAGTAACTTAACTCTACTTAGCAAATTTTCTATTTTTGGGGTAGTCTAACTCTACTCGCAAAAAATCTCTCTCTTTAAACGACAAGTTCGGAGTCCAACACTTGGCTTGATTCCACTTCGACTACTCGCTCCTAAGCGAGTAAGAAATGGTTCACCATTCGGAATTGCTCCCACAACCGTTGACTCTCTTTAAACGACAAATTCGGAGTCACTGGGTCGATTCTGCTTCAACTACTCGCTCCTAAGCGAGTAAGAAGTTGTTCGCCATTCGGAATTGCTCCCACAACCGTTGAATCTCTCCTTAAATAACGAGTTTGGAGTCTAACACTTGGCTCGATTCCGCTTCGACTACTCGCTCCTAAGCGAGTAAGAAATGGTTCGCCATTCGGAACTGTGACTCTCTCTTTTAGCGACGAGTTCGGAGTCCAACACTTGGCTCAAATCCGCTTCAACTACTCGCTCCTAAGCAAGTAAGAAGTGGTTTGCCATTCGAAATTGCTCCTACAACTGTTGACAACTACAGACGCTAGCACATAAGCTCATGAAACAAATGCTATTTCATTCGAATCTGGAATTACAAGTCCAAGTACAAGGCCAACTGCCCATGTTTACATTGGGAAACAAAACTTGTACAAAAGTCTGCAACATCACAAGCGAGACGCCCTAACGCCTCCTAGGGAGTGGGATACTCCTCTTGAGCGACAAACGGGGTCGATGAACACCTTGCTGCTATGAACTTACGCCAGTGGAGGTCTCCAGGCCGACGAGTCGAGTTGCATCATCGAGAGTTGCACCGATTAAGGCCCCGTTCGACGAGCCAGCCACTCTGCTCTGTGCATCTCCAGGATGCCCCAGGGACGGAGGCAAACGTAACGCCAATTCGTGAAACGACCGTCCCTGTGAATACTTTCCTCGGGGGCAAGAAGTGGTCCTAACATTGCTTCCCTCTTGGAGACGTCGCAGCCGGTGAACCTCGGCCTCTAACTCAACAATTCGCTCCTTCAGCGAGTCGTCTGTTACCTTAACACGTAGCCCGAGGCATTCTACTCGTATTGCCTACACGAGAGGCTTCGGAGATAGTATGCCGAAGCTGTGCCGACTCCAAACTTTTTTCGAGCACCATGTTCTTCAGGCCGTCTCTCTCAGCTCTAGCCTCGAACAAAGACTGTCGAAGGGACTCTAGCTTCTTGCCTAGCTTGCTGGACTTCGAGGGACTCTCCTTCTCCACTTTCCGAGCTTTCTCCTTCAGTCGCTTCAGTTCGGAGGTGCGACGCGTCAGCGTCAGCTTATGATGACCTAATTCTGCCTCGCTCTTGAGAAGCCTTTTTCGACTTCGAGAGAGAGCCAACCTAGATGCTCCTAGGTCAGACCGAAGACGAGACACCTCCGTCGCTTCCTCAGTCGGTGTTGCTTCGACTATTTGGTACAGCTCAGCAATCTGAAAAGGCAAGGACACGACAACACTGAGCTTGAAAAATACCCACAATAATGGCTTGCAAATGAAACAACTTAGGCCTTAACACTTAGTCGATTTTCGACGAAAGACAATCAAAGGGTTCAGAAAAATCTCCAACACTTGTTCAAAATAGAAAAGTTCATTCATTTAAAAGTTGATACTACAAAAGAGTGGTGGCCAGTCCGCTATAAGGCAATACAAAAGGCAAGAGCGACAAAATAAAACAGCTGAAGTCATGGGGCCACCTTGAGTGGTAGCTCGGTGATGGGCTCGTCGGTGGATGCCTCCCTGACCTCCACTATCGCTGTCTGGGGTCGGCTACGACCTCGTCGTCCCCTTCCTCCTCCTCTCCCTCGTCATCATCCTCGCCTCCCTCTTGGTCGGCTCCGAGGGCCTTGCCATCGACCGGGCCCCACAGGCTGTATCCTGACCTGTCGAAGCCAGGGACGCGGGCCTCAACGTGCTCGAGGGCTGTGGCGTAGGACTGCTCCATGTTCGATGCCATGTACTTCTTTGCCTCTGCCTCTATCGCCACCCTCGCCGCTGCCACCGCCTCGTCCTTCTCCCTCTCCATGTCTCCTATGGCCTTCTTCGCCTTTTCCCTCTCCTCGTCTGCCCAAGCCGCCTCCGAAGCTGCCTTCTCGTTTGCCTACGCCAGGGCCGTCTCAAAATAGGCGACCTGAGCTACCAGGGACTCCGAGCGGCGCTGCTCTGCATCGAAAAGCTTAGCGACCCCTAGCCCTTTTGGCTAGGTCCCTGTCGCACGACAGCTTCAACTCCTTCTCTTGCTCGGATGATTGCTCGAGGAAAGTGGCTGAGGTGGCACGTGATCTAAACAAAAGAGAAAGAGAAACAATGAAAAGCCGAGCAAATGACTTAGAAATTTTTTGGACGAATCGATTAGGAAACTCACCGACATTGTCGCCCGAGCTATCTCAAGAGCGTCGTCGCCCGTGGTCCCCGCCTTTAGGGCTGCTCGGTCCTTCGGGGTCGGCAAATGTTTCAAGGCCTGCATGCACATGGCCGAGTTCCCCAAAAACCCATCGTGATTCATCACCCGCCAGTCGGGGACGAAGAGCTTCTTGTGCCCCTCGGCCAGGATCGCCTTGGCCTTCTCGGTGAGGGGAGGAACCTCAAGCGTCAACACCGCGGAGATGGAGAAGTCTTCGGTTGAAGGCTCGAACGGGGTCGGCAAAGGGAGAGCAGCAACCAGGGGCGGACCACTAAGGAGACGCCAGATCCACAGTCTCGATCGCTGCAGAAGGCATTTTAGCAGGTCGGATAGATGCTGGTCCCACGATCGTCCTCTTCCTCTTCTTGGCGTCGGTGCCCTTGGCGCCGCTCACGTTCCGCTCTGCTATCATTGCCTTGAAGTCCATGTTCGGAGCCTCTGCCAAAGTGAAACAACAAAGTTAAGACGAGGAAGACGCAGTATAAAGAGGAATTTAAAATAAAAAAAAGATGTCCGGAGCGTACCCGGGTCGATCGGACTGAGACCCGACACGTGAAGGACCTCCTCGGTCATGTCTTTCCTGCCCAGGGTCAGAAGATTAATCAGCTTCCATGCATCTTCTGCCTCCGCCGGAGTCCAACACCGGCTCGACCTTAGCCCACTTCAGCACATCCTCTTTCCACCTGGTCGGAAAGTCTCACCCCGTGGGGCTTCGGATCAAAAAGTACTTTCCCTTCCACGACTTGATAGAGTCCGGAATCCGGATTCTCTATCAACTTAACGCCTTTTCGCGGCGACAAGTAGTACTGGTGCTCCATCTTGTTCATCCGGTTAATCCGATACATGCTCCGAAGAAGGACGAGCTGAAGCTCCACCTTCGCCGCCCGACACTGGAGCAAAAAGCCGAGCACGTGGCGCCACATGTTCGGCATGAACTGAATTGGACTCAGTCCATACTATCGCAGCACTTCGGTCACGAAGGGGTGAAGGGGTAGGCACAGACCTGCATTCAGTGCATCGTAGGCGAAGATGCACGTATCGGGCGAGATCGTCGTACACGCTCGCACTCCTGGTCCAGGGAGGATTAGGGTGTACTCCCGGGGTATCATGAAGCTCCTCCGGATCCGGAGCAGGTCCCTCTCTGTCAGAACCGAGGCGATGTCATCGACCTCGGTAACCTCCTTCGGCTCGTTCTCTGCATACGACTCCGACCTCCCGTACATGGCCTTCGTCAGCAGTTCGCTAGTATACTGCCTGATTCCCCCATGGCCTGATATCTCCGACAGTAGCCGACCCATCTCTCCTCCCCTTCGGACGAGCTCAACCACCGACTCGAGTATTACTGACTGAACCACCTCTTTCCCTTTTCCCTGGGCGAGCGGAGCAACTGCTACCTCCTTCCCCTTCTCCTGGGCTAACGGAGCAACTAGCGCACTTGTTGCTGACCCTCCTACTTCTGCCCCCTTCTCTTGGACGAGCGGAGCCTCTAACGTCCGCTCACTCTCGTTCCCCGAGGAAGAGGCCTCACTACCCGAGGACACTCTAGACATCTTGGAAAAAATATATATCCAAGTGAAAAAATATATATATATTTACCTTGATGGGACGTTCTCGGTCGGAAAAGTTCGCTGGAAATTGCTTTGCCATGCCGCGACAGCTAGCACAACCACCTAGGAGCGAAAATCACCGCTAGCAGAGCAACTCGAGAGCGAAAACTTTTTCTTGGAGTAAAAAGTGAAAGAATGAGAAGTGTTGAGGGGGGTGAGAACTTATAGTAAAAAAGTGCGACTCTTAGGCTTCTAACGGATTGGGCCCCACTCAGGTCCATTAAAGAATGTTAAACGACAGAATTCTTAAAGGCGGGAACGAGGCGGGAATGACATACGACCGTGCTATCTCGAAGCGCCGAACTACCGAGGCGCTGACATGCCGAGGTGCCCATTCAAAGAAGGATACCCTTGAGCTACCGGGGCACCGACCTCCGCATTTGGGGAAAAAATGCCTCCGAGCTCCTGGACCGTCTGATCGTCAAAACTTTCGTGCCCACCTCTGATGGATGGCTCAGATTTCGCCACGTCCACAAAATGACAAAATCACGTTTTCTCGTGATCTGAGCCCACAAAACGACAAAATCACATTTTCACGTGATCTGAGCCTCTCGCACCGAGATTCGAACCTCATGAACGTCCCAGATCTAGCCACGTAGCTCGCCAGCCATCGTAGTGCCGAATTACCGGGTCGCCGAGCTGCCGAGGTGCCCATCTGGAGAAGGATGCCCACGAGCTACCGGGGCACCGATCTCCGCATTTGGGGAAAAAATACCTCCGAGCTCCTGGCACCATCTGATTGTCAAAACCTTCGCGCCCACCTCAGAAGGATGGCTCAGATTTTGCCACGTCCATAAAACGACAAAATCATGTTTTCTCGTGATCTGAGCCCACAAAATGATAAAATCACGTTTTTTCGTGATCTGAGCCTCTCGCACCGAGATTCGAGCCTCATGAACGTCCCAGATCTAGCCACGTAGCTCACCACCCATTGTAGCGCCGAATTACCAGGTCGCCGAGCTGCCGAGGTGCCATCCAGAGAAGGACACTGTTTTAAATTTCCTCCGATACAGCCGAAATTTCGGCCGATATTTCGTTTCGGCTAGCTTGCTGATACGAAATCACATATTTTATACTCTACATCGTTTTGGACCGAAATGTGAGGATTTCCGCTGAAATTACCGAAATATCGGCCGAAATATTGCCTAAATTGGTGAAATATCAGCCGAAATAGACACAAATGTTATTGTGAATATATTAAAATGTTCTGTTTTATTTTTTGCATATATGTCTTTCAATATATGACCTTAAGCTAAAATAATGTAAGGATTCAGTATCGCTATTGTTTGTATATATGCAAAGTCAAGTAAGTTTATTAACTAATATATTTTTTCTAATCAATGCAAATTTAATTTAGTTATGTACTTATATTACATTCTCTTCTATATTATTATTAAATTATGCAAAGATTTACCGTAATTGATTCATGTCATTAGTTACATTATACAATAGTTTATATGATAAGTGATATGTAGGACATATTATATCTTATTTAGTAACAAAAAAAATATTTATTGAGTATAGGAAATGAACATCCGATATAATCACATTTTCCCGAGATCTCCTCCGATATCTCCGATCCGAGACGAAACACCCCTTGCCGAGACGAGTCCGAAATCCGAGATTTAAAACCATGGAGAAGGATGCCCCGGAGCTACCAGGGCACCGACCTCCGTATTTGGGGAAAAAATGCCTCCGAGCTCCTTGGACCGTCTGATCGCCCAGACGTTCGCGCCCACCTCTGATGGTTGGCTCAGATTTTGCCACGTCCACAAAATGACAAAATCACATTTTCTCGTGATCTGAGCCCACAAAACGACAAAATCACGTTTTCTCGTGATCTGAGCCTCTCGCACCGAGATTCGAGCCTCATGAACATCCCAGATCTAGTCACGTAGCTCACCAGCCATCGTAGCGCCGAATTATCGGGTCGCCGAGGTGCCCATCTGGAGAAGGATGCCCCCGAGCTACCGGGGCACCGACCTCCGTATTTAGGGAAAAAATGCCTCCAAGCTCCTTGGACCGTCTAATCGCCCAGACGTTCGCGCCCACCTCTGATGGATGGCTCAGATGTCGCCACGTCCACAAAACGACAAAATCACATTTTCTCGTGATCTGAGCCCACAAAACGACAAAATCACGTTTTCTCGTGATATGTGCCCACAAAACGACAAAATCAGCATTGAGCTGCCGAGGCTCCGGCTACCGAGGTGCCCATTCGGAGAAAGGCGCCGCCGAGCTACGGCGTCGAGCTACCGAGCAGCTATCCCGAGCTACCGGGGCACCGACCTCCGTATTTGGGGAAAAAATGCCGCCGAGCTCCTTGGAACGTTAGATCGTCCAGATTTTCATGCAACGGCTGATGGACGGCTTAGATTTTGCCACGTCCACAAAACAATAAAATCACGTTTTCTCGTGATCTGTGCCCACAAAACGACAAAATCACTGCCGAGCTACCGAGCTGTCGAGCCTCCGAACTACTGAGGTGCCCATTCGGAGAAAGGCACCTCCGAGCTACAGCCCTGAGCTACCGAGCTAAAGCGCCGAGCTACCGGGGCACCGACCTCCGTATTGGGGAAAAACGCCTCCAAGCTACTCGAGCCATCAGATCGCTTAGATAATCATGCCAGCTGCTGATGGATGACCCAGATTTTGCCACGTCATAAATAAGGCGATAAATTCTTTTTATTATTTTATTAATTCGGATTATTTATTTAAAAATTGCAAAAAATCATTAAATATTCAGGAAAGTTAATTAAAAATTCTGAAAAATAATTATAAATTCAAGGGAATGTTTTTAATCCCCCGGCTAAATAATTATTGGTTAGAATGATTAACTAATGCTTCCGGACAGCAAATCATCGCTTTGCAAAATTAAATAAATTGTTCGAAAAAATAATATAAAAATTGGAAAAAAAACACCAAAAATCCAGAGAGACCTGAGAGCAAACTTGGGCATGTTACTAGCTCAGAAAAGCACCATCACCCCTCAGACGAGATTCGAACACCCATTGGGAACTCCGATAAAGCCCTATACGCCATTAAAACAACAAAACTACTCCCCAAAGGCTGTAACACACAGTCTTTGGGAGTAGGAGGCTCATGATATGGCTAAAAATGAGATTAAATCAGAACCATTCAAAGTGGGCACGAATCTCAAAGTCCCAGGGGCGAGACGGTAATTTCACCTACAGACGGGTCCGAATTGGAAACCGGGTCCCTCCTCTTGGATCCGCTAACCCATGAACGGATCTGGCCAGTTGAGAATGGGTCTCAACCCGTTAGGGGCCAGTTCAACAGGATTGGAGGAAATCCTGGCTCCCCCTGATCTAGAGGAGGTGGTTATAACCGCCCTTATCCTGCCACACCGGAAAGTAGGGACTTATCCTGAAAGAGATCCCCTTGGCAACTATAAAAACTTCCCTACCTCCTACGGTCACAGTTGATCACTCTTTGCATACTTGAGCTCTTTCTCTTCATTTTTCCTGTATTGACTTGAGCGTCGGAGGGTTCATCACCGGGATCCATCCCGGTGTCTCGAATGTTTGTGCAGGTTCAAGGGAACACCAAGGAGTCAACTAGTCATCAAGGAAGAGGAAGGGTCCCGCTTGTTCGAGTTCCTCACGAACCTACAAATCTCATCTATTGCCCCCACACCAGAATCCAGCGGCAACATTGCCCAATAACTAGTAGTGTTCATTGATAGCATACCTACATTGCGTGTGAGAAAAATCTAGTTTGATTTATGACAGAAACATGTAGATTGAGGTAGCAAGTACTCCCTCCGTTTCAAAATATAAGTCATTCAAAGTTTGTACATGTCTATTAATAAATAAATAAATAAAAACAAAAAAACAAACCATAGAATTAGAAAAAAGTACAAGACATTTTTGATCTTTCAAGCTCATAAATGAACTACCAATTGTAAAATGTCATATTTGCCCTGTATAAATGAACTCTCAATAAGTAGAAGATAGGAATAGTTGGGCTAAATTAGAAAGAAAAAAAAATCCCGAACTATACCCTTTCTGCAGAAAATTGCACTGAACTATTCTTTAGACAAAAACCCCCCCGGATGTATGTTTTCAAAAAACCCACTTCAATGGCGTGAACTTGCTGCTAAAGTTGAGTGAGATATTTTGACTATAATGAAAAAGATGCAGATGTTTTCTGAACCAACTTACAAATATGAATGAGGTTATCCAATACAAGCAGAAAAGTTAGATGTGGATTTTTGAAAATATACTTCATGAGGATTTTTTGAAAACATACTTCAGGAAAAAAATTTGCAGAAACAAAAGCTCAGTGCGGCTTTCTGCAGAAAGGATATAGTTAAGGGGGGGGGGGGGTTTCTAATTTAGCCAAGTAGTTGAAAAGATAAGGGTAAAATTGAAAACCACTTAAAAAATTAATTGATCAACATTTAAGATTGACACAATATTTGCAATAAAAATATAAAGTAATCTATGTTTTGAAAATGAAAAAAATGCTAGAATGTCTTATATTTTGAAAAGGATGGAGTATATAGTTTAAAAATTGTAGAGATCTTTACATTAAAAAATGCATACATGTTACTCCGCATGTGACAAAAATACATACATGCTACTCAGCATGTGACTTCACCTATCATGAGCTGCCAACATTAAAGTCCACGATGCTTGGCCCCTCATACAATCTATATAATAAAACACAAAGAAAGCTATCAAGTGGCTTTCCTGTTAATCTTCCAAATCTTTCAAAAATTAAAGGTTCAGATTTAACCCCACAAAATATATTTTTCCTCCCAAAAGTTCCTCCCAAAACTCAAATTCAAATTTCCCCAAAACAACTCATTTATTTATTTAATTATTTCTCTCTCTCTCTCTCTCTCTCTCTCTCTCTCTATATATATATATATACTTATGAAAACATTAACTTTTATTTACAACTAATTATTGTCATACTATTCAAACTTGAGCTACATAATTATTGATTTATTGTTTACAAGAATTTTCATATGTTGTATCGTTCTAAAGACGTGCCGTAGGCATGTGCCCACGGGCAAATCTAGTTCAATCATAAGCCACATTGATGTTTACTCAGAAAACTCTTGCATCATACAGTCTAAAAATTGACATTACTGTTACTTATTAGTGTGTAAGAAGTTTAGAGATTAAACTGTGAATTAGACACATATTAGAAGTCACTACACACAACATTTTAACCTAAAAAGGGAAAAGCACTAACTTGTTGGTATCCATAATCACTTGTGTAGGGCATGTACCTGCAAAATTAGGATACATAATTAATGACATTACATAACAAGCACTCAACTCTATCCCCTTAGCATAATAAAGCCCAAAGAGGGCACATTCCCACCAACTCCCAATTGATGGGCCCCTCCAATCTCCTGATTTACTTCCCAAACCGTAAATCGGACGGCAGAAAATTAATCAGCCGTGGTAGGGCCTGAAATAACTGAAGATACATTGGCACATTGATTGGTTGGAGAGCAAACAACCAGTTGGGAATGTGAGGCACCATTTATGTTGATAAAGGGGCCCAGTGAGTTGAATTCTCCTACCAATTCACTTAATGGGCTTCTGAAGTGGGGCCCATTACATGAGGATGGGGCCTGTTAATTCTTTTTTTGGTGAGCTTATTATTGAGGGAGACTCACCCATATGCAGTGGGGTAGTAGACTGGGGGAACTGGAGGCATCTGAGCTGGCAGTCTGGCATATGGTGGGCCCGAGGCCTGTGGTGGGCCCTGCTGAATTCCCCCTGGTTGGTTCCTGCCTAAAAACAAGAAAACAATTCTAATATAAAGATCAAACTCTTAAACCATAATTAAACATTAATCATATTGTTTTTGTAATTGAAGTTTTGGAATTAGTATGATGATCTTCATCATATAATAACAATCATCCCTCGCAAAATTAAGAAAATCATTCCTTACATAAGTTGATAATTTCACTAGCTACAAACTTGTGAAAGTTTAGGTTTGAGATATCATACTTTGCATTTAATGTACGACAGTAAATAAGAATTACAACATTGATGTTACTGTATCTATTCTCACCTGAAAACATTTTTGTTGGATGCACGAGAGCTACATATAACCGAATATTCTCTCTCTCTATAGGAGTATCTGTAGTCGTCTTGATTCAAATTTTAGATATTTGGCAAATAGAAATAAAAAAATTGACTTTACGCTGCAGTCGTTGATTATCAAAAAAATGGGTATTTGAAAATTTCAAAATCTCATACAAAAGACGAATTTTTGCCTGAAGTAAAAAAAAATAATAATAATAAAATAATAAAAAAAAAATAAAAATATACAAAGTAGACGGGAAGCCTTTCCTCGTCCTAGGAATGAGGTGGGTTTTTTTTATAAAAATTTCGATCGGACGGGAAATCTTTTCCCGTCCTTCGATTTAATTTTTTTTATTTTTTTATTTTTTTATTTTTTATTGATGGTAAAGTCTTGGCTCGAACCAGGGACTCTGGATTCGAGCCGCTACTCAATTATCCACCCCACCCAATATCAATCAGGACATTGCCTGTTGGTTAAATTTTTTTTTTTTGGGACAGAAAATTAATTTTCGTCCGATACTTTTCAGAATAGTAAAAATTTCTCCGACAAATTTTTTTTTCCGTTCAATGCAACAGACGATAAATCATCTTCCGATTGCTATATTTTTCAAAATCCCAAATCTTCTGTTATATTTGACAGTCTCCTGTTTACCAAGAATCCAAATTTTAAATTTTTTGCCAACGGCTACAACACTTTTTTTTTTTCATTTTTTCAAAAAAAAAAAAAAAAGAAAAATAGCCAACAACTACAGATACTAAGCACGCCACACCAAATGCATTTCCCAAATTGGGCTTTGGTTCTTATCGCCAAAATATAGTTAGGGTTTGTCCTTAGATTGCGGTCCCAATGACTGAGCCTTGACCAAGCTCAAGTCAAGTCATAGGCAGTAGGTTTCCCTCATTATATACTTGACTGCAACCTAAATTGATATCATAATAATTCCTTCCCACAGCAGAGAAACTAGTATAAACCAGCACTAAGAGTATTTGCAGTCGTTTTCTATATATATATATATATATATATATATATATATATATATATATATGCAAAAATAGAAAAGAAGTGTCTGTAATCGTTTTCTAAATACTCAATTTTTGAGTTTTCGATGTACAGTATCTGGCTATATTTGATAAAAAATTTGGCAATATGCATATTATAGAAATCGGAAGATTATATACCGTTTGAGGAAAAAACCCATTATTTTTAGTGGACGGCAAATGATATGCCGTCTGGAAAAAATAAAATTAAAAAAAAACAAAAATTGGAAGAGACGGCAGATATTCTGTCGTTTGAAAAATTAAAATAAATATAAAAAAAATTAAAAAAGACTAGACGACAGATGTTCATCCGTTTGAGAATGGCCCTATACATTTTTTTTTGTCTTTTGTGAAGGGACGGGAGATCATCTCCCGTCTCCCGTCCTTCACTTTGACATTTTTTTTTCCAACGCTCTCCACAGACAGAAGATGATATGCCGTTAAAAAAAAGTCATTTTTTTGGGTATTGACAACTGCAGCGCTATCTCCTAATTGTTATTTCTATATTTTCCATATATCTATTTTTTAAGAGCATCTGTAGTCGTTTGTCATTTACCCATTTTTTAGAAAAAATAAGAAAAAAAACGCTCTAGTCATTGGCCATTTACCCCTTTTTTGGGTCTGAAATGAACAGTCGTTAGCCAAATATAGGAGACGAAATGACTTTTGCCAAAATATAGCTAACGAGGGATAATTTTTCGTCCGTTTAATGCGACAAAAGATTATCTTTCGTCGAAGAAATCGGATGTAAAATGAAACACCGTCCCTACACAATTGCAGCTCAAATTAAGTCGGTCGAAAAATAATACATCGCCGCTTCACTTTTTTGGCTGACACTTTGACGGACGAAAGATAATACATCGTCCTTACAATTTTATTTTATATTTTTAACTAAAAAACGGTCGAACGGGAAATGAATTCGCGTCCGTTCCATTTTTAAAAAAAATATGAAATGAAGTGGGACGGGAGATAAAGCCTCGTCCCATACATTTCTTTGTTTAAAATTTTTATAAAACAACCCTATAATTATTTCTATAGGTTAAAGTTAGGTTTAAAAGTTAATTAATTAATAATTAAGAAATAATTAGGATTAATTTAACATATATTAAGGAATTAATTATGATTTAAAGTTTTTTTAATTTTTTTTTTTAAAATGAGACGGACGGAAAATCATTCCCCGTCCGTTCAATTTTTATTTTTTTTGGCATGAGACGAAAAATAATCTTTCGTCTGAGAATTTAAATAGTGAAAAAGCTAAATTTTGGCTTTCGACGACTGCAGAGCAGTGTTATTTTTTTCATTTTCATTTGCCATTTACCTAAATTTTGGCTCTCGACGAACTAAAGATGCTCTAACAAAACGACTACAGATGCTCTAATAATAACCGTTAAAAATCTAATAATAACTGTTAAAAATCTTAAGCGAACAAATAAATGTAATAAAAAAAGGGATAAAGGAGTATGAGCAACTTGCTCATTTAGTAAATAAGCAGTTGATGATGTGACATACATGTGATTGAAAAAGTCTCAAAAGAATTACTTGTTCAATGTATTACATGCATACTATATAATTAATTGCTCATTTACTAAATGAGCAAGTTGTTTATATCTTTTTACCCTTAAAAAAACCTAATCTCAATAATTAAATAATGGCATATTGATGACCCCTAGGCTAGAATCTCAGCTCATGATAGTTAAGAACGTGCCTGCCCTGCCCTGCCCTGCCCTGCCCTGCCCCCACATGAGTCCTGATCAAAGTGAGCTGGCACCCTACTCTTAACTGGCCAGTGGGTCCCACTTTGCTTTTATTTCCACTCTGGCTTGTTAGAATTTCCACCAATATTCACTTATTTTTAAAGTATATTTTTAACAAGTAATAAAATCCTGTGAATTTCCGCAAATGTGTTCACCCCTTGCATAAATAAAGTTCGAAGAAACTTTTCTTGGTTAAATGAGAAACATCAATTAAGGAAATAATTGAACGAGTGATGAAGGTTTACAGGTGTTACATATAATATACACTATATTATATACACTATATTTGTAGTTATAACAAAAGATATTCTGCTTAGCTACTACCACACAAATTGCTTATTCAAAATGAAGCAACTTATTTTGAGCTATCGAGGCTGGTCCTGACGATTTGGATGCCCAGAGCAAACAAATATTATTAGATTATTATTTTAGTAATTGAAATACATTAATATATAAAAATAAATTACAAATTTAAAATAACCACATAAATATAGTTATATATAAATACTTAAAAAATAAGAAAGCTTACAAATAGTTCAAAGATTCAAAAATCATGGCAGAAGTAAACCCATTCTCTTTATAATTTTCAAAAAATCGTGGCAGAAGTAAACTGCAAATTTGGGCACAAATAATTCAAAGATTCAAAAAATCAAGGGAGAAGTATTTTTTACGTGCGATGCACGTTTTGATAAGAGTTTGAGGATTGTCACCTGCGATTTACGTGTTAAGAAATAATTTTGGAGCTGGACGTGCGTTGCACGTAATTGGTAAAAATATTTTGAAAGAAAAACTACAATTTGTACGTGCATGCACGTGTCTATAAGTAGAATTTGAGTTGTACGTACAGTATATGTGTATGTTTAGTGTTAAAAAATATAGTAAATTTTTTTTGCACGTGCGTTGCTCGTTTTAAATAGGGGTGAAATTTTTTTATTTGTTTGTTTTTGTTGTAATCAATGGGAGAGTTGGAGTTGAACGTGTAACGCACGGATTTGTATGTTGACAACATTACAACTCCAACTGTCCCATTATAATATTAGAGATAATATGAAAAATTGTCGTTTAAAATAAGCACGGACAAAGAATGGAAAAGGAAGTAATTCATTAAGAGTCATGATTATATATAATACGAAATCAAAGAGACAAAGCGTTAATACAGGTGACAATTAATAGATTCAAATACACAGTCTAAATACTCACATTGTTCAACTATTGCCAACCTGAGTTTCTTTTTTATATCACCCGGCCCAAAAATACTTAATTAATTTAGCACACTTTATGTTTTGATATATCCCCTAAGAAGGTGAAGTTTTATGAAACTAAAATTAAGGTTGATGAATATACCATTTTCTCATAGCTATATGCTGGGAATAAGTATTTTTGTCCATTTCAGTGGATTAATCATATAACTTAGTTTCATGCGAATCAAAATATAAAGTTTTTTGAATTTAGATCAGAAAGTAAAGTTTGTGAAAGTGATATATAAGAACATACAAATTTAATTCAAGGCTTCATGACTTCCTGCAGTAATTAAACTAAAATTTGGGAAAGCACATGGAAGCTTTTAATATGTTATTTTCACATAACAAGATACAACAATAAGCCAAGATTCTTAGTCCTCAACTGTTCCAGGTAGATTTAAAATGAAATTTTTTTTTGAAAAGAAAGTTGAAATAAAAAATAACTCTGAACCAAGAAGGCAAGAACCATAATTATCAAATATCAAATACCAAGTTACAACCTGTCATTATATCAACCCATTATTGTTGAATTTGGAGCTTGGACAGTTGAGACTCTTGAGTCTATATGCATTTTTTTAATAACTTAAAATCTTTTTTTTTTGAAAAGTTATAAAAAAGTGGGCTTCAAATTTTTGGGGCCCAGGGCGGTCACCCAATGGGCCCTACCCCAGGGTCGAGCCTGTGAGCTATTTGTGTAAAGTGCATACTCTAAGAAAATCTATTTTGTTATAACTGCAAATGCATTTTATACATGTCTAATAGATGTAGACTATTATCCTTGTTGAATTTATATTTTGCATACTAGGTTCGATGTGAAAAGAAGATAATGAAGTGCAGAATATGTTCAAAGTGAAGATGTACTCGGAAGGTGCAAGCAGTAGCAACCACATGAACTAGCAGCAGCAGGGAGCTACAATAGCAGCAGCAGACTTACAGTCGACCGCATGAAATTGTAGTCGGTCGTAAGTTGTTAGGACTGCTCTCACCAAGAGAACAGTCAATTGCACTTTTGAATAGTCGACCGCAAGCGGCAGACAAAGCTATTGGGTCTGATTCGGGAGGGATCTGTTTGAGCCAAGATTATTCTCCAAGTTAGATCGATCGTACGGCTCATATTATATGGCTTGCACTTCAGGGTATATCTAGATCTCTATATAATAATGTAATGACCTCCATTGAGAGGTGCGCGAGTACTTCATTTGAGGGTTTTCCATTGTAAACAACAGAGTATTTTCTAGTGTGACTTGAAAGAGATATATATATTTTTGTTAAGAGTGATTGTAACTCTTGTATTTTTTCTTGTTCATTAATATCCCGGTTATTTCTCCCCCAAATTTTGCGAAGCCGAACTAGGACAAAATTATGTGTGCCTGTGTGTTTGGTTTCGTCTACATATCTTGGATGTTCATTAACTCGGTTATCGCATAACTCAACAAATTCCTAAGAGCATCTGTAGTCGTCTAGAGCTATTTTTTGGGTATTTGGCAAATGGAAACCGTTAAAATAGCTTTGCGCTGTAGTTGACCATTGCCAAAAAATGGCTCAGACGATAAATCGATTATCTTCCGACGAAGGGGCATTTTTAAAAAAAATTAAACTATTGGACGGGACGGGTAATCTTTTACCGTCCATCCAATTTTTAATAATTTTTTTTATATAAAAATCCCAAACGGGAAATCTAACTTCGTCCAAGGAATCAAGGGGCTTTAGGTTCTTTATTATTTATATATATATATATGGACGAAAAACAAAATCCCGTCAACCAAATTTTTTAAAATTTTTCGTTCGGGCGAAAAATTAAATTTCGTCTGATACTTCACAGATTTGACAAATTATCTCCGACGAAATTTTTTTTTTCCGTCCAATGCGACAGACAATAAATCCTTTTTCATTTGCTATATTTTACAAAATTCCAAACCGTGTTCACCAAAAATCCCAGGCCAAAGACAACAGCATCTTCATTCCCATATTTTGCAAAATTTGGAAATTTGGAAGACCGACTACAAATGCTCTAACAATCCTATCTCATCGAGTCTTATTTTCTATATCCTCTTTTTTCCAAAAATTTTCTCAATATTAAGTCATTAGTACAACACAAACACTTATTTTATTTATATAATAAAATAATATTTTGTCATTTTTTACTCAAAAAGAAAGTATCCAACCAATAAATAAATGGATTAACAGCTAATTGTGGAGGAAGGAAGTAACCGAAACATGTGCGGTTTGTCGATATTGTTCATTCATTTAAGCGCATGTTTCGGAAAGATATAAAATTAAGTAATTATGTTTAAGAAAGAGAAATGTGATACAATCAATCTATTATATACCTCTAGGAGGAGAGGGCCGAGGCCGGCCCATGGAGGCAATGTTGCAGTTGGCGCGCCGGCCATCAATTATCGGATTTGGTTCTGAGACGGATTGTCGTGCCGATTCCGGGTCTCGAAAAGTGACCTGATCAATAACCCATCATTAACAAATAAATGTTATCAACATAGAATAATCATTCAAGTACATAATGTAATCTTCCTTTCGATACTGATTACAACCTCACCCATTACTTAATTATTCTAATGATGCAAGATAAACCAATAGCAACAGACATCATTAAGATAGAGATGAAGGTCCATATCTTTTTACATTGCCCAAAGTTTATCGAATCGCCATATTATATTAATAAAACCCCCTAAAAGAGAATAATTTACAAAAAATGCAGAAAACTTCTCAGAATTTGCACGGCATATGCAAATGTACAACAATACAAGGAAGAGGACAAAAGGGTTATTTCAGTCATTATGATCAGCATCAAAACCTAAGTATGGAAAAGACAACAAATTCCAATTCACATTACAATCATTAATTTAGATGGAAAAAAAAACATTAAATTTCAATTATCATATTCAATAATTTGCACAGAACAAGAATTTTTTCATAAAAAAAAGCAATAATTTTGGAAGAAAGTGATCAGGCTGTACCTCTAACAGAGAAAATAACAAAACAAACCTAGAAAATTGTAGAAAAAGCGAGAAGCGAGAAGCGAGAAGGACTTACAAAGCCATATCCTTTTGATCTGCCAGTGTTTTTATCAGTGATGATCACAGCTTCAAGAATGTCACCAAACTGCTCGAAGTAGCCTCGCAACTCCTCAGTTGGGGTTTCCCAAGCTAAGCCCCCAACAAACACCTTGGTTAGGGTTGTGTCACCAAACCTTGATCTGTGTTGCTGTGGACTCAAACTAGCCATGATCCCTCTCTCTAGCAGTCAAGTTCTTTCTAAAACTTGGACGACGACGACGAAGATGTTGCGATCCTCACCTCTCTCTCTCCAACTCCTATGATCATGAAAGAATGAGAGAGAGAGAGAGAGAGAGAGAGAGAGAGAGAGGAATCAAAGGGTTAATTAGGGTTTGATATTCCGACAGATGCAAAGGGGGGTTTCTTCGCTGTATCAAAGGTTCTGGATATCGAATGACAGCTTGCTCTTAGGCCCTTTGGTTTTTCTTCCTTTCTAATTTTTCTTTTCTTCTTTCTCTCTTATTTCTCTTCTCTGCTCTTCTTTCTTTCGCTCTGCTTACTTCCCCACTTGGCCTCTTCTGTCCTCCCTGTCTCCTTCCCACTAATATACATAAACATCAACTTACTAATTATTTTATGTTTAACCTTAAAAAATATATATATTAGAGAGATATATATATAACATGAATATCTATGTAAGTAAAATCCTTAATACTGTTGTTAGGAGAGTTGGCTTTTGGTTTTAATTAGGGACTAATCATGGGGGATAATTATACAACTGGCCAAGAAGTGATACAGATGGGATGGAAGGGATTAAGATAACGGTGTCATCCACAGCAAACACAACCTGTGTCTTGACTCAACCGTGGGACCCACCCTGAACTTTCCCGAATTTTTTCCCAAACTGTTTCACTTTTTGAAAGTCCCAAACTGCCATATTTTTTAAAAAAATTTTCAAACTGTCTCACTCGCTTTTTAAAAAAGCGAGTGCGGTTAAAATCTCATCGCTTTTTCAGAAAGCAAATGTGAGGCTTTTGATTTTCGAAAGTCTAGACTCTTTTTTTGAAAAAGCGATTAAATTTTAACCAAACTCGCTGATATGGCTAAAAATGGGGTTAAATCGGAACCGTCCAAATTGGGCACGAATCTTGAAGCTCAGGGGTAAAACGGTAATTTCACCTACCAACGGGTCTGAAGCGGGTACTGGTTATCTTCCCCGAAAACCCACTTACCCGCAAACGGATCCGCCTCAACTGGGTGCGGGTTTTAACCCGCAACAAATCCGGAAGGGATAGAATTAGGGTTTCTGATTAAATCCTAATCAACGGCCCTGATTCATATCTATCCCTTCACTGGGAATTATGAATTACATTCCTTATCTAACCACAGGAGGATTACATTCCTAATCTGATCCCAGCGGCGCCTATAAATACCCCCATCCATCTCCATTGAGAGGTAATCAATCTTTTGCCAGTTTTTGTGCTCTTTCATAATCATCCCTGATTACTGACTTGAGCGTCAGAGGGTGCGTCGCCGCGAACAACCCCGGTATCTCGCACTTTTTGCAGGTATACGGCGGGAGTCAGCGTCAAACTCCGACGGAACAGGTACACAGGTTTGCTATTCAGTTTTCCTAAGAATCCACAAATACTATCTGTTTGTCCCCACACCAAATTTAGCAGCAACAGATTGACGCCGTCTGTGGAAAACTAACGAATAGCAACCTCCCATCTTCCCGTTGGACAGATCTTCTCCAGCCATGCCTCCTAGGAAAGTCAGATCAAGAGGGTCTACCGAGGACCAAACCCCGATCAGCCACAAGACATTCCCATCTAACCGGCTCCGCAGCAAGGGCAACTTCCCCCTCCAGCAGAAGACCCACTCCAACAGGACCTGCCTCCTCCGTAAAATCAGCAACCTCCTAGGGGCCCCAACCCGTAGAAACAGCCCCTCCATCCGGACCACGTCTCCATCCACATTACCTCTTCGGACTCTATGGCCTCCCATCATCCCCGAGCTTCCGGTCTCCACAACACCGTCCTCAATCGGCAGAAGGATAAGGATCTTCGTCGCCATCTGGATGAAAAGCGGGCCCGAGAGGGAACCTCCCGCCAACACCGTCCGATGAGCGATCTCCTCACCGCCGAGAATACAGAAGATCCCCTACCCGAAGGGGGCGGAGAGAGTCCCCCGAGCATTACAGAAGAAGGCCACACTCCCCCGCAGGTCGGCAACAGCCTAGGAACGATGAGGCACCCATCACCTGTGCCGAGTTCCAGCAGTTCCAAGCGACCGTCCTACAAGCTCTCAATCTCCGTCCCAACACCAATACTCCGAAGATTCCCTCTCCTCCTCCGGTCCGAAGTCCTCGCCAGCGGTCCCTAACTCCTCCACAAGATCCTAGTAACCCCCGCTACATACCAAGTCCTCGCCGCTCCAGGAGCTACCGTCGTCGTAGCCCCCGCTCTCCTTCGTACGAAGACGAGTCTAAAGGCTCGGCTGATTACCGTCGAAGGGACGACGCTGTGTACCGCCATCTCCATGAAATGGAGAAGCGCTTGGGTCAGTTAGACCGAGAAGAAGAGCTTAGAGGAAGGGCCCTTCGTCCTAGCAGACCTCCTTTTTCCAGAACCATAATGGATGCACCTGTGCCAGTCGGCTTCAAGCCTCCTCAATTTGAAACCTACTCCGGGGAGACTGACCCCGTGGATCACATCGAGAGCTTCAAGACCTTAATGCTCATCCATCAAGCTTCCGATGTTCTCCTCTGTAAAACCTTTCCCGCAACTCTCAAGGGTCCAGCTCGAGAATGGTACTCTCGCCTTGCCCCGTCCTCAATATTCTCCTTCGAACAATTTGAGACCCTCTTCGTCACCCATTTTGTAAGTAGCCGTAGAACTGAGAAGACCAGCATCTCGCTACTGTACCTCCACCAGAAGAAGGGTGAGAAATTGAGAGACTATGTGAAGAGGTTCACAGCTGAAGCCAGGTCCATAGCATCCCTCGACCAGTCGGTCGCTGCAGCAGCATTTCAGTCCAATGTCCTCAATCCCAACCTCCGCTCCTCCCTCGCCATGAAGCCCCCACAGAACTTCTCTGACCTCCTCTTTCGAAGTGAAAAGTACATTCGAACCGAAGAAGCCGAGCACCGCCTCAACTTGGAGGGGTCTTCCTCCGGGTTTAAGAGAAAGGGAATAGAGGAGGAAGGAGCCAAGAAGCTCCAGAAGGATAATGCTGGCCAGCGCCGACCTCCCCCCAGATTCGAGAAGTTTACTCCCCTCACCACTAATGTCTCTACCATTCTGATGGACGTAGAGAAGGAAGGGATCATTCCTCCTGCTCCAAGGATGAACACCCCCGCCAAGAAGAGAGATAAAGAGAAGTGGTGCCGTTATCATCGGGACCACGGCCACGACACCAATGATTGTCGGGCCCTGAAGAATGAGATAGAAGCCCTCATCCAGAGGGGGCAGCTGACCAAGTTCGTAAGAAAGGACCGAGCCGAACTTCCTCCCCCACCTCGGGGGGCTAATAAGCGTCCGGAATAAGATGAAACGCCCGACTTCGAGGAAGAGCGAGTCCTCCACCTCATTCATGGAGGCCCAATGGGGGGCTCCTCAAACTCCTCTCGTAAGGTATTTATAAGAGAAGTCAACTCGGTTCGAGCCAACCCTCCTCCCAAAGGTCTCGGAGTGCCCGTCACATTCTCAGATGAGGATCTTGAAGGTGTCCGCACCCCCCACTGTGACGCACTCGTCATCAGTCTCCACATGGCGAACTTTAAAGTGGAGAGGATCCTAGTGGACAATGGCAGCTCCGTTAACATCCTCTTCCTCACCGCTTTTAAAGGCCTCAAACTCTCCCGAGATAGACTCAGGCCCGCCGGATACACGCTCCACGGGTTCACGGGAGTGCCAGTGACTATTGAAGGGGTAATCACCCTCGACGTAACCGCTGGCAAAACTCCTACTACCCGAACGGAGGCTATGGATTTTATGGTTGTGGATGTCCCTGTAGCTTACAATGTCATCCTAGGCCGATTCGACCTAACAGCTCTGGAAGCCGTTCCTTCAGCATACCATCTTAAGATGAAATTCTCCACCCGGGCCGGGGTAGGGGAAGTAAGGGGCAATCAGGAAACGGCCCGTAAGTGCTACATGACCTCTACCCTCGGACCAGTCCTCTCCTTAGAAACTCTGGAAATCCCCCAAGATGCTGCCCGACCGACGTCCGAGCCGGTGGATGAGCTGGAGGAAGTGCTCTTCTCTGAGCAGGATCCAACTCACAAGTTCTTTGTTAGCAAGACCCTCCCGTCCGCCCTATGCTCGGACATTATACAGTTCATCCGAAGGAATCAAGACCTCTTCGCTTGGTCAGCTGAAGACATGCCCGGAATTTCCGAAGAGCTCTTAGTCCACCACCTCAGCGTTGTTCCGGGGTCCAAACTGGTTCAGCAGAAGAGGCGCAAGTTCGCCCCCGAGGGCCAGCTAGCCATAAAAGAGGAGGTGGACAAGCTCTTGAAGGCCCGGTTCATACAAGAGGTGAACTACCCCGAGTGGTTGTCAAATGTAGTAATGGTGAAGAAGTCCAATGGGACTTGGAGGATTTGTATTGATTTTACTGATCTCAACAAGGCCTGCCCTAAGGATCCCTTTCCTCTTCCGAGTATTGACACTCTGATCGATGCCACCTCGGGACATGAACTCCTCAGCTTCATGGATGCCTTCTCAGGCTACAACCAGATCTGGATGTTCCCTCCGGATATCCCGAAGACCTCATTCGTGACCGAACAGGGCCTCTATTGCTACAGGGTCATGCCCTTCGGTCTGAAGAATGCCGGAGCCACATACCAACGCCTCGTCAACAAGGTTTTCCAAGCTCAAATCGGCCGTAATATGGAAGTGTATGTTGACGACATGCTTGTAAAAAGCATCCGAGGTCTTGACCATGTAACCGACCTCCAAGAGGCGTTTGATGTTCTGAGAAAGCACAACATGAGACTCAATCCGAACAAGTGTGCGTTCGGTGTCTCGTCAGGAAAGTTCCTCGGCTTCATGGTTAGCCAACGAGGAATTGAAGCAAATCCTAAGAAAATCAAGGCCATACTAGACATGGCCCCTCCCAAGAACGTTAAAGAAGTTCAGAGGTTAACAGGCCGCCTAGCCACCATAGGGCGTTTTCTCTCGAAGTCTGGGGAGAAATGCCTCCCTTTCTTCAAGGCCCTTAGGGGGGCTAAAGGTTTTGAATGGGGACAACAGCAACAGGAGTACTTCAACCAGCTTAAGGCTTACCTCGTCAATCCCCCTCTCCTCAGTAAACCAATTCCTGGTGAACCCCTCTACCTCTACCTGGCAGCCTCCGAGCAGACCCTCAGTGTAGTTTTGGTAAGGGAAGAAGACCGTGCTCAAAAGCTCATTTACTACGTGAGCAAGGTACTTCGGGATGCCGAGCTCCGCTTTCCGAAAATAGAAAAGATGGCTTACGCCCTGGTGATGGCCGCGAGAAAACTTCGCCCGTACTTTCAGTCCCATTCGGTGGTCGTTCTAACCGACCAACAGCTGAAGCAGGTCCTCCACAAGCCAGAAACCTCGGGTCGCCTTATGAAATGGTCTATCGAGCTGAGCCAGCACGATATAACTTATCAGCCTCGGACCGCGATTAAGGCTCAGGCCTTAGCAGAATTCATAGTTGAGAGTACCATCCCCGAGTCCAGCCAAACAGTGAAGGGACCACCCGTCTGGTCGGTTTATGTAGACGGATCCTCCTGCAATGAGGGAAGCGGGGCAGGGGTCATTCTGGCAGGCCCAGATGACTTCATCCTCCAATACTCCCTCCGTATCAACTTCAAGGCCTCGAACAACGAAGCAGAATACGAGGCACTCATAGCCAGCCTTGGAATGGCTCGAAATGCAGGGGCCCAACGCCTCCGGATCTTTAGCGACTCTCAGCTAGTCGTAAATCAGGTCCTCGGCGAGTATGAAGCACGTGATGACAGGATGGTTAAATACTTGGCCAAGGTCAGGAGCCTCATGGCACTGTTCGAAGAAGCCCTCATTCAACGAATACCCCGAGAAGAAAATGCTCAGGCCGACGCCCTCTCCAAATTAGCCTCTTCCTCCCTTCAAGGTCTCGAGCAGACCGTCTTGATAGAGGTTCTTCTGAAGCCGAGTATAGAGGATGCAACCTCCGACTCTATAGAGTCGCTGCCTATCCTACTTGAAGATAACTGGATGAAACCCCTTATCAAATTTTTAAGGGACGGACTCCTCCCCGAGGATCCCAAGGAAGCTCGAAGAGTAAGAACCCGAGCTGAGCGTTACACACTGATCGGAGACATCCTATATAAACGCTCTTTCACACAGGTAGATGGCAGGCCGTACCTGAGATGCCTCTCCCCCGGTCAAGCCGACTATGCCCTGCAAGAACTGCATGAGGGCATCGGCGGGGCACATTCGGGTTCCAGAGCACTAGCCCGCAAAGTGTTGAATTACGGATATTTTTGGCCCACTCTCCTACGAGACACCGAACGGCACGTTCGGCAGTGCAACTTCTGTCAGAAGTACTCCGACATCCGACACCTCACACAAGCTCCGCTCACTTCCCTATCAAGTCCGATCCCCTTTGCAATGTGGGGGATGGATTTACTAGGGCCATTTCCACCGGCTCCCGGACAGTTCAAGTTCTTAGTCGTGGCGATCGACTACTTCTCAAAATGGATAGAGGCCGAGCCCCACGATCACCGAGAACAAGGTTGTTCAGTTCTTTTGGAAGAGCGTGATCTGCCGATTCGGCGTCCCTAGGGTCCTAATAACAGACAACGGAACCCAGTTCACCGGGGCTGCCTTCCGAACTCTACGCGAAGACCTCGCCATCCAACACCGGTTCTCCTCCGTCTCTCATCCTCAGTTGAATGGCCAAGCCGAAAATGCTAACCGACAGATCCTCTTCGGTATTAAGAAGAGGTTAGATAAGTGTTCCAAAGGCTTATGGGTCGACCAGCTTCCCAACGTGCTGTAGAACTACCGCACCACAAAACGGACCCCCACAGGAGAGAGCCCATTTAATCTCACCTATGGGTCCGAGGCCATCATTCCCCTAGAAGTCGGAATACCCTCTCCTCGTCTAATAGCTTATGAAGAAGAGCAAAACGCCAGAGAGCTCCGAGCAAGTCTAGATCTGATAGATGAGATCTGAGAAAGAGCTGCCATTCGTCAACAAAGCTACCGAAGAAGGATTGAGATGGCATACAACAAGAAAGTCTGTCCTACCGACCTCAAAGAAGGAGACCTGGTCCTTAGGAAGTTAGCCATCTCTTTTCCAGGTCAGAAGAGTAAACTCGCTCCGAACTGGGAGGGACCTTACAAGATCGTCAAAGAAGTTCGGCCCGGCACGTACAGACTAGAAGACCTCGAAGGCAGGGAGATCTCTAGGACATGGAATGCCGACCATCTCTTAAAGTACCAAGAGAGAGCACCAACGCCTCTCTAAGCACTTTGAAATGTCGAACCGTTCCTCTCCTATTACTTGTAATAATTTTCTTTTATTTTTCTCTTGTAATAACGGCTCGCAACTTTAGAAGCAGCCGGCCATTAGTCATCAATAAAGAGTTTTTTCATATTTTACTTTTAAAAATTGCTTACATCTCTCTGCCTTTACTCTTCACTCTACCGATGGTTCGGAGTCCAACACTCGGCTCGACCCTACTTCGCAAGTTCGCTCCTCGGCGAGCTAGAAGTAGGTCGCCATTCGGAACTGCTCCCACAGCCGTTGAACAACTAAACCGATGGTTCGTAGTCCAACACTTGGCTCGATCCTACTTCGCAAGTTCGCTCCTCGGCGAGCTAGAAGTAGGTCGCCGTTCGGAACTGCTCCCACAACCGTTGAACAACTCAACCGATGGTTCGGAGTCCAACACTCGGCTCGACCCTACTTCGCAAGTTCGCTCCTCGGCGAGCTAGAAGTAGGTCACCGTTCGGAACTGCTCTCACAACCGTTGAACAACTAAACCGATGGTTCGGAGTCCAACACTCGACTCGACCCTACTTCGCAAGTTCGCTCCCCGGTGAGCTAGAAGTAGGTCGCCATTCGGAACTGCTCCCACAACCGTTGAACAACTCAAACGATGGTTCGGAGTCCAATACCCGGCTCGACCCTACTTCGCAAGTTCGCTCCTCGACGAGCTAGAAGTAGGTCGCCGTTCGAAACTGCTCCCACAATCGTTGAACAACTTAACCGATGGTTCGGAGCCCAACACTCGGCTCGACCCTACTTCGTAGGTTCGCTCCTCGGCGAACTAGAAGCAGGTCGCCGTTCGGAAATTGCTCCCACAACCATCGAGCAACTCTAACGGTGGTTCGGAATCCATTGTTCGGCTCAACCGCGCTCACTCAAAACCCCGAGCCGAGCGGACGAGAAACCGACCGTCGTATATGGAGAAAAATTCTGCCGAACCGATTTCGCCGTTGGATCATCTCAAAATGCGTGCTAGAACGTGATGAACGGATCTGATCATGCCACGTGTCCACAAAATGACAAGATAGTGTTTTCTTGGAACTCGTGCCTCCCACCTCGTGATACGTACCACGATCATGATCGACCGTCTAGATGTTGCCACGTGGGCGGAATCTGATGTCCGAGCTACCGCACCTCGGAAGGGCACAGTCACCTCGGTATACTCCGAGCGAAAAACTAAAGTTCTGCGGCTAAAACCTACAAAGAAGACAACTATGGGTCCTTATGGTTCGGCGTTAAGAATAAGGCGACCACGGCACAACGATGAACAAAACAACTTCGATTTTATTAAGACACTTGGTAAATTTACAAGGCAGACAGTTACAACGGAAAAGCAACTAAATAAAATTACAAGACATGTTATTACAGCAACAGCGACGACGCAAGAAGTAAAAGGCGACGCCACTCGTTCAGTGCCTCATCGGAACAGGGATGTTCCGATTCAGAGACAATCGCGGCTTCCGTCTCTTCACCTCCGAGCTTGTCTCTAGGCCGACGAACTGGGACGCCGCCTCGCCACTAATCCTAACGGTGGCTCCGACTGAGGCCCCGCTCGAGCTAATAGCTACTCCGTTTTGTGCGTCGGTCGCTGTCCGACCAATAACTTGGCCACGAGTCGCTAGCTCGTAAAAGGTGATCCCCCGTTCTCTCTCCTCGTGAGTGCAAGAAGTGCTACGGACATTAGCCCTTACAGGCTAAGGCTTCAGTCGAGCCACCTCCTCCTCGAGCTCGACGATCCTATCCTTCAGAGTGTCGTCCTTGACCATTATCTTGAACTGAGGGAGCTTTGCCGAATCGGGGTACTCAGCGCCGTCAGATATAATACGACGCAAGTTAGTCACCTCGATGCTCTTGTCGACCGTGACCCTCTGCAGTTGTTCGACTTTCTTCTCGAGCTCATCTCGCTCAGCCAGCACCGAAGCTAGCTCGGCCTCTTTCGCCGATAGCTCCTCCTCGACTATCCGGAGATGGTGCACCTCGGCCAGAAGCTCGCTGTTCTTCTTTTCCACGTTGAACATCAACCTCCTGGTGAGCTCGATTTCACCCACTAGGCGAGCCTCGCGAGATTGCATAAACAGCTCGGCGCGACGCCGAGCTGCTGCGGTATTTGGGGCGTACTCGAGGATCTGAAATACAAGAACATCGCAATTGGAAAACTATATACCGACTCAAACACTTAGACAAATTCAAAGTAAAATTTTCATTCATAAAAAGGAGCGGTGGCCAATCCGCAAGAAGGTGTTACATTTTTGAAAAAGAAAACAAAAACTAAAAAAAGACGAGAAGATCAGGGGTCCACCTGCATCGCCGGTTGGACCACAGGCGCTTCGCCAGATGGCCCCTCATTTCTCGCCCCGCCCTGGGGGTTTGTCTCCAAAGCGTCGGCGACAACCTCCTCCTCCTCGTCGCCTTCCACCTCGTCACCTTCGCCTCCTTCCTCCTCGCCGTCCGATGGGGATCCGGGCCACAGTCTGTAGCCAACCCGTTCGAAGCCAGGGACGCAGTCCTGAACATGGTCGAGCGCCCTCTGGTAGGACTTCTCCATGTTCGAGTCCATGTGCTTCTTCGCCTCAGCCTTGATCTTCGTTGCTAAGGCCTCTTTCTCCGCCTTCACCTCGGCCAGAGCCTTCGCTGACACCGCCAGCTCCTCGGTAGCCTTTGCGGCTTTGGCGGCCTCCTCAGTGAGCCGTCCCTTGACTCGCTCCAGGTCGGCCACAAGATCGGCCACCTGGACCTCCAAGCCCTCGGCTTGCCTCTGCTCTGCTTCGAGCTGCCGAACCTCCTTCACCTTGTCCGCCCTGTCCTTATCACTGGCGGCCTTCAACTCCTTCTCCTGTTCGGCGAACGCTTCGAGGAGATGGTTGAAGTGACAAGTGGCCTGCCAAAACACGACGATGGTGAGAATAGGGTAGGAGCCGAATGGCAGACTTGAAGAAATTCTATAAAAAAGGTACACGAGACTTACCGATACGAGCGACCGGGCAACCTCATAAGTGTCATCGCCGACCATCCCCACCTGCAGCGCGGCTCAATCCTTCGGGGTCACCAAGTGTTTGACGGCCTGCATCGACATCTGCGAGTTGCCGAGGAATCCATCATGATTCTTGACTCGCCAATTCGGAACGAACAGCTGCTTGTGCTGCTCGGTCAAGATCACCTCGGTCGGAGCAGTCAACGGCGAAGCTCCGAGCGACAACGCCGCCGTGACGTTGAAGGCCTCACCGACCGGGGTAGAAGCGACATTAGCCGAGGGCCCTTCAGCAACAACCACCACCGACGAGGGCACCTCAGCGACCGGGGGAGGCGGAGTGGTGGTCGAAGCGACCTTGGTGGGCCGGCCTGACGGAGCGGTGGTGCTCGGCCTCTTCCTCTTCCTTCCATCGGCCGCCTTACCCCTCTCGTTCATCATGGCCGTAAAGTCCATTTTCGGTGCTTCTGAACCAAACAACAAACAAATTAAGAGTTAGTGAGACGAGTTAAAGACTTAGGAAAAAATAAACGAGATGTCAGGAGCGTACTCGGGTCGATCGGGCTAAGGCCTGACCCGTACAGCACCTCCTCGGTCATCTCCTTCCAACTCAACATCGGGAGGGCTACGATCTTCCTCGCCACCTCCTCCTCGGCCACAGTCAGTTCTGGGTCGGCCCTCGCAAACTTGGGCACCTCTGGCTTCCACCGGCTCGGAATTTGCAGTATCGATGCCTCCCTCAATATGAAGAACTTTTCCTTCTAGCCTTTGATCGAGTTCGGGTTTTCTATAATCCGAACACCCTTCCTCGGTGCCAGGTAGTATCGATGCTCGGTCTTGTGCATCCGGTTTATCCGATACATTCTTCGGAAGACCGTCAGGTCTGGCTCGACTTTGGCATTGCGGCACTGGAGCAGGAAGGCGTTCACATGATGCCATGTGTTCGGCATAAACTGGGTCGGCGCAAGGCAGTACCATTCGAGACCTGGCGAATGAAGGGATGCAGCGAAAAATGCAGTCCGGCGTTCAGAGAGTCGTAGTCGAACATGCACATATCCGACGACGACAGCTTGGAGTTCGCCCGCATCCCAGGGCCGGGGAGAATTAGCTTGTACTCCGAAGGGATGGCGAACCCCTTTCTGATCCGAAGGAGGTCCCTCTCGGATAGCACCGATCCAATTTCATCCGCCTTGGTAGTCAGAACCGGGTTGTTCTCTTCGTAGACCTCCGACTGGCCAATGATCGCCTTCTTCATGAGATCGCCCTCGTACTGCCTAACCCCAGCGTGCCCAGACAGTGCACAAGGGTATCGGCCCATCTCAGGGGCTCGCCTCGGATTCTCCACAATCACCTCGACCACAAGAGACCGGGCCACTACCCTCCTCTTCTTCTCCTTCCCCACCTCGGCCACAGACGGCTCGGCTACTTGCTTCCCCTTCCTCCGGATCTCCGTCTGCCTCCTCTCCTCGGCGCCATTATTGCCCGAGGATGAGGCCTCACTCCCCGAGTTCACCCTTGACATCTCTATAAAAAAGCTAAGGCAAGTTGACTGACCTTGAAGTGACGTGCCCTTGAAGTGACGTTCACGGTCGGAAAAAGCTCGCCGGAAATCGCCTGGCCCACGGACAGCTAACATCACTGCCTTGGATCAAAAATCGCCGCTAGCGGAGAGCACAGAGAGTAAAAGTGAAAACTTGGAGTGAAAAGTGAGAAATGAGCTTGGGGGGTAGGGGAGTAAGAACTTATACCCCCAATGCAATGTTTGGGCTGCCTTGGGAATCTGAAAAGCCCACTAAGAAGCCAAAGCGCCAAAGTGGAGAGTTGCGACATTTCAGTATCACAAAAAAGGCTCCACGAAGCGCTCAAGTCCACGACTCGGCCACCGGTCTGCCTAGCCGAGCTACCGAACAGCTTGGCTAAGCAGCCGAGCTATTGAGTCGGAGGGAGGCGATGCTTCAAAGCCAAGACTCTTCAAAACGTCTAACTCCATACCTCGGCCAAAGGCACCGAGGGGACGAGGAACCGACCCTCATATATGGAGAAAAATCCTTCCGAGGACAAATCTCCGTCGGATCTTTCCAAAATTCGTGTCAAGACACGATGGACGGTTCAGATTGCGCCACGCTCACAAAACGACAAAATAACGTTTTCTCGTGATCTGAACCCAGCCCTCGTGATTCATGCAATGATGGACGCTCCAGATCTGACCACGTGTACTTTCCGAGCTGCCTGCCACCGATCTACCTAGCCGAGCTACCGAACAGCTTGGCTACGCAGCTGAGCTACTGGGACGGAGGGAGGCGACGCTTCAAAGCCAAGACTCTTCAAAACGCCTGACTCCGTACCTCGGCCAAAGGCACCGAGCCTCCGAACCGAGGGGACGAGGAACCGACCCTCATATATGGAGAAAAATCCTTCCGAGGACAAATCACCGTCGGATCTTTCCAAAATTCGTGTCAAGACACGATGGATGATTCAGATTGCGCTATGCTCACAAAACGACAAAATAACGTTTTCTCGTGATCTGAACCCAGCCCTCGTGATTCACGCAATGATGAACGCTCCAGATCTGACCACGTGTACCTTCCGAGCTGCCTGTCACCGGTCTACCTAGCCGAGCTACCGAACAGCTTGGCTAAGCAGCCGAGCTACTGGGACGGAGGTGATGGAACTGCGATGAGTCCCAGGAACACGGATTGGTGTGCGTATCGATCATAAAAGCTTAAACGATTTAATACGTGATCTAACCCTTTATAGCAGAATCTAGGGTTCACGAATTATACCTGCGATGAGAAGAAGGCGATAGTTTCTAGCAACCTCGAGCCGTCTGCGACCCCAAGATCTTCTGCACGTATTCCTTCTTCGGGTTGGACGTCGTGTGGGCGACGGTCTACCAACCTTTCTTCTCCTTGGCTGACCTCTCTTTCTCTCCTTACGGGAATCACGAATTTAGAGAAGACTTCTTATCTCTGATGATAATCATGATGGCCAGAGAATAGAGGATATATATAAGGCTATGGCAGGGACCATGAGGAGAAATTAGGGTTAGGTCTCCTAACGAATCTGGGTATCCCGTGTTCAGCCCGAACACACAACCCAGGCCCATTAATAATAGCTCGGTCCACTAAGGAGCTATTGTTGCACTACCTTCCTAATCCCAAATTATATTTATGGGCTCCTTTCATTATATGCTCGTTCAGCTCCCCATATTAAGATATCGAATGTCCGTCGATCAAATTAAGTTACTGACAACTATATTGATCAACATCTTTTATCCTCAAGTAGTACCACTCAACTTTATTTGTCATGTCGGATGTAATCCACCTGCAGGATTTACATGACAATCCTTATGAGCTCCTTAAGGGGACATCATCAACCCGATTTATCGGGACATGGATTCCTTTTATAATCAACAGCCCATCATACATACAATGCTATTACCCAATTCATAGAGGTTGTTGATCCATAATGAATCTCACTCTTTTATGAGTCAAAGTAATGCACACTGCATATACATGTCTGTTATTATATCTGGATTAAGAGCATAAGCATCCATAATAACAGAGGTGTTTGTTCTCTTTTGTAGTCAGTACAAAGAGAACAATCTCAAGTGGTCATGTTCAATACACACAAAGTGTACTAGTGTAAACCTATAGTCAAGATAGACTAATACCAGATTACACTACAACCTTTCCAATGGATTGTCCAAGTCCGTCTAGATTGTGAACTATTTATATATTCCATAGGGAACTGATAATATGATCTTCTGTGTGTCACCTCATACCATATTATCAACCTTATAGAATATCAGACACTTGCATTAATATTATAATAAACACAATATGCAAACATATGCCCATATGATTCTCATTCAAAAAAAATAAGAAAATAAAGTTAATACAAAAGTGATGCTTTCAGTATATAACCCTAACAGGAGGGAGGCGACGCTTCAAAGCCAAGACTCTTCAAAACGTCTAACTCCATACCTCGGCCAAAGGCACCGAGCCTCCGAACCGAGGGGACGAGGAACCGACCCTCGTATATGGAGAAAAAATCCGCCGACCCTCCTCAGCCGTTGGATCTTGTCACAAAGTGCGTTTGTCATGATGGACGGCTCAGATCTTACCACGTCAACTAAATGACAAGATAGCGTTCTTTGGGGATTCGCGCTGAGATGGACGCTCAGGATCACGCTACGTAGTTCGGCTGATTCCGAGGCATGTGCTGACCTGCCGAGCCGAGGGGACGAGGAACCGACCCTCGTATATGGAGAAAAAATCCGCCGACCCTCCTCAGCCGTTGGATCTTGTCAAAAAGTGCGCTCGTCATGATGGACGGCTCAGTTCTTGCCACGTCCACTAAACGACAAGATAGCATTTTTTGGGGATTCGTGCTGAGATGGACGCTCAGGATCACGCCACGTAGTTCGGACGATTCCGAGCTAGGCACCGAGCAGCTGAGCCGAGGGGACGAGGAACCAACCCTCGTATATGAAGAAACTATCTGCCGAGGAGCGCGGATCGTCTGATCGCCCAGAAAATCGCGCTTGGCGCTGATCAAGGGCCCAGATTGCGCCACGCCATAAATCGGTTTTAAAAATTAGTTTTTATTTATTTTAATCGTTTTATTTATTTAAAAATTGCGAAAAAATTGCTAAAAATTCGAAAAAATTAACTAAAAATTCTAGAAAATAATTACAAATTCAGGGGAACATTTTTGAGCCCCTAAACGAGCAATTATTACCTAGAATGTGTCGTTAAGACCCCCGAACGACTAGTTAGCACATCGCAAAATTAAATAAATAATCCGAGGAAAATAGATAGGAACCACCAAATGCCCAGGGAAGCTTAAGAACAGCTTACGGCTTGAAAAATCACCTCACTACTCCCTTCGAGATTCAAAACCCTCCGTTTAGACTCCGATACAGCTCTACTAGCCATTAAAACAGCTAAACTACTCCTCAAAGGCTGATCAAACTCAGTCTTTTGGAGTGGGGGGCTCGTGATATGGCTAAAAATGGGGTTAAATCGGAACTGTCCAAATTAGGCACGAATCTTGAAGCTCAGGGGTAAAACGGTAATTTTACCTACCAACGGGTCTGAAGCGGGTACTGGTTATCTTCCCCGAAAACCCACTTACCCGCAAATGGATCCACCTCAACTGGGTGCGGGTTTTAACCCGCAACAAACCCGGTCCAGAAGGGATAGAATTAGGGTTTCTGATTAAATCCTAATCAACGGCCCTGATTCATATCTATCCCTTTACTGGGGATTAGGGATTACATTCCTTATCTAACCACAGGGGGATTACATTCCTAATCTGATCCCAGCGGTGCCTATAAATACCCCCATCCATCTCCATTGAGAGGTAATCAATCTTTTGCCAGTTTTTGCGCTCTTTCATAATCATCCCTGATTACTGACTTGAGCGTCGGAGGGTGCGTCGCCGGGAACAACCCCGGTGTCTCGCACTTTTTGCAGGTATACGGCGGGAGTCAGCGTCAAACTCCGACGGAACAGGTACACAGGTTTGCTATTCAGTTTTCTTAAGAATCCACAAATATTATCTGTTTGTCCCCACACCAAATTTAGCGACAATACTCGCTTTTTCAAAAAGGAAGTGGATCATTTTGTTAAATATTTTCAAAAGTGGGTCAGTTTGGCAAAATACTTTCAAAAAATGGATTATTTTGGTAACAAGTTCGAATTTTCACCATGTCTTACTATGCAATCAAATAGATGACCCATCTTCTCTTTTTGGTTTCTTGTTAGAAATATGCCTATCATCTACCTATCTCCTCTGTTTCGTTCATTTTTTTTTCTAGTGCTTCTACTAAATCCACCATCTTGGATGTCGCCCCTCTGAGTTAGAGCTCCAAGGAATAGCCTCCTTTGTAGCCGATCGAGCTAAGTATCCAGATAACCTTTGCCATGAAATAGCCGATCAAATCATTAGCTCTACGACCTTGCGTGTTGTAGCTAGTTGTGACCCCATCTTCATTTCTCAACCCTCTTAGTTTCGAAGAAATCAGATTCTCTGCTCATAAGAAAAATTTTGTTCGTCTTTTGTTCAATATGGATCATGCTGAGATTGTTAGGATGTTTGAAGAGAGATCGAAGGATAAGGAAAACCAGGAAGCCTTAGAAAGCTTGACATTGTTAAATGAGTTTAAGCTTGAAGCAAATGATAGCAACTGAAGAACTTGTGTATCGAGAGCAGTTGGGGTCTTGCAATCGAAGCTTGGAAGGAAGAGCATTGGTGAGAAGGACGGTGAAGATTTCGAGGAATTCCCTTTCCCTAGAATTATATACTTTGTGGGTAGGGAGAAGGAACTGACTGAGATTGAATCAGCTTTTTTTGAAAGTATTTACCAAACTGACCCACTTTCAAAAGTATTTATCAAAATGACACTCACTTTTTGAAAAAGCTAGTTTAGTTAAAATTTAGTTTAGTTAAAATTCAATCGCTTTCTCAGAAAGCGAGTCTAGACTTTCAAAAATCAAAGGCCTCACACTTGCTTTTTGAAAAAGTGAAGAAATTTTAACAAAGCTCGCTTTTTCAGAAAGCGATTGTGTCAGTTTGGAATTTTTTTAAAAAAGTAGAACAGTTTAGAAAAAACTTTCAAAAAGTAGGACAGTCTGGAAAAAAATTCGAACTTTCCCATTATTTGTCATCAAAGCAAGCAACTCAGGGTGTTGTGCCAGGGTAGCTAGCTAATGGGTTTGGGTCGAGTTTGGGTCAGTCCTAATCATAGACCAGTAGGTGGAGATCTGAACCAAACTTTATTAGAATATAAGTGTAAAATTTTCAAAATTTATTAAAGCTTTGGAGTTTTGGTTGAACATGTTTTACTAAACAGTTTGGCTTTTGTTGGGGAAATTATCCAACTAACCCAAGAAAGAAAGAAAAAAACACTGATATATTTTTACTACAGTAGACCAAATGGTGCCTATTCACAGGAAAAATGGTTTACTTAAATAGTAAATTTTATAGACATATAATTTTAACCTAACATGTTGTTAGCTCAATTTTATTACGAAATAGAAAAAATTAATGGAGCTTTAGGGTAAGACAGAATTAACGATGATACAAAAGAGTGAAGACAGTTTATTTATTAGGTCGAATCTCAATGTAACTGAGTAGTCTATCTACCAACTCTTTAAAACTAGTGTAACTCTACGTTTTACTCTTTAAAACTAGTGTAACTCTATGTTTTAGTTGCATAGTAAAGTGGTCCTTTTACTGACATGATTTATCGTGTTCGTCTGCCTTCATTGTCCTATGGTATTAGAAGTAAATATCAATTCTTACCTTGAAAAGATTGTGAAGTTTTATCTCTTAGGGCTTGTTTGGTTGGAGGGTAACAGAGGAAAAGGAAAAGGAGAAAAAGGGAGGGAAGAAATTTTTTTAAACATTTCTTATTTGGTTCATTTTTTAGGAGGGGAGGGAAGGGGAGGGGAATGGATGGGAGCAAAATTACTCATGAGCCAATTTTAGCTCCCTTTCAATATTGGGAGATTTAGAGGGGAGTACAAGTTGGTCTAATTTTTTTAAGTGATTAGACTAAAATATCCTGAATAATATTGTGAAATACAAAATTATCCTTTTTAGTATCTACACTTCTGTTAGATCTAATGAGGAGAAATTAAGATTAGGGTTTATCTCTTAGCCGCTTAAGATATTATATCCTGCTTATCAGTATTGGAATATCACGGGGCACTACCTCTAGACCAGCTTATAAAGAGATTAGACTGAGTTTAGGGTACTGGGCTTTGTGCCCACTCAACCCGTTCCAATAATTAGTACGTAACACGTGTAAAACACGTGTTGCCCCGTAGAACAATATACACAATATTATACTATTATATTGAGAATATACTTATACATCCAACAATCTCTTCCTATATTCTCAATATATTAGGCTAAGCAATGTTATATTATTGGATCACAAAAATTCAAACATTATTGAATAATAAAGAACATGGATCATAGGCTAAATCAATTATAACTTGAATAGTGCAAATATGACTAAACCAAAATAATCAAATAGTTCTAAAACCATAAATGAATAGTTCACAAAGACTAAACCAACAAAGCAAAATATCATAATCTCAAGTCAACCAAATAATAAACTTCAAAATAAACGAAAAGTTTTAAGCTCAATCAAAGTAAAGAGTCTTAAACTCAAATAGAAGTTTGTCCAAGCAATTGACAAACTATTCTTGCGAGTTCTTTTGTGTTTACTCCTCCATATCGAGCAAATCATCATTCTCAAAATCAAAGTTGACTGATTCATTTCCATTGCCTTTGCTGCCATCTGTTTTAAATATAACTGTTGCCGCTAATTTTGGTGTGGGGGCGAACAGATAGTATTTGTGGATTCTTAGGAAAACTGAATAGTAAACCTGTATACCTGTTCCGTCGGGGTTTGATCGTCGCTCCCGCCGTACACCTGCAAAAAGTGCGAGATACCGGGGTTGTTCCCGGCGACGCACCCTCCGACGCTCAAGTCAGTAATCTGGAAGACTATGATAAAGCGCAAAAACTGGTGAAAGATTGATTACCTCTTAATGGAGATGGTTGGGGGGTATTTATAGGCGTCTTAGGGAACAGATTAGGAATGTAATCCCCATGATCTGATAAGGAATATTCTCCTTGTAAACAGATTAGGAATGTAATCCCTAATCCCCAGTGGAGGGATAGGCATGAATCAGGGCCGTTGATTAGAATCTAATCAGGAGCCTTGATTCTATCCCTCTGATCGGGCTTATTGCTGGTCGAGACCTGTGCCCGATTGAAGCGGACCCGTTTGTGGGTTATTGGGTCTTTAACGGAGAGGCCCAGTATCCATCTCAGACCCTATTTGCGGGTGAAATTACCGTTTTACCCCTGGGCTTCAAGATTCGTGCCTGATTTGGACGGTTCCGATTAACCCCCATTTTTAACCATATCACGAGCCCCCACTCCTAAAGGCTGAGCTTGATCGGCCTTTGAAGAGTAGTTTAACTGATTTAATGGCTAGCAGAGTTGTATCAGAGCCTAAATGGAGGGTTTTGAATCTTGAAGGAGGTAATTTGGCAATTTTTCAAGTGGATTGAACTCTGAGTCGCCCCTGAGCTCTTATGATCATGTGGTGTTCTTGCAGGGATATCATTTTAACTTTGCGAAGTGCCAATTCGACGTTCGGGGGTCTCAGAAGATGGTTTTTGGCACTAATTGCTTGCTTGGGGACGAGAAGGCGCTCCCCATTTTTATAATTGCCTTCCAGGAGTTCTTTCTTGATTTCCCAAATTTTTAATTATTTTTTCGCGATCTCTTGGTGGATGGTTCGACCTTTTTCCTTTGTTGAGGGGCACCTGTGCTCGTATCATGCTTCCGACCCCTTCTAGAGCTCGCTTACTAGGGGACCGGGGTCTGTATGCGGTTCGGTCCATCTTTCCGAAGAGGGGGGAGAGTTCGGCATGGTTATAAGTGCTGAGAGGGAGTTCGGTACGACTCGAGGTCCAATCTTTCCCCGTAACGAGGTCGGTTCCGAGAACGCTCGGCAGATGGTGCCGAACCCGGATTTTCCCCCCGTAACAGGGTCGGTTCCGAGAACGCTCGGCAGCTGGTGCCGAACTCGAATTTTCCCCCCGTAACGGGGTCGGTTCCGAGAACGCTCGGCAGCTGGTGCCGAACTCGGATTTTTCCTCCATAACGGGGTCAGTTCCGAGAACGCTCGGCAGCTGGTGCCGAACTCGATTTTCCCCCCGTAACAGGGTCGGTCCCGAGAATGCTCGGCAGATGGTGCCGAACTCGGATTTTCCCCCCGTAACGGGGTCGGTTCCGAGAACGCTCGGCAGCTGGTGCCGAACTCGAATTTTTCTCCCATAACGGGGTCGGTTCCGAGAACGCTCGGCAGCTGGTGCTGAACTCGGATTTTTCCCCCGTAACGGGGTCGGTTCCGAGAACGCTCGGCAGCTGGTGCCGAACTCGATTTTTCCCCCGTAACGGGGTCGGTCCCGAGAACGCTCGGCAGATGGTGCCGAACTCGGATTTTCCCCCCGTAACGGGGTCGGTTCCGAGAACGCTCGGCAGCTGGTGCCGAACTCGGATTTTTCCCCCGTAACGGGTTCGGTTCCGAGAATGCTCGGCAGATGGTGCCGAACTCGGATTTTTCCCCCGTGACGGGGTCGGTTCCGAGAACGCTCGGCAGCTGGTGCCGAACTCGAATTTTTCCCCCCGTAACGGGGTCGGTTCCGAGAACGCTCGACAGCTGGTGCCGAACTCGGATTTTTCCCCCGTAACGGGGTCGGTTCCGAGAATGCTCGGCAGATGGTGCCGAACTCGATTTTTCCCCCGTAACGGGGTCGGTCCAGAGAACGCTCGGCAGATGGTGCCGAACTCGGATTTTTTCCCCGTAACGGGGTCGGTTCCGAGAACGCTCGGCAGCTGGTGCCGAACTCGAATTTTTCCCCCGTAACGGGGTCGGTTCCGAGAACGCTCGGCAGATGGTGCCGAACTCGGATTTTTCTCCCGTGACGGGGTCGGTTCCGAGAACGCTCGGCAGCTGGTGCCGAACTCGAATTTTTCCCCCCGTAACGGGGTCGGTCCCGAGAATGCTCGGCAGATGGTGTCGAACTCGGATTTTTCCCCCGTAACGGGTTCGGTTCCGAGAACGCTCGGCAGCTGGTGCCGAACTCGGATTTTTCCCCCGTAACGGGGTCGGTTTCGAGAACGCTCGGTAGATGGTGCCGAACTCGAATTTTTCCCCCCGTAACGGGGTCGGTTCCGAGAATGCTCGGCAGCTGGTGCCGAACTCGAATTTTTCCCCCGTAACGGGGTCGGTTCCGAGAACGCTCGGCAGATGGTGCCGAACTCGGATTTTCCCCCCGTAACGGGGTCGGTTCCGAGAACGCTCGGCAGATGGTGCCAAACTCGGATTTTTCCCCCCGTAACGGGGTCGGTTCCGAGAACGCTCGGTAGTTGGTGCCGAACTCGGATTTTTCACCCGTAACGGGGTCGGTTCCGAGAACGCTCGGCAGATGGTGCCGAACTCAGATTTTTCCCCCGTAACGGGGTCGGTTCCGAGAACGCTCGGCAGATGGTGCCGAACTCGGATTTTTCCCCTGTAACGGGGTCGGTTCCGAGAACGCTCGGCAGCTGGTGCCGAACTCGGATTTTTCCCCCCGTAACGGGGTCGGTTCGGAGAACGCTCGGCAGATGGTGCCGAGGTCCGTGACTTGTCATTTTTCGTCATAGAAGTTTGTAGCAACTGTGCGCCTTCTGAACTTCTGACAATTTTCTGACAGCTTCTGACAGATGGGACCCTTATTAAATGCAGTGAGCTCTGGGCTTCCATCAGATGGGATACTCATTAAATGCAGCTCATGATTCGGCGTGGTAAACAAGGCGACGATTGAGGTCGTTTTGTCATTTTGTGTAGATGGGCCGGTCGTACGAGCCCACCATCCTCGTTTGGCGTGCATCTCTCTATAAATCCTCACCCCCCCTCTCATTTCTCATTTCCCTTCTCTTTTGCTCAGGCGGTCTCTTGTGCTTAGGCGAGTACTTCCGGTGGTCGACGTTTGGTTCCGGCGAAGTTTTTCGGCAGCTATCTTCTTTTAAGGTAATTTACCAACTATGTCTGTAGCTTCTGTCTCTGAAGAAATCTCTTTGTCCGAGCCCTCCCTTGAAGTTGCCGAAGATTTGACTCCGACTAAGGGCCAGAAGGTGTTCGGCAAGGATTCGATCGTCCAAGATCCGAAGCGGATGGGAGAGTTCGGACAACTGCCGGGGCCACTGACCGGGCTCCATAGAGTTAGGCAACTCCCGGAGGATCAAGCCGAGCGGATCGTTCATGGAGGGGGAGGTCCTTCGAGGAGAACGCCGCAAGGGAGATGACGGAGGCGGACGAGGCGGTGTCGATCCTGCGTGAGGAGGACCTGGCAGTGATCCGGGATTCATTCCACATCCCGAAGGAGTACGAACTCATGCTACAGGGTCCTGGGGTTAGGGCCAATTCGCCGCTGCCAGTGACGATGTGTTGCTGGCTGGTCGATGCCTTCATCGCCGGGGCTCGGCTACCTCTCCACGCGTTCGCCGTTACCGTGGTTAGTTGGTTCGGGGTCAGCCCCATCCAGCTTATGCCAAACGCGTGGCGAGTGATAAATGGCTTCGTTCTCCACTGCCAGGCTGCAGGGATCCAGCTGCAGCTAAACGTGCTTCGAACATTATACCAGCTCCACCAAGGGAATAAGTCGGAGTACCGGTATTACTTGACTCCGAGGCACGGTGGAAGGCTCGTCATATGCCCCGACTCCATTAAGCACTGGCGAGAGAAGTTTTTGATCGTGCGGAGTCGGGAGGCGTGGCCGATCCCCTCCGACTGGGTAGAAGGGGTGCCGAAGAGGGCGAGGGCGCTCCCGAAGCTCAGCGTAGAAGTAGAAGAAGCGGTCCGGATTCTCCTCGATCGGCCAAAGTACAACTGGAGGGAGCTGACGGAGGACGTTCTCTTCAAGGGAGGGCTCTGCCGCGTAGATCCCAGTACGTGGCTCTCGTTATGTTTTTGCTTTTCGTACTCTCTTCTTTGTTATTTGCAGTGTGCTAATCAATTTTTACTTCGGATGCAGAAATCATGGACTACGACGCCGTGCTGGCACTCAGGGCCGGACTCGCGAGCAAGGCCCCCAAGAAGCGCAAGAGGGTCGTGACCAAGCTGCCGTCGACCTCGAAGGCCCCGAGGATCACGGCCCCAGTCGAGGAGGTGGAGAACCTCGACAGTCCTGACGCCGCCGTGGTGGGGACCTTGGCTCTGGCCGCTACCAGCGAGTTCCTTATCGCCGCAGCCCTGGGAATGGCGACGCCGCCCCTGATGGCAGTTGCCGAGGAGCTCCTGACGGAGGAGCACAAAAGAATTCACATTCCGGACTGGCAAGTCCGAAAGCATGACGGGTTCCTCGGCTACTCGTTGGCAAGCATGCAGGCCGTCAAGCACCTCGCCACTCTGAAGGACCGAGCCGCCATGGAGGCCGGGTGAGAGGGCGACGACATGATCGAGATCGCTCGTTCGGCGGTGTCGGTAATTCTTGAACTTCTTTTATCCGTTGTACTCCTTTAACCCAATTTTTTTTTTCTAACTCCTTGGGTTCTTCCTTGCTACAGATCATCGTCCACTTTGGTCACCTCACCGAGAGGTTGACGGCTCTGGAGAAGGAGCTGAAGCAAGAATCCGACCAAGCTCGGAACGAAAAAGCTCGGTTGTCGAACGAGCTCGACAAGCTCCGCGTCGAGCACGAGGGCAGGTCGGCGAGGATGGTTCACCTCGAGGCCGAGGTGACAAGGTTGGAGGGCAAGCTCCTTTGCCAGAAGGAGGGGTCGGCTAAGTAGCTGGCCGAAGCAGAGGCAGCCAAGGCGGCGGCTGTGAAGGCGGCGGAGGATGCGACCCTGGAGAAGGCGCAGGGGTTCCTCGCCCAGAACATGGCGAAGGCCTTCACCACTGCCATCGACCGGGTGTCGAAGGAGTACCCTGAGGTGAACGTCTCGGGGTGGAGGCTCTTCCCTGGCCACGTCGAAGGCTTCGACCCTGAGTCCGAGGGGGAGGAGGAGGAAGGGGATGACGAAGGTGATGCCGAGGTCGAGGTCACCGATGAGGTCCCCGGTACCGTGGTCACTCTGCTGGCGGTGGAGTCCCCTCCGGAGAAGGCGACTCCCACCCGAACTCGTCGCCCGGGGAAAGAGGTCGCGCCTTGACTCTGCTCCTCATTTTCTTGTTTTGTTTTCTTTTGCTTTTCTTTTCAACCATTGTAACGCCTAATAGCGGACTGGCCACCACTGCCTTTTTGAAATGAATGAAAAGAAAATTTTTTGAAGTGTTGATGTTCGGATCTTCGCCTTTCGCCCCCCCCCTCTTTTGTCAAATACTTTCTTTTTGTTTTGAAAGTCTCTTATTTCGAAAATTTCTTAAGTGTGATGCTCCGGCAATGTTCGAACTTTTTGCTGATTACTTCGATCTCTTTTCAGCTCATGGTGGTTGCTCAAGACGTTGAGCCTGCCCGTTTGGATGAGGAAGCTCGAGCTGAGGCTGGCTTGGGGGTGACGAGGTTGTTCCTGGCGAGATGCCGAGAGCGGCTGTACGAAGTCGAGCTCGGACTGCGCCGAGCCGAAAGCGAGCGGAACCATCTCCAGCTTGTCCTCGGCCGGCGAGATATCGAGATTTGTCGTTTGGAAAGCAGAATCGCCGAACTGACTCCCACAGGAGAAGGTGAATATTCGCCAACTGCTTTCAGTAATGAGCTTCGGATTCAATGCATTCGTCATAACCTGTCCAAAATAACAGCTGAGAGAGACGACCTGCTTTCTGAGATCCGGCATCTGCAGTCCGTGGAGTCGAAGCTTCGGACGGAAGGTGAGGGGCTATCGGCAGAAGTGGCCAAGTTGACGACCGATCGGGTCCAGTTGACAGCCGAGGTCGAAGCGCTGAAGAGAGCGACGGTGGACAAAAGTATCAAAGTCACTCATCTTCGGCGCCTTATAGCCAGTCGATCAGGCGTGCCAGACTCCGCGATACCCCCTCGTTTCGAAGTTACCGTCAAAGACAACTCATTGCGGGACCGGATCTCAGAGTTGGAGGCAGAAGTGGCTCGTCTCAAGCCGCATTCGGGACCCGTCAATGTCTGAAGCACCTCGTGCACTCACGCGGAGAGTGATCGGGGCATTACCTTCTACGAAATGGCAACTGGTCAGCGCATCGGCCATCCTAGTCCGGGGGACGCGCAGAGCTCAGTAGCAATTTCGTCGAGCGGAGCATCCGTCGGAGTAGCTACTAGAAGCGGCACCGAGGATACGTCCCAATTTGCTGGCTTGGGGTCGTGTTCTGGAGACAAGCGTCGTCACTCTCGAGTGTCTTTGAAGCGGAACGTTTCGGCTCCGAAAAAGCGCTGAAGATGTCACTTCCGGGAGCTTTTGTGTATTTTTTTTTTTTTTTAGCCAAGTGTAATTAGTCGGCATTGTAACTTTCTTTATAACGACTTGTAATCCCGTTGTGTCCGTCTTTGTATCGTATCCAACCCATCAATAAAATGTTGTTGCCGAACTTGTGTGCTCTTTACTATCGTGACTGTTGTTTGCTGCGTCGAGGCTTCTAAGTCGGCTGCTTGCTTGTTTGTCGATCGGTGAGATGAGTGTTCGGCCAGTGGTGTCGAGCTTTGTCTCTGATGCCCGATCATGCAGTCTTGTGAGGCGAGTTGAGCGGCGGGCTCTCAAAGTGTGTCAAAGTGCAAGTGCTGGGCCTCGGATTGGTGCTAGAGTGGTTCGGCAGTTACGGGAGCGATCCCAAATGGCGAACTACTTTTGGCTTGCTTAATTTTGTTGTGCCGTCTCGAATTGTCTTTTGTTGTAATTGTGTTAGCCAAGGTAGGCTTGAAATGAACCACGAAGGGAGTGTTCCAACATTATTAAATGATGCTCCGAGATCTGCGGGGGTGTTCCACCTTCCCGAGGGCGTCGAAAGTGGGGCCTTCTAATAAATACGTGGCGTTTCGGCTCCCAAGGGACATAATGACAGTCTTGCGTGCTTCAATTCCCTAGGCGTGGCTGTTGGGCTCTCGAGGTTCATAATGATACTCTTGGGGGATGGCTATAAGTACCACACCCCCCCTTGCAATTCCAGTCATTGCAGTCTTGAACTCTAGTGGCATCGATGGTGTCTGCCCTTGGGCGGATGCCAGCTTTGTGAAAAATTTTTGTCTCGAGAGGTTCGGAAGGGTGGTCACACTACTGCCTTGTTCTTTTCCCGTTCCTGACGGCCTCGATGTGGGTGTCAGGGTGGGGGGAGGACAAGGCAGAAGTGTTGGCGACCGTAGTCCGGACCCGAGGGAAAGATTCTTTAGAAGGATGGGTCGTCGTTCTTCAACCGTGATCTTCTCCCGACTCTGACGACTCCGATGCGGAGGTCAGGATCGGGGGAGATCCCGGTAGGAGAGGTGGTGACCAGAGTCCGGAACCGAGGGGAGGTCGCTTCGGGAGGATAGGTGGTCGCTCTTCCACCATGATCTTCTCCTGACTCTGACGGCTCCGATGCGGGTGTCAGGGTCAGGGGAGATCATGGTGGATGAGGTGATGACCAAAGTCCGGAACCGAGGCGGAGGTCCCTAAAACCTTAATCTAAACTTCCTTTTGAGGGTAGATTCTTGCTCGGTGCAGGTCGGCGGTGCTCATACAGCTCGACGGCCGAAGCGATCGTGGCTGAAGGTTGGTTCGAATCACCCGTCGCTCAGTGTTTTGCGTCGAGCGAGTTGGGGGTTGTCAGAGCTGTAGCTCCGAACCATTGGCGAACTACCTTTAGCTCGCTTAGGAGCGAACTTGCGAGGTATGATCGAGCCAAGTGCGGGATTCCGAACCATCTGTAAAATAGTTCGACAGCTGTGGGAGCAATTCCGAATGGCGAACTACCTCCAGTTCGCTTAGGAGCGAACTTGCGAGGGAGGATCGAGCCAAGTGTTGGACTCCGAACCATCGGTGAAATTGTTCAACGGCTGTGGGAGCAATTCCGAATGGCGAACTACCTCTAGTTCGCTTAGAAGCGAACTTGCGATGTAGAATCGAACCAAGTGTTGGACTCCGAACCATCGGTGAAATTGTTCAACGGCTGTGGGAGCAATTCCGAATGGCGAACTACCTCTAGTTCGCTTAGAAGCGAGCTTGCGAAGTAGAATCGAACCAAGTGTTGGACGCCGAACCATCAGTGAAATTGTTCAACGGCTGTGGGAGCAATTCCGAATGGCGAACTACCTCTAGTTCGCTTAGAAGCGAACTTGCGAAGTAGAATCGAACCAAGTGTTGGAATCCGAACCATCGGTGAAATTGTTCAACGGTTGTAGGAGCAATTCCGAATGGCGAACTACCTCTAGTTCGCTTAGAAGCGAACTTGCGAAGTAGAATCGAACCAAGTGTTGGACTCCGAACCATCGGTGAAATTGTTCAACGGCTGTGAGAGCAATTCCGAATGGCGAACTACCTCTAGTTCGCTTAGAAGCGAACTTGCAAAGTAGAATCGAACCAAGTGTTGGACTCCGAACCATCGGTGAAATTGTTCAACGGCTGTGGGAGCAATTCCGAATGGCGAACTACCTCTAGTTCGCTTAGAAGCGAACTTGCGAAGTAGAATCGAACCAAGTGTTGGACTCCGAACCATCGGTGAAATTGTTCAACGGCTGTGGGAGCAATTCCGAATGGCGAACTACCTCTAGTTCGTTTAGAAGCGAACTTGCGAAGTAGAATCGAACCAAGTGTTGGACTCCGAACCATCGGTGAAATTGTTCAACGGCTGTGGGAGCAATTCCGAATGGCGAACTACCTCTAGTTCGCTTAGAAGCGAACTTGCGAAGTAGAATCGAACCAAGTGTAGGGCTCCGAACCATCGGTAGAGTGAAGAGTTAAAAGCAGAGAGATGTAAACAGTAGCAAAAATATGGAAAAACTTTATTTATTAATATCCAATGATCGGTTGCTTCTAAAGTTGCTAGCCGTTATTACAAGGAAAAAATAAAAGAAAACCACTACGAAATTACTACAAGCATCAGGAAAGGAATGGTTCGACATCTCGAATCACTTAGAGAGGCGTTGTTGCTTTCTCTTGGTATTTTAAGAGATGGTCGGCATTCCAAGTCCTGGGAATCTCCCTGCCTTCGAGATCTTCTAGTCGGTATGTGCCGGGGCAGATTTCTTTAGAAATCTTGTAAGGTCCCTCCCAGTTCGGGGCCAATTTGCTTTTTTGATTAGGGAACGAGATGGCCAACTTTCGGAGGACTAGGTCCCCTTCTTTGAGGTCCGTTGGGCGGACTCTTTTGTTGTATGCTAGCTCGATCCTTCGTCAATAAGTTTGCTGGCGTATGGCAGCTCTCTCCCGGATCTCATCTATCAGATCTAGACTTGCTCTGAGCTCCTTAGCGTTCTGTTCTTCTTCAAAAGCCATCAAACGAGGAGAGGGTATCCCGACCTCTAGGGGGATGATGGCCTCGGACCCATAGGTGAGATTGAATGGGCTCTCTCCCGTTGGTGTCCGCTTTGTGGTGCGGTAGTTCCAGAGCACGTTGGGAAGCTGATCGACCCACAAGCCTTTGGAACACTTGTCTAACCTTTTCTTAATCCCGGATAGGATCTGTCGGTTGGCATTTTCGGCCTGGCCATTTAACTGAGGATGAGAGACGGAGGAGAATCGGTGTTGTATGGCGAGGTCTTAACATAAAGCTCGGAAGGCAGCCCCAGTGAACTGCGTTCCGTTATCTGTAATTAGGACCCTGGGGACGCCAAATCGGCAGATCACGCTCTTCCAGAAGAATTGAACGACCTTGTTTTCAGTGATCGTGGCCAAGGGCTCGGCCTCTATCCATTTCGAGAAATAGTCGATTGCAACGGCTAGGAACTTGAGCTGTCCGGGGGCTGACGGAAACGGCCCTAGTAAATCCATCCCCCACATTGCGAATGGGATCGGACTTGATAGGGAGGTGAGTGGTGCTTGAGGAAGGCGTCGGATGTCGGAATATTTCTGACAGGAGCTGCATTGCCGAACATGTCGTTCAGCGTCCCGTAGGAGAGTGGGCCAAAAATACCCGTAGTTCAATACTTTGCGTGCTAGGGCTCTTGAACCTGAATGGGCCCCGCCGATGCCCTCATGAAGTTCTTGCAGGGCGTAGTCTGCTTGCCCGGGGGAGAGGCACCTCAGGTAGGGCCAACCGTCCACCTGGGTGAAGGAGCGTTTATATAGGATGTCTCCGATCAGGGTGTAATGCTCGGCTCGGGTTCTAATTCTTCGTGCTTCCTTGGGATCCTCGGGGAGGAATCCGTCCCTTAAAAACTCGATGAGGGGTTTCATCCAATTGTCTTCGAGGAGGACAGGCAATGTCTCTACAGCGTCGGGAGTTTCGTCCTCTATGCTCGGCTTCAGAAGGACTTCTACCAGTACGGTCTGCTCGAGGCCTTGAAGGGAAGAGGAGGCTAACTTGGATAGGGCGTCGGCCTGAGCATTTTCTTCTCGGGGAATTCTTTGGATGATGGCCTCTTCAAACAGTGCCATGAGACTCTTGACTTTGGCTAAGTATTTAACCATCCTGTCATCGCGTGCTTCATAGTCGCCGAGGACCTTGTTGACGACTAGCTGGGAGTCGCTAAAGATTCGGAGGCATTGCGCCCCTGCATTTCGGGCCATTCCAAAGCCAGCTATTAACGCCTCGTATTCAGCTTCGTTGTTCGAGGCTCTAAGTTTATACGGAGGGAGTATTGGAGGATGAAGTCATCTGGGCCTGCCAGGATGACTCCTGCCCCGCTTCCCTCATTGCAGGAGGATCCGTCTACATAAACCGACCAGACGGGTGGTCCCTTCACTGTTTGGCTGGAATCGGGGATAGTAGTCTCAACTATGAATTCGGCTAGCGCCTGAGCCTTGATCGCGGTTCGAGGCTGATAAGTTATATCGTGTTGGCTCAGCTCGATTGACCACTTCATAAGGCGACCCGAAGTCTCGGGCTTGTGAAGAACCTGTTTCAGCGGCTGGTCGGTAAGAACGACCACCGAATGGGACTGAAAGTAGGGGTGAAGCTTTCTCGCGGCCATCACCAGGGCATAGGCCATTTTCTCTATCCTCGGGTACCGGAGCTCGGCATCCCGAAGCACTTTGCTGACATAGTAGATGGGATTCTGAGCCCGGTCTTCTTCCCTCACTAAGACTGCACTGAGGGTCTGCTCGGAGGCTGCCAGGTAGAGGTAGAGGGGTTCGCTAGGGATCAGTTTGCTGAGGAGAAGGGGATTGACGAGGTAAGCCTTGAGCTGGTCGAAGGACTCCTGTTGTTGCTGCCCCCATTCGAATCCTTTAGCCCCCTGAGGGCCTTGAAGAAGGGGAGGCACTTTTCCCCGGACTTTGAGAGAAAGCGCCCTATGGCGGCGAGGCGGCCTGTTAATCTCTGAACTTCTTTAACATTTCTAGGAGGGGCCATGTCCAATATGGCCTTGATCTTCTCCGGGTTTGCTTCAATTCCTCGTTGGCTAACCATGAAGCCGAGGAACTTCCCTGATGAGACGCCGAACACACACTTGTTCGGGTTGAGTCTCATATTGTGCTTTCTCAAAATGTCAAATGCTTCTTGGAGGTCGGTCACATGATCAACGCCTCGGATGCTTTTCACAAGCATGTCGTCAACGTACACTTCCATGTTCCGGCCGATCTGGGCCTGGAACACCTTGTTGACGAGGCGTTGGTATGTTGCACCTGCATTCTTGAGGCCGAACGGCATGACTCTGTAACAATAGAGGCCTTGGTCGGTCACAAACGACGTCTTTGGGATATCCGGGGGGAACATCCGGATCTGATTGTAGCCTGAAAAGGCGTCCATGAAGCTGAGGAGCTCATGTCCCGAGGTTGCGTCAATCAGAGTGTCAATACTCAGAAGAGGGAAGGGGTCCTTGGGGCAAGCCTTGTTTAGGTCAGTGAAATCAATACAAATCCTCCAAGTCCCATTGGACTTCTTCACCATTACTACATTCGATAGCCACTCCGGGTAGTTCACCTCCTGTATGAATCGGGCCTTCAAGAGCTTGTCTACCTCCTCTTTTATAGCGAGCTGTCGCTCGGGGGCGATGGGAGGCCATAGAGTCAGTAGAGGCGTTGTGGATGGAGACATGTTCTTGGTGAAGAGGCTGTTTTTGAGGGTTAGGACCCTTTGGAGGTGGCTGATTTGGAGGAGGAAGGTCCTGTTGGAGTGGGTCCTCTGCTTGAGGAGGAAGCTGTCCCTGCTGTTGGGTAGGCTGGACGGGAATTTCTTGCTGCTGATCGGGGTTGGGTCCTTTGTTAGACCCTCTTGATCTGACTTTCCTAGGAGGCATGGCTGAAGAAGATCTGTTCACCGGGAAGAGGAGAGATTTCTATTCGTTAGTTTCCCACAAACGGCGCCAATCTGTTGCTGCTAATTTTGGTGTGGGGGCGAACAGATAGTATTTGTGGATTCTTAGGGAAACTGAATAGTAAACCTGTATACCTGTTCCGTCGGGGTTTGATCGTCGCTCCTGCCGTACACCTGCAAAAAGTGCGAGATACCGGGGTTGTTCCCGGCGACGCACCCTCCGACGCTCAAGTCAGTAATCTGGAAGACTATGATAGAGCGCAAAAACTGGTGAAAGATTGATTACCTCTTAATGGAGATGGTTGGGGGGTATTTATAGGCGTCTTAGGGAACAGATTAGGAATGTAATCCCCGTGATCTGATAAGGAATATTCTCCTTGTAAACAGATTAGGAATGTAATCCCTAATCCCCAGTGGAGGGATAGGCATGAATCAGGGCCGTTGATTAGAATCTAATCAGGAGCCTTGATTCTATCCCTCTGATCGGGCTTATTGCTGGTCGAGACCTGTGCCCGATTGAAGCGGACACGTTTGTGGGTTATTGGGTCTTTAACGGAGAGGCCCAGTACCCATCTCAGACCCTATTTGCGGGTGAAATTACCGTTTTACCCCTGGGCTTCAAGATTCGTGCCTGATTTGGACGGTTCCGATTAACCCCCATTTTTAGCCATATCAATAACAAATAGAAATCTCATGAGTCGCTTCTCTTAGAGTTCAAATGAAATGTATAAGACTATCTAGTTCAACCTAAAGAACTTAGTACAATTCAACATAGATATGCAAAGGTACATCATAAGCATCACAATCAAGTATTTTTATCAAAATAAAGTACAAGAACTATTATAGTTTCTACACAAGAACTATACTGTATTTCATGTTGGAATGATAGAACTGTTAGATCAATTATGGTTAAATTCTGAATCATCAAGATTGGAATGAAACATAAACCCCATAAAAGAGATATATCATCAAAGTTGGAATGATATAACAACAGTTCTAAACATCGGAAACACATTGACAAATTTTCATGCTTTCTTTTGGAATGAAAGATAATTTTATCTAAGTTTTGAAACATATATATCATCATCAAATTTGGAATGAAGTTATATATTAACAATAAATACATAGAACTGTTCTAATTATCTAAAGCATGTCAACTGTCAAGATTGATGCTTAAAGTTTGAACTACTATATGGTTCTTAGCTTTGGATTCTAATTTATCAAAATAACTAGGGTGTTAAAACTTATCCTCAATAGTTTTTAACCTCATTTCCCCCACATTTTTGATAATTAGATCTCTACTTAGTCCTTTTGTAAAGGCATCAGCCACATTCTTTTCTGATCGTACATCAATAAGGGCAACAGTCCCTTGTTTAATGAGATAGTTCAACCTAACCTGTCTAAGGCTCACAACACATCTCTTACCATTGTAGAGTGTTGTTAGCTACAATATTTACAACTTGGTTGTCACAATACAGACTGAGAGTGGTTACTCTAAACATTCTCAAAGGACTATCTAACAATAGGTCTTTCATCCATTCCTCTTCTTCACCAGCACAAGATAGCGCAAAGAGTTCTGACTCCATGGATGAAAAGGCAAGACCAGGTTGTCTTTTAGATTTCCATGACACAGCTGCTGCTCCTAGTGTGAACACATAGCCACTAGTGGACCTACTGTCACCATTTTCTGAGTACCACGATGCATCAGAGTATCCCTCTAGTACTGAAGAATAACCAGAGTAGCACAAAGCAAATTCTTGAGTACCGTTTAGGTATCCCAATAGCCTCTCAAGGGCATTCCAGTGTAATTGACTAGGATTGCTAGTGAACCTGCTTAGCATGCCTATCGCAAAGGCTATGCCAGGTCTAGTGCATGTCATAACATACATGAGACTCCCAATGAGTTTAGAGTAATCTAACTGTCTCACTGTTGCATCATCATTAGGTGTCAACTTTTTGGTATTACCATAAGGTGTATTAAACCTTTTGCAATCACTGTATCCCCAGTCCTTCAACACAATTTTAATATAGTGGGATTGACTAAGGGTTATTCCTTGCCTTCTAGAGCCCACTCTCATGCCCAATATGGTGTCCACAACTGTAACCCCTATTTCTGCAAATACGTATTTTTGGGTATTTTTCTGTATTTCGAGATTTATAAAATTTGTTATTGTTAAATTCGTTTTGAATTTATTGTTAAAGCTTTTCCCAAACAATAGTTATAATTATTTTGAACAAACCGAAGGGCTGTTGCGACAGGAGGGAAAGCTGGCGTCGGCTGTAGGGCTGTTGTTGCTACGGTCTGCCTGCGCCGGAGGGAGAATAGTGCGGCGCTGTGGGGAGCACAGAGACGCGACTGGCTGGAGGTACAGGGCGGCAACGGGGGAGAGTGCGCAGTGTAGTTGCACTGGTAGCTGTTGATGCCACAGTTGCTACTGTAGGCGATGTTGTCGAGGTGGGGTCGCCGCTGGTGGTGCGTCAAGAGTTCGAGAAAATAAGGGATGTAGGGAGAGACGGGGAGAGAAGGAGACAAAGCGACTGGGGATAGGCAGCTTAGTGTTTACGAGAGGTGACATGGGAGATGGGTTAAATATATATAGGGATGGGATTAGGTTAAGGGTGTATAGTAATGGGTATTGGGTTTAAAGGGTATTAAAATCCAATAGGGGAAATAGGGATTTGATAAAATAAAATAACCAATAAAATAAAATATGATTTATAATAAAATGTAATTTGTATTACCAAATAGAAATTATTTTGAAATGGCTACAAATGCAATTAACACATAGAAATGGGTTTTTAAATAAACAAGCAAAGATGATGATAATAATAATAATAATAATAATAATAATAATAATAATAATAATAATAAAAATAAAAATAACAGTAATAGTAATATAACTGATGATAATAATAATAATAATAATAATAATAATAATAATCATAAATATAAACATAATAATAATAATACTAATAATAACCGAAAACAAATAAAATTATTGATAGATTTTAATAGAAGATCCAATAATACATTTTAACAAAAATAATTCGAAAGCGGAAAACTAATTTACAAAAATTTGAAATACCGAAAATACACAGAAAATACATTTTTGGGGAAACAGGGATTACAAATCCTACCCACCTTACATCAAAATTTTGGCCTCGAAATTTGCTTAGGCGGTACATAGGATAAGGAAAAAGCAAACTGGGTGGAAGGGTAACAAAACAGAGAGTCAAAGGAAAAGGGACAAAGTAGTGGCAACACAAAAAAAAGAAGAAAGATGGATAACAATGATGACATGCATGAAAGAGAATAAACAATATCAAAAGAAAAGAAACAACACAAGATAACAAAGCAAGATAGGGAGTAGGCAGAACTAGAATCAAAGAGATAATGAACAGGGAAGAATTGAATCAAATAATGAATGAGTGCATGATGGCAAAATTGAATGCGAGAAAAAAGTAACCGGTATAAAAATAAAGAAGAAACAACGCAAGACGTGCAAGATAACAAAGCAAATAGATGAAGGAATAGATAGAGCTGGAATCGAAGAAAGGATGGACAAGGAAGAGATGAACCAAGCAATGAGTCAACGGATGAGGATGAATGCAAGGGACAGAGAAGCAAACAGTAGAAGGAATAGAGAGATGCAAACAATACAACGAAGAAGAAGCAACAAGGGAATCCTAGGACCTGTGGGTTATGGGCCCACAACGTTTCCGCTGTGCCACTCTGATCGAGAAAACTCTACCAATAGCATCTAGCGATACCGACCGAAGAACCAAGCAGGAAGAAAAGAATGGATAACACTAGAATCAGAAAGATATGGGTACGAAAAAAATGAATTCATACCCAAGAATAAATAAATTAAAGAGGATGACGAAAAAGACGGAAGAATCAAGAAATCAAGGGATTGAATAAGAAGGGATAAAAAAAATGGAATAAGACTATATCCATATCAATGTTGATAATAATTTATTTATGCATGCATGGTTGGTGAGATGTTGAGCCGATCCCAGTACGAGCCAAGCTTGTCTAATATATCAGTCAAACTAATATATTAGCCAAACCTGGGCTCTGATACCACTAAACACCCTGTCACGCCCCGCTTCCCAAAAAGAGTACAGAATACGGATACGTGACTAAGCCCAGCGAATGATTTTCGTCATCCATAAGCTGTTCAGAATCTTTACATCTCACAGAAATAATCAGAGTCGGAAGCCAGAAAAGCCAACCACATATGCATAATCGAATCAAATGTACCAACAAAAATTTACTTGAAACCAAAATATAATATAATTCCAAATAAATTAGATCTGAATAAGTCAATATCCTGGGTCACATTGCCCAAATACAAATAAATCCAAGTATCAAATATAATTGTTCAAATAAGCAGCAGAAATAATAATAAAAAAACTCCAGCACTAATAACTCATATCACCAACACCATCTTGTACCTGTTCTCCAAAATCTGCAATTTAACAATTGCAGGAATAGGAAAAAGAAAACAAACTTTCGTCAATGCAAGTTACGGGCCGCTTGTACTGCAAGATACAAGTACATGGGATAAATAACAAATATAAAATAACAACAGAACAAACATAGCATGGTATAAGCATGTCAACAGAAATGTAATATCTAACATGAATCAGGAAAACAAATCAGATAGTATGGTATACTAACAGATACAGATAAAATGTGTCAAGTGTCAAGTGTCAGATGGTATGCAGACAGATATACAGATGGTAGTGTCAGATGATAGTCAGACAGATAACAGATAATTAGATAACAGATGTCAGATAACAGATACAGATAACAGATAACAGATGTCATGTTCTTATAAGTCTTGTGTGATTACTATCTAGGTAGCACTTCATGCTCCCCAACTTTTTATCACATGGTTGCTACATTCAAACAGTTACGTTTAGATTTCGTAGTAGAGTCCATAGGGCAGTAAACTCAGGGATCAGACAGAAAGATATCAGATAATCAGATCAGACAGATAGAACCTATGGGTTCTCTTCTGAGTACACCTTCCTATAGGAAAATAATGTAGTCAGGGTTCAGATAAACAGAGTCGTGTATCATCGTGTATCAATTGGCTATAAACAACGATGCAAAATTCGGTAACAGTAATCCATGATTAATAACGGTAACACTTAGCCAATATTCAATATCACTAGAAACAACGAGGAACAATATGCAGTGTCGATGTTGTGTGATCCTTAAGTCTTTTAATCATTTTTATCCTAACTAATGCATGTACTACTGCATCCCATACTACAGATTCGATGCATACAAGCAGTGTCGTTTTAGACATAAGTGGAAGATTCTATAGATCATGTACTCGGCAACGATAATCAATATTCACATTTAGGTACATGGTACGGTCATCGACAACGATACAATACACGATAGATTGGGTTACCATCGTAACCACAATCACACGATAAAACAATAGCCAGAACAATACGGTCATCGGCAACGATATAATACACGATAGATTGGGTTACCGTCGCAACCACAATCACACGATAAAACAATAGCCGGAACAATATTTAGGGAAACACGGGTCCCTCCTCTGAGTACAGTCACTACATCATTAACTACTCCAGTCAATTCCTTAAATCCCAGCTTATTAATTATTTTATTAATGCAACAATACAATATGCAATTAAGAGACATGAGATGAACAATAGTATCAATATGGGAAAAGTAGGAGGGTAACATGAAATAGGACAATTATAATGATGACAATAAGACATTAGGATCATGCAATGCAACGTACATACATTAATTCATGCAATAGTACGATATAAAAATAATTAATCTATTAAAATCTAGAATATAAAATTCTGGACAGCAAAAGTAGTCTGTACATAAATGTAATTTTTTGCTGCTTCAGAACTCGAAAACTGAATCCATCAGAAGTTCTAAAAACTAGACTTCCACACGGTTCCAGCGCATATTTAAAGTTCAAAATTCGACAAAACTAGCTAGGTCAACACATCGTTCTTTACAGATTTCATGTTCAAGCAGAATTTCAATATCATGTTATTTTATTTTTAGAATCAGGAAAAAATCGATATTAAATTCATTAAAAATATTTTCTAGACTCCTAAACAAGTTAAGCATTAATCATGAAATTTTCAGATTAAAATTTTATCATTTGATCCGCATTTTTACTGTTTAAGTGCGAAAGATACAAGAATCTAAAAATCTGAAAGTAAAAACACAGCTATAGTAAAACAAGCATAACTTTTTCTACAAAATTCGGAATTCAAAAATTCAAGATTTTCTGGAAACTAGAAAGATAAGGCTACAATTTATATTCAGAAAGTATTTCATTTTAAGATCGTTTATTGGTTCAAAAACAACAGTCAACATATAGGTCAGCAAGCGATATACAGGTTTTGGGTAGTTTTCATAAAATAAAATTTAATTAAACGTGATGGGTATCAATTCTTTAGTCAATAATTTGTGTAATCAACATGATGGGTGCACTAACATGATGAATAATTTTTGAACCCATACATACACAAATTTATTATCAATCAATCATCAATCGATCAAACAACATACAACATAGTAATTGTCTCTACGATAATTTATTTGTGTCGTGATTATATGTGCAACCCTATTATCAATTCTTTATGCATTCATGAAAGATCCAAACTTTAGAGTCAAAAGTGGCACGATGTCAAGAATATTGTGGTTAGCTCGTGTAAACACTCAATAGACCCAACGAAGAGATGAACAATAGATAATACGATAACAAAGAGATCTACTTGCAAGAGTTTCAATGAAACTTGAATTTGATACAGTTAAGAATTCAAGAGGACAGTGACTTTCCTTATAAACATTGAAAACGAATATCAAGAATAACGGGATAAGGATCCCGAAGCAACGAACTCACGAACTAGCAACTAGCACGTGTGAAATATGTGCACAAAGTGAACCCAAACTAAACAAAACAACTGTAGCAATAGTAGCAAGAGGAGAGGCGATGGGTTCCGACCGACATCGATGACAGGTGCGACGGCAGGGTAGGCGGCGGACGGCGACGCAGCAACATCGTTCTGGGCGGCTTTGGTGATTAGAAAGAGGAGCAGACAGAGGGTTGGCGGGATTTAGTGGTCTGTTGTGGCTGTCGACAAGCTGGGCGTCGACGGAAGGGGGTGGGGGTGCTTGGAGGCGGTCGCCGGAGATGGGGGGTCACGACTGGAGGGGCTGACGATGAGGGGGTGGCCAGAGTTGGCCGGAGGAGATGGGGAAGGAAGATGAACAGTACGGGTTTGGTTGTTTGGGCGGGAATCTGAACGGGGTGAGAGAGAACGGGAGGAGAGAGGAGAGAGGAGAGAGAGAATAACGGTAGGGTTTCAAAATTGTGCAATTTTTAGGATTTGCATTAGGGTTGTATTTATAAGGTACAATTAGGTTACCGGGTTAGTGAATTATGGTCCAATAACAGCGGATTAGGGTTAAGAACAAAAGAAATTGGGTTTTAGGGATCAATTAAGAGATAGATAAAAATCAATAGGGTTAAAATAAAAATACCCACAATTAAATGAAAGATAATAGAATCAACAAGAATGGCCCGATCAAGAAAAACAAAGAAATTCATGAACAAATTCAATCAAAAATAAAATAATCAAGAAAGAAAAATAAGGTATTTAAAATATTCATACACGCACGCACGCACGCACGCACGCACGCACGCACGCACGCACGCACGCACGCACGCACACACACACACACACACACACACACATATATATATATATATATACACACACATTAAATGAACTGCATATAAATTGAGCATGCTCGGCCTTAAATAATAATAATAATAATAATAATAATAATAATGATAATAATAGCAATAAAAATAGTAATACCAATAACAATGATAATAACAACAATAACAACAAATATTAACACTAATAACCATAAGAATAACAACAACAATAATAATAATGATATGCATCAAAATAGGATTTGAGTTGAACAAATTTATTAAAATCGGAAAATTAATAATATAAATAGTCGATAAATTAAAAATAGAAAATAAAGTTAATTTATACTATTATTTGAAAAAGGTTTTTAATAGATGGTCCAAATCGAGTTAAAACAAAAGTAAATTTACAAAAAAAAACAAATAAAATCAATTTATAGAAAATACACGGAAAATACTAATTATCGGAATGGGGGTTACAATAGTGTGGGGTAGCATGTTATGTTTTTGACCCGTACCCATCTCGTTCTGGAGTACTGGCACCTATAGTATGTTTTACAAGTTCTTTTCTAAAAATTTTACTACGCTTTGGAAGAAATTTATGGTTTTTATTTGATAATGGATATTCTATTATGAGTTTGGCCACGAGAGCATGATATTTATATTGCCTTTGTGTTTCTGCTCATTTTGGCCTGGGGAGCCCATAAAAATATTGCTTGTGTTGTGAGCTACGGAATTTAGTGCAGAATTCCGTAAACTTTTTGTTTTTCGGGACAAAAATTTCAGGGGAAACTCTGCCAAAATTTTAATTGAAATATATTCATTTTAGTTTATGTTTAAAGTGGTATAGAAATTGAAAGAATTGAATTTTGAGGTATAGATTTGGAAAAAATTAAAAAATTGGGCTGTTACAGATTCTGCCTTCCCCGCTGGAATTGTGGGCAGTCTGGCTTGACATGGCCCTCTTTCCCGCAATTGAAGCAAGTTATTCCCTTCCTCCTATTCGGGCACTCTGCCTTGAAGTGGTCATTCCCTCCACACAAGAAGCAAGTGCTTGGCATTCCGGCTACAGCAACAGCATTTGCCTCAGTCGGCTTGAACTTCTGCGCTGGGGGTTGCCTCTTGAAGTTGTATGATGTTGCGGGCCTTTTGACAGTACTCAAGTTGTTCTTCTTCTTTTGCACCAACTGGTACTACTCCATATCTGCTTCTGTGGCTGTAGCTCTCCGTACCAGCTTCTCAATTTCCTGTTACCGAGGGGTATCATTCGAGACGTCAAACCTGGCCTTAACCCCTGCTCAAACTTCCTCGCCTTCTTGGCCTTGTCGATCACTAACTCCGGTTCACACCTTAAGAGTTGAGAGAACCTCGTCTCATACTCCCTAACCGGCAAGCTTCCCTGTTGCAAGCTCAGGAATTCCATAGCCTTCTTCTCCTACACGTCCATTGGGAAAGTAATGGCTATGGAACTCCTCATGAAAGTCCTCCCAGGTAATTGGTTCATCACCCAGGGTTCGCTTCTTGGACTGCCACCAGACACCGGCGTCCTTCTCTAACTGGATAGTTGCTAGCTTCACCTTACTAGCCTCTGTAGTCTCCAAGACCTCAAACATAGTTTCAATCTGCCGGATCCAATCATCGGCTACATCAGGATCCGCCTTACCCTAAAAACGGGTGGTTTCATCCTCTTGAAGGATTCTACCAATTTGATAGTCTCCGGGACTTGCACTGCTTGCCCTGCCCTGGAGTTTCGGTTCACACTTGTAGAAAAGGTGTTGAGTGTCTGGTGCACACGGGCCAGTTCTGTCTCCAGATCTAGCCGGTTGCCTTCACCGCCATATCCTTCACCATTTCGAGTTCTTTGTCTGGCCATTTCTGGGTCATAAAACTTTATTAATCACCAAAAGCAGCAACAACATATACTTTTCTTCCAACACAATTTATTCATCTCCAAAAATTAAATTTATACATTTAGAAATAAAATTGGTCCATACAAAACACCAGAAAACTCCAAATCTTCCTACAAACATAAAGCAGTCTAGATTTTACGGTTCCTCTTGGCTTCTTTGAGCTCTCCCCATAGTTCATCTATTTCTTTCTGAATCTTCTCACAGCTTTGACGACGTTCTTGCTTTCCCCAACGAGTTTTGTTGTCTAGCTGGGTGAAATGCCGAGCATTCTTGTGTCGACACTTCTCCAGTTCCCATACTCGCTGACTCAGAGCTGCGATGTTGTGCATATCCTCTGCATGATGCGCCTCCATGTGGGTTACTCTCTACTGGTGGATAATCAGCTGCTTATGGAAGGAAGTAATAATATTGTCCTTTTTGTCTCGAATCGACTCTTCATCCGAGGATTCATCTTAGGAATCAGGTGGAGGTGGAGTGACCTCGCGAGATTCAGGAAGTTCTCCCTCTTCCTCTTCTGGATCCTCTTCTTCTTCGGGTTCTTCTTCTTCTTCTTCGGGGTTGTCAAAGAATAGTTCCTCTTCCACTTCATCCACTGGGTTTTGGTTTGGTTATCGCCATCTTATAGGAAAAAGGAGGAGAAGACATTAGTGTATAGAGCACACAAATATAAATCAAGTTATATTTAAATCTCTATAAACTGAACTCACACTTCTAATGTCTGTCGTCCTTATAATTTTGTACTACTTATTGAAGTCGGCTCTGATACAACTCTGTAACGCCCCAAATTCCAAACACAGGTAATTCATAGAAAATATAAGATCTTTTACTTCAATTCGTACAAATTTACAAGGAATTTAAAACTTTTCAATTACAACTAGTTCTTTACAACAGCACAACGGAATTAAATGAATACAATATAATCTACAATAATGGAAATCCTTCAATCTTGTAATCAGCCCATCATAGTGACTTCAAGCTCATGCCAAGTCCAAACCTGCATCTGGAAAACTGTGGGCACGTCAGTTGCATACAACTGACACAATGCTATAATACAACGATTCTTCTACTTATGCAAACACAATCTTCAATGCAAACTGGAAAAGTGACTATCTTAGTCGTGTTAGTGTATGATATGACTTAATAACAAATGCAGATATTTATACTACGATGATACTAATGCATACTTGTTCGGATTCTATGCATCCCATACTACATAGGTTCGTAGTCAAGCCTTTATCGTACTTCTCATCATAGTGTTTACATCCTACACCATGCAACCTAACCCAATGAATATACTCCAATGCTAGTCACCGATTAGTCGCACCCCCAAGATATTGGACCGTATCGGCCTACCCCTAGCCCAGATATAGTGGATTTACTGGGCGTATCCTCAGCCACGAACCCTAGCAAGTCGATCTCCCGCAACTACGGACCTTACCGGCATATTCCTAGCCCACACACCGTGGATTTACCGGGCGTATCCTCGGTCTTGATCATTCCTAGGAACTACACATTCTTTACCAGACATGTTCGCCGTTGTTTCTATCATATCTTCTTCTAGTGACTATCCTTAAGTTTAAACATGAATAATATGACCACCTAGAGCTAGTTTAACCTCCTCCCGGTCTTAAACAATATACTGAGAATGATAGCCCATATTGGCTACTTCTCAAATTTCAATAATCTCTTTCATCACTTTGCCGGTACTTTGGGTCTCACTTAGTTTCTAGAATCAACATCTTTTATGTTCAACATCATGGGTTATTCATACCCTCATTTTTCACATGTTCAAATTTCATTCATTCACATCTTTTAACTTCTTTTATCCATTCTCTTATTTATCAATCATGAAGGAACCAACTTCTTATAGCAACATTCAATTACACTTGATGAGTTAAAACCCTTATAAACATCACATATTTAACATTCCAACTTCATCCTTTAATTATCTCTTAGTTTTTCATAAGGTACATCTTACTAACATTCCAAATTTTAAATCTGATTTTATACGTTGAAAAAGTTTTAGGACAACAAGATAAAAGACATCAACCAAATGGTATAGTGAAAGTCATATAAATTCCAATAATACTCCGAAATAGATTTATTAGTTTTATAGGAATCATGAATGAGTCTAATACAACTTTATAGTTAAGATAATCTAAAACCATCCTCAATTACTTCGTCTAAATTCATTTACGCAACAGTAGGTTCAAAATCCAAAAACTGCAGCTTATGCTACTAGTAAAAATCATAGAAAATTTTATACTTCATGGAACTTTGTGTTCTTTAGACCAAATTAAAGGTATACAAGTCTAATATAACTTTGCAGTTATAAGTTTCCCCAAAATATTGTGTTTATAACCCTGAATTCTTCAAAATCTATAGTAGGATCGAAATGTCATCCAGACTGCTAATGTTCGATCTTGTAAAATTCATTACAAATTCAATTCTATATGAAAAATTGATTTATTAGAATTTACCGAAAGTTTAACAAGTCTACTACAAGTTCTTAGTTTTGACTTTTCTCAAAATACTTCATCTAAGATGTTAAAATGATCAAAATCCAAAATGTGTATAAATTTTCAGCAACTAGCCAACTACCAACCAGTCCTAAGTTTTGTTTTTTTAAAATTGTAAACGGCATCCAAATATTATGAAATTTTAAGGAGATGTTTCTGACATATACGAGATGCTCCTATAAACATTTTAGCTCTAGATTCCATCTAGTTAATAGTTATGATTTTTTGAAGTGCTATTAGAACTCAAAACAGAACCTTATGAAAATTTCCCCAAAACATATCATAATTTAACACATTCAATCAACAACAAATAATCTAAATATGAATGTTCAATCTATAAGTTATCATGCATCTAACAATTCACACATATCTAGCATTTTACTAATAAAAGTATATTAGAAAGTTGAAGAAACACCCACCTCAAATGTAGACTTTTCTAATAGTAGAAGCTCACAAAATGCTCCAAGCTCCCAAGCACAGAAATCCCGGCCTAGCTCTCCAAATCGCAAGTCTTCTTTCTTCCTTTCTTTTTTAATTTTGTTTAGAGTTTGTGTATTGTTCATGACAAAGGTATAGACTATTTATAGGAAAATTGTGTGGTCAAAATAGCTTCCCACTACCCAAAATAACCCCCCACTCTCACATAACTCACCCCCACTCTCTCCTCACTCAGAGATAGGCCGGCCACTCCTCAATGTGCACAAAATCACGTGCACATGTATCAAATGTGCATAGTCTTCATACAATTTCTATTATTAATTTTTTTAAAGTTAGATGTATGTGTGTGTTACACATGACAAGTGTACCACTCTAACTAAACTTTATAATGTACATTTAAGTGTAGAAATAATCATGGGCTTTAAATTTGTAATTAATTTTTAGTGGGCTAAAAAATGAATTTATGCCTAATGGGTTTAATTAAAAATAAATAACACAATTGTGACAAAAAAATTAGAAGAAAAATGTTCATGACTCAAAAAAATTTTAGAAATAAAAATGTGCATAAAATATTACCTGCAATGCACATGAAAAAAATGATTTTTTATTTGGGGATGTTACAGTGTCAATTCAAGGAGTGTGTAATCTTATGTAGTATAGTGCATTGTGTTTTCTTGAAATTTGTTTTATGCATTTTTCTTTGTTTTCTTAACATACACTTATTCTTTTAGTTCAGTTTCACATGTTGATTTATGAATTTTTTCCATTATTTTTTAATTTTATGTTATGTGACAAGTTTGTGGTTGTGAGACTTTGGAGGGTCACTATTACTATAGTATTGCGTCGGGTGCATTCTATTTACATGCCCACAGTTTTGTCAGTTTTGCAGGATTTGCAAGTTAGTGGCTTGAACAACAGTTAATGCTTGGACTTTTAGATGACTAGAGTTTAAATGTTGAAATGAGTTGCATTTAATGTGTTTAAATTTACTCTATGCATTGTAATATGGACTGTTGTAAAGAAAGTTTTTTATTTTCCTGTAATTGTACGGTGTTTGATTTACATTTGAAGTAAAGATTCTGGATTTGTCTCTTATTTCTATTATGGAAATTCGGGGTGTTACAGGATATCCCCACCATGTGAGCGTATGACATTTCGAAGCTCAAGGCCCCGAGGGCTATGGGATTTTACTCAGAAGAAGGAGGATGAGTTCGAACGATTTTACCAGAAGGGGAATGTGGACTGGTCGAAGGTGGCCGAGAGGCACTAGGCAAGATTCGGGTTGAGAGACAATATGTTCTTGTTTTCATTTTATTCAAGTTTTGGTTCTGCGAATGTTTTAGAGAATTCCAGCCTATTAAAATCCTCATAGAGCCGACCTAGCTCACATGTACATAGGTGACCACATCATAATCGACCAAACAACAGCCCCCTACTCGCCTCAACAAAAATGCAGTTGCAGAAAGAAAGAATAGAACGTTAAAAGATATGATTAATGTCTTGTATCTTGGGAGACTACCATTAAACAACTGTGCGCACCATAGCATTAGCGGAAATAAAGTCTTAAGGACATTGCTTATTGATTAGCAAGCCACATTCTATATGTTCACCATCTTCAATGTCAGAATCGATGATAAAGTTATCTTCTTTCTGTCTTCGATTTATAGGGTTACACCTTTAGTAGCTTTGCACGATTTTGCAACTATTCAGGAAAACCATCATGTAACTATTGCAACCACTCTGGTTTCTAGAAAAATCAGAATAATTTTGTAATAAAAAATAATAAAAAAAGTTTGTCCTAAATTTTCTTGATTTTCTTTGCAGCATTGCTCGACGAGAAGGCGAACGAGGCCCGACGTGCCAAACTGACGAAAAAGAAGGCTATCGAGATGGCTAAGGGCAAGAAGAGGGCCTTGTCTTCTGCTTGCAATGAGATGATCGAGAAGCAGGCCGAGCCAAAGGACAAGAAGTCGAAGGCGCGATCTTCCACAGCGCCGTCCTCCTTACCGAGCTCGACTGACCTCCCCATCACCAAATCCCCCTTTCCTCTTATCCATCCCCAAGCTAAAAGAGTCCTGGGAAAATGCTTGAATAAACCTTCACGCCTGACTGGTCGGTGAAGGTGGCAGATTCACTCACCAATCCAAAGGTTGCCATCGAGGGGTGGAAAACCTCACCCCCTCCCCCTGGAACTGAGAAAGCTCATCTTGGAGATGTACAAGTCAATCTACCTCAAGTGGGCTCACGCCAATGTCGTGGTAAGCATCCAACCACCTTTTTTTTGTTGCCCTATTATTTGTATTCCAAAATTTTCCATGTGTTTGCCCTCTTTTTTGCAGGCGACCCTCACGTTGTGGAGATGAAGAGTTAAGCACGAGCACGAGGTTCACCCTCAATCGCCGAGCATCCAGGGTCGATAGGGAGTACAAGGACCTTAAGTTGAGGTTTGATGAAGCCGAGAAAAGGGAAATGGGCCTAAAGGCAAAGCTGGGATCCATAGCCTCGAAACGGGATAAGTTGGCAAAGGAGAAAAAGGGATGGGAGGCACATGAGAAGGTGTTGTGGAGTGTTCGGGTGGATTCCATCGACATGGTCACCACCGCTCAGGACGAGGGCTATGAGAGGGCCGTGGAGCACGTTGGGCGCAAGTACCCCGACCACGACTTCAAGGGATTCTCCACTTCGATGATGTTTGACGTGGTTCCCCGGACCTCGAAAGAGATTCCTTTTTTTGGTGGGGGGGGGGAGCGTATCCCAACCCCCGAGACCGAACCTCAGGTGGACGAGGACCAAATATCTCCTGCAGTAGACCAAGAGGTGCTCTCTCCCCCTCTAAGCAGTTAAACATGCTACAAAAAAATTGTAATTTTTCTGTGCGCTAACTGGCCACCGCTATTTGTACTTCGAAATTTATTAATGCAAAATGAGTGAAAGCTGTTTTTGGGCCAAATTTCAGGACTCGAAAAAAATTCTTATTTTTTGTTGACTTGTTTTCGCTGTATAATTATCCCGAGCTTCAGGACTTAAGAATTTATTTGAAGTCTTCGAGCGACTGTATGATGTGTGACATTTTCTCCTCTTCTTTCTAGGTCTTCAAGTGTGTTTCGCCTGACCCTCGAGACACCAAACTCGATCACCTTAGGAAAAAATTGCGCTTGGGATGATCGAGCTGACTCATTTGAAGGAGGCTATGATCAAGATGGAATTGGGCTCAGACGACGCCCAAAGGGCTCTCCCTGGTGGATCGCCAAAACTGCCTCCTTCTGGGCGGAGTTGGGGGGCGCTTTTCGGATAATGGACTCCTTCTTTCAGGAAATTATTGTAGAGAAAGAGTTAGAAATATATTGTTTAAATGTGGAGTTCGGAGTGGCGGGATCAACAGCCACGCCTTTTCCCAGTGGTTGGACTTCCGTTCCATGTCCATCTTTGCGAGTTCGGATGGAACAGACAAACCTTGTGGATACTCAGAGCAGGGTAGCTGGGATGTCTAGCCTAGCTTGCACTCGAGAAGGTCAGGATCGGCAGCCTGAGGTACATACCCATCCGTTGGGTTGGAAATGGTCTGCATGAGTCGGAGGGGGAATGCCCTTAGCGAGGATGTTCCCTAGGAAAGGTCATTGATTGTACGAGCTAGAGCGCCTTGATGGTGTCGAATACATAAGTTTGTAGTTGATCACTCGATTTTTCGAGCGTGTAACAGTCGTGAAATAAAACACTTCAAGCTTTCAAGCTTGTATTTATTGTTATGATTGTTTGTTTTGACTCCATCTGGCACAATTTTAGATGAATCTTTTCCTTAATCTAGCTTGACTGAGTTTAGACATTTTGTCTCTTCCTGAAGTCGGTGCTTGTCGACTATCGAGTGTCTTTTTAGAGATTCAAGAAGTTGCAAAAGAAACTTCGAGCGGCATGCCTCTCCCTTGGATTCGTGTTTTCACGAGTTGAAAGCATGGCTTTAAGCCATAGGTTGGACTACTATCTTATCGTTGGGGGATTAACAGGTTGTGGGAGCAGATCTAATGGTAAGCTCTGTTCCGTGGTACTTTTGTGCAAGCTGTTACGGAAGCGCCGAACCAGGGGTTGGACTCCGAACTTGTTTTAGAAGAGTAATGTGTTATGCGTGGATGGATGAACCAAGCAAAATTGAAGTTTTTCGCGAGTGGCTTGGATGATGCGCCGAGTGTAGTGCCCCATATTTGAGAGTATATATGTCACGCTCTGCTGCCCGTTATACGGAAACACAAGCACCTAACTGAGGCCCAGCGAATTATATAAGTATACCAACTCATATCATCCATAAGCTGTACAATACCGGTAGGCTCAACAATACAATAATAATAATCACATGAACAAAAATATAATACAAAAACCAATATTTGGGATACAAAAACTTACAATAATTCCGAGAATGTACAATGCAGCGAATAGTACCAAGATCCTTCCGTATTCCATCATCTGTACCTATATAAACATTAACTCAAAATGAAAAGGAAGGAAACCCATTAGAGCAAGCTACCGGCTGCAAGTAGTGGCAAGGGGTTAAACAATAAAAAGACGATATATCAAGAACAAGAAATTTGAACGATATCGGAGTCAATAAATAACAGGCGATAACATGATTAAGAAAGCAAAGGTTAGTAAACATTATTCGATAATGCAATGATCGATAAACAGTAAATAATAATGTAATGATCGGCAATCAATATTCAATAATCAATGATCGATAGCAAATAAATATTGATCAAAATGCAAGTGTCTATGCTCAGTGTCAATCTTATGTCTATCAGTTTTTTATTAATCTATCTAATGCACGCAATCCTGCGTTCCATACCGCAGGTTCAGATGCATACAATCAAGTGAACGTTTCGACTACAGTGATGAATCTTATAGGTTCACGTACTCGGCAACAGTAATCAATAAACAATAATCAGTAACGGTACAGTACACGATAGTTGGGATACTGTAGTCAGTAATCCGTAATCAATCGATAAAACAGTAATCAATATCAGTAATCAATACGGAAAACATGGGTGGTCCTCTGAGTACAGTCTCCTATAATATCCACTACTAAGTTGTTTCCCTTTTTACCTCAGCTTTTCATTATTTTATTACAATGAATCATGCATATGTAATCAAAGGAATGGTGTCAAGAAATGGTAACAAAGAGGTATTGATGACTGTATAATGAACGGTATGCTGTGCAATTCATTAGATGCAAAGTTTAAACATATTTATCATTAAAACATGACAATACAATTTTGGACAGCAATACATTGCTGTACAAAAACTAACTTTCCCGCTATTATGGGAAAACGAATCATGTTCTGTCATATGTTCTGGAAACTAGACTCCCTGACGGTTCCAACACATATTCAAAAAATACATTTTGACTACATTAACTTTGTCTACTAGTTGATTCTTATGAGTCTACCGTTCAAGAAACAACTCCGTATCAAGTTATTATTTGTATAATCCGACTAAGAACTTAATTAAAATTCATACAAAAATTATAATTTAGTTCCTGACAGTGTTCATTAACATTCCTGGAATATTTAGATCTTAACTCTTACGTTAAACTACTGTTTCAAATAGTTGAACATGACAATATAACTATAAGGCAACGATTCTAGAATTATGACAGTACAGCGGTAGAATCTAAATATTTTACAATCTATAAGTCGGTTTGAGAATCCGTTAGATGCTCTAGAAACTAGAAACACTGTATTACAATTTCTATTTAATAAGTTCTGGATAATAACATCATTAACTTAGCCGAATTCTCATTCCAAGTTGGAGCAAACCGCAGGCTAGAAACATACATGTTGATTTTTACGATTTTTATTTGCAAGCATAAAGTTCTGTTGTTAAAAATGAACATACATCCTCATCTAGAATTCAGTATGGTTTCTATTATTAACATGATGAATATTAGCACTTCAACGATATTAAACTACGAATATAATCATATGATCATATGCAAATACAATTCATTCAAATCACTTCTTTCTTTTATAATTTTGGCTTCTAGTTTGTGTTTGTGTAACGTATGCATATATAGACAGGTTCTCATGGATTCCTATAATTTTTGGATTGATGAAATTCGAGTGAAACGATGAACGATACATGGATTCAAATTCAAACAATATATGACGATAACGATTAGATTAATAACATGGATACAAAGATGAGACTACCTGTGAAGATCAAGAATATGCTTGCACAAGAATAAAAAGATTGTACAAGTGATGCTTGCCATTTGATGACACGAATGCAATAGAACGGAGACGAAACGACGAAGGTGAGCATTCGAGCACACGACAACAAAAACCGGTGAACGGCAACCCGTAATAAGCAGAGACGGCAACAACGGGACGATAGCATGAGCAAGAACGAACACAACAACAACAAGGGTGACTGCACACCGCAGTAACAGCAAGCAACAGCAGCACGGCGGAGAGGTCGGGTGTCTACTTTCTTTTTTTAAAGTATTTCTGAATATGAAAGTTAGCCTACTGTATCTTTTTTATTATCCTTTTGGTGGATTTGGATTTTGATTTATGGTTTGTGAGATATTGCTGTTTTCGTATTGCAGTGTTTATGATTTCAGATTTGCAAAACTGTTGTGTCTTGATGTTTTCTGATTTTACTTGACTACTCTATTTTTTTGGAAAATTATGAAACTTGATTTACTGTTACTACACATATAGAGAAAAAACCCAGATTTTTCGTGGATTTATTTAATGAGTTTTCATGCTGTTTTTCTGACTTTGAATACGATCTTCTGATTTCTGGCTGAACGTATTTTCTGGATTCAAATCAGTTTTGAGTTATATTTTTGTGAAATACTATATGATTTATATATGTTTGCTGGATTCGGCCAGGAGTCTATTTTCTAGAACTTTCGACGGATTCAGGTTTGCATATTTGTAACAACGGGAATCTCAGTTTTACTGCAGTATGGTTTTGCTGCCCTAAACTAGAAATTTGGTTATTTTATCATTTTATGAGTTATCTTGCACCCGTACATGTTTATCTTGCAACTTGAACTTGTCACATGATCATGCCATGTTATCCTTGATATGTTTTGTACACATACATGCTTGTTTGACACTAATAATAAATAATCAAGTCGGGGTTTAAGGGAAAGATCTAATAGTGGATAATTCAGAAATGTGTACTCGGAATGGGATCCACAGATCCTACGTGATTACTTGATACATGATACTTGACACTTGCATGCAAGACACGTGATTACTTGCCACTTGCACAACTTGACACGTGATGCGTGATACATGATACATGATACTTGGAGCTTGGAGCTCGATTACTTGATACTTGTCCCTGAGTACACTGCCCTCTATGGTCCACTATGAAATCTAAAGTAAAACTGTTTGATGTAGAAACCATGTGATAAAAACCCGGGCGTATGAAGTGCTACCTAGATAGTAATAACTACAAGACTTGATACATGACACATTAACATGATACATGCTTACTCGATACTTGACCACATGATACATGATACTTGATAATTGACATCTGATGCATGTTTACATGATACTTGATACTTGTTGCTTATTTACATGATACTTGTTCACTTGACACTTGATTCATGCTACTTGTACTTGTTCACCTTACCATGCTAGTTGTTAGATTTTGCTATCATGCATATTCTATGTTATTAGTTAGTTTTTTCCATGTACTTGTATCCTGCACTACAAGCAGCCCGTAACTTGCATTGACGGAAGTTTGTTTTCTTTTTCCTATCCCTGCAATTGTTAAATTGCAGATTTTGGAGAATAGGTACCAGATGGTGTTGGTGATATGAAATATTAGTGCTGAATTTTGCTATGATTATTTCATGTTGCTTGTTTTGAACAATTGTATCTTGATTACTTGGATTTATTTGTATTTGGGCAATGTAATCCAGGATATTTGACTTATTCAGATCTGGATATATTTGAGATCATAATATTTTGGTTTCAAGTATTCTTGTTGGTATTTTGATTCATATGTGCATGCTTGGTTGATTCTTTTGCTTCCGACTCTGTTATTCTTATGAAATGTTGTAAAGATTCTTGAACAACTTATGGATGAAGAAAATCATTCGCTGGGCTTTTGTCGCGTACCCATATTTCGTATTCTCTTTTTGGGAAACGGGGCGTGACAAGAATTTTAGTGGTATCAGATCACCATGTTTGGCTAATGTATTAGTTACCTAATATATTAGACAAGCTTGGCTCGAACTGGGATCGGCTCAACATTTCACCAACCATGCATACATAAATGAATTATTATCAACCTTGATCTGGATGCTAATTATTTTTGGTTTTGTGCAGACTATGGCTTGTAGAGGTTCTTCTCGTCCCCAGGATGATCTGCCAGGGCTCGAGGCTGTCACCACCGTGCTTGAGCGCTTAATTAATATGCAGCAGAACCACAGTGACTTGGTGATGGCTGCTTTGGAAGCTGCTCGGGTTCCTCTGCTCACTGTACCTATGCAGGCAGCTCTTCCTCCCCGTCCGGGAACAGTCACAGACTTTATTAGGCTGCATCCCGATAGGTTTTCAGGCACTGAAATGCCTTTGGAGGCTGAACAGTGGTTGATTCGGACTGAGCAACTGCTCTTGGCAGCTAGAGTGGTAGATGCAGATAGAGTGGATGTGGTGGCCATCCAGTTGGTGGACTTGGCTCATATTTGGTGGAGGTCCGAGTCCGAAAGGCTCGAACGACCGATCACTTGGGCCACTTTCACTAGGAGCTTCTTGGAGAAGTTCTTTTCTAGCAGCACTAGAGTTGTGATGGAGCAATAATTCTTGGCCCAGAAATAGGTTTGTCGTTATTTCTAGTAATGGATTTTGTTACATATTATCCATGCAATGTTGTAATATGAGACTTTTTTGAAACAGGACTCCAGGTCTGTGAATGAGTACACCGCTGAATTTACTAGACTTAGCCGCTTCGCAGCCGTTCTTGTGGCAAACGAAGAGGATACGACTCTTAGGTTCATTTTGGGGCTTAAGCGAGACATCAAGGTACAGCTTGTCTCTCTTCGCTTGTGTACCCATGCTGAGGCTCTTGAGGCAGCTAGGGCCCAGGAGCAGGCACGCGGTGGTTTGGCTCCTTCTCAGCGGACTGTTCTGCACTCAGTTGCTAGGGTTTTCGAGCTGAGGTTAAGTCTGGGTCCAGAACGGACATGGTTATTCATGCTGATGGATCGCTTCGCTTTGGGTCCAGGTTGTTTGAGGAAGCCCATCAGTCATCCTATTCTATCCATCCCGACGGTACTAAGATATATCGGGATTTGAAGCTTCATTTCTGGTGGCATGGTATGAAGGGAGCTGTAGCTCGGTTTGTTGCTCAGTGTTTGATCTGCCAGCAGGTTAAGGCAGAGCATCAGAGAACAGTTGGACTTCTTCAGCCGCTTCCTATTCTAGAGTGGAAGTGGGAACATATCACTATGGATTTTGTGACCGCTTCTCCGAGGAGTCCTAAGGGTCATAATGCCATTTGGGTGATTGTCGACCGTTTGACGAAGAGTGCTCACTTCATTCCTTTTTGTGTCGGGCAGTCTACTGAGAGCCTTGCTGAGAGGTACAAGCAAGAGATTGTTAGACTTCATGGGATTCCAGTTAGTATTATATCTGATAGGAATATGAGATTCAGATCTCAGTTTTGGGAGAGTCTTCAGAACAGTTGTGGAGTAAATTAAAGTACAGTATAGCTTTTCGTCCCCAGACCGATGGATAGTCAGAGAGGACCATCCAGATTCTTCAGGACATGATGAGGTCCTGTATGCTTCAATTTGGTGGATCATGGGAGGACCATTTGCATCATGTAGAGTTCTCGTACAATAACAACTTTCAAGCCAGTATTAAAGTTGCTCTGTTTGAGGCACTCTATGGGCAAAAGTGCAGATCACCAGTGTGCTGGGATGACATTGGTGAGACAAAGTTGTTAGGTCCGGAGTTGTTCACTAGGACAGTTGATGTGGTGGTTCAGATCAGGAAGCATTTGCAAGCAGCTCAGGATAAGCAGAGGCAATGGGCCGATGTCCATCGGAGAGCTTTGGAGTTTGAGGTTGGTGACCATGTCTTCCTAAAGGTATCACCTTGGCAGGGTGTCATTCGGTTTGGTGCTGGGGGCAAGCTCAGCCCTAAATTTATTGGACCATTTGATATTGTGGAGTGAGTAGGCAAGATGGTCTATCGTCTTGCATTTTTCGCCAGCTTTATCAAGAGTGCACGATGTTTTCCATGTCTCACAACTCAGGAGATATATCCAAGATGAGAGCCATGTGATCGACTATTCTGAGTTGACCGTTCGGCTGGATTTGACTTGTGAGATTCCGCCAGTTGTTATTGTGGATCGGCGGGAGAAAGTGCTTAAGAACAAGGTCATCGAGTTGGTTCGTGTTGCTTGGAATCCTCACTCGCCCGGTGAGTCAACTTGGAAGCTGGAGGAGGAGATTCACCAGAAGTTTCCTCATTTGTTTGAGTAGTTTTTGTTTTGTTCTTTTTGTTTTTTTTTGGGTTATCTTATGTATCTTCTTGTTAGAATTTCAAGGACGAAATTCTCCTTGTTAGGTGGGTAGGATTGTAACCCCTGTTTTTCATTTTGTGTATTTTTGAGTGTATTTTCTTTTTCCTTGTATTTGATTCCGTTGTATCTCTTTTGGACCGTATATTGGAGTTTATTTTCAATATATATTCTTTTTATTATTCTTGTCTTCTTTTATTTGGATTTTTGATTCTTTGTCCGTCTCTTGTTTCGTTTCATTTGATCGAGCTATTATTATCCTCTCTATTTTATTTGTTCACACGCTATATTATTTTTCTATTATTATGTTCATTTTGCGCTATCTATATTTTTGCTTGAATCTCTAATACCCATTTTAATTCCCTAACTATCCACTAAACCACTATTATCCACTTAACCATTACCCTATATACTAAACCCAAGCTCCACTTATTCAACTACCCAAACCCGCATGCCCAACCTGGCCCGCTGCTCCCCTATGCTACTGTTCCGCCGCCCTACCTCTCAACCCTAAACCCAACTATTTAAAACCCATGCAAGCTCTGTTTCCCCTTCCTTTCCGCCGCTCTCTTGCACTCCCGACTGCCTGCCCTATTCCGAAGCCCTTGCTCTCCCGTCATCCTCTCCCGCTTGCCTCCGACAGCCACAACCCCATCTCCCTCTCTCTCTCGTTGCTGTCTTTTCCGTCGTCTCTTTCCCTCGCGTGTGCTTCCTCGGCGACGACAGCAACAGCACGACCGTGCTGTGCTTGCCCTGCCGGTGCTCAAGGAGTGAGCAGTCACCGCAGATAGCAGCAACTGCACCGAAGTGTAGTCCCCCTCCTCGGCCTCCCGTCGTGCTGCCTGTGCACTGGCAGCCATTGCCGTCGCAGTCCCATCCATCGTCTCTTCCTCTTGCTCTCTCTTGTTGTTGCTTGTGCGTGAGAGTGCTTGTGTTGGGTGTTCGTGATCCTTCACCATGCTATCTGTTGATTCTTAGTTTTGATGACTACAACACAATGCAAAGTTATAATACCACCTATATATATTGCAGGATGTATCAAAGACAAATACCCAGGTGCAATACACAAAGGCAAAATTGATCTAATGAAGCTTTCAAAAGAATCGATCAAACTACAAAGACCTGGGTTCAAGTGACTTTTGATCAAGCAAGCTTCAAAACATAAAGACAATTGCTTAAGCTCAAGACAAAGACTCAAGTTCAAGACAAGACTCAAGTACTTTAGATGTTTTGTATTAAATGTCTTGTAACAGTTGTAATTTTTATTCTTTGAGTCTTAGAATGTTGTAATAGCCTTGTCACACACACTCACACATATCTTTTAATAATTGAGTGTTTTACAAAAGTTAAAAGGTCGAAACAAGCTTGAATAAGATCAGCTGTTGAGTACCAGTCGATCATTCTTCGGAACCAGTCAACTATCTTAGTACGAAACTGTCTGAACTGATACAAGCTCTGACCAGTCGACTCATTATGGCAACCCAGTCGAATGTTCAAGCTTTTTCGACAGTTTTCTATTTTTAAAACTTGTTTTTTAAATTCAAAACCTTTATTTCTGTTGGTGCAACTATTTCTCAACGTCCAGTGATTCTAACTCTATAAATAGAGTGTAGAAATCACTTGGTAAAGGTTACTCATCTTCAACAAGCTTTCAAGTCTTTATTTTTCAAAAAGAGAACAAAAGTTTCAAAGCATAAAAATTCTCTAAGTCTTGGTACTATGAAAATCAGTCTAGTATAACATCGAATTCGTTTTAGACTGATTTCAGAAGTTGACCTATTAGCCACTATACAAAATCACAAATCACAAACATGGCTATAGGTTATTGTAACTCTTTTGTTGTTGTTTTCACTCTTGGGTTGTGAGAGTGGTCCTCTCGGTTGAAGAGTAGGGATCTTGGTTGTAGAGTCGGATTTTCACTCTAGGGTGTAGAGTGGGTTTGCTCTCTCTAGTCGTGAGAGAGGTCTACGGGTTTGACATAGTTGTTCTCAAAACACCGTAGGGTATTCTTGTACTTTTTCAAGAATAGTGAAAAATCTCAGGTGGGTTGCTTGGAGACTGGATGTAGGTCGGGATGACCAAACCAGGATACATCGCTGTGTTCTCTATGGTTGACTCTCTCTGTTGTTGTATTTTCTTCACTTGCAATTTCAATTTTGTTAAGTTTTAGTTCAAAAACTTATCTGGAAAGTTGACTGGTTTCCGCTATAAGTCGACTGGTCAGACTAGTAACTCTCAGTAAAATATTCTTCTAATCTGACGCTTCAGTCGACTGGATATCTCTTTTCAGTCGACTTAACAAAACTAAAAGTTCAATTTCGTAATTAATTTTTATACAACACTATTCACTCCCCCTCTACTGTTATTTGCCTTGCCTACAGGATCCAACACTTGGTATCAGAGCCTAGTTGAGTGCAGTGGCAACTACTTCTAATACAAGCCAATACCATGAAGGCCAATCCACACAAAGGCCACCCCTATTCGACGAAACCAATTACAACTATTGGAAGTGTAGAATGAAGATCTACCGTTAATCCATCAACTATGAGATTTAAAACATGACGGAGAAAGAGTACACCGCTCCTACAATTCCTTATGCACAATGGAACGATGAAATGAAGAGCAACACAATGAACAATGCAAAGGCGATGAATGCTCTATTCTGTGCTCTTACCAAAGAGGAGTTTAATCGTGTGTCTAATGCAACAACGGCGTATCAAATTTGGCATACACTAGAGGTAGCACCCCTCCTCGGCCTCCCATTGTGTTGCCTGTGCACCGGCAGCCATTGCCGTCGCAGTCCCGTCCATCGTCTCTTCCTCTTGCTCTCTCTCGTTGTTGCTTGTGCATGAGAGTGCTTGTGTTGGGTGTTCGTGATCCTTCACCGTGCTATCGTGGTTGTGTAGTTCTCGTTCTTGGTTTGTGGTGATTTGTGTTCGTCGTTCGATCATGTTCGTTGGTCGGGAATCCGTACCCGTTATTCTTGCTTGGAGTCGTTTTCGTCATCGATTAAGGCAAGTAACTTGTATTAAATATCCTTTGCAAATACAAGTACTAAATACCGCTTGTAGTGTAGTTGGGTTCTAGAGACAATTTGTGTGTGAATCTCTTTGTTGATATTGTCTCCATAGTGATGATTTGGCCATAGTTGCCTCATGACATACATGACATGATATAACCTATGATTGATCACTTCTTGTTGTATATGTGCGTGTTATTCATATGTTATCATGTGCTCGTTCGTGTTATTCGTGCTATACTTGTTGTGGACTTGTGAAATACTCTATAAAATGTTTCTTGGACATTTAGTATACTCTATATTATGTTTGGTTGTGTTTTGGATGAGCTCTATGTGAACTAGTGGATTTTGTGCACATGAGATATTTTCAGTTTTACTGACTTTTCTGTTTTGATCAGTATTTTAGACCCTATTAAGGTCAGTATTTAAAAATATTTTGGGAATATGATTTGTAGTGAATTCTGTCTATTTTCCAACCCTTTTGACATATCTCAGTTTCGATTTACGGTTTGTGAGTTATGCCTATTTTACTACATTAGTGTCGAAAGATTTCCAGATTCTGTTTTCTATGTATTCTGAAGAGTAATCTATTTTTATTTTGGTGTTAAAATTATTATTTTGATATGAAATTTTGCTCAGTACTTCTAGACTTGATTGGGGTTTACCCAGAATTTTGGTGGATTTATTTGAGATGTTTTACAAACTTTTCATGCTTGCAAATAAAGATTTTATATTCAGAATTTTCTTACTGTTCAGTAAAGAACTTGATTTTCGACCTATTTCTACTTGCTGTTACTAAAATATTTATGAATATAAAAGTTAGCCTACTGTATCTATTTTATTACCCTTTTGGCAGATTTAGATTTCCATTTATGGTTTGTGAGATATTGCTGTTTTCATATTGCAGTGTTTGTGATTTCAGATTTGCAAAACTGTTGTGTCTTGATATTTTCTAATTTTGCTTGTGGTTTTCTGTTACTGAACATATAGTGGAATATCCCAGATTTTTCGTGGATTTATTTAATGAGTTTTCATGCAATTTTTCTGACTTTAAATATGATTTTCTGAATTCTGGCTGAACGTATTTTCTGGATTCAAATCAGTTTTGAGTTATATTTTTGTGAAATACTATATGAATTATATATGTTAGCTGGATTCGGCCGGGAGTTTATTTTCTAGACCTTTCGACAGATTTAGGTTTGCATGTTTGTGACAACGGGAATCCGAGTTTTACTGCAGTATGGTCTTGCTGTCCTGAACTAGAAATTTGGTTATTTTATCCTTTTATGAGTTATCTTACACCCGTACATGTTTGTCTTGCAACTTGAACTTATCACATGATCATGCCATGTTATCCTTGATATGTTTTGCACCCATACATGTTGTTTGACACTAATAATAAATAATCAAGCCAGGGTTTAAGGGAAAGATCTAATAGTGGATAATTCAGAAATGTGTACTCGAAAGGGGATCCACAGAACCTACGTGATTACTTGATACATGATACTTGACACGTGATTACTTGACACTTGTTATCATGTTATTACATTATCTTGTCATGGAAGGTGGCGAAATACTTGGGACTTTGTTATCATGTTATCACGTTATCTTGTTATCATGTTATCTTGTTATCTTGTTACACCGAGTACACGCCCTGTATATCCTACCACTATGTTTTAAACAAACGCTATTTTGCGTGCACCGAACCTGTGGTATGGGAAAAGTAGTACGTGCACTAGATAGGGTAATAAAATGCTAATAAACCTAAGTTCACTTGACCATTGTTTATTGACATTGTTATTGCTTTTGGACTTTGTTCTTACTTCGTATTCCTTGATGTACCATGTTTCCTTTATTCTTTGCTTTTTACTACTTGCTGTCCGTACTTGCTCTAACGGACATTTTTCCCCACTCTAGTTGGTCCAACCAAAGGTGCACAAGGAGAATTGTCAGATGGCATTGGTGAGCAGTTCTTCTAGGATTGGAGCAGGAGCTGCTTGGAAATAAATTCGTTCTTCCATGTTATTTTTATATCGCATTGTTACTTTTGTCGAACTTTGTATCCCGGGCTTTGTTGACCCGTATTTGTTGTTTATTTTAAGTTGTTAGTTATTATGTTGGACTTTGCATGTTTTATCTCAGTATTTGTTTATGTGATTATGTTTTTCTGCGTGGTTGTAATTATTTTTTTTATGTTGTTGAGTTAAGACTGGTACAGCTTATAGATGATGTTAAAATCATTTGCTGGGTCTTCGTCACAGACTTGTATTCCCGTATTTTGGGAAGCGGGACGTGACAACACTGGTCTAGGTTATTATTAGAACTGATCTCTCTCTCCCTCTCTCCTCTCTCTCTCTCTCTCTCTCTCTCTCTCTCTCTCTCTTTCCCTCTCTATATCCCCCCTCTTCTCTACAAACTAAAACTAAGTTTTGTTAGTCCTAATTTCTCTCTCTCTCTATCTTCTCTACAAATTAACATTAAGTCAGGTTAGTACTTTTTATGAAGCCAACAACGGTTTCCTAGATTGACTTAGGTTTGATTGTTGTTTTGTTTGTTTGTTTGTTTGTTTGTTTCGTATTTTTGGTTTTTTTTTTAAAATTTAATTAATTTTTTGTCGTCTTGTTTGATTGTTGTTGTTGTTTTTTGTTTGTTATTTGTTTGTTTTTATAAAAGAATATGTCGGGAAGCAATGGTGCTAGTGGTAGTGGGTCATCTACTGCTAGCTCCACTAGTAGATTTTGTTAAGTGAAAAATTGGACAATAAATGTCCCGTTTGGTCCTATGTTACTATAATAGAAGTTAGACAAGGTGCTGGGAGAAAACAAAATATGGAAGTGCAATTTCTGCCAAAAAATATTTTTTGGGATCATACTCTATGGTCAAAATACTTTTGTTAAAGAATGTAGGGACTGATATTGCTGCATGTACCAAAATTACAATTGAATATATATTAGAACTTAAAAGAGTTATGCAACAATCTGAAGATAGGCAACAGTCAAAAAATCTCATAGTCCCAATGCCAGGTAGTTCTTCTAATATTCCTCCTATCTCTTCATACTTTTGAAAACATGGGGGGGGGGGGGGGGACTACCTGCTCCCTGTTCCCTCTTGAATCGAATTTTACCAACTAACGGGAATAGGGCTCCGTACACTCATGTGTCCTTGAGGGCAGAGTGATCTTAGGGTCATTTGCCTGCAAGGGAAAATCTCCTACGACTTCCTTGATGCTCCGAATGGGGACCTCCACTTCTGGATCAATTCTGCTCGATATTGTAGCGCCCTGATTTTCTTAAAAAGGAACTCGGAACACAAGCCAAAATCTTACTTCAAATGAGTCAATAACATAGAATAATAACACCAAATTAAAAACTTTTATTGCCACAAATTATATTACAATGTCCAATGATTACAACAATTACAATGAATTGATATATCATGATTATACAATAAAATAGGATAAAAAGTTTCACTTGGATGCTTTCCACTGCTCGAGTCTTCCCGCAGTCGTCACGATCAGGTAGTCCTGCAAACTCACCAAATTGTGGACACGTCAGTTGAATACAACTAACGCAATGCTATAATACATCGATCCTTGCTATGCTAAAATATAGCAATTCCAAACATCAACAACCAAAATTTGATGCAAAAGGAAAAGTGATGTCAAACAAAGAGTCGGTGTATGCCTTGGCCTAAATCTAATGCACACGAGTAGCTTGTTGTTTTGTTCTTTCTTTTCTTTTTGGGGTTACCTTATGAACTTCTTGTTTTCTTGATTGGAGAGATATGCATCCCATACTACACATTCCCCAACCAAACGACGTTCTTCAATTGATGGAGTTAGATCCCCCGCTATGCACCTTACTCTTGTGCTCATTCCTGCCTTTGGTACTCTAGTGATGATGAGGTTGCTGTTGCCCAGCTTATTCTAGTCGCTGTCATGCCAGTTGTATCCAATCCTCGTGTTTTATCCACTGTGCCCAGGGTTGCAGTCGCACGGCTTACTCCGTTGCGGCTAAAACCCATAGTAGGTCGTGGTAATTTTGCATCCTTGGACCTCACCAAAACTGATGTACAGAAACTACGGCTCCCCACCGAGAACGTTATTTTAGAGTCGCAAAGAGTTTACTCACATGGCAGTCTCTAAGTTCTCTACTCGCATTGATCACATAGGACCTGCTAGATGTTAGGGTTTCCCCAACTCTCCTCTGCACTTGTTCTTACACTAGATCAGAACTTGCAGTCGAGATGACGTCACCACTCCAAACCTCTTCAAAGATTGTTATGAACATGAAGGCACTCACGCCGAAGACAATAGAGCTCCAAAGAGTTCACTTACATGGCAGTCCCTATGTCCCTTGTCTGCATTAAACAAACCTAGGATTCGGCTAGACGTGAAGAAACCACGCGCCCCCCTGACTGGCGAACAAAACACCCACTAGTGCCTGTCCTTATATTCAACAACGACTCGAACTAATCCTACAACACCACAAAACCAAGGTACAAGTGCTAACCCACTTTAGGACCCAAATTAAGAATAAGGTTAGTTAAATGATTACTAGCTTTTTATCTGCTTATCTGATTATCTAAATTTCAAGACTTTAATCAATCTCTAATCATCTTTCATTATCTCATTAGATATATGAATTATTAGGCGAGTCTAGGTCTATTTCATTTGAACAAATTCTCTTAGTTAGGCGATCTATCAAGTATATCCAAGCCCTAACTTAGTAAACAATTTTATTTATTACGAACAACAAGTTAAGTTCTACTTGTAGACTCTTTTCTAGTTAATTACCTTTTTCAATATTAGGAATTAACCCATCCCACAGTAGGACTCAATCTAGCCTTCTAATTCAGCCAAAGGGTTGGTCCACCTCGACTCACACTCTGTAGATCGCTGCAACCACCATCTATGCTTGGAGTTTGATCGCAACCTTGGTCCGACCAAACACGTCGCTCTCGCTAACCTTCACGCTCCACGGTCCTCGACAAGAGGTAGCACCAAACACAACCATGGAATCCTTCCATGAACGGCGAGTACATCGGCGCACGAGTCATCTCCAACCCGTTCGATTCGACACGGGTTCCTATTCTACCCGTTTAGATATGCCAACATGTCTTAGTACTAAAGTCTCAAACTCAACCAATGTAGCCCAGCAATGGTACACTACCCTAGGAATAAATCCTACACCATATATACCGTAAAAGATTGCTAAAAAGCTTTAAAAATGGAAAATCACATTTCCAACAGCAAGCATACAATTGACATTCATGCCGAAATGGGGTCGTTCCCGGTCCCGTTTCATTGAAGAAACACGATCGGGTGCTCCTCATGCTTCTACTCAAACTAGACAACAAGCACAATCACAAATTGGGCATGAATCTCATCCAAAAGTGATTAACAACAATACATAAACATCCATTACAATTTTTACTTCAAAACAGTGAACAAACATATCTATATTGTAGGTCTACAAGCACACATGAGCTACTCATAACATGAAACTTTAGATAATTTAAGTCCTAACTCATTCCCACATCCACAACATGATTTATGACCCACAACAGCAACTTAAAACTTAGATTTTATAAGTTCAAACTCAATCTCTTAGGCATAGTGAAAACAGTGAGCTTTAAGAATCTGTGTGTTTTAGTTATCACTTGCAAAATTCATTATAAATTCATGTACTGATCTAAATCATGAGTTCTTAGACATTACAAAAATATCTCTGTGGCTACTGCAACTTTCTAGTTAGATACATTTTCATATTAAGTCCTTTAAGTGGTCAAATAAGTCATTCTTTAGCATGCATGCAATAATTTCCAGAACAGAGCAACAACTAATCAGTGCTAACATAAAATTACTTTTAAAATATCAAATGATCTCTAAACTTCATGAAATTTGAAACATTGGTTCTTCATATATGATAACAGAATATATTTAACTTTTAAGTGATTCTACAAAGTAATTTTCAAGTTATGACTACTTTAAGATTAACTAAAAACAGAACAGATTATCTTCACTCTGTCTTTTCTCTTAAAAAACAGTCAACGGTTTCAGATTTTATAAAAAATAGCAAACGATTTCCAAAAATTATAAAATTTTAAATTCAAGCACTTAACACATATTAGAAGCACATACTAAAATTTAAGCAATAGATCTCAAGTGGTTACAGAGTTATGAGCTTTGGAAAATCATAGTCAGAACCTAAGATAGATCTGTTTTCTGCACAGTCAATTTTCAAGTTCGTATTTAATTAAAATAGCAAATAGATTCCAAAAATTATGAAATTTAGAAGGAAGGTGTATAACATGCATAAGATTCTTTGTTTAAAATTTCAACTTCAAAGTCTAAGTATTTTTCAAGTTATAGCATGCAGACCTAACACACTTTTCTGTTTAGCTTTTTACTGGATTTTTATTTAGTCTTTTATTAATATAATTAGCATGCAAAAAATTTTATCACTCAATCACACACTTCGTGACCTACACATTCTGTCAAAGACCACATCAAGATTTCTCCACATAAACTTAAACACCACGAAGGCTTAGAAATACACAACTTAGCTGAGAGTCCGCCCTTCCGCTCCTAGTGTTTCTTATCCCGGTTCGTTATCTGCTAAAATTGTACACAAGAACACCTTCAAGCTCCACATAGTTTGCTCTTCTCCTCCTCTCTCCTTGCTCCTTGCTCTTTCCCTTCTTGCTCCTCGCCTTGGCTCTCCTTCTCTTTGACTCCACCTTCTTAAATCATTAGCTTAAGGTAGAAATGAAGTGATTGAAGTAGGTTTAGGTGTCGGAAAAATTTTTAAGTGTAGGAGAATGAGGAAAAATAAGCTAGTGCAAAAGAGAGAGGATTAAATATAAGAGGCTTCATGATGGGGGAGAGGGTTGAATGTGAGAGTGAACAAAGATGCTTAGGGTTCTACAAGATGCTCTTGGAAACTCTCACACCCATCATGATAACCATTCAAAAATCGAAACTCTAGTTCTCCTCCCTCCAAGCCCATAATTTTGCAATATTATATTCATATATGTGTACATAGTGTAATGTATAGTATACTATATATATATATATATATATATATATATATATATATATATATATATATATATATATAGGGAAGTCTTCCGTTGTGCACCACCTATGGTGAACACGGCGTGTGCACTCGGCCTTCCCACCTTCGTATCGACGATCCGAACCGTTCACATTGATCAACACATCTAAATTAGTCTAACTATGTAAAATCAAATCATTTGAAATTCATTTCCCCATCCATTGAAGTGTTACAAAATTGTATAGCTGAAAATCATTGTTTTTTATAGTCACGTGATGGATGGACAAATGAATTTCAAATGATTTGATTTTACATATTTAGACTAATTTATATGTGTAGATCAATGTGAACGGTTCGGATCGTCGATACGAAGGCGGGAAGGCCGAGTGCACACGGAGGGGTGGTGCACAATGGAAGATTTTCCTCTCTCTCTCTCTCTCTCTATATATATATATATATATATATATATATATATATATATATATATATATATGTATGTATGTATATATATATATACAATGTGTACATGGCATGTTAGGCTCGTAGAATCAAATTGGTCATGGCTAGAGCCCAAATGTCCAACCATGTTTAGTTTGGTTAACTGACACATACACTCAAGTTGATGCACCAAAAAAAAGAACAAATTTGTACAAACAAATTGTAGCACACTCAAAATTAAAATTTAAGACAAAATTTTATAAACAAAAACAATCATATTCATATATTATTATACAAATAATTGTCAATTAATTATACATTTCATCTTCAATTATAATTGAGACAAGTATATCCTAACTCTGGTTCTACAATTACACCTTTGTTGAGTTCGAAACATATCGAATAATAATATGTTTCAATACTTGATCAATTAAAATTGAAAAATTTTCATTAATACGTGCAACTATCAATCGTGCACGGATTAAAATACAAAATAGATATATACTATTTTGCGGGGTCTTACAGATATGGTAGCCGAGGTCTTCCTCCTGGTGTCGATTGTTAAGAACATGTTGGAGGACCGAATGTCCGGATGGTCCCCCCATACGACCTGCGGAGAGAGGGACAACGTGGACATGTCCTTGACCCTCAGGAGGGGGTGATCCTGTTCGGGGTCCCGAACGTTGCCCTTGAGACCCATGAGTGACAACCCTGCTGAGGGAGGGGGAGATGAATCAGCCTGGTGACTTGGGGTTGTCGTCCCCCTTGCTTTCGGGGACATGGTTAGAAGTGGCTTCTGACCGAGCGCTGGATATATGCTTTCCTACAAATGGTGCCAATCTGACGCTGCTTTTTCTATATGAGAGCAACTATATGATGAGTTCTTGATATAAAGAGAAAGTTTAGATCTCACTCGTTGATTATATTTGATGTGAGGTTGAAATTTGTCATTGGATTGGGAATGGATGGCTGAGATACCGTCGAAAACCTGCAAAAAAACTTGAAACACCGAGAGTTCCCGGCGATAAGCCCTCCGATGATCAAGTCCGCAACTCAGAGTATTAACTGGGCGTTAGTGGACAAAGACTTATTACCTCATAATGGTGGGGGAGGGGCCATATTTTAGGCCTGGGATGGAGCAGTTTTAGGACAAAAAAATTTAGGAGATTCCTCAAATCAAGGAATCAAATCAGTTATTATCTTCTTATTTTAGGGGATGAGATTGCCATCCATGATTGGTTGGTTGGTTAATCTCCCATGTTTGGGCTGCGATTCAGCCTCATTCATGGACTGAGCTGAGATGGTTGGCCCGAGGTAACCCAAGTTCTTACAGTGGGGGTGTCAATGATGTGAAGTTACCATTTTGCCCTTAGAAACTCTGAGATTCGAGCTGGATTCCTACTGCCCCGATCAACTATAATTTTTACCAACATCATAGCTTAAAAAGGGAGAAGATGAAAGCATTGTTCCAACCTAAACCATTAGGCTGAAGCAAATTCACAAACTAAGATATTTTAGTATTTCAATTAGATGGTTTTATTTCTAAAAAAAAGTGGTTTCTAAATCCATCTAAGCAAAGGAGGAACCCAACTATGCCTGAAAATGTCTATGTGAGTTCATGTAACAACCTTCCAGAGAGAATTACCTTGGAGGATGAGACATATATGTAAGATACTTCTCCAACTAAGGGATTTTTAGGTTTGAGAGTAGCTTCTGCTAGATCGATAAGATAAAATTATTTTGGCATTCAACATGTTACTAAGAAGCACGGATACTCCCCCGAGGGTATGTACCAGCGTATTCTAGGACGTATCCGGTGGGATATGCGTCAGATACGCATTATATACATCATGGACATGAATCCCATAATTTAAATAAAAAACAAATAGGAAAAAAAAACATGGTCAAATACGTTTTGGATACGCTATGACACGTTTTGGATACGTGTGGGATACGTTTTGGATACGCGCGGGTTTTTTTTTTTTTTTTTTTTTTCAGCCCAAAACAGAAAGGCCCAAGTCCAATCCATCTCCAACAAGTTTGGACCCAGTTCAACATTACCACCCGACCCGCTTCCGACCTGCTTACCCTCTGCTACTTGTATATAATAATTAATATCTAAACTAAACCCCAAGTCATCCCTACAAACAATACCCCCCCAAAAAAATTCAAAATCAAACCACCCCCAAAAATCCAAAATTAAGAATACACTCAAACTATGACCTCGATCTTCCAAGATCGAGGACATGACCGTCTACTTCCTCTACACTCACATCTACCCCGTATCCCTCCTTTCCTCTCTTCTTTTCCCAAATTTCCCAAATTTCCCAAATCCTACATCGATTCGCCGAAATTTCTCAAACCTTAGATCAATTCCTCTGTAGTCGACGGCGCCAGAGGTCGATTTCTTCCCCCTACAATGAAAAATTGTTTGATTGCGATGCCATGGTGATCAATTTCCACCAATGATTGGTTTGCAGTGATCAATTTCTCTCATACTTTCTTGATTTCTCTTCGATTTTTCAGCGCTAACACCAACACTAGTCTAGGTTATTATTTGTACTGATCTCTCTGTCTCTCTTTGTCTCACTCTCTCTCTTCTGCTTTGCAAACTAAAAATAAGTTATGTTAGTCCTGATTTCTCTCTCTCTATCTTCTTTACAAATTAACATTAAGTTATGTTAGTACTTATTCTGAAGCCAACAACGTTCATAAGATAAAATTATTTGGCATTCAACATGTTACTAAGAAGCACGGATACTCCCCCGAGGGTATGTACCAGCGTATTCTAGGACGTATCCGGTGGGATATGCGTCAGATACGCATTATATACATCATGGACATGAATCCCATAATTTAAATAAAAAACAAATAGGAAAAAAAAACATGGTCAAATACGTTTTGGATACGCTATGACACGTTTTGGATACGTGTGGGATACGTTTTGGATACGCGCGGGTTTTTTTTTTATATTTTTTTTTCAGCCCAAAACAGAAAGGCCCAAGTCCAATCCATCTCCAACAAGTTTGGACCCAGTTCAACATTACCACCCGACCCGCTTCCGACCTGCTTACCCTCTGCTACTTGTATATAATAATTAATATCTAAACTAAACCCCAAGTCATCCCTACAAACAATACCCCCCCAAAAAAATTCAAAATCAAACCACCCCCAAAAATCCAAAATTAAGAATACACTCAAACTATGACCTCGATCTTGGAAGATCGAGGACATGACCGTCTACTTCCTCTACACTCACATCTACCCCGTATCCCTCCTTTCCTCTCTTCTTTTCCCAAATTTCCCAAATTTCCCAAATCCTACATCGATTCGCCGAAATTTCTCAAACCTTAGATCAATTCCTCTGTAGTCGACGGCGCCAGAGGTCGATTTCTTCCCCCTACAATGAAAAATTGTTTGATTGCGATGCCATGGTGATCAATTTCCACCAATGATTGGTTTGCAGTGATCAATTTCTCTCATACTTTCTTGATTTCTCTTCGATTTTTCAGCGCTAACACCAACACTAGTCTAGGTTATTATTTGTACTGATCTCTCTGTCTCTCTTTGTCTCACTCTCTCTCTTCTGCTTTGCAAACTAAAAATAAGTTATGTTAGTCCTGATTTCTCTCTCTCTATCTTCTTTACAAATTAACATTAAGTTATGTTAGTACTTATTCTGAAGCCAACAACGATTGACTAGGTTGACTTAGGTTTGATTGTTGTTTTGTTTGTTTGTTTGTTTCGTTTTTTGTGTGTTTTTTTATAACTTTAACTAATTTTTTATCGTCTGGTTTGATTGTTGTTGTCTTTTTGTTTGTTATTTATTTGTTTTTCTAAAGGAATATGTTGGAAAGCAGTGGTGCTAGTGGTAGTGGGTCATCTACTGCTAGTTCCACTAGTAGATTTTGTTCAAGTGACAAATTGGACAATAAATGTCCCTTTTGGTCCTATGTTTTACTATAATAGAAGTTAGACAAGGTGGGGGAGGAAACAAAATATGGAAGTGCAATTTCTGCCAAAAAATATTTTTTGAGATCATACTCTATGGTCAAAATACTTTTGTTAAAGACTATAGGGACTGATATTGTAGCATGTACCAAAGTTACAACTGAATATCTATTAGAACTTAAACGAGTTATGCAACAATCTGAAGATTGGCAAAAGTAAAAAAATCTCATAGTCCCATTGCCGGGATGTTCTTCTAATATTCCTCCTATCTCTTTGTAACACCCTAGAATTTTAAATAGTATTTTGGAATTTATAAATGAATTAAAATAATTTTTTGTGATTTAATAAATATTTTTCTGAAAATTTTCTTTTTGCACGTGCAAAACACGCGCTAATATTTTTCTTGGGAAACACAAAGTCAGAAAATCTATTTAAAAAATTTAATATTTATTAGTGGGTATTAATTATAAATTTATTGGATTTTTATGAATATTTATGACATATTTGCAAATACTAAAAAATGAAGGACTTTTATGCAAAATTGCCACTTGGAGTAAAAACATCAGATTTCGGTTTTCTGGGCTATACATATTGGTCGGACAAATCAGGAGAGTGAGGGGATTTAATTTAATTTAATTTTAAATTTATTTGATTAACTAATAATTGAAAGAATCCATATATGTAAATAAATATATTTTTTTAGAAGTATTTTTGTAAACTTTGTGAAACCCTAGATGACCAAATTTCGATCTATATTATGGGCAACAGCCGCTATTCTCTGTTGAGAAACCTAAAATCTATTTTCTCATTATTTTCTTGGAATTTAAAGCTTGGATCTTGGACTTTTGCAAGGAGAAGGAAGGGGCTTTTCTTTACTATTACTATTGTGCTTCAAATTAGTCTTCTTTGAGGTGGGTGATGCTTTCTTACCTCTTATTTTCTATATGATTGTAAATTGTTCAAGTAGAATACATGATTAGAAGTTGTATAATTATGAGATATGATGTGTGAATACAGAATTTTAATGAATGAATAACTAATCAACATCCTTCATGAAGAAATATGAATTAATGAGTAATTTTCCATGCCTAGATAGTTATGTATAAATACACAAGATTTTCACTTTCTTAAGCCATGCTTGAATAATCATGTTTGAATTTGATGTGTATGAGATTTGTAGAATTAACATCTAATTAGTGTAGATATAAACATTACTTGTGTAAGAAGTTCTTGATTTGTGGATTCACATCATGTATATATAAGATGCAATTGAATAGTAATGTCATACATGCACATGGATGAACAAAGAACCATTAGCTGCTGTTTTCCCTATGTATTTACTGCTTTGGGGTTGAAGATGAAGAATTTATTATTGCTTTGGATTTAAATTGAATGGGAGATCAAATAACTAAATGTTGAGTTGGATGGATTGAGATATTTTGAACAACGAATGTATAATTCAAGAGTAATCTCAGTTTTAAACATGTTTAAGTGTTATATTCTATATGAGAAGAGGTCTTGACTGTATTTTGTGGTTTTCAAGTAATTATATGATTTTTTTTAAAAACATCTTCTTATCAAGTTATGACTTTAAAATTTGGATTTTTGTGAAATTCATGAGGATTTGATTTGATGCATGAACTGTGTTATTTTTGCCCAAGATGCACTTGTTGTATCCCAGATTTTCATCGTTTGGAATTGTGTATTCGAAGTTTTTTAACATGTATCAGTTTTGAGAGAAACTTTGAAGTTCTTGGCTGATTGCAGACTGCGCGGTCGACTGTAGTTCATTTGAACGTGCGGGTGCAGTCGACTGTCACGCTAGGCTGTCGCCATCTCTTTGTGCTAGCGGTCGACTGTAGTATTTTCTGTAGTAACCGCCAGTCAACTCCTAGGGTTTAAAATTGTGGATTTTAATTGAGTGTTGTTGGTCGACCGCAACTTTCACAACTGTGTATGACAGTCGTCCGTCATGCCCTATTTTGCTGTAAACTTTTTATTTCTTGAACGATTGTTTCTTCGAATTTGCAAAGATAACTTCTCTGTTTTTTTTTCAATGCGATTTAGTTCAGATTACGCCACTTTTAGAGAGTGTGAATTCTAAAGTTTTAATGGAGTTTAAGTTCTATTTTTGTGCTTTAGAAAGTGAATGTTTCGTAATTTCCAAAGGTATTATATTGGATTTATTCTACGTAGTTTTGAGAGTATAAGATCTCAGTTTTGTTCATACTTTGTTTCAGTTCTGACGAATTATACAGTTGTACTTTGAAAGTATTTGGTTTTTATTGACTATTGGATTTGAGGGAAACCTCGTTGTGAGTCGACTTATTTGGATTAATGAGATACCAATAAATATTGAGATGATGTTTTTGAGTTTTGTGGCTCTAGAGGTTGAGTGGGCCCCTAACATGCCGGCTGTTGAGACTTTGTGGATATTTTGGACCAGTGGGGTCTTGTTGTTGAGTTAGTTGAATTAAGTCCGGCAGTGTACACAACTCTAGGGGAAATTGTGACTTAACTAACAATAATAAACCTAAGGACATGCACTAGTTGGAGTTGTGATGAAATAAAAGCAAACATAGGTAGGGGGCCTCATATGACCGGACTGTGGAAGATAGTCTCAAGAATTATCGGGGTGTGATCATGGACGGTGTGGGATGATTCTTCGGGATTACCGGGGGTCGAGGCGACGCTCATGGGATATTTGTGTGATGATGTACCATTGGCGGATGGTGTGAGTTTCAATTTTCAGAATTATCGGGGTGTGAGGGTGTGTACCTAATATCACGGACGATGGGAAAGTTGATTCTCAGGGATTACCGGGGCATGGCACTAGATACTCACAGAATACTCTAAATCTTAAAATAATCATTGTAGTAGGATTAGTTGCATAACGAGCGATTAAACCATATAAAGTGGAGAACGATAAGGGCTTGCACCGGACCTATATAGAATGTGATGCATAGAATCCGAAAAGTATGCATTAACAATCATCATATGCATTTGTGGTTTTCTTGACTTGTTTTATGCATGCTTGTTTTCTGTTTCTTACACTTGACACTTAGCCTAAGTTCACTTGATGTTTTATATTTCATTTATTGTTGTTTTATGTTCCATCTATTATTGCCCTGTCGTTCATATTTTACTATTATTATTATTGTCGTGTATAAATTATTATTGTTTGTGATTGCGAGGCTGGAAAGTATCACTATTACTATATTTGACGTCAGTTGCATTTAACTAACGAGCCCTCTTTCCATTCAGAATTTTGCAGGTTTACAATTACTGGTAAAGTTGAATTAAGAAAGAGCTTGGAGTTAACTGAAAATTGTAATTTATCATGTTGTAAAAAGTTATAATTTAAAGTGTTTGAATTCCGCTGTGTTGTAAAGAGTTGATGTGATAAAAATTATTTTTCCATGCATTTTGTACTATGTTTATAATTGCAATTGAAGTTGATGTTGGGAATTGTGCCACTTATTTCTAATTTTATTAATTGAAAATTTGGGGCGCTACACTCTTCATTCGGGGCCGCTAGTGTTGGACTAAATAATGAAGGATTCCTTTGGAAGAACATTTCAAAATTGATAAAAGAAATCAATTAAGGTGTGAAATTGCTAGGATGTTTTACTCAGGAGAAGTGTCTTTCCACTTGGCAAGAAATCCTTACTATGTTAGCTCCAACTTTGGCTACAAAATTTAATCCACTTTATGGGTTTATTCTTCCAGGGTACAATACTTTAAGGACCACATTATTGCAACAGGAAAGAGCAAACATTGAAAGATTGCTTCAGCCTGTGAAAGACTCGTGGGAACAAAAGGGGATCAGCTTGTGTAGTGATGGTTGGAGTGATCCTCAAAGAAGGCCATTGATTAATGTTATGGATGCTGATGAAAATGGGAATGTTTTTTTTAAAGCAATTTATACTTCTGGTGTAGCTAAAGAGAAGAATTACATTGCTGACAGATTGGAAGAGGATCTTCTTGAGATTGGAATGGACAACACTGTCCAAATTATTACTGACAATAATGCCAATTGTAAGGAAATAGGGTTGCTTCTTGAAGGTAGGTATGCGCACATATTCTGGACTCCCTTTGTTGTGCATGCATTGAATCTTGTTTTGAAGAATATATGTGCAACTAATAACAAACTGAGAAATCTGACTATTTTTATTTATGTGAATGGATTAAGGAAGTTGCAGATAATGCCAACATTGTTAAGATCTTTATAACTGTCCATCAATATAGGGTTTCAATCTATAATATGTATTCACCACTTAAATTGCTTTATGTGGAAGATACTAGATTTGCATCTACCATTGATGTTAAAAAGGATGAAGCTACTTCGGGAAAGCTTAAGGTTTGTTGTTTTTAGCCGTGACTGAAATGATTATAGAGATGCCAATCCTACATATGCATAAGTTGTGAAAAACACAATCTTGAATGTTTTGTGGTGGGATAAGGTGAACTACATTTTAAACTTCACTAGGCCTATTTATGAAATGCTTAAATTGTGTGACACTAACAAACCAACACTTCAATTGGTTTATGATGAGTGGGACTCAATAATTGAGCATGCAAGGGATGTTATCTATAAGCAAGAACATAAGGAACCAAGTGAGAGTTCATCATTTTATGATGTAGTTTATGATATTCTTATTGATCGCTGGACCAACAATTGTACACCTCTTCACTGCATGGCCCTCTCACTTAACCCAACGTATATTACTAGTACACTCATTTCAATTTTGTGATGATTTTGTCTTGTGGTAATTTAGTGAGTAAACTAACATGTGGTTTGGGATAATGTATAGGTATTACAGTCACGCTTTGCTTAGTGCTGGCCAAAATAGGGTGCCTCCACATGCAGATGTTCAAATTTCAACTGAGAGGAACAATTGTTTGAGGATATATTTTTCTAATATCGAGGAGAGGAATCTTTTCATGAGTAAGTTCGCTAAGTTTTCAAGTATTTACCACCATTTGATGCATTTATTTCCCATGGAAGTCGGGCGACCATGGACCCTAAAGAGTGGTGGCTGATCTATGGTCGTACACACCATGGCTAGTCTATGGTGCATACAAACCAAGGCTGCAAAAGCTAGATTTAAAGCTTCTTAGACAACCATGTTCTTCATCATGTTGTGAAAGAAATTGGGTACCTATAGCTTCATCCACTGCATGAGAAGAAATCAGATCACCCCTCAAAGGGCGCAAGATTTTGTTTATATACATACAAATCTTCATATTCTTTCAAGTAGGAGTGATACATATCAAAGTGGAAGATCTAGGATGTGGGACATCGATGGTGATGAATGAGATTCATTTACTGGTTTCGGTGAACTCGAGATTGTACATTTGTCACTTGACGAGCCTGAGATTGAACGAGTGGTCGTCACCAAGGATGGTGAAGGACTTGAAGAAATTGACTCATCTGCATGTTGAGTCTTTTGGAAGAATGTAATCTAAAACTTATTTGGTTTAAGATAGGCTACTTTTATTTGAACATGTTGTTTATGTAATATTAGTATTTGTGTGGTTGGAATTGTCCATTAATATGTTATGTTTGACACTGGTTGTTTGTATTAATTTTAATCATCATGTCCTTATTTCTTAATTTTTCATTTATGAATAAAATTGAATATTTAAGTTTACTATTATATATATAATATTAATTACTTTTAATTAGTTTAATTTAGTGAGTCCTAGCGTACCCATATCCTACTTTTTGAGGAATCGGCATATTCACATAGCAGATACATGTACCTGTATCATACACAATTTACACCTAATGCTATCGGGGTTGGATATAAGTTTCAATCCATGTTCAGCAAAAAGACTGAGGTTGGTGTCATGCAAATTGCAGAAGCCAAGACAACCTTCATATCTTGGGAGTTTGAGATGATCCTAAGAATGGAGGAATTAGTGGCTAGTGAAAACTTGATGCCCCGAGAAGAAATTCATCATCTGCATCTCGATTGTCGATATGACTTTAAGGGGAAGGATACTCACGCCCATGGTGAGAATGGAAGGTAGGGACTATTTGATAATCTCATGCCCCGCATGAGAGAGCAACTTAGATTTTCACCCCCGTAGCTTAATACCCATTTTCTTGATGATGAAGGTAGATGGTGAAGGGAGCTCGAGAGATGAAGAGAGGATTGCTCAGATAAATAGTTGAATATCCCATGATTTAGATATGGATGATATCTTTAGTTCCGTTCATTTTGCATCCAGTAGGCAAGCACTAAAATAAATATTAGATTTGTAGAAGTTAACTAATTGGCCCAAGCAGCCGCTATAAAATGAGAATTAAGGTTCAATTCTTGTGAGGATTCACCAGAAAAAGAATAGATCAGCTGTAACCATCAAATTATTTAGATTATGTGCATATCTATTAGTGCAAAAACCCACAAAATTGACTAGATTGACTTCACAGCTTGATAAGAGCAGAAAGGCCTTCAGGAACAACATAAAAGACATAAGGAGATAAAGGACATCCTTGTCGAAGGTCTCTAGTGGGTTGAAAAAAATCCATCACAATCCCCATTAATGTCGGCTGTAATGGTTGAGCTAGTAACACATGCTCGGATTTTAAAGATAAATTTGTTACAAAAAACGATTCTCTCCATCATTACTAGTAAAAAGTTCATTCCAATCTATCGTATGGTTTGGCCATATAAACTTTTAGCACAAAATAGGGTTTTTGGTTGCCATGTTTCCTTTTCTTTTTATGCTATGAAGTATCTCTATTGCAATACCAAGTTTGTCCAAAAATCTCTACTAGAAACAAAAGACTTTTATTAACAGATATATTATTCGAAATAAGTGGTAACATTCAATTGGATAAAAGTTTTACAACAACTTTATAAATCACATTCAGAGACCATAGGGCGAAAGTCCAAAGTAATTAAGCATAATTTCTTTTTGTGAATGAGAGTGACAATAGTATGATGAAGGTTTGGAGGAAGCAGACCAGTATTGAACAACTCATGAATAGAAAGCATAACCTCAGCCTTGATGATAGACCAACTCTTTTTAAAGAAAAATAGCATTGTGGGCGCATCTAGACCAGAGGCCTTATGCAACCTCATAGCTTTGGTGACACATAAAACCTCACCTTCTGTCGGAGTACTTGTGAGTGGATCCACTTTAGATTGGTCAATGAACTTGTTGCATGATCATATCTTGTGGCATAGGGATTGTTGGATCTAAATGTAAAACAGTTTGAAAGTGCTTAACAATTTCACTTCTTATGCCCTCGTCCTTACCCATAACATCTTAACAATTCATTACATGTGTTATATGATTCTGTCTACGTCGTTTGAAGGTTGACACCGAGAAGATATAATCTTATATTACAGTCTCCATAGGTAAGTCTCCATAGGTAATCCAGTGCTTTTTCACTCTTAGTAGAATTCTTCGGCTTTGTAAAGGGCGTAGCTTCTCAATTGAATTTGGTAGGTTTTTTTTTTTTTAAACCCAAAGGGTGAAATGGTTTGGAAGAGGTGGAATTGGCTACTAATGACAACAAATGCTGAGGGGTTTTCTTCAATAGTTGAACTACCAAGAGTTGTGTCTTTTGCCAATTTGAGGTAACCTTAAGAGAGTAGTGATATTGGTAAAATCACAACAAATCAGGACCATATTATTTAGGCACACATCTTAAAACTCTCAGGGTCAGAACAATAATTTCGCAGCAATTGCAAACCCACTATAGGAACTTGGGTTGCTTCCAGGCCCATCAGTTCAACTAGCCCAGCCAGCCATCAAGGCTCATTTACAGAGGGTTGGCACCCCCCCCCCCCCCCCCCCCCCCCCCCCCCCCACACACACACAGAGTAACAAACTTTATCTTTACACCAGGAAATGAGTAACCGACATTTCAACAAAAAAATTCATTTTATCTGTTCATGAAGGTAAGAGAAACTAACTTCATCTCTTCACCAGGTGAATTAGGAAAAGATACCATGTTAAACGTCTATCTATTGAAACTAACCCCAATACTATAAATACCCTCCACCTCCACCAAGCTTAGATAAAGAATATTTTTGCTCCTAAAACTCACATATTATTCCAAGTTACTAACTTAGGCATCCAAGGGTCTATCACCGGGGCCAACCCAGTGTTTTAGGCTTCTTGCATGTCTGCATGCTACATCTCAGCACCCCAAGTCCAGGAAAAGGAACAGTCCACCGTCATGAAATTGGATTCGATCAAAGGTTAGGTTGTTGATTTTCCATTTAGAGAACTCATCCATTTATTTGCTCCCACAAAAAAAATAAGCAACAACAGATTGACATCATTTGTGGGAAAATCATAGATCTAACTATTCGATCAGATCTCGCCAACTAGCAACCCCTTTCAGCCATGCCTCCCAGAGGAAAGAAAGCGACAACCACTAGCCATCAGCCCAGGTTCATTTTCCTCCTTCTCCCCTTAGGCAACCTCCATGCTAGTCGCAGACCCCTCGTCTGCCATACAGCCTCCCTCCAGCAAAGCTGCAATGGCGGACTCCGAACAATGTCGCTCTGAACCTTACCTCGAACCTCACCCGATTGACGATCGGGTCTTAATCCACACAGCCTCCTCTTCCAGTGTGCTCGCTGTGGTGCCCATGGAGCAGCCAAACCTCCACTACGTCATCAATTCTCGACAACAAGGGAAGGATCTCCGTCAACGCTTAGAAGAAAATCATACCTGTCACGCCCCGCTTCCCAAAAGAGAATACAGAATACAGATACGTGACTAAACCCAGCGAATGGTTTTCATCATCCATAAGCTATTCGGAATCGTTACAACATTTCACAAGAATAATCAGAGTCGGAAGCAAGAAAAGTCAACCAAGCATGCATATATGAATCAAAACACCAACAAGAATACTTGAAACCAAAATATTATAATCTCAAATAATCTAAATCTGAATAAGTCCATATCCTGGGTCACATTGCCCAAATATAAATAAATCCAAGTATCAAATACAGTTGTTCAAAATAAGCAACAATAAATAAGAATAGCAAATTTTAAACACTAATATCTCATATCACCAACTCCATCTGGCAGCTGATCATCCTGGTCTGCAATTAAATAAATTACAGGAAGAGAAAAAAGAAAACAAACAACTCCCGTCAATGCAAGTTACGGACCGCTTGTAGTGCAGGATACAAGTACATGGGAAAAGATAAACAAATAGCATGGAATAGGCGCGATATCAAAATATAACAACTAGTATGGCAAGATAAACAAGTGCAAGTGGCATGTATCAAGTATCAAGTAAACAAGTAGCATGTAAATAAGTAACGAGTAACAAGTATCAAGTATCAAGTATCATGTATCAAATATCAAGTATCAAGTAATCACGTATCATGTTCGTGTGTCATTGTCAAGTCTTGTAATTGTTACTATCTAGGTAGCACTTCATGCATCCCGGTTTTTACTACATGGTTGCTACATTCAAACAGTTTCGCTTTATATTTCATAGTGGATCATAGAGGACAGTGTACTCCGGGACAAGTATCAAGTAATCGAGCTCCAAGCTCCAACTATCATGTATCATGTATCGTGTATCACGTGTCAAGTTGTGCAAGTGGCAAGTAATCACGTGTCAAGCGTGCAAGTGTCAAGTAATTACGTGTCAAGTATCAAGTATCAAGTCATCACGTAGGATCTGTGGATCCCCTTCCGAGTACACGTTGCTGTATTTTTCACTATTATTTCTTTTCCTTAAACCCTGGCTTGGTTATTTATTATTATTACCAAACAAGCATGTGCGTGTACAAAACAAGGCAAGAACAACATGGTATGTCACGCTCCGCTTCCCAAAAATACGGAATACGAGCACGTAACATTGGCCCAGCGAATGATTTTCATCATCCATAAGCTGTTCAGGAATCTTTACAACATCTCACAAAATAATCAGAGTCGGAAGCAAGAGAATCAACCACACATTCATAATTGAATCAATATACCAACAAAATTTACTTGAAACAAAATGTATTAATCTCAAATAAATCAGATCTGAACAAGTCAAAAATCCTGGGTTATACTGCCCAAACACAAAGAATCCAAGTAACAGATACATTGTTAAAAATGAGCAACAGGAAATAAATAAAGATAGCAAAAGCTCCAGCCAGCTAGAACTTTAGATCACATACTCCATCGGGCAACTGATCACCAAAATCTGCAATTTGACAAATTGCAGGAAGAAGGAAAAAGAAACAAGATTTTCGTCAATGCAAGTTACGGGCCGCTTGTAATGCAGGATACAAGTACATGGAAACCTAAACAAATCTAAATAATAGCAGAAACAAAATATAGTATGGTATATGCATAGAAGAATCAAATAGCATGGTATAAAAACATGTGTCAAGTGTCAAAAGTCAAATAGCATGCAGACAGATATACAGATAGTGTCAAATAATGGTGTCAAGTGATAGTTTTAGATAGATAACAGATAATCAGATAACAGATACAGATTCAGATAACAGTTCAAATGACAGATACATATGTCAGATTCAGATGTCAGATTCAGATATCAGATACAGATGTCATGTTCTTATAAGTCTTGTGTGATTACTATCTAGGTAACACTTCATGCAGCCCAGCTTACATGGTTGCTACATTCAAACAATTTCGCTTTAGATTTCATAGTGGAGTCCATAGGGCATGTACTCAGGGTTCAGACAGACAGATATCAGATAATCAGATCAGACAGATAGAACCTAGTGGTTCTCTTCTTCTCTACATCTTCCTATAGGAAGTAATGTAGACAGGGTCAGATAACAGAATCGTGAATCATGTAACCATGAACACGTAACAGATAGGAAACACGGGCCTTCTTCTCAGTACACATTTCTATTTCTTCCACTACTAAATCTTTCCCTTAACCCCGGCTTGGTTATTTTGTTATTATTAGCAGACAGACATGTATGTGTAGAAAACAGAGTGAGAATAGTATGGTATAAACATATGACAGGTTCAGGGTGACAGATAAATAGGTACAGATGATATACAGTTCATAAAGGAATAGAATCATGCAAATGTTAATTCAGGATAGCAAGGTACTACTGTACTAAAATAGGGAATTCTGTTGCTACAGAAATGAAAAAATGAATCCGTCAAAGAATCTGGAAAGTAGACTCCCAACCAAATCCAGCGAATATAAATAAGTCATATCTTATTTCACAAAATCATAACTCAAAACAGGTTTGAATCTAGAAAACACGTTCAGTCAGAAATCAGTAAATCGAATTCACAGTTAGGAAAACAGCATAAAAAAACTTCAAATAAATCTAGAAAAAATCTGGGGTATTCCCCTATATGTCCAATATCAAAATATAAAGGTTCATAATTTTTCAGTAAAATTAGTTTAGTCAATCAAAATCAGAAAACATCAAGAAACGACAGTTTGGCAAATCTGGAGTTCCCAACACTGTTGTACGAAAACTGTAATATTTCGCAAACCGTGAAACGAAATACAAATCCACCAAAGGGAGATTAAAATAGACAAAATAGTCTAACTTTCATATTTCATGAATATTTTTGATACAGTAGAAGGAAATAGGGTGAAAATACGATTCTTTACAAAACAGTGAGCAAAATACAGCAAGTATAGCTTTCATAAAGAAACATGAAACAATGTATAAAACTCATCAATAAAATCCACCAAAATTCTGGGTAATTCCTAGATAGATATAGAAATTCTGACCAAAGTTTTAGATCAAAATAATATGTATAGCACAAATATCAAAATAATTTAGTCATTAAAATCATTAAAAAAACGAAATCTGGAATTGATCTACACCTCTGTAGTAAAGCAGTCATATCTCACACATACAAAAACGAAATCGAGCAAGGTCAGAGGGGTTGAAAGAAGACGGATTCCTATAAGACTAATGTTTTATACTGAAATTAAGATTCTGACCTTAATATGGTTTAAATTACTGATAAAGACCGATTATCGGCAAAATACAGAAATTACTTTAGGAACAAAACCAACATGAATCACACGAAACTTGGTCGAAACATCACTAAACATGAATTAGAGTCTACTAAGTGTCCAAACAACATGAAATAGGGTATACGATATGTCCACAACAAGTATATCACATGGATCTCATAAGCACACGAGTTCTCATAATTGTTTCACATATACATCATATCAAGAAATGGTCATTCCTAGGTTAATTCATGTCATATGTATTGTGAGGCAACTATGGTCAATAACACTATAGAGACAATACTCATCAAACATATATCACACATGAGTTGTCGCTAGAACCCAACTACACTAAAAGCGGTATTTAGTACTTGTATATGCAAAAGAATTTAATACAAGTTACTTGCCTGCGAGACGACAAAAACAACGAAGCCAAAAACAAGAATAACGGGACAGGATTCCCGGGCATGAACTCAAACGAACGGATCACGAACCAATCATGAACACACGATCACAATCGCGATCACAAATATTAAGCACGGATCTCGATGACTAAGAGGACGATCAAGAGATCCAACGGCTAGATCCAAGAAAAGATCAAGATCAAGATCGGACGGCCAAGATCCACTAGATGATGATGATCAGATGATCAAGATCTTGATGATCAAATCGATCGGATGGTTCAGAGCAGATCAGATGATCAAGAAGAGATCGACGACCCACGATAAAAGGTGATCTATCCCACAGCAAAACAGAGCATGGGGAGGATTGTACTGTGACTAGGTGGCGGGCGACTACTGTCGTGGCACGATTAGGGGTGGTGCCGAAGGGGTTGCCGGTGATGCTGTCGTGCGGCGCTCAGATGGAGCAGGATGACACGGGGCACTGTTGCTGATCAGAGCGCTGATGAGGGACGTCGCAAGGCAGGGAAGCAGGGAGCTGCCGGCTTGCTGCTTCGCAGCTGACTGTCGTCGGATGTGAGGCAACACAGGGAAGCTGCACTGCTGTGCTGCCGGCATCGGGAGGACAGGTCGGGGGGCTGTCGCAGCATGGCGTGCGGTGCTCAGGAGGAGCACAACACTTGGAGCTGCTGCTACGGGCTGCAGTCATTGCTGCAGTGGCTTCGAGAGGGTGAGGGCGCTGTGGGGAGGAGCACAGGGTTGCTGCAGGCCGCATCGGTTGTTGAGGTGACAGGGGGGTCGCCGCAGGCCTGGCACAATGCTGCTGTGGTGGTGGCGATAGCACAGGGTAGAAGGTGAAGCACAGGGGAGATAGGAGATCGGGAGATGGAAGCAGGATGGGTGGATGAAGATGAAGAGAATAACGGCTGATAGTAGGGGAGATAAACTGGTGGTGAGTATGGGCTATAAATATGCCGAGGTTAGGGTTTATATGGTGAATAACAGGTAGGTTTGTAAACGGGTTAAGTGTATTTTGGTTTGGGTTTAAGTTAATGGGTTTTGGGTTATTTAGGGTATTGGATAGGGTTATTGGACATATGGGTATTTAAAAACAGGGTATTTGGGTTTGATTATAAATGGGAATATATGAAGGGTTTAAAAATGGGTATTGGGTTTGAAAGCGGGTTAGGGTAAATATCCAATAAAAAAAATAATAATAGGACTTTAATAAAAATATTTATAACAATAATAATAATAATCAAAATTACAGTAATAATAATAATACTAGAGATCAAAGTAAGGATATCTAAAATAAGATTTGTATTACAAATGTAAAATTCATAAAAAAAAATAGTTACCATAAGATTACTTATCGAAAATTAGATTTTAATTGAAGAGTCAATAATACCTTTTAACAAAAGAATTTGAAGGTAGTAAAAATAATTTACGAAAATTTTAAATACAGAAAATACATTTTTGGGAAAACAGGGATTACAAATCCTACCAACCTTACAACAAACATTCTTCCTCGAAATTTGCTTAGGCGGTAGATCGGAGAAGGCAAAAGCAAACTTAGGGAGGGTAACAAAAAAAAATGAGGGCTAAAGGGAAAGGAACAAAGCAGTGGCAACACTAGAAAAGGAAGGAGTGGATAACAATGAGGTCAAATGGAAGGCAGGGAAGAGAATAAACAGTATCAAAAGGAACGAAATAACACAATATAATAAATATGATAAAGGAGTAGGCAGAACTGGAATCGGAGAGAGAAAGAAAGGGAAGGATTGAATCAAATAATGAATGGGTGCATGATGGCTAAATGGAATGCAAGAAGAAGTAACCGGTATTAAAAATGAAGAAGAAACACCACAAGACTTGTCAGATAACAAAGAAAAGAGATGAAGAAAAAAATAGAGCTGGATCGAAGAAAGGATGGACAAGGAAGAGACGAACCAAGCAATGAGTCAACGGATGCGAACAAATGCAAGGAATGGAACAAAACAAACAATACAAGGGAGGAGAAGCAATAAGAGGATCCTGTGACCTGTGGGTTACGGGCCCACCACGCTTCTACTGCGCCACTCTGATGGTGATGTTCCAAGCTACAGGCATGTCATTGTAGACCACGTGACACCAAGTGATGGTCCGAGCAGGAAGAAAAGAATGAGACACCAGAATCAAAGATAATATAGGTAGGAGAATTTGGGTTGGGCTCGAGATGAGGGCTTTAATTTAAATAATTACGTCAAAACTAATGTGTGTTAACAAAAATAATATTTATAATACAAAATCAACACATATTAATAATAAAATAATAATAACAAAAATAATAAAAATAGTAATAACAATAATAATCATCATAATCATACTGGTAAAAATAATAATAATAATAATAAAAATATTAAAAATACCGGTAAGGATAATAATTCAAGACAGAATATAATTTGGGGTTCATCATTTTTGTGTGTGAAAGTAATTCCATATTAACAACAATAATAAAATAATGAAAACAGTAATAATAATAGTAATAGTAATAACAACAATAATAATAATACTAATATAATAAGGAAAACAATAATAATAATAGTAGAAATTCTTTGATGTGGGTTCGCCTCATTTATATCCATGTGTAGACTTGCCTTCTCGACATTAAGTTGTAGGTTTGCCTCTACGACATCAGGTTACAGGTTACCATCTGGATATTCGGTTGCACATTTTGCCTCCCCGATATCCAGTTGTAATTTACCTCCATTGACGTCTAGTTGCATGTTTGCCATCTCGCCATCCAGTTGCAACAAAACGATGAACGAGATGATGCAATCTTCCACACGTACTTAGATATTGATTGCTCAATTTAAGTACAAAGTTATATTTTGAAATTTGTGATATTAAAATACACAATTATTCGAAATAACAAAATTTTCATTTTAGAAACAATTTTATAGGAGATCCAAAATATAACAAATAATAATCGAAATACACAAAATATTCGGCAAAAATTATAAAGAAAATATAGGCAGGAGAAGAATGAATTTTATACTAAATAAAGAGTCAACAAAGGAGGACGACTGCATGGGACGAAAGAAAATAAGAAATTAAAGAATTGAATATGAAGGAAAAGGAACGATGGGGCACAAGCGGAATTTGAAGAGGATAGGACAAAATGAATCAATAAAAGAGGATGAATGCAAGGCACAGAAAGCAATGAATGATATACGAGTTGAAATAAGAGGGAATCAAGGAGGCAAACAGAAATAAGAGATTACTCGCACCGAAATCAAGGAGAAAATGAGCAGAAAAAACAAACAAGGACAACACCTAAGATATAATCAAAAGCAAGAGAAAAAAGAATTGATGATCAAGGATGAGGAAAACACAATACAGAAAGAGAATATGAAGAATAATGCAAGATGAAAGGAAGAATCAAAGGAATATGGGTACGGAAAGAACGAAACTATACCCAATAAAGAATCAACAAAGAGAACGACTAAAAGAGACGGAAGAAATAAGGAATCAAGGAAATCGAATAAGAAGGGATCAAATGAATGGAATAAGACTAGTATCAGATCAAGTTGATTATAATTCATTCATGCATGCATAGTTGGTGAAATGTTGTACCGATCCCAGATCGAGCCAAGTTTGTCTAATATATTAGGCAACTAATACATCAGCCAAACCTGGTGCTCTGATACCACTAAAAATCCTGTCACGTCCGGCTTCCAAAAAATACGGAACACGAGCACGTAATATTGGCCCAGCGAATGATTTTCATCATCCATAAGCTGTTCAGGAATTTTTAAAATATCTCATAAAATAATCAGAGTCGGAAGCAAGAGAATCAACCACACATTCATAATTGAATCAATATACCAGCATAATTTACTTGAAACAAAATGTATTAATCTCAAATAAATCAGATCTGAATAAGTTAAAAATCCTGGGTCATACTGCCCAAACACAAAGAATCCAAGTAACAGATACATTGTTCAAAATGACCAACAAGAAATAAATAAAGATAGCAAAAGCTCCAGTCAACTAGAACTTTAGATCACATACTCCATCGGGCAGCTGATCACCAAAATCTGCAATTTAACAAATTACAGGAAGAAGGAAAAAGAAACAAGATTCCCGTCAATACAAGTTACGGGCCGCTTGTAATGCAGGATACAAGTACAAGAAAACCTAAACAAATCTAAATAATAGCAGAAACAAAATATAGCATGGTATATGCATAACAGAATCAACTAGCATGGTATAAAAACATGTGTTAAGTGTCAAAAGTCAAATAGCATGCAGACAGATATACAGATAGTGTCAAATAATGGTGTAAAGTGATAGTGTTAGAGAGATAACAGATAATCAGATAACAGATACATATTCATGTAACAGATTCAAATAACAGATACAGATGTCAGATTCAGATGCCAAATATAGATGTCATGTTCTTATAAGTCTTGTGTGATTACTATCTAGGAAGCACTTCATGCAGCCCACCTTACATGGTTGCTACATTTAAACAGTTTTACTTTAGATTTCATAGTGGAGTGCATACGGTAGTGTACTCAGGGTTCAGACAGATAGATATTAGATAATCAGATGAGACAGATAGAACCTAGTGGTTCTCTTCTTCTCTACACCTTCCTATAGAAAGTAATGTGGACAGGGTCAGATAACAGAATCGTGAATCACGTAACCATGAACACGTAACAGATAGGGAACACGGACCCTCTTCTCAGTACACATGTCTATTTCTTCCACTACTAGATCTTTCCCTTAACCCCGGCTTGATTATTTTGTTATTATTAGCAGACAGACAAGTATGTGCAGAAAACAGAGTGAGAATAGCATGGTATAAATATGTGATAGGTTCAGGGTGACAGATAAACATATACAGATGATATACAGTTCATAAAGGAATAGAATCATGCAAATGTTAATTCAGGAAAGCAAGGCACTACTGTACTAAAACAGGGAATCCCGTTGCTACAGAAATACAAATCTGGATCCATCGAAGAATCTAGAAAGTAGACTCCCAACCAAATTTAGCGAATATAAATAAGTCATATCGTATTTTACAAAATCATAACTCAAAACATGTTTGAATCCAGAAAACACGTTCAGTCAGAAATCAGTAAATTGAATTCACAGTCAAGAAAAAAGCATCAAAACACGTCAAATAAATCCAGGAAAAATCTGGGGTATTCCTCTATATGTCTATTATCAAAATATAAAGTTTCATAATTTTCCAGTAAAGTTATTTTAGTCAACCAAAATCAGAAAACATCAAGAAAAGACAGTTTAGCAAATCTGGAGTTCCCAACACTATTATACGAAAACTGTAATATCTCGCAAACCGTGAAACGAAATCCAAATCCGCCGAAGGGAGATTAAAATAGACAATATAGTCTAACTTTCATATTTCAAAAATAATTTTCATACAGTAGAAGGAAATAGGGTGAAAATACGATTCTTTACAGAACAGCGAGCAAAATACAGCAAGTATAGCTTTCATAAACAAGCATGCAACGACATATAAAACTCATCAATAAAATCCAAAAAATTCTAGGTAATCCCTAGATAGATATAGAAATACTAACCAAAGTTTCAGATCAAAATAATATGTGTAGCACAAGTATCAAAATAATTTAGTCATCAAAATCATCAAGAAACGAAATCTGGAATTGATCTACACCTCTGTAGTAAAGCAGTCATATCTCACACATACGAAAACGAAATTAAACAAGTTCAGAGGGGTTGGAAAGAAGACGGATTCCTCTAAAACTCATATTTTATACTGAAATTAAGATTCTGACCTTAACATGGTTTAAATTACTGATCAAGATAGATTATTTGAAAAATACAGAAATTACTTTAGGAACAAAACCAACATAAATCACACGAAACTTGGTCGAAACATCACTAAACTTGAATTAGAGTCTACTAAGTGTCCAAACAACAAGAAATAGGGTATATGACATGTCCACAACAAGTATATCACATGGATCTCACAAGCACACGAGTTCATATAATTGTTTCACATATACATCACATCAAGAAACGGTCACTCCTAGGTTAATTCATATCATATGTGTCGTGAGGCAACTATGGTCAATAGAACTATAGAGACAATACTCATCAAACATGCATCACACATGAGTTGTCTCTAGAACCCAACTACACTACAAGCGGTATTTAGTATTTGTATATGCGAAAGAATTTAATACAAGTTACTTGCCTGCGAGACGATGAAAACAAAGAAGCCAAAAGCAAGAATAATGGGAACGGATTCCCGGGCACAAACTCAAACGAATGGATCACGAACCAATCATGAACACACGATCACAATCGCGATCACAAACACTAAGCACGGATCTCGATGATTAAGAGGACGATCAAGAGATCCAACGACTAGATCCAAGAAAAGATCAAGATCAAGATCGAACGGCTAAGATCCACTAGATGATGATGATTGGATGATCAAGATCTTGATGATCAAATTAATTGGACGGTCCAGAGCAGATCGGATGATCAAGAAGAGATTGACAGCCCACGATCAAAGGTGATCTATCCCACAGCAAAACAGAGCATGGGGGAGGACTGCACTATGACTAGGTGGCGGGCGACTGCTATCGTGGCACGATTGAAGGTGGTGCTGGAGGGGTTGCCGGCGATGCTGCCGTGCGGCGCTTGGAAGGAGCAGGACGACACAGGGCACTGTTGCTGATCAGAGCGCTGGTAAGGGACGTCGCGTGGAAAGGAAGCAGGGAGCCATCGGCTTGCTGCTTCGCTGTTGACTATCGTCGAATGTGAGGCAACGCAGGGAAGCTGTGCTGCCGGCATCGGGAGGACAAGCAAAGGGGTTGTCGGGGCTGTCGCGGCGTGGCGCGCGACGCTCAGGAGGAGCATAGCACCTGGAGCTGCTGCTATGGGCTGCAGTCATTACTGTAGTGGCTTCGGGAGGGAGAAGGCATAACGGGGAGGAGCACAGGGTTACTGCTGACCGCATCGGTCGCTGAGGTGACAGGGGGGTCGCTGCAGGCCTGGCGCGACGCTGCTGTGGTGGTGGCGATAGCACAGGGGAGAGGGCGAAGCACAGGGGCGATAGGAGATCGGGAGATGAAAGCAGGATGGGTGGATGAAGATGAAGAGAATAACGACTGAAAGTAGGAGAGATGAATAGGTGGTGAGTATGGGGTATAAATATGCAGAGGTTAGGGTTTATATGGTGAATAACAGGTAGGTTTGTAAATCGGTTAAGTGTATTTTGGTTTGGGTATAAGTTAATGGGTTTTGGGTTATTTAGGGTATTGGATAGGGTTATTGGACATATGGGTATTTAAAAACAGGGTATTTGGGTCTGATTTATGAATGGGAATATATGAAGGGGTTTAAAAATGGGTATTGGGTTTGAAAGCGAATTAGGGTAAATATCCAATAAAAATAATAATAATAAGACTTTAATAAAAATATTAATAACAATAATAATAATAATAAAAATTACAGTAATAATAATAATACTAGATATCAAAGTAACCATATCTAAAATAAGATTTGTATTACAAATGTAAAATTCATAAAAAAAATAGTTACAATAAGATTACTTATCGAAAATTAGATTTTAATTGAAGAGTCAATAATACCTTTTAACAAAAGAATTTGAAAGCAGTAAAAATAATTTTCGAAAATTTTAAATACAGAAAATACATTTTTGGAAAAACAGGGGTTACATGGTATGATCAAATAACAAGTTCAGGATGAAAAATAAACATGTATAGGCGAAAGACAACACATCAAAGAGTGGGTCAACGAGACTTCTAGTTCATGACAGCAAGACAGTGCTGCACAAAAAACAGGAATTCCCGTTGCTACAAACATACAAATCTGGATCCGTTAAAGAATCTGGAAAATAGAATCCCGGCCGAATCCAGAAAATATATATGTCATATAGTATTTCACAAAAACATAACTCAAAACTGAATTGAAACCAGAAAACATGTTCAGCCAAAAATCAGAAGATTGTATTCAAGGTCAGAAAAACAGCATGAAAACTCGTTAATTAAATCGACGAAAATTTGGGGTATTCCTCTATATGTATAGTAACAGAAAATCAAGTTTCATAATTTTTCAATATAAATAGGTTAGTCAACAAAAATCATAGAACATCAAGGCACGACAATTTTGTAAATTTGAAATCATAAATACTGCAGTACGAAAACAACAATATCTCACAAACCATAAATCGAAATCTAAATCCGTCAAAAGGGTGAAAAAATAGATATAGTTGACGATGATCCCTGTAATCCACGCACAGTCGACGACTACCGTCCTTCTTGTTGACAAAAAGGACTAGAGCACCCTAAGGCGAAACACTGGGTCTGATGAGCCCCAAATCTAACTCCTGAATCTGCACCTTAAGCTCTGCTAACTTAACCGGTGCCATCCTGTAGGGACTCTTCGATATAGGCGCTGTACCCGGCTGAACTTCAATACCGAACTCAACATCCCTATCAGGGGGTAAGCCAGGCAACTCATCTAGAAAAATATTCAGGAAATCCCGGACTACTAAAGACCCAGCCTCACAGCCTGAATGCAATTTCATCGCACAAATCTCCTGATCAACTGCTGCTCGGCCAAGGGACATCTTCCCGGTATGGAACTCAAACTCCGTGCGATCTAGAATCTGGAACACAACTTTCTTGGCACGACAATCAATAATGGCGTGGGTTTCGCCCAACCAATCCATACCCAGAATGACGTCGAATCCTGAATTGCCAATTACAATCAGATTGGCCTTGAAATTTATGTTGCCAATAATTACGGGACACTGCTTGCACTCCCAGAAACAAATGACAACTCCACCACCTGTCACAATGTTCCTAGCCTCTGACATGTTGCTGCACTCCAACTGATGGCGAGCCACAAATTGAGAGGAGACAAAAGAATGGGTTGCTCGGAATAAAAAAGAATATGAGCAGGAAAAGAGCAAACAAGGACGACACCTAAGGAAGAATCAAAAGAGACAGTGAAAAGAATGGATGAACAGGGGTGAGGAAAAAAAATACAATGCAGAAAGATAAAAAAAATGCAAGAATAAATGTAAGAGGGAAGAAAAGAAGCAAAAGAGAAACAACAAAACAACAAAACAACAAAAGCAAAATATACCTGCAACAACACCCTCTACTGATTCAGCATCAGCAGTAGTCAGGTTGAAAGTCTGGCCTATCATGGGGGCAGCAAACCTCTGACCGACAATTTGGCACTGCGGAGGAAGCGGTGGCCTGACTGGACCACGAGCTGGGGCAACCTGTTGAACTGGACCTCTGGCTGGAAGAGCCAACTGCGGGCAGTCCCACACTGAATGGTCAGCAGCACCACATCAAAAACAGTGACGATTGGCACGCTTGCAGTCCTTGCTCTCATGCCCAGGAAGTTGGCAAAAGTCGCAACAGCCAACTTTCTGAGGACCCGCAGAAGAGTAAGGAACTGCCCTGATCGGAGGGGCTGAGATAGGCCTCCGATTAAGCCCACCAGAAGGCCTAGCAACAGAGTGCAGAACAGTCCGCTGGGAAGGAGTCAATCCACCACGAGCCTGCTCCTGAGCTCGGCTGCCTCGAGAGCCTCAGCATAAGTACGCAAGCGGAGGGAGACAAGCTGCAGCTTAATGTCTCACTCAAGCCCCAATATGAATCTACGAGCCCTGTCCTCTTAGTTCGCCACAAGAACGACTGCGAAGTGGCTAAGTCTAGTAAATTCAGCTGCGTACTGATTCACAGACCTGGAGCCCTGTTTCAAGAAAGTCTTATGTTACAACATTGCGTGGACAATATGTAACAAAACTCCAAATATAGAAATAACGATCAACCTGTTTCAGTGCCAAGAACTGTTCCTCCATCATAATTCTAGTGCTGCTAGGGAAGAACTTCTCCAAGAATCTCCTAGTGAAAGTAGCTCAAGTGATCGGTCGCTCGAGCCTTTCGAACTCGGACCTCCACCAAATATGAGCCAGGTCCACCAGTTGGATGGCCACCACATCCACACTATCTGCATCTGCCACTCTAGCTGCCAAAAGCAGCCGCTCAGTCTGAATCAACCACTGTTCTGCCTCCAAAGGCATCCCAGTGTCTAAAAACCTATCGGGATGCAGCCTCATGAAGTCGGTGACTGTACCCGGACGGGGAGGAAGAGCTGCCTGCATTGGCATAGCGGAGGGCGGAACCCGAACAGCTTCCAAAGCAGCCATCACCAAGTCACTATGGTTCTGCGACATATTGATCAGCCATTCCAACATAGTGGTGACGGCCTTAAACCCGGGATGCTCATCCTGAAGACGAGAAGTAGAACCTCTACGAGCCATAGTCTGCACAAAACCAAAAACAATTAGCATCCAGATCAAAGTGGGTTTATAATTCATTTATGTATGCATGGTTGGTGAAATGTTGAGCCAATCCCAGATCGAGCCAAGCTTGTCTAATATATCAGTTAAACTAATACATTAGCCAAACTTGGTGCTCTGATACCACTAAAAAACCTTGTCACACCCCGCTTTCAAAAGAGAATATGGAATACAGATACGTGACTAAGCCCAGTAAATGATTTTCATCATTCATAAGATGTTCGGAATCTTTACAACATTTCACAAAAATAATTAGAGTCGGAAGCAAGAAAAATCAACCAAGCATGCATATATGAATCAAAACACCAACAAGAATACTTGAAACCAAAATATTATAATCTCAAATAATCTAGATCTGAATAAGTCCATATCCTTGGTCACATTGCCCAAATACAAATAAATCCAAGTATTAAATACAATTGTTCAAAATAAGCAACAATAAATAAGAATAGCAAATTTCCACCACTAATATCTCATATCACCAAATCCATCTGGCAGCTGATCATCCTAGTCTGCAATTAAATAAATTGTAGGAAGAGGAAAAAGAAAACAAACTCCCGTCAATGCAAGTTACGGGCTGCTTGTAGTGCAGGATACAACTATATGGGAAAAGATAAACAAATAGCATGGAATAGGCATGATATCAAAATATAACAACTAGCATGGCAAGATAAACAAGTGCAAGTGGCATGTATCAAGTGTCAAGTAAACAAGTAGCATGTAAACAAGTAACGAGTAACAAGTATCAAGTATCAACTATCATGTATCAAATATCAGGTATCAAGTAATCACGTATCATGTTCGTGTGTCATGGTCAAGTCTTGTAGTTGTTACTATCTAGGTAGCACTTCATGCATCCCAGTTTTTACTACATGGTTGCTACATTCAAACAGTTTCGCTTTATATTTTATAGTGGATCATAGAGGACAGTGTACTCCGGGACAAGTATCAAGTAATCGAGCTCCAAGCTCCAACTATCATGTATCAAGTATCGTGTATCACGTGTCAAGTTGTGCAAGTGGCAATTAATCACGTGTCACGCGTGCAAGTGTCAAGTAATCAAGTGTCAAGTATCAAGTATCAAGTCATCACGTAGGATCTGTGGATTCCCTTCCGAGTACACATTTCTGTATTTTTTACTATTATATCTTTTCCTTAAACCCCAGCTTGGTTATTTATTATTATTACCAAACAAGCATGTGCGTGTACAAAACAGGACAAGAACAATATGGTATGGTCAAGTAACAAGTTCAGGATGAAGAATAAAAATGTACAGGTGAAAGACAACACATAAAATAGTGGGACAACGAGACTTATAGTTCAGGACAGCAAGACAGTGCTGCACTAAAATAGGGATTCTCGTTGCTACAAACAGCAAATCTGGATCCGTTAAAGAATCTGGAAAATACACTCTCGGCAGAATCCAGCAAATATATATAAGTCATATAGTATTTCACAAAAACATAACTCAAAACTGATTTGAAACCAGAAAACTTGTTCAGCTAGAAATCAGAAGATTGTATTCAAGGTCAGGAAAACAGCATGAAAACTCATTAATTAAATCCACAAAAAATCTGGGGTATTCCCCTATATATATAGTAACAGAAAATCAAGTTTCATAATTTTTTAATATATATAGTTTTGTCAACAAAAATTAGAGAACATCAAGATACGACAGTTTTGTAAATCTGGAATCACAAAAACTGTAGTACAAAAACAGCAATATCTCGCAAACCATAAATCAAAATCCAAATTCGTCAAAAGGTTGATAAAATAGATACAGTAGGCTAACTTTCATATTCACAAATATTTTTCAAACAACAAGTAGAAATAGGTCGAAAATCAAGTTCTTTACTGAACAGTATGAAAATTCTACATGTATAGTAATTGTTTGGAAACATACAACAGTTTGTAAAACTCATCAAATAAATCCAAAAAAAATCAGGGTTAATCCCAATCAGGTCTAGTTGTACTGTGCAAAATATTGGATTAAAATCATACTTTTAATATCACGATAAAAATAGATTACTCTTTAGAAATCATAGAAAACAAAATCTAGAAATCTCTTTACACCTCTGTAGTAAAATACATAACTCACAAACCATAAAACGAAACTGAGATCTGCCAAAAGGGTTGGAAAATAGACCGAATTCTCCACAAAACATGTTCACAAAATATTTTCAAATACTGACCTTAATAGGGTCTAAAATATTGATCAAAACTAAATAACCGGCAAAACTGAAAATATCTCTCATGAACAAAATTAACTAGTTCACATAAAACTCATCCAAATCATAACCAAACATGAAATATGGTGTACTAGATATCCAAACAACATGGTATAGGGTATTTTACAAGTCTACAACGAATAACACGAACGAGCACATGATATCATATGAACAATACGCATATACACAACAAGAAGTGGTCAACCCTAGGTTATTTCATGTCATATATGTCGTGAGGCAACTATGGTCGAATCAACACAATAGAGTCAAGATCAACAAGGGGTTTCACACACAAATTGTCTCTAGAATCCAACTACACTACAGGCGTTATTTAGTACTTGTATTATACAAAGAAAAGAATACAAGTTACTTGTCTTAGAGACGATGATAAAAACAGAACAAGAGAAAGAATAACGGGAACGGATTCCCAGAGCACGAACTCAACGAACACACGAAACAAAAACGAGCAAATCCCATGAACAACTAACGAACACACGAACCAAGACTCGAGATCAGACGATATCCACACAACCAACACTGAGAACACGATGAAGAGAGGGAGAAAGAGGATGGAAGACGGCTGCAGGCTGGTCTGACAATGGAGCTCGGGGATCTGCTGCTCGGCAGTCGACTGGTGCTGCGCTGCCGTTGTGCGGTGCGGCAGGAAGGTGACGCACAGCGGCGCGGCACGGCTGCAGGCAACAGGGAACACGGGGGTCGAGCTGGCTGTGTCGGGCTGCCGAGGAAACACAGCAAGGGAGGAGGGGTAGTCGGGAGAGAGAGAAAGTGCACGGGGAGATACGAGTTGCAGCTGTCGAAGTGGGTTTTTGCATGGGTTCATATAGATAGGTCTATAGTTTAGGGTTAGGGAAAGTTAAGGGGGAGGCGGCACAGTAAATGAAAGGGGTGATAATGGGTTGGATGTGGACAGCGGGTTCGGGTTTTAAGTAAACAGGGGATGGGTAATTAATAATTAAATGGAAATGGGTAGTTAATAATTAATGGGTAGGGTTAAATATAAATGGATATGGGTTACGGATTTTAGAAGTTCTAAATGGGTAAGGGTGTAAGCAATGGATAAAAAAAAGATTCGAGAATCAAGATAGAGCAAGGAACAAAATAAAAGAGAAGAATAATACGAACAAATAAAATACTGGAGATCAAAATAGGAGTTCAATTGAACAGAGGCGATCCAAAAAGAGACAACAGAAATAGGGAGAATAAATAGAAGACGACAAAAACAAATAATGAATATATTGAAAATAAAAATCCAATATATGGTCCAAGAGAGATATAATGAGAGAAAATACACCAAAAAGAAAAATACACCCAAAAATACACAAAATGGAAAACAGGAGTTACAATACCTAAGACGAGGTCCCCCTCTCAGAGCACTAAGGAAGCTAGAGAAGCCCTTCCCCCCATTGACCGATATCCCGACGATCGCCCTCACCATAGTGGTGAAGAAACAGTAGGAGCACAACTCCTACAAGTCGATGAGCTCCCAAGAGAAACAAGGAAGAGGGGGGCACATCACCAGGGTTGAGTTCCACAACTCCAATATTAGACTCTCGGAGCCCTTTGGGTCGCCCCGAAGAGCAGTCATCAAGATAGCGAGCGCCACCTCAGAATGGTGCAAGGAGAACAGTCTCACGGGTCAACCCGATGCGAGGGATGTGAAGTACCCATCCTCCATTGCCTCCAAGAGATGGAGAATTGCCTTGCTAGGACCAAATAGGAGGAGGGTCATCAGGGAAGAAGCTTTTGCCACTGCCGATCTCCTTTCTCTAAGACAATCCTGGATACCCACATCCCAGAGACCTTCAAGACACCGCATTTTGAGTTCTACACTGGTAAGTCCGACCCGGCTTATCACATTGATAATTTTAAAACTCTCATGATGACCTATCAAGCCTTGGACATACTTCTCTGCAGAACGTTCCCAGCAACCCTGAAGGGGTTAGTAAGGGAATGGTACTATCACCTTTTTCCAAGCTTTATCTTCTCCTTCGGTCAATTTGAGAAACTCTTCCTTAACCACTTCTTAAGTAGCCATCGAACCAAGAAGACGAGCGGCTCTTTGCTTAACTTGAACCAAAGGGAAGGGGATTAACTCTAGGACTTTGTCCAACAATTCATAGTTGAGTCTCGATCCATCCCCTCCCTCGACGAGTCTCGATCCATCCCCTCCCTCGACTCAGCAGTAGTGGCTGTTGCGTTCAGACATAATATCAAGCATGTCGACCTCAAGGCATCTCTCTCCAAGAAGCTTCCTCGGGACACCTCTGAACTCCTATTGAGCAGTAAGAAGTATATCTAACCCGAAGAGGTTCTCCATCCTCAGGACCAGAAGGAACGCTCCTCCGGGAAAAATGGAAGAGCGCAAACGAAGAGGGAGCCAAGAAGTTCCAGAAGGACGACACTGGTCAACACTTTTAACACCCCGTAAAATTAAAAAAAATTCATTTTGAATTATATATTTTCATCAATTTAATTGATGGGTTATTATTATTTTCCCTTGACTATTCTTTTGTACGTGCAAACCGTGCAGTACTAAATGATTATACAATCACTATTATTCATTTATCTATTTCATTCATTAAATTTTATTTTATTTTTTTATTTCATTTGGATGAAGGAATGGTAAATTTTATTATTTTCTTCAATTACTATTTTTGCATGTGCAAACACGTGCAAATAATTTTCGAAGTGTAAATTTAGAATTATGAGTTTCTAAACAAATTCTATTATTTTTTATTCGGTATATTTGAATATTTCGGATTTTTCTGAATAAAGAAACTATTTTTGTAAATTTCGAAAGAAAGAACCTTTTTGTAAAATGTCTCTTGGAGGTGAAAATTGAAATTAAACATTGGTTAACTGGGTTTTAGGGTCGGCTATCAGTATAGGGCTCTAAGAAATTCGATTATATCCACATGTGGTTGATTTTTATTGATTTAATTGAATAAATATATATAATTATGCAATTTTGGTATTGTTGGGGGCTTTATTGCAAAACTATGATTAAAACCTTAATTTCCCAGAAGATGGCTATTTAAGAGAGAGCATGAACAGAGGATTTTCGGCTACTCTTATATTTGCTATATTTTGGTGACTTTCTTGGAGTTTGGAGGAGTTGATCCATAGTTTTGGAGGAGAAGAGATTTTTTCGATTTTTCAAAGATTCCTACTTTAAGGTGGGTGTTCTTCTACTCTCTTGTATTGTTTTAAATTATTTTTTGGATGAATTAAATAGAAAGCATGCTAGGACTTTCATACGGAATTATAAAATTTTAATTAGCATGTTGTTCATGTTTTAAACTGTGATGATGGATGGATGTATGCATGATGAATGAATGTAGTATTGATATTTTCAAGGAACTAAACTCCATTGGTGTTGTGATTATCATGTTAAAAGAAAAAGAAAAAGAAAAAAACAATTTTTTATTGATGTTAAACAGAACTCATCTTGATTCAGGAACTTGTTGTATGATGATGGATTGTGTATTAAATATTGGGTTTTAATATTATGACTTAGAGATTATCATGAACATACAAATACAAATTTTTAGTTGATAAAGATCTAATTTGGGATCTATAAAATTGATTGGATGATCATAAATTTAAATTGTAGATGATGGACATTTGTAGAGATAATTAGAACTTATTGTATGCTCTTAAATTCATGCTTGATTGATTTTGAAGTTGAGATCATTCTGTGTTTATTCGTTGTTTTTAATTATTAAAAAAACCAAGCTTAATATTAGAGTTTGAATAATTGTTGTATGGTTAAATTGGAATATGTGGGGTTTCGGGTTTCACTGTTCATGGGGTGAACAGTAACCGGAGTTATCGTGTTAGGGTTTGGGAGTTATAGGGCTTCGGGTTTGTACAGGACCTAGGGTTTGTGCGGAGAGCTCGAGTTATAAAGTACCTAGAACGCAATAAGACAGTGAATGGCATTGGGGTAGTTGGCTAGCCCAGGTGGATTTGGGCATTGGGCCTTTTGTGGTCGTGGGTTCAAAACCCAGTGCGGCCATATATTTAATTGTAGGACTTTTTTTTGGAATTGTTGGATTTATTTTGGTTCTTTTAACCCCATTTAAAGAATTGTTTGAATAGGAAAATTAATTTAATAAATTTTAATGTCATAGATTATTGATTTTTATAACTTCAATTTTTTTTGAGAATTAAGTTTCAGATTCCGTACATTTTGTATGAAGAAAAACCATATTTTAAAGGGGTATAAATTTTAATTTTTGAATAGCATAAATTTTAGTTCTGAATGATATGATTTTTAGATTGGAGAAGATATTAATTTTATATTTTAAATGATTATTGTTTCAGATTTTGAAACATAAAACTTACAGATTTTAAGGGATAAAGTTGCAGATTTTTTTAAATGGGGTCATTTCAGTTTTAAACGAATTAAAAACCTGGAGTTTAATGTTGAAGTTTTAAATATGAAACGAAATGTTATAAGTTGAAATGAGAATGCTTTCAGTGGTTTCAGATTTATTTCTATAAATAAAATCAAACAATTATGAGAGAAGTTTGTTCATTAAATTGAGGAAAGATGATTATTTTTGGTGATCTATTGGTTGGCTAAAAACTAATGATTTATGAGTTGAATGTGAAAAGAATAGAGATGAGTTTAGTTTAGATTAACGTGGTTGTGTGGAAAATCGTATTTCTATGAAAGTTGAGAAGGTCATGAATGAACCGTTGATGGTTAGTTTTGAGCTTAGGGTTAGTGTAGAAACCTTAGAGAAGGAATGTGGTAATGTTCTAATTGTGAGGGCTCTAGAGGCTGAACATGACACTGGATACTGGGGTTGTGATTATTAAAATGTGCGATTTAGCCAGGTTAGGCTACTGTTCCTAGAGGGGTTTGTTTAAGTCTGGTAGGGTGAGTTAGCTCTTGGTGGCCGTGGTTGTTTTTGTGTAAATATACGGTCAGATACTAGATGGAGATATGATGGAGCAAGAGCAAACATGAGTAGGAGGGCCTCAAGGGTCTACGGTGTGAGATGGTCCCTGAAATTATCGGGATGTGATTGGGAGTGTCCCTAGCTCATTTGCGGTGTGATATTGATCTCCAAAATTATCGGGATCGAGGTGATGTTCATGGGATGTTTCTGTGTGGTGAGGCACCATGGCTTGCAATGTGAGATTGAATCTTCGGAATTATCAGGATGTGATTGAGAGTGTCCCCAACTAATCTGCGGTGTGGGATTGGTCTCCAGAATTATCGGGTCGTGGGCTTGGTACGCACAAATTGTCTAAATCTTGAAGTCTATCATCGAGTTAGGATTTGCATAACGAGGGATCGAACCCTATAATGAGGTGGACGCTAAGGGCTTGCCCTCACACCTATGTAGTATGGGATGCGTTTGTTTTTCTTTATGCATTTTAATTCTGTTTCATGGCATACACGCATACACTTAGATTAGATTCACCTTATTGTTTTTATTTATCTTAATTGTTTTAGTTTTGCATCAAGTGTGTGGTTGTGAGAATTGTAAGATCACTGTTATTATCAGTATTGCATCAGTTGCATTCAACTGACGTCCCCACTGTTCAATAGTTTTACAGGACTCTAGTTAACAAGTGACCTAGATGCGAGTTTTGACATGGTTGATATTGATGACTGAAGTTTGAATTTTGCAACAAGTTGTAATTAATGTGTAATAATTCCGCTGTGCATTGTAAAGGGAGATAATGTAATAAAAGTTTTAAATTTTCCTGTGTTTTGGTACTATGTTTATATTACATTGAAGTAAAGTTCCTGGATGAGTCACAGATTTTTTGTGTTTGAAATTTGGGGCGCTACAACGCCGCCTCCTCTCTTCGAGAATTTCACCCCTCTTAATGTCAATATGTGTCACATCCGCTTCTCAAAAATACAGAATTCGAGCACATGATATTGGCCCAGCGAATGACTACGTCACCCATAAGCTGTTTAATCGATCAACTCAACAATATAATCAATACAGAACAATTGTGCAGGCAATAATAATAATCTTATGAACAATAATACTTGAAATGAAGCAATATAAAATGTCCAAATACAATAAACCAACGTCTGAAAACAATAATATAATCCGGGATATAAGCCCAATACAATAATAATTCAATCAAAAATAATAACAAGTCTCAATACATTAAGTTCAATAAAATAACAAGCAATTAAAAGCATTAAATCTTCCGAATCTTTGTTCTCCAATTCCAGCAGGCAATTCACCTCCATTACCTGTGTACACTTCATCTAAAAAGAGGAGAAAAATTGTCCTTAGAGCAAGTCATGGACAACAAGTAGAGAAAGCAAGGAACAATGTTATAACGGTATAACAATGAATCAATGGATCAATAGGAATCAATAACATGGGACGATAACAATAATCAATAAATAATGTCATAATAATCGATGCAATGGTATAGACAATGATTCAATATTCAATAGCAATATTCAAACGTATCAATAACACTTAAACAATATTTGGTATCAATAGGAACAATGATGTACAATATGCAACGTCGATGTTGTGTCAATCCTTATATATATTAATTATTTTAATCCTAACTAATGCATGTACTATTGCATCCCATACTACAGGTTCGATGCATACAATCAATTTGTCGGTACGATAATCACTGATACGATACAATATTGTTGCATGATACATTACGATGATTCACTGATTCACTGATACGATGCATTGATACGATTCATTGATACGATTCATTGATGCAATACATGAAAGATTGGGGTGTCGTAGTCAATGCTCCATAATCAATCGATAAAGACTGGCCGACACAGTCATTATATTATTCACTACTCAAGTCATTCCCTTAAACACCGGCAACAGTAGCTAGGTCAATCACACCATTCTTTACAGATTTTATGTTCAGGAAGAATTTTGACATCATGTTATTATAATTTTAGAATCAGCAAAAGCTCAATAATAAATTCATAAAAAATATTTTCTAGACTCCTAAACATGTTAAGTAACAATCTGGAAATTTTCAGAGCAAAATTTTATCATTTGATCGGTCTTTTTACTGTTTGAACATGGAATGTACAAAAATCTGAGAATCTGGAATTAAAAACACAGCTGTAGTAAAACGGGCATAACTTTTGCTACACAACTCGGAATTCAGAAATTCAAGATGTTTTGGAAACTAGAAAGATAAGGCTACAATTCTTATCCAGAAAATTTTTCATTTTAAGATCATTTACCGGTTCAAAATAGCAGTCAACATACAGGTCAACAAGCAATATACAATGTTTTGGGTTGTTTTCATGAAATAGATTAGTTTAAACATGATGGGTATCAATTCTACTAGTCGATAAACTTCTCAATCAGCATGAAGGGTATAAAAAAAATGGTAAATAAGATTAAGAACACATACATACATCAATTTATCATCAATCAATCATCAATCGATCAAACAACATACAACCTAGCAATTCACTCTACAATAATTTATTTGTGTGATAATTATATGAAAAACCTTATTATTAATTCTATTTGCACACATGATAGATTCAATCTTTAAATTCAAAAGTGGCACGATGTCAAGTAAATTGGGGATAGCACGTGTAAACCCTCAATACATCCAACGAAAGAGATGAACAATGTATAATACGATAAACAAAGAGATCTACTTGCAAGAGTTTCAACAAAACTTGAATTTGATACAATTAACAATTCAAGAGGACAGTGACTTGCCTTTTAGATGAAGAAATTGAATATCGAGAATAACTGGATAAGGATCTCGAAGCACAAATCCATAAACTAGGAAATTAACACGTGCAATATACGTGCAAAAGCAAAGAGCCCAAATCAACAGTAGCAAGAAGAGAACTCATTAATCTCAGCAACCAAAGAAAGAGACAGCAGCAACAGCGGCCAGGCCAAGGGGCGGCGGCACTGGCATTGCAGGTGCGGTCGGCGGCGAGTGAGAGCGTCGCAGGAGGCAGCGCTCGAGGATCTGGCATCGGAAAGGGGGAAAAAAGAAAATAGCGGGAATGGTAGTTACAATATGTCAACAGTCCTCATTGAGATTGACAGAGAAGGGATACTCCACCCCCCACCTAAGATGAACAATTATGGGAAGAGAAATGATAGGAACAAGGGGTGCAGAAGGTACCTCTCCAAGTTCACTCAGAGTGACCAGGACGAGGCTCCTTCAGCTTAAGGAGCCAACAAGAGTTCAGATAGAGAACCTAAGTCCCAAGACTCCCAGCATATGGCAGTCTTCCACTCCATCCACAGAGTGTCTATAAGTGGGGAATCAAACTTCTCCTGAAAGGCCTTTATTCGAGAAGTGAATTCAGTGCACAAAATTCCCCCCGCAAAAAGCTTGGGAGTCCCTGTGGCATTCTCAAACAAGGATCTAGAGGGTGTTCAAAAGCCCCACTGTGTTGCACTTATGATCAACCTCTATATGGCATACCACAAAATAATCACATCTTAGTGGAAAACAGAAGCACTGTCAACATCCTCTTTTTGGAGCCTATGAAGGCCTCAAGCTCTGCCAATACCATCTCAAGCTAGCGGAGTACACCCTCACGGGTTCTCCAGGGTCCCAGTCCAAATCGAATGAATAATCATCCTCGATGTGATTGCAGGACAGGCCCTCACTACCCGAACCGAGCCCTTGGAGTTCATGGTCATCGACGTGAAGGCTTCTTACAATGATATCCTTGGTTGACCCAAGCTCTTCACGTAGTGGTCTCAGTTTTCCACATGAAGATGAAATTCCCAATATCTCCTGGGGTGGGAGAAGTTAAGGGTAGCCAAGGAGTGGCTCAGAGTTGCTACACGACTACAAAGGGGCGCTCGGTGTAACACTCCGCAAAATTAAGGTATGATAATTTTGCCCGAGGGTGTTAAGCACATGTATTTTGTACTGTTACGAGTAACATTCGTAACGTATTTTTATACAAATGTCATACGTATTTTATATTCCTATTATTTATATGTTTTTCGTTCTCTCGAAATTCATTTTTATCCTATTTTGGGCCAACTCAAACATTCATTTTAATCTTTGTATTTTTACGTGTATTGCACGTATTTTTAATACACGTGAAGGATACGTATATTGCACTGTTACGTGTAATATTTCTACATATTTCATCTATTTATTTTTATAACTTGTTCGAACTCATTTTATAGATTGAAATTCATTTTTTCTTCTATTTTGACTCAGATATATTTTTATACGTGCATTGCACGTAAAATTTTATGCACGTTTAACTTCTAAAATTTCTGAGAGTTATGAACAATTTTTCTTCTCATTTTATTTGTTTCACTTATGTTATTTATTTTGATTAAACCCATTAGGCCTAAAATCTATTTTTTAGCTCACCAAAAATTAATTAAAGTGAAGCCCATGAATAATTCTACATTTTAAATACACATTTAAAAAGCTACCACACTTGTCATGTAACATACACCTACAATTAAATTAATAACAACTAATAAAAGAATGAGAGTGTGCGCACATTGGGTGCACGTGCACATGTTGTTTGTACCTGTGGTTGGCCGACCTATGATAGTGAGTGAGGAGAAAGTGGAGTTATGTTAGTGGGTAGTAAATTGTAGTTAGTGGGTAAGTTATTAAATCCCCATTAATTTAATTAACCTCTTTTAAAACCCCACACCATCCCATTTCTAAACAACAAGACAAAATGAAATGAAAAAAAAGGTGTGTGTTCATCTGTTTGCTGTCAAAATTCTCATGCTTTGGTTTTACTCTTTTGAGCACAAATTTCGAGGAGGATTGGAGCTTCTTAGAGTTCATTTGCTAGGGAGTAATTAAATTCTTCTAAAAGGTGGGTGTCTATTTTACTTTCTAAATTTTGTAGTATGCATGCTAGATAAATTATGTTGAATGAACAAGTGCCATGAGTTATCTAGTTAACCTTGTGATGCATATTGTGTTGTTAGAATCTTTAGTAATAATGAAACATGAGAATTATTGTATAATTATTTGAAAGTTTTATCATAGAATTGATAGATTGTCAATTGAATTTCTATTTAAAAGCATGTTGGAATGTGGTTAGGCACAAATAGTACACCATGATTAGATTATATGAATTGTGTATATGTATGCCTAAAGTTGTTAAATTAGGCACAAGAAATTGTGTGAATATTAGGGGTGAATCATAAAATTAATTCGGAGATGAGAATTCCTAAGAGGAAATAAAAAAATATTCATGTTAGTTGTTTTGATGCTAAATAAAAATGTATATTTATGTAAGCTCTTAAAAATGACCATTTGGAAATATTTGCGTAAAAATAAATTCTAATATGGATAAAATCAGGGGTAATCATCTTTGGAAGCGAAAGAATTAATTTTATGAAAAATTAAAATGAAAGAAAAGATTAGGAAAGATTCAATAGAGGACTAGGTTATAATGATTTAAACACCTATATGATCAGGAATGGTGCTTGGCTCTCGTGGCTAACGCAGGCACCAGCGCGCCTAGTGCTGCCACGTGGCGCTTGGGGTTCTTGGTCACTGGTTCGAACCTGGGAGGCTTCTGCCTGTTTTTTAAATTTGTAGGAAAGTAATTAAATGCTGGTTCTAGGCTACAAAATGAACTGAAGAGTTTTTCCTTCACAAAAATGATTTGGGCTGATGGTTAGGCTTGCGGCTGACTTGTTGTGGTCGTTGGTTCGAGCCCTGGTGTCCTCCTTTTGGATTTTATTTTTATTTTTATTATGATTTTCAAGTTTTGAAAATTGGGAAATTTCATAAAAAAATTATTGAACATTATTAGAACACTTGGGAATTTTTCTTATTATTTTAAAAGATATTTTGAGAATTTTAGAGTCATATTCATTTGTTAGATGAGATTGAAATTCAAGAAAATGTATGTGATCAAAGATTCTAAGTGTTGTTTGATAATGAAATCAAACACATGATTAGGAGATTAAAATCAAAAATCTCTAGTGGTTAATCAAAACATTGAGAATTCTTGAAGTGAATAGTTTGTTGGTTAGCCAAGAAATGGTTAGAAGAATTTGATTGATAAATTGTTATCAAGTGATGTTATGGGAAGTTGAATACTTCATGGTTTATAAATGTGGAGAAAGTGAATAAAGAGAAATGATGAATAAAATATTTATGTTGAGGTTCTTTATAACCTATTTGATCTCTATAGTGAGATGGTTGTTGGAATCTAGAAGCTAGTCGAGACCCTAGTAACCGGCATTTTGTGAATAATGAAAAATTGAGAAATAGCTAGTGTGGGTTAAGTTTCTCTTGAGTAGCCAGTGTGGGCGAACTTTCTCTCGTGATGATATAAATCCGATAAGGCAAGTTAGCTCTAGGTTGTGATAATTTTAATTAAAACTTAAGGACATGCACTAAGAGTAGATGTGATGAAGTATGGGCAAACTTGAGTATGAGGACATTTGATAGCACGGTGGGAGATTATCTCCAGAATTATCGGGGTTGCGGCTTGCGATGGGAGATATTCCTTCAGAATTTTCTGGATCAAGGTGACGCTCATGGGGTATTTGTGTGATGAGGTACCTATGACAGCAGGGTGTGGGTTTCGTCTCTAGAATTATCGGGGTGTGAGGCGTGATGGACGAAAATTATTTGCGGTAGGAGAATGACTCTCAAGAATTATCGGGGTCATAGCTCGCGGTGTGGGTGTTCGCCTCCAGAATTATCGGGGTTACGACTCGCGGTGAGAGAGCGAATTCTCAAGAATTATCGGGGTGGTACTAGATACTTACAGGATATCTAAACCTTACATTAGTCACCGTCGTAGTATATTCATAGCGAGGGATTAAACCCCTTATTTACAAGTACGATAAAGGCTTGCTCTCGGACCTATGTAGAATCGGATGCATAGAATCCGAACAAGTATGCATTAGTGCATCGTAGTGTAAATCTGCATTAGACATCTAAGTTCATAACATACACTGACATGTTTAGGAAAATCACTTTTTACACTTTATTGTGCATTCAAGTTTGTGTTTGCTAAAGTAAGAAAATTGCTGTTTTATAACATTGTGTCAGTTGTATGCAACTGACGTGCCCACAATTTTCTAGTTGCTAGAATGGACTTGGCATGGACTTAAAGTCACTATAATGAGCTGTTGCAAGATTGAAGCATTTTTATTATTGTATAACATGTTGTATTCTTTTAAATTCCACTGCGTTGATGTAAGAACAATGCTTATAATAAAAAGTTTAAAATTTCCTTGTAAAATTGTACGAATTAAAGTAAAAGATCATGTTGTGCTACGAATTACATGTAAATGGAATTCGGGGCATTACAGAGTGGTATCAGAGCGAACTTCAATAAGTAGTACAAAATTATAGGGAGACACATCAGGGTGGACATTAGAAGTGTGAGTGTCAGATTGGGGTCATGAATATTATAGTTATTGAACTGTATTCATGGTACTCTCCTCGTATACATTGATGTGATTTTGTATGCGAGCATGTTTTTCCTTGGTATCAGAGTGTAACACCCTGAATTCCAAATAAGTCTCAATTCGAAGTTCCACATGATCCTTACACTTCACTTCGTACAATTTTTCAAGGAATTAAAAACTTTTATTACAATAGAGTCTTTTACATCAACCCGCAGCGGAATAAATAAAATACAACAATGATAAATGTACAATTGTAACAACTTTAGCATGTAAGTAATCATCAGCATCAAATTCATCTTTATATCTTCTTGTAAATTCCAAGTTCTTCATATAAAACTGTGGGCACATCAGTTGTTTACAACCGACGAAATATTATACACGACCATCCTCGCTATGCCAAAAGTATAACGATTCTTAAATACTTTAACAAACACAAACTTGATCACAAAACAAAGCTAAAGAGGGACTATCCTATTGATGTCGTGGGTGCTGTGGACTTAATTCTTAATGCAGTTATTTATATTAAATGATACTAATGCACACTTGTTTGGTATCTATGCATCCCATACTACATAGGTCCAAGGACAAGCCTTTAATCGTACTTCATCTTGTAGGGTTGGATCCCTTGTTATAAGTTAAACTACTATGGTAACCACTGTAAGTATCCTAGATGTGAAGGGATTCGGGGCACTAATGCAGCGAAAAAACATAGATAAAAAATCCGAAACCCTAACCCTAGGATCTGTGTACAAGACATGGCTGATAATGAAGAAACGAAATTTTACCTTTTAGGAGCTTTACGAAGGCTGAAAGATGGAGGTCCTCAGTCACCACGCAACCCTTGTAACAAGATCCGCGTCTCTAAAGCAGTCCACACGAACGTCCGATCGTCCAACGATCAAGGGAGCCGGTACTAGCCGATGAAGCTTGCCTCTATCTCTCTCTCTCTCTTGCCTCTCAACAATTGGAGCGGCTAGGGTTTTCCCTCTTGCCTCTCAACAATTGGAGCGGCTAGGGTTTCTTTGGAAAACTAAGTTGCCAAAAGATAAACGCTAAACCAATACATCTCTATGTATTTATAAGAGAGAATGAGGTGGGCTTAACCGTAATCAGTTTGGCTTCTGATAAGACCAATCTGATTTGGTTTTATCATTTAAATTCGAATTATACTTTAATTAATTAAGTCCAACTCAATTAATTAAATAACTAATTTCGAATCATTTAATTTAAATTCCGAATTTAAATTAAAACTCCTTTTAAACGTTCTAAGTGTGTGACCCTTTAGGTTATTATTACGTTGGCAATAATTTTATTATCTAATAATAAAATTATAAACAATGAGCGGCATCTAGTAATACATCATTGCTACCCAAGTAATAATAATAATTGGTGATTCAATTAAACCTTTCGTGACTAATGTCTCCATGTAATATAATCCTTTTAACCTTGATATTATAGATTAAACTAGAGGCATGGTTCGTGTCATCCTCTTTATAATTTAATCTTTATTTTCTTGATCGATGAGTAGACTATTCAAACAAATCAATATTTGAGCATGGCCATGCATTTCATAGTCTCACTCAAACAAGAGGCCGATAATATCTCTCCTAAAATTAGGAGGGTTAAATTCCATCTAGATCATTCACATTTCTCACACGATTCATAATGAACCCAATACTATCTTTATCATTACCCGATTAAAGATAACTTTTGATAGAATCAAAGTACATTAATTCTCGTGTAGAAATATAATGATTTCAGGTCAGAGGACCATTACACCATTATCACAGTGAGATTACTTATGACACTTATTTATTTATTCCATGTTGAATCTCACAGTGGGTCTGTCCAGTACAATGTACTCTTACATTTACCTATGTATTGATTTTAGTATCTCTATACTAATGACCCATGAGAGGTGGTCATCAATCAATCAACATACTAGTCTCAATGTATTATTACTGTCCTAATAATAATAATACTCGACTAGGGACATTTAAGATTATTATACTATATATAATCTCATGTTCATATAGTTCGTATTAATAATCTAAGGACATTTATCATGCTAACATTTATAACGCAGTAAATACGAAGCATAATAAATTATTAATATAATCAAATAGAACATAATGTCAATAATACTGATTACATGATATCATTGTATTGCCTCTAGGGCACCTACACTAACAATCTCCCACTTGCACTAGAGCCAATCACTCATGTATCGAATACCAATGGAACTAGTGTGACCCTCGTGCTTCTGCTGCGACAAAGCCTTAGTCAGTGGGTCAGCTACGTTATCATTTGTTTGCACTTTACATATATGCATATCTCCTCGTTCATTAATCTCACGAATAAGATGATATCTTCTAAGTATATGTTTAGCCCTGGAGTGCGATCTTGGTTCCTTTGCTTGTGCTATGGCTCCACTGTTATCGCAATAAAGATCGATAGGATCTGCGATCGAGGGAACCACACCAAGCCCTGTGATGAAATTTCGGATCCAAACTGCCTCCTTAGCTGCTTCGCAAGCAACAATATACTCAGCCTCCATTGTAGAATCAGCTACTGTTTCTTGCTTTGAACTTTTCCAGCTTACAGCACCTCCGTTGAGACAAAACACGAAACCAGACTGGGATATAGAATCATCCTTGTCTGTTTGGAAACTAGAATCAGTGTAACCTTTTACCACTAGTCTCTCTTCTCCCCCATATACCAAGAATGAATCTTTAGTCCTCTTCAAGTACTTAAGAATATTCTTGACAGCTGTCCAGTGACCTTCACCAGGATTAGACTGGAACCTGCTCGTCATACTCAAAGCATACGACACATCAGGACGAGTACATATCACTGCATACATGATAGATCCAATTGCAGAAGCATATGGAATCTTACTCATGCGGTCCTTTTCATCCAATGTTTTAGGACTATTGTCACTCGAGATCGATATCCCATGAGACATCAGGACAAATCCCCTTTTAGCATCTTGCATCCCAAAACGATGCAGTACTTTGTCAATATATGTACTCTGATTTAGGCCAATCAATCTTCTGGATCTATCTCTATAGATCCTGATCCCTAATATATAGGTCGCCTCGCCTAAATCTTTCATGGAGAAATTTTTTCCCAACCAAGTCTTAACAGCCTGTAGAGAAGGTATGTCATTCCCGATAAGTAATATATCATCAACATATAATACTATGAATGCCACGTGGCTCCCACTAACCCTTTTGTAAACACAAGATTCATCTTCGTTTTCAATAAAGCCAAATTCCTTGACTGTCTGGTCAAAACGAATATTCCACCTCCTTGAGGCCTGCTTCAGTCCATAAATGGATCGACGCAACTTACATATCCTTCTAGCATCCCTTGGACTGACAAAACCTTCAGGTTATGTCATGTACACATCCTCTTCAAGGCTCCCATTAAGGAAGGCTGTTTTGACATCCATCTGTCAGATCTCATAATCATGATAAGCTGCTATTGCAAGCAAAATCCTAATGGATTTGACCATAGCTACAGGTGAAAAAGTTTCATCATAGTCAATACCATGAATTTGTTTGAAACCTTTTGCAACCAACCTAGCTTTATAGGTCTGAACATTTCCTTCCATGTCGATTTTCTTTTGAAAACCCATTTGCACCCTATAGGTTTTACCCCTTCAGGTGGATCAACCAAAGTCCATACTTGGTTATCATACATGGAATCCATTTCAGATTTCATGGCTTCTAGCCATCTCTCAGAGTCAGGACTGTTCATAGCATCTTGGTAGGTGAGGGGCTCATCTTGATCTATGAGCATCAAATCACCATTCTCTATTAAGAGAAATCCATAATATCTCTCAGGTTTATGGCGAATCCTACCAGATCTACGAACAATCTGTGTTTCTTGAGCAGTGTCATCTTGAATATTATCTTGAATATCCTGCTCAAGTTCCAATTCAGGTTCAACATTATCTTGTGGGTCTCGAGCTACATCGAGTTCTATTTTCCTTCCACTGTTTCTTTTGGAGACTAGCTCTCGTTCAAGAAATACAGCAGTGCGAGAAACAACTATTTTGTTCTCGGTCGGATTATAGAAGAAGTAACCCTTAGTTTCCTTCGGGTACCCCACAAAATAACACTTGTCTGATTTTGGTCCAAGCTTGTCAGAGATCATACGTTTCACAAACGCTTCACATCCCCATATTTTCATAAATGACATGCTTTGACGTTTCTCAGTCCATATCTCATATGGAGTCTTTTGAACCGCTTTAGTTGGAACTCGGTTTAGTGTATATGCAGCCGTTTCTAGGGCATAACCCCAGAAACTTATTGGAAGATCAGCATGACTCATCATCGATCGTACCATGTCCAACAAGGTACGATTTCTCCTTTTAGAAACCCCATTCCATTGTGGTGTTCCAGGAGGAGTGAGTTGTGATACTATACCACACTCCTTTAAGTAATTCTTAAAATCATGGCTTAAGTATTCACCTCCTCGATCAGATCGAAGAGTTTTAATACTTCCGCCTATTTGCTTTTCTACTTCAGCTTTAAATTCTTTGAACTTTTCAAAGGATTCAGATTTGTGTTTCAAAAGATACACATATCCGAATCTACTGAAATCATCAGTAAATGTTACGAAGTAATAAAAGCCACCTCTTGCCATAGAACGCATTGGACCACATACATCACTATGTATTAGTTCTAATCGTTCGTTGGCCCTTTCACCTTGTTTAGTAAAAGGAGCTTTTGCCATTTTACCAAGTAAACAAGCATCACATTCATCGTATGATTCAAAATCAAACTTATCCAAAAATCCATCTTTATGTAGTTTGGATATGCGATTCTCATTTATATGGCCTAATCGACAATGCCAAAGGTATGTTTGATTTGAGTCATTTGCTTTAAGACGTTTATTCATATTATAGACGGGAGTAAGATCAAGATCTAGAACATATAAACCATTAAATAAACGTGCTACACCATAAGTTAAATCATTTAAAGCAAAAGAGCAACAATTGTCTTTTATTATAAACGAAAAACCCTTCTTGTCCAAACAAGAAATAGAAATAATGTTTCTGCAAATCGCAGGCACGTAATAACAGTTCTCAAGTTCTAAAATAAGCCCAGAGGGCAACGACAAATAATAAGTCCCTACGGCCAAAGCAGCAACCTTTGCTCCATTGCCAACGTGTAGGTCGATCTCTCCCTTTGCCAAAGATCTACTCCTTTGAAGTCCCTGCACATTAATACAAATGTGAGAACCACATCCAGTTTCCAATACCCAAGATGTAGAAGTAGATAAATTGACTTCTATAACATGAATACCTGAATCAGAAATATTCAGAGATTTCACGCTCTTCAGACTTTCCAAATAAGCTGGACAGTTTCTCTTCCAATGACCTGGTTTCTTGCACCAGTGACAATCACCCTTATCAGGTTTAGCAACACCACCTTTAGGCTTGAGAGCTTTCTTGAAAGTGGGCTTGGAAGGAGCAACTGCATTAGATCCAATCTTTTTCTTGCCCTTCCATTTCCCCTTTCCCTTAGCACCTTTATTGCCCACCATCATTATGGGAGCATTCTCAGGTGCCTTTTGCATGTTGGCTTTGGTAGTTCTTAACAGTGCCAACAATTCAGTGGGTGTTTTGTCTTGCTCGGTCATGATGAAAGTCATAATAAACTGGGCATAGTTGTTGTTCAAATATTGCAAGATAATATCTATTTGAGCCTCTCGAGTAAGCCCGGAGCCCAAACGGTCTAGGTATTCAAAATACCCAATCATCTTCAGAACATGCGGTCCAACCGGGTTATTTCCTTGCTTGCAGTTAAAAATTGCTTTGTACGTATTGAACCTTTCTTGACGAGCCTGTACTTGAAACATCGTCTGAAGATGCTCAAGCATAGCATACGCATCCATATGCTCATGCTGCTTCTGAAGCTCAGCACTCATAGTTGCAAGCATGAGACAAGCAACATCCGTCGCATCATCAATATGCTTCTGGTAAGCATTTAGTTGAGCACGAGTTGCACCGTCACCAGGATGGACCGGTGGAGGAATTTCAACAACATGGAGCTTACGCTCCTGCCTGAGGACAATCCTCAAATTCCTAGACCAGTCAAGGAAGTTTGTTCCTGTCAGCTTGTCCTTCTCAAGGACTGATCGCACGGAGAAAGAGTTGTTTGTGTTTTGCGCCATTTAGTATCTACAATATTTAAAATGCATAAGATAAGTTAGATTGTCAAATTATGTTCAAGTGATCATGGTACATTCAACTTAATATACCTCCCACTATTTTGTTCAAACTAATAGCCCTTACTATCAATTCGGAAACTGATTTTCTAGTGAGCCAAGATCCATATTTCATTATGCCTTGAGTCAGCGTTGGCCAATTCTCCCAAAACATAACTATTTAGGTAGACAACATTTGTCAATTATATCACATATAATTCTTGGATAGTTTGGTGAACAACTATTGTTCTAATTTATCTAATAAATTTTGCCAAACTCTATGCTTCTAAGTTCACTATCCACAATCCTATTGTGACGACTTAGTTAAGATGGACCCAATGATTAACATGACGAATATCACATTTATTCTTTTGCACCTAACCACGATTAAAAGGAGTGCTTTACTTTGGCAAACCCACCCCTTATGATCTAGGCTTTGATGAGTGTTAATTCATTGGAAAGCATCTAATTAACTTAATATTTTGTTAAGGGGTTTACTTATAAACGATCATGATCCCATCATAAAGAGATTCCCAATTTGTCTTGGAACTAAATATTTCAAATCAAAAATTCGTTGAATGAATGATTTCCAGATCAGAGGTTAACGCACAGATGGCATTATTGGCACCCCTTTTCTTACAGATTCGTAATCGGTTGTTGACAGAATCATTCAATCGTTGAATCAATAAAAATTCATATTTAATTGCCGTGTTTCATAAACATGAGAATCTCATGATCGTTTGTTTAAAGTTCATCTTAAATCGGTACAGATTTTATCTTGTTTAAGCAGGCATGGCATGGGTGATGTATCTAATACATACATTAATACATTATTAATCTAATTGAAGCATGCATCATAATGTATTCTACACAGACATTCATACATCAATATGTAAAGTGCAGTATGTAAACGTGCTTGGTTATGGCCTTTATCCTACATGATCCTTTCAAGCTAATGAAAGGATCGAGGTCAATCTATGGTGGAAAATATAAATACAATTACATGTCTTCATTCTCCTTGGTTGCTCCACTTCTTGGATCGTCCTTCAATCTTCAAGTACATTACATTGAATAATTGAAAACAACCTATACTAATGTACTTATGTACTTACATAATAAAACTCGAGTTACATTCGAGATTATACAATTACAAGAATGAAGAAAACGACATGCAAGTCGTATTTACAAAACCAAAACCATAAACCATTAATCTAAGGGTCTTAAGGCCATAACCAGCACCATGCTCAAGTAAACAATTAAGAACACAAAAAAAAATATATACAGCAGGGGTCCGGGGGCGGCAGCCCCCGGGCGGGGTCCGGGGGCCGCAGCCCCATGGCGGGGGTCGAGCTGACCGGTCAGCTCGAAATCAGAAATTTTTTTTAATTCCAGAAGACTATCCCTATTCAGAAATCATCGATTTCGAACAACAGATCATATCTTTTAGTCTCTGCCGCCACTGCATCATATACAGTTCCGGAACAATGTATCATATACATTCATATCATATCCCAGTTTACAGATTGTGTCCAAACACCATCTGTCCATCAGTTTATATCACCATATAAACCAAACATCATGGATAACATACAAAATCGCTTACTAATCAGTCATGGCAGATTGTAAAACATACCTGTATGATCAAATCACAATATATAGTATAACAGAATCATATATGATCGACATAACATATTATAATCGACATATCATATAACCGTATCAAGGCAGATTCATAAAACATGCATACATGCATCGAATGCAGTAAACACGTAACCAAATCAGCCCCTTATACACGCAGCTCTGATACCATTGAAGGGATTCGGGGCACTAATGCAGCGAAAAAACATAGATAAAAAATCCGAAACCCTAACCCTAGGATCTGTGTACAAGACATGGCTGATTATGGAGAAACGAAATTTTACCTTTTAGGAGCTTTACGAAGGCTGAAAGATGGAGGTCCTCAGTCACCACGCAACCCTTGTAACAAGATCCGCGTCTCTAAAGCAGTCCACACGAACGTCCGATCGTCCAACGATCAAGGGAGCCGGTACTAGCCGATGAAGCTTGCCTCTATCTCTCTCTCTCTCTTGCCTCTCAACAATTGGAGCGGCTAGGGTTTTCCCTCTTGCCTCTCAACAATTGGAGCGGCTAGGGTTTCTTTGGAAAACTAAGTTGCCAAAAGATAAACGCTAAACCAATACATCTCTATGTATTTATAAGAGAGAATGAGGTGGGCTTAACCGTAATCAGTTTGGCTTCTGATAAGACCAATCTGATTTGGTTTTATCATTTAAATTCGAATTATACTTTAATTAATTAAGTCCAACTCAATTAATTAAATAACTAATTTCGAATCATTTAATTTAAATTCCGAATTTAAATTAAAACTCCTTTTAAACGTTCTAAGTGTGTGACCCTTTAGGTTATTATTACGTTGGCAATAATTTTATTATCTAATAATAAAATTATAAACAATGAGCGGCATCTAGTAATACATCATTGCTACCCAAGTAATAATAATAATTGGTGATTCAATTAAACCTTTCGTGACTAATGTCTCCATGTAATATAATCCTTTTAACCTTGATATTATAGATTAAACTAGAGGCATGGTTCGTGTCATCCTCTTTATAATTTAATCTTTATTTTCTTGATCGATGAGTAGACTATTCAAATAAATCAATATTTGAGCATGGCCATGCATTTCATAGTCTCACTCAAACAAGAGGCCGATAATATCTCTCCTAAAATTAGGAGGGTTAAATTCCATCTAGATCATTCACATTTCTCACACGATTCATAATGAACCCAATACTATCTTTATCATTACCCGATTAAAGATAACTTTTGATAGAATCAAAGTACATTAATTCTCGTGTAGAAATATAATGATTTCAGGTCAGAGGACCATTACACCATTATCACAGTGAGATTACTTATGACACTTATTTATTTATTCCATGTTGAATCTCACAGTGGGTTTGTCCAGTACAATGTACTCTTACATTTACCTATGTATTGATTTTAGTATCTCTATACTAATGACCCATGAGAGGTGGTCATCAATCAATCAACATACTAGTCTCAATGTATTATTACTGTCCTAATAATAATAATACTCGACTAGGGACATTTAAGATTATTATACTATATATAATCTCATGTTCATATAGTTCGTATTAATAATCTAAGGACATTTATCATGCTAACATTTATAACGCAGTAAATACGAAGCATAATAAATTATTAATATAATCAAATAGAACATAATGTCAATAATACTGATTACATGATATCATTGTATTGCCTCTAGGGCACCTACACTAACAAGATGTTCTATGAGTTACGAGCCTATGTCCAGATAGCTTGGAGGAGAATCCCATGTCATGACATGACACATCATGTAGACAGCCTATGGACAATTCGCCTCCGTCATGGGACAATGGCACTACGTAGTCACCAAACACCCCACAACCATCGCCATGGTCCCGATAATTCCGAAGATGTATCCACGCCATGACATGACACATCATGTAGGCAGCCTGTGAATACTCTCACACCGTAGATCCAGACCCTCATACTTCTGTTTTTCTCTTACTTTCATCACATCTCCACTATGGTGTAGTACTTAAGTTTTTAATTTGTTTTAGAAAAAAATCATCACAACCTAGAGCTAGCTTACCCTACCGGATTTAAACCAAACAAAAGATACAGTCAGCCCAACTGGCTACTTCTCAAGAGATGCTCAACCCATACTAGTTAACTCTCAAATTCATTAATAAAAACTATCGGTCACTAGGGTCTCGTTTAGCCTCTAGATTCCAACAACTATCTCTTTCTAGAGATCAACAAAATGCTACATTCAATCTCAAAATAACATTTCAATTTCTTTATCCATAAACTTTCTTAAAGAGAAACATTTCCTTTATAATTTCATAATATGAAATAATTCAATTCGACTTCTTTGTCAATTTAATCACCTATAGCATTGTATACAATTCAAATATTCACTTAATCAATGTGTTAATAACCATAAAATCTCTTTAGGAAGAATCTAAGTGCATTCCAAATTTTTATCTTTCTTAAATTAAACAAGAGTCACATTTTAATCGATAAAAATCGAGTTCTTCAACAATATTTAATGTACAATCCCCTTTCAATTCTCACAAAATATATCAAAATATTGTAGAAATAATTTTTATAAAGGCTAAACAATTTTAGAAGAATAATAGAGTTTTTTTTCCAATTTTTTATTTCACTTAAAAACTCAAAATATCAAAAAAATCAAAAAGAAAAACAAAAGGGCTATGGTCGGATTCGAACCCACACTAAACACCCAAACCCCGCCGGTGAACAGTAACCCACCCAAAGCGCACCCGAAGACCAGAAGGTCTTAAGTGACTAACTGATATAAGGTGGGATTGAAATATATTTATATATATACGTGCGGTGATTTGAATTAAAAACGAAATTTATTAAAATAGAGTCTCTAACAAGACTCGAACCTAGACCAGAGCCTCCGCCCATGAACAGTAACGGACCCAAAGCGCACCCGAAGACCAATTGGTCTTGAGTGACTAACTGATGTAAGATCGGTTAGTTACTTTTTGTAGAGACCATACTGTATTTAATTTTTCCTTTACAAAATTCGATTACTCAACTAATTTGTACCATTCAAAAATTTAATTATTTTCTAGAACACTTTCTTTCAAAATTACAGTATAGTGCGTATATTTAAATTCACAAAATTTATTTCCGACAATATAACAAAATCTTATTCTTGCATTAAAGAACTCATATTATTAATTTAAAAATAGAAAATTATCTCTCATCAAAACTTATTCATAAAATTCTTTATACTCATAAAATAAACTCATGAGACTACTTTTCTACTATAATCGTATTATAAAATCGTTTTCATACATGTTACATTATTTTGACTATAATAGGAACATTCTACCATGCATCAACTTTTCATTCCAATAAACTCACTAGATAGTGCTCCACCCCCCCCCCCCCCCCCCCCCCCCCCCCCCCCCCCCCCCCCTTTTTTTTTCTTTCTATTTTAACAAGGGTCTAGTCATTTATTAAATCACAAATATCAATTCAACACATCATGACAATTAAATTAAGATTAAGAAATCTACCTTTACCATAATAATCAAAATTTAACAATTAAATTATATATTATCTAACATGTAACCTACTCCTAATTTAGAAAGAATTTTAGAAACACCCACCCAAGAAATATGATTTCTTGTAATTGACCTCCTAGAATGAGAAGCTTCTAATAGCAAAACTCCTTTAAAAGTTCCAAAGGAAACTCCATTTCGCCTCCTTGAAATCCGTGCACAAGGAGAATCTCCAAATTTCCATTCGGCAGTAAGATGGACAAAACCCAACTCATTTCATGAACAGGGAGGCATTTCCTTTATATATATATATATATATATATATATATATATATATATATATATATATATATATGATAGAATATGATATAGGTGTATATAGGTGAGTAGGTGGAGAAAGCAAAAAAAAAGATTGCTGAATGGGGATTTCGGTAGAGACATGAAGAAGGAAATCACTCATCTCATTTTGATATACCTATATATATATATATATATATATATATATATATATATATATATATATATATATATATAGTGAGATTGAGTGGAGAAGCAAAAGAGGTTGCTGGAGAAGCAAAAGAGGACTTTGCTGGATGGTTGGTTTCGGCAGAGCAAGGAAAAGAAGGAGGGGGTTAGATGAGGAGAGTGAGAATTGTTTAGGTGGTATTAGTAGGAGATTGTGATCGTTACATTAACCACTTTCCCACAACTCCACTAACTCCACTCCTAAATTCCAAAAATTGTTCTTCCCTCTAACTCCAAAAATAGCCGGTTTCCTCTTCATGCCCAAAACACGTGCACGTGCATAGCACTTGCACACACTTCACAAAAAATTATTATTTATTTAATTTAAAATATATGTTTATAATATATAAGATGCATATAAAACTAGTTTAATTTAAAATTATAGTTTTTCATGCAAAAATAAAATAAACACATTCACACTTCAAAATTTCATTTTAAAAGAATATGCCTAAATACATGCACAGCAAACACACGTGCGTTGCACGTAAAATATCAAAATACGAAATCGACTTTATCAACGGGAAAATATTAAAGATAATCAAAGTACAACATAAGAAAAATACATTTAATATACACATTAAATAATGTACTCAATATGTACATTGAAAATACGTGCACCGTACGTATAAAAGTATTTAAATTGAAATAGGAAAAAACATGAACTTCGGTTTATAAAATGAATTTGAATACATAAAATAAATAATTGTTACACATATAAAATATTACACGTAGCGGTGGAGAAATGTGCACCAATAACATGTATAAAGCACGTAAAAATACTGAGATTGGAATTTATATTTGAGTTGACTCAAAATAAGATAAAATAAATTTTGAGAATACGAAAAATGCATAAATAGTCGGAATCCAAAATACATAGTGAAATACATTACGGATATTACCTGTAATGGTACAAAATACACGTGCGTAATATACAAGGGGCAAAATTGTCACTTTCAATTTTGCGGGGTGTTACACAGAGTGGTGCAGCGGAAGCGTGGTGGGTTTGAACCCACATTCATGATACCTTACACGTAGACTAACCTTTCACTTTTATTTTCTTCGTATATTTTCCTAATAGTATTTTTCATCTTTAACATTTACTATTTTTCAAATATATATTTTCTTATACTATTAATTCACTTTAATATTTATTATTTTATTTTCAGCCCTTAGTCTTAATCTTTTAAGTTTGATTTACTCGTTTTCTTTATTGATGTTTTATTCTCCTTATTTTTATGTGCTTTACGCTACTTATTTAATTTTGCTATTACTTTTACTTATTCTATTAAGTTTTGAATTATTACTTATTTAATTATTTTTAAGACTATCATTTTTCGTTGTTATTATTTCTATTAGATCTTGAATTTTGATTTTTGTATGTTTACATTCACTTTACAAATACTTTGATTTCACGATACTATATTTTTCCATTATTTTACATCGTCTTATTCATTTCAGTTATTTTGTAACAAGATTGTAATGTTTTACTTATATAGATATGACATATTTTTACACATGATAAATCATCTTCCTACTATTTTTGTGATATATCTTATATTCGATATTTAAAATCTATCATTTTATTTTAATATTTTATCATTGTAATTTTCTCCTCTTACTATGCCAACTTTTACATCCATTTTTATATCACCAATTTCAAAAACGTAACATCATACTTTATTAAATATCCAATATCCAAGTACATATGGAAGATTACATCTTTCCATCTCCCGTTTTGGTGCAACCTGATGTCGAGAGGGCAAATATGCAATTAGACATCAATGGAGGCAAACTGCAACTGGATGTCGGGAAGGAAAAGTCTACAACCGAATGTCCAGAAGGCAAACTGCAATCGGATATCGTTGAGGTAATTCTGCAACTTGATGTCAAGGAGGCAAGCCTGCAGTTGGATACCAACGAGGCGAACCCACAACAAAAGAGATTTTTCTACTTTGATAACCCCCATTTTTGTTTCTATATATATTTACTTACCACTATTCCATTTTTGTACTAGTTTATACCATTTATAATATTTTATAACCTAGCATTAAATTAATTACGTTATTATTTATACTGGTTTCTATATCTATCATACTTGCGTATTTACTACTTAATATCAACTAACCTGCCATCTTCTTATTATTATTTTGAATCTCTACATAAGTTAGCATTTCATACAACTTCATCGTATTTTATTTTGCTGCTAACTTATCTTAGATTTGGTGGCTACTCACCTAACAAAAAAGATCTTATTATTTATACTTTTGTTTACGATTCATAATTTATTTCTATATAATTAGTTTTTGTATTGTTTCAATAATATGTTATCACTTTTTCTACTATGATGTCTTGTTTTACTCCTACAACCATTTAAAATTTTCATATCATAATATTGTTTGTTTCACCTTATAATTTTTACGCCTATGCACATATATAATTTTGTATGTTGGTTTTTCTTGCTCTTCTTAACAATTTGAAAGTATTTTGATATATGTCAACCAGTATTCTATATCTCTAAATTTTAAATTGTATATATAATTATTGTATTTACTTTACTAATTATTTTATGATATTAACTTGTTATACATAATTAATTTTATCTTATATTGTCTATACTTTTTACTAAATTTCATGTTCTTATATTTTTTAAACTTTTATCCAATTGTCCTCACTAATTGCTAATTCAATTTTTATCTCGTAATATACAATACTAATTCAGTATGCGATTTTAATCATTCTACCGCTTATTACTTCGATAAATTTTTGATTACTAAGCCTATTAATAATTTATTAAAGTATCTATTGACTATGCTTCTGTTTATTCTTTCCAATTGCTTTGTTTTCCAAGCTCATTCACAATTAACAACTTAATTTTTACTTTCCTTCTATCTCTTTAACTAATATTTTTATTGTATGAAAATTTCTCTCAATCTATCATATCTTTTATGGTCACATTTCTTTTCTTATGCTATTTTCCTAGTTTTCGGGTTCCGTTCTTATAAATTTCTGATGCTCATAGTTTTCTTATATAAGTTACATTGTTTTTCCACATTACATATTTTTATACTACATTTATTTTCTTAAATATTTGCGGTTTTTCTGTATACAATAATAATATTTTTTCTTGGTGTGTACGAAATACAACATTTACCCTACTAAGTTCCGATGACATAACTGTTCTAAGGGTGGGAGAGTGTAACACCCTGCAAAATTGAGTTATGACAATTTTGTCCGAGGGTGTTACGCACATGTATTTTGTACTGTTACGAGTAACATTCATAACATATTTTTATATAAATGTCATACGTATTTCATATTCCTATTATTTATATGTTTTCCGTTCTCTAGAAATTCATTTTTATCCTATTTTGTGCCAACTCAAACATTCATTTTAATCTTTGTGTTTTTACATGTATTGCAAGTGTTTTCAATACACGTGAATGCTACGTATATTGCACTGTTACGTGTAATATTTCTACGAATTTCAACTATTTATTTTTATAACTTGTTCGAACTCGTTTTATAGATTGAAATTCATTTTTTCTCCTATTTTGACTCAGATATATTTTTATATGTGCACTGCACGTAAAATTTTATGCACATTTAACTTCTAAAATTTCTGAGAGTTCTGCATAATTTTTCTTCTCATTTGATTTGTTGCACTTATATTATTTATTTTGATTAAACCCATTAGGCCTAAAATCTATTTTTTAGCCCACCAAAAATTAATTACAAGTGAAGCCCATAAATAATTCTACATTTTAAATACATATTTAAAAAGCTACCACACTTGTCATGTAACATACACCTACAATTAAATTAATAACAATTAATAAAAGAATGAGAGTGTGCACAATGGGTGCACGTGCACGTGTAGTGTGTACATGTGGTTGGCCGGCCTATGATAGTGAGTAAGGAGAGAGTGGAGTTATGTTAATGGGTAGTTAATTGTAGTTAGTGGGTAAGTAATTAAATTCCCATTAATTGAATTAACCCTCTTTTAAAACCCCACCCCATCCCATTTCTAAACAACAAGACAAAGTGAAATGAAAAAAAGGGCGTGTGTTCATGTGTTTGCTGCCAAAATTCTCATGCTTTGGTTCTTCTCTTTTGAGCACGAATTTCGAGGAGGATTAGAGTTTCTTAGATTGCACGGATTTCAAGGTGGATTGGAGCTTCTTAGAGTTCATTTGCTATGGAGTAATTAAATTCTTCTAAAAGGTAGGTGTCTCTTTTACTTTCTAAATTTTGTAGTATGCAAGCTAGGTAAATTATGTTGAATGAACAAGTGGCATGAGTTCTCTAGTTAACCTTGTGATATTGTGGTGTTAGAATCTTTAGTAATAATGAAACATGAGAATTATTGTATGGTAATTAAAAGTTTCATCATAGAATTGATAGATTGTCAATTGAACTTCTAATTAAAAGAATGTTGGAATGTGGTTAGGCACAAAGAGTATGCCATGCTTAGATTATATGAATTGTGTATATGTATGCATAAAGTTGTTAAATTAGGCACAAGAAATTGTGTGAATATTAGGGGTGAATCATAAAATCAATTAGGAGATGAGAATTGCTAAGTGGAAATAAAAAATATTCATGTTAGTTGTTTTGATGCTAAATAAAAATGTATGTTTATGTATGCTCTTAAAAATTACCATTTGGAATTATTTGTGTCAAAATAAATTCTAATATGGATAAAATCAGGGTAATCATTTCTGGAGGCCTAAGAATTTATTTTATGAAAAATTAAAATGAAAGAATAGAATAGAAATAAAAAATAGTTGAAAGTGTTCAACATGAGATTAAACAGAGGACTGAGTTATAAGGATTTAAACACCTATATGATCAGGAATGGTGCTTGGCTCTTGTGGCTAGCGCAGGTGCCAGCGTGCCTGGCGCTGCCACGTGGTGCTTGGGGTTCTTGGTCACTGGTTTGAACCTGGGAGGCTTCTGCCTCTTTTTAAATTTTTTGGAAAAGTAATTAAAAGCTGATTCTGGGTTACAAAATGAACTAAAGAGTTTTTCCCTAAAAGAAAATGATTTGGACTGATGGTTGGGCTTGCAGCTGACTTGCTGTGGTCGCTGGTTCGAGCCCGGGTGTCCTCCTTTTGGATTTTATTTTTATTTTTATTATGATTTTCAAGTTTTAAAAATTGGAAAATTTCATAGAAAAATTATTTAACATTATTAGAACACTTGGGAATTTTTTTTATTATATTAAAAGATATTTTGAGAATTTAAGAGTCATATTCATGTGTTAGATGGGATTGAAATTCAAGAAAATGAATATGATCAAAGATTCTACGAGTTGGTTGATAATAAAATCAAACACATGATTAGGAGATTAAAATTGAGAAACTCTAGTGGTTAATCAAAACATTGAGAATTCTTAAAGTGAATAGTTGGTTGGTTAGACAAGAAATTGTTACAAAACTTTGATTGATATATTGTTATCAAGTGATGTTATGAGAAGTTGAATACTTCATGGTTTATAAATGTGGAGAAAGTGGATAAAGATAAATGATGAATAAAATGTTTATGTTGAGGTTCTTTATAGCCTATTTGATCTCTATAGTGAGATGGTTGTTGGTATCTAGAGGCTAGGCGAGACCCTAGTAACCGGCATTTTTGAATAATGAAAAATTGGGAAATAACAGGTTTGGGTTAAGTTTCTCTTGAGGAGTAGCCAGCGTGGGCTAACTTTCTCTCGTGATGATATAAGTCCGGTAGAGTAAGCAAGCTCTAGGTTGTGTTGATTTTAATTAAAACTTAAGGACATGCACTAAGAGCAAATGTGATGAAGTATGGGCAAACATGAGTATGGGGGCCTTTGATTGCGCGGTAGGCTGGTTATCTCTAGAATTATCGGGGTTGCGGCTCGCGGTGGGAGATATTCGTTCAGAATTACCGCGATCAAGGTGAAACTCATGAGGTATTTGTGTGATGAGGTACCTATGACAACGCAATGTGGGTTTCGTCTCCAGAATTTTCAGAGTGTGAGACGTGATGGCCGAAAATCACTTGCGGTGGGAGAATGACTCTTAATAATTATTAGGGTCATAGCTCGCGGTGTGGGTTTTCGCCCCCAGAATTATCGGCATTATGACTCTCTAGGGGAGAGCGAATTCTCAAGAATTATAGGGGTGGTGCTTGATACTCACAGGATATCTAAACCTTGCACTAGTCACCATAGTAGTATTTTTATAGCGGGGGATTAAACCCTATATTGAGGAGTACGATGAGGGCTTGCCCTCGAACCTATGTAGAATGAAATGCATAGAATTCGAATAAGTGTGCATTAGTGCATCGTAGTGTAAATCTGCAATAGGCATCTAAGTTCATAACATACACTGACATGTTTAGGAAAGTAACTTTTTACACTTTATTGTGCATTCAAGTTTGTGTTTGCTAAAGTAAGAGAATCGCTGTTTTATAACATTGCATCAGTTGTATGCAACTGACGCACCCACAGTTTTTTAGTTGCAGGACTGAACTTGGCATGGACTTAAAGTCACTATGATAAGCTGTTACAAGATTGAAGCATTTTTATTATTGTATAACATGTTGTATTCTTTTAAATTCCGCTGCGATGATGTAAGAACAATGTTTTATATTGAAAAGTTTAATATTTCCTTGTAAAATTGAACGAATTGAAGTAAAAAATCATACTGTGCTACAAATTACATGTAAATGAAATTCAGGGCGTTACACTCGGTTTTCCCACTCGAAGCATTAAAGCTCCTTCAAGAAAGGAGTCAGGCCAACTCCAAGCCCATGAACGACCTAGAATAGATCTTTTTCTCCAAAGAAGATCGGAGATCCAAGTGCTTCAGATGAACCAAACTCGCCCCCCTCCCCCTCCCCCCCTCGAAGTCTGAGGAGTTGAAGACCTAAGGAGCAATGAGATATCAAGAGAGCATTTAAAGAAGTTCCAAGAGGTGATTAACATCCTCCACTAGCAGTATGTTTTTAAATTTCGAATAAGGTCGACGTCTGCAACAGCCAAAGTAGGTAATAAAGGATAGTCACCATCAAGGCAGCCACTTAGATTGATTTGTCAATAAATTGAGCATTTTCTTCTAAAATTTGGGTACAACTCTTCCAATGCAAATAACGAATTCGGTGCTCAACGCCTCTTCCGAGCTGCAGCAATAATTCGTCATCCCTGGCGCTGAGCTCCTTTTCCGAACTACACCAACAAGCCATCAACTTAAGTCAAAGAGTCCGGGGTTCGGTGCTCTGCTCCTCTTCCGAGCTAAACCAATAAATCATCAAGTCTAACAATGAGTTTGATGCTCAGCCCCTCTTCCAAGCTATGCCAACATCTCATCAACCCCAAATAATGAGTTTAGAACCCCGCATACCGCTCGAGCTCCTCCAACAACTCACTGACTCCATACAATGAGTGTGATGCTCCACTCTTCGCTCTAGCTCCTCCAACAACTCATTGAGTCCATACAATGAGTTCCGTGCTTAGCTCCTCTCCCAAGCAACCCAATAGCAACTAAACAGCAAGTTTGGAGTCTAACACTTGGTTCGACGCTGCTTTAGCCACTTGCAAACAAGCAAGTGCGAAGCAGGGCTTACCATTCAGAATTGCTCCTGCAACTTGTTAACCCATTAAAAAACTAGTTTTGAGTCCAACACTTGGCTTGATGCTGCTCTAGCCAACTGTAAGCAAGCAAGTGCGGAGCATGGCTCACCATTTCAAATTTCTCTTGCAACTTGTTAAAACTCTAAAAACAGGTTCAGAGTTCACAATCATGGCTCAAAATTGCTCCCACAACTTCCAAACATGCGAGTTTAGGGCTTGAAGCTTTCACTCGAACTACTCCTGAAACTCGTTAATTCGTCAACAAGCAGGCTCAGAGTACAGCCCTCCCCTGTGGCTACTCCCACGACTTGCTCTAAACAATTACATCACAACACAAAGAATGCAAGAGTTACCACAAGTATACTTGGAAGATCTTTTCTTCATATTAATTTCCTACTACAAGCTAGGGAGGCACACGACAGATCCCTCATTCATCTCAACACAAGTCTAAGAGATAAAGTACATTAGATCACCCTACAACTCCTCTCCGCTCCATTCACTGTCTACCACAAGGAGCGGGGACGCATCAGTTCAGGGACATGTTCTGCTTGAGACACTTTTTCCTCATCGAAGAGCCACCACATTTGCCAGAGCTGCCTCAGAGGGGTTCCAACCTTACAGACTAAGTCCTGGCCTATCAAATACGAGCGCCCTCCACTTTCTTGCTAGGAGGGCAATCATAGTAAGAAGCATTTGAATAGCTCAAGGCTTATCTTGTCAATCCTCCACTCCTAAGAAAGCCTGAGCTAAGAGAAATGCTCTACCTCTATCTTGCCACTTCAGATCAAACCCTCAACACCGTCATGGTGAAAGAACAGGACATGAACAAAAGGCCAATCCACTATGTGAGCAAGTCTTTCATGATGCCAAGCTTCATTATCCTATGCTGTGATCAAGGTCGCCCGCAAAACTCTGCCCACACTTCCAAGCACACTCTATCCTGGCATTCACTGACCAACCCCTTAAGCAAGTTCTCCACAAGCCAAAGAACTCTGGGCAGCTTATGAAGTGGTCCATTGAGACAAGTCTTCCTTATATGGATGAACTCCAACTCTTTTGTATCCAAAACTACCTTTAGACAAGTAACCTCCAACTTCATCTCATGTGACTCATTGCAAGAATGGACAAGCCCCATGTCCATCAAACACAATTTTTATGAAGACAAGCAAGCACTACATCCCAAGGGTCTCCTCCAATACACACATCAATCTATCAACAAAAAGAAGAATGGAGTCACTACAACGTTAGCAAATACAATGGATTTAATTTCAATGTTAAGAAAACTCGAAACACCAACAACTCATCCACTCAAGGCAATGAGTTTGAAACACAGCTCCTCTTTTGAGCACCTCCAACCACTTATTGACTTTCTACAATGAGTTCGGTGCTTCGTTCGTCGCCTGTGCCCTTCCAACAACTCATTGGCTCCCCACAATGAGTTGGGTGCTCCGCACACTGCTCGAGCCTCTCCAACAACTCATCAACTCCAAGCAATGAAACACATGCTTCGATCACGCGAGCTCCTCCAATTTCTCATTGACTCCATACAGTGAGTTTAGTGCTCCGCTTGCTGCTCGAGCTCCTCCAATAACTTATTGACTCCATACAATGAGTTTGGTGCTCTGCTCCTCGCTCGAGCTCCTTGTCTCCATACAACAGTTCCATGCTTGACTCACTGCTCAAGCTACTCTATCAACTCATTTGACCGTACAATGAGCTCGAGGTCCATCTTTTCCCTAGAGCTACTCCTAAAGCTTGCCAACTCCGAATCACAAACTCGGAGTCCAAACCACTTCCTACAGTTGCTCCTTTAAACTCACTAACTCAACTCAGTGGGTGGCAACGCAAGGAAGATAAAAATACTTGGGAAATCCTTATCAATCTTCCACTACATGCGCAAAGCTCTGTGGTGGTAAAGCTCCTTTTCTTAGCACCTCAAGAGAAAAGTTTTCCTCCTTAGCTCTTTGGGGGCAAAGCTCCTCTTCATACCTCCTTAATGGAAAAGCTTCTCTGCACTGCTCCACAAGGGTGAAGCTTCTCTTCAAAATTCTCCAGTGATAAAGCTCCCTTTCTTAGCCCTTCAGGAGCGGAGCCCATCTTCGTGGTTCCCCTCGGAGGTAAAGTTTCACTTCTTAGCTCCTCTTTGTAGTTCATCGGTAACAAAGCCCCTCTTCCAAGCTACTCGGTTGCAAAGACCCTCTTCTAACCTCCCGTTAGAGAAGCTCCTCTTCTTAGCTCCTCAGCAAACAAATAATCAAAGCGACATGTTTGTTCCAACTTTCGTGCCCACCTTTTTGGCACACAAAAAGATGAAGAGGAATATGGTGGCCAAGAAGGAGGCAAGAAGAAGCCAAAAAAGGGAGGAAAATTGCACAAAAAACATATGCAAACCATGTAAAAAATACACTAAAACGTGTAAAAATATGCTAGAACGCGTAAAAATATGTGATACCGCGTAAAATTCACGAAACATGCACTACCACAATTTCACACGCGAATCGCGTGATTCTTCATTGCTGCCACGTGTTGCGTGGCCTAAAGAATGCAAGGGCTACTTACCAGAGGCTAATAAAAAAAGTCTTCAAGGACCAAATAGGTCGCAATATGGAGCTCTATGTCGAAGACATACTTGTCAAAAGCCTCAAGAAAGAGGACATCATCAACGACCTAAAAGAAGTCTTAGACATCCTAAGGAGGAACACCTGAGGTTGAATCCATCAAAGTGTGTCATCGTCGTGTCTTCTGACAAACTCCTAGGCTCCATGGTCAGTCAAAGGGGGATAGAAGCTAACCCTGAGAAGATTCAGGCCATCCTCGACATGGCGCCCCCCAAAAAAGTGAAAGAGGTCTAGAGGCTCACAGCTAAGCATCACGTCATCCGAGGAGGCTGGTTGCTTTGGATGCTTTCGTTCGTCTGACCGTTAAAAGATTTATACTTATGTTTGATTTTTAATTAAAATTCAATTTATTAATTATTAATTTCAAAAAATTAATTTTGAAATTCAGAAATTAATTAAAGATTCAGATTATTTAATTAGAAATTTTAAATTTTAATTTAAAATATAAAAAATTTTGGAAATATCTTGAAACATGGTTATTGCCCCCAAAAGCTCCGAACAAGGCTCCTAGAATCTCCAATTGACCTTGAAAGTCAAACTAGCTTTCTAGAACACCTGGAACAGCGAGACTACTCTTCGAAGGCTGAAAAATTCACCATTCAGGAGTGGGGGGGTTTGTAATATTGGTAAAGTCACAGCAAATTAGCACCATACTACTTAGGCAAACATCTTAAAACTCCTAGGAGCATAACAGTTGTAACTCCGCCATTGCTTGTCCCAAGCCAGGAATCCGACCACAAACCACGTAAGGAGGAGGGTTGCGTTAGGCAGTTGACAGCCAGCATAAAATTTTGTCAAATCTTATGAACATTTTGCCAAATATGTTATGGCTAAGCATGCATAATCTACTAAAATATTAGAAGATAGTGAGAACACCCACCTTATAAAGAAATTTCCAAGCAAATAAAACTCCAAATAAGCTCTCCAAATCTCCCCTCAAAATCCGAGCTCCAAGAATGAAGAAAGCTCTCCAAATGTTAAATTTGCTATTAACATGGTGTTTCGATTAGTGAAAATGTGTCAACGTGATCATGAATAACAATATGGAATTTAAAACCCAGCTGTACAAAAAATGTGATAACTTATTTTCTACAACCCAGAATCTGGATCCGTTGAGTATTCTAGAAACTAGATTCAAGAGACTCTGACTTTCATTTACAAAGTTCCAGCTAACTCTAAAAGTAACCGTCAAAACAACATGGAGTAACCAGCAGGCCAGCAAGTCGATTAATTATTAATTAGCAACAAACATTGTGCACAAGCATATAACTCTATGACAATAATTAACAGGAAATTATACTCAGTCGTTGTGGTGGAATTCTACTTGTAACAAGGCAACATAGCATGAATATCATTTCCAATCGAAACAAGCATTCAATCATCATACTCTATATGTATGTTTCTAATCTTCGTATGGTGTATGCATATGACAATATATAACAAGACTTGGGTTTGAAACAAGGGAATGACATGAAAAGAAGACTACTACTTGGTTTCACTGATGAATCCGTAGTATTCTCTTTGAAGGGTATCAAACAACTACGATATGATAATGAAATAGAACTACTTGCATAACTCAATTTCTTGAACAAAAATAACTAATTAGTTCAAGAGAGACTTTCCTTTATAAACGACAACTTCGAATATAAAACAATAACAGGAACGAGAGTCCCGACAGTGACACACGGCGGCAACACATACAAACTCCGTACACAGCAGCGCATGCAACTTATGGTGATCAGTGAGAGCACGTGCACATGACAGGGATAGCGAGACAACAACTCACCAACGGCATCAAGAGGTGGCTCGGCAGCGACGAGGTGCAGGCGTCAGCAAAGGCAGGGGCTGCGACTTGCGGTGGTCGGGGTGGACATCCTACTGTGGTTAACGGGGCATAGGTTGCATCGGTATGGGGCTGGGCAGCAAGGCGGAGAAGGTGGTCACCATCAATGGTGGAAGCAGCAACCGGTGGAGCTTCAGGGTTGCGGAATGGAAGCTACGATGGGTGGCTGTGGGGTGGCTCGAGCGGTGGAGGTGAGCGGCGGTGTGAATGGTGAGGTCGAGTGGAGAGGAGGTTGCGATGCAGTGGGGATGAGGCATGGGAGGAGCAGGGCATCGAGGTGGTGGTCGAGTTGTTGGGTCGACGCGGAGTACGGTGGAAGTGAATGGTCGGTGGGGAAAGGGGAGCAGCGGATGGAGGGCGATGGCAAGGCGGTGGTGCTGGGCGTGCAGGTGATGGTGGTGAAGGCAGGGGGTTGGGTCTCCGTTCAGGAGAGGGAACAGAGGAATGGGAAGAGTGAGGGGAAAGAGAGAGTGTTGTAGATGGGGGATTAATTGATTAATTAGTGGGAGAGAATTGTGGATGGTGAGGATATTTTAATAGAAATTATAAGGGGAAATCAGTGGTTTGGAGAAGATTAGGGGATTAGTGGGGATTTGAACGTGGAGAGGAGAATGATCTGGTCAATAAGCATATAATAGGGGAATTAGGTTACTGAGTTTGGGTTAATGGGTTAGGATCCAACAAAAAATGGGCTTGGTTTAACAGGTTAGGATCTAACAAGGGGAATAAATCAATTAATGGATTAAATTGAATGAAGACAAATAAAAATAATGTAATAGATGGATCAAAACACCTCATACACAACAATTAAAAATAGAGTGTACAAGAACCCAGGGTTCAACAATGAAAATAAAATGGATTGAAAGAAGATGAATAACAAATATTTATCATTAAAATAACAGATTACAGGAATGAGAATAGGAAAAGAAATACAAAAAAAAATTCGAAAAATCGAAAATAGGGGTTACAGAATTATAACAATATATATGTTTGTATGACAATTTTCACATTAGGTAAGAGTAGGTGATTATGGGAAAAATTTCATGCCAAAATACGCAAATTTTGATGATAATTATTCTCTTGAAGTTCACCAGGAATTGTAAAATAATATGATCGAATTTTAAAATCAAATCACAGTTAAAATTTCTATCGAAGTGATGAAACAGAGAGTTGCATTAAAAGGATTGGGATAATAATATAATTAGAATGTGAGGCTTGACTGCCTGGTCTTAGCGTTTGGGTGTGGGCGTTGTGTACATCGACATTCGGTCGCGGGTCGAGCCCTGTGAGGCTCTGTTTCTTTTTGGGATTTTTATTTTATATATTTACTGTAGGTGAGAGTTATAAACATTTTGTGAAACCTCTTTACACCAACAAGGGGTTGGCATATTGGTTGTTGGGTCCGCTCTGGGTTGTAGTCGGTCGCGGGTTCGATCCTGAACGGAGCCATTTATTTTAATTCTTGGTCATTTTTTCTTTTAAATTGTGTTCTTTGAAAAGAAAAATGTATATGTAATATAGAATATTAGGGAAATAGTTAACAAAAATATATATATTTGTAACACTCTGAATTCCAAACACAGGTAATTCGTAGCAAATACAAGATCTTTTACTTCAAATTCGTACAAATTTACAAGGAATTTAAAACTTTTTATTTACAATATGTTCTTTACAACAGCACAATAGAATTAAATGAATGCAATGCAATCTACAATAATAAAAATTTCTTCAATCTTGTAATCAACTCATCATAGTGACTTCAAGCCCATGCCAAGTCCAACCTGCATCTGGGAAACTGTAAGCACGTCAGTTGCATACAACTGACGCAATGCTATAATACAACGATTCTTCTACTTTAGTAAATACAAACTTGAATGCAAACAGAAAAAGTGACTATCTTAGTTGTGTCAGTGTATGATATGACTTAATGCCTAATACAGACATTTACACTACGATGACACTAATGCATACTTGTTCGGTTTCTATGCATCTATACTACATAGGTCCGAGGGCAAGCCCTTATTGTACTCCTCAATATAGGGTTCATTCTCTCGTTATGAAAATTCTATTACGGTAACAAAAGTAAGGTTTAGACACTCCACGAGTACGGATTCCAGTTCCGGAGTCCACCGTCAAACTATACAGAATCCTCGTCGTGTGAACATCCTGAAAGTGCCCCTCTAACCCCGATATATACATATATATTTGTGATCTGCCTCCCATCTGCCCGACTATTCATGACCCTAAAATCCTTCGTCAGATCAATCGTAGTCCTGAATTTAATTGAGGCTCGTCTCAGCCCGCAAGCAACCACAGTCCTGGAGTCCACCGTCAGACTATATAGAGGCGCCCCACTTACATTTGCCCAAGTTTCATTACATCTTCTTCTAGTGCCTATCCTTAAATTTAAATATGAACAGTAATAGCACCTAGAGCTAGCTTACCCTCCTATCGGTCTTAAACAATATACCGAGAACAATAGCCCATATTGGCAACTTCTCAAATCTCAATAATCACTTTCATCACTTTGCTGGTACCTGGGTCTCACTTAGCCTCTAGTATTCACGATTCATGCTCAAAGCATCATGGGTATCCATACCGCGTTTATTCATATTTTGATATTTCATTTATTTACATATCCAATTATTTTCTTGTTCACACAACACAGTTATTTACGTAACTAGCTTTATAGTCTTATCCAACATTTCAAATCAACATTCTCTATGTAAAAATAGATGGTTTATTCACCCTCTTCTAATAGGATTCTCAATAAAGCTGTAATTACATTAATAGATTCTTTTTCTAAACAATATAATATTCAACTTCCAATTTTAAATCCAATTTTATACGTTGCAAAAGTTTTTGGACAACTAGATAAAAGACATCAACCCAATGGTATTGAAAAATCATATAAATTCTAATACTACTCCAAAAATAGATTTATTAGATTCATTGGAATCATAAATGAGTACTACAACTTTGTAGTTAAGATCATCTAAAATCATTCTCAATTACTTCGTCTAAATTCATTTGCAAAACAGTAGGTTTAAAATCCAAAAACTGTAGTTCATGCTACTTGTAAAAATCATAGAGAGTTATATACTTCATGAAACTTGTGTTATTTAGATCAAATTAAAGGTATAAAAGTCTACTATAACATTGTAGTTATAATTTTTCCCAAAATATTGTATTTATAAACCTAAATTCTTCAAAATCTACTGTAGGGACGAAATGTTATTCAGACTGCCACTGTTCAATCTTATAAAATTCATTATAAGTTGTATTCTTCATGAAAAATTATTTCTTAGACTCTAACGAAAGGTTAACGAGTCCAACTTATTAGTTTTGACCTTTCTCAAAATACCGCATGTAAGATGCCGAAATGATCAAAATCCGAATTGTGTATAAATTTTCAGTAACTAGCCAACTGCCAACCAGTCCTAAGTTTGGATTTTATTAAAAAGTAAACGACATCCAAATATTATGAAATATTAAGGAGATATTCTTGACATATACGGGATGCTTCTATAAAAATTTTAGCTCTAGATTCAATCTAGTTTGATAGATATGATTTTCTAAAGTGCATCTAAAACTTAAAACAGAAACTTACAAAAATGCCCCCCAAATCAATCATATCATAATTTCACCCTTTAATCATCTACACAAAATCTAAACATGAATACTCAATTTATATAAGTTATCATGCATCTAACAATTCACACATATCTAGTATTCTACTAATAATATTTTATTAGAAAGTTGGAGAATCACCTACCACAAATTTAGAATTCCTTGTAGTAGAACCCCCAAAAAAATGCTCCAAAGCTCCCCAAAAATTTGGCCGGCCTTCCTCTAGCTCAAACCCGCAAGCTCTCTCTCTTTCTCTTTTTTTTTTCTTTGTTTTGATTTGCATTCTATTCATGACAAAGGGGTGATCTATTTATAGGAAGAATGAGTGGTCAAAATGACTCCCCACTTTCCAAAATAACTCCCCACTTCTCCACACACTCACCCACTCTCCCTCATTCTCACATTGGCCGGCCACCTCTCCATTGTGCACAAAACATGTGCACGTGCACCTCATGTGCGCACATCTTCATACAAATTTTATTATTAGTTTTTATTAAGTTAGGGGTGTGTGTGTGTGTTACTCATGGCATGTGTACTAAATTAACTAAATTTTATATGTACACTTAAGTGCAAAAATAATCATGGGTTTTAAATTTGTAATTAGTTTTAGTGGGCTACAAAAATGGATTTAGGCCTAATGGATTTAATTAAAAATAAATCACACAATTTTGACTAGAAAAATGAGAGAAAAAATCTTCATGACTCAAGAAAATTTTAGGAACCAACACATGCACTGCAAACACGTGCGTCTCATGTATAAAAATATATTTGAGTCAAAATAGGAGAAAATGGATTTCAATTTATAAAACGAATCCGAACAAGTTATAAAAATAAATGATTGAAATACGTAAAAAATTTATAATATTACACGTAACGGTAGAATATACGTAATCGACATGTGTGTTGGAAACACGTGCAATGCACGTAAAGACATATAGAATAAAATAAATGTTTAAGTTGGCTCAGAATAAGATAAAAATGAATTTTAAGAAGACAAAAAATGTATAAATAGTCCAAATACAAAATATGTATGATATTTAAATTGAAATACGCTACGGATATTACCCGTAACTGTACTGCGTAACACACGAGGGCAAAATTGTCATGACTCAATTTTTTAGGGTATTACAATATTAATTCCCAAATTATTTTATGGATAAATTAAGTTACTTTAAAAGAATATTTTTGGAGCTAATTGTGCTTTAAAATTAATTGTGATTAAGAGATTGAAATATGATGTTTTATTAACGAGATTATTTCACGAAATTTTCATTGTATGAAAACGAGTTTAAATTTGGGATTATGTAAAGTGTTCTAGATGATAAATTAAGAGTTAATTAAAAGATTGAATTCGGAAAATTTGACATGTGATACTTATAAAGGTTTTATCAACTCAAATGTTATTGAAATGTGGTTATAAAGAAATAAGAAGTGGTCTATTTACTTTGAGATTGACAATTTAAAGAGAATGAATGAGAGGATCAAATGATTTATAATGAGAAACTATGTAATAAAGGTTAAGAATAACCTAGTTGATCTCTGTGTTGAGATGGATGATTTCTAGGAGCTGAGCGAGGCCTTTAATGTCAAGCAATTATGGTAAATGATATTTTGAGAAATGGCCAGTATAGGCTTGAGTTCTCGATGAGTGAGTTAAGTCCGGTAGGGTAAGCTAGCTCTAGGCCATGAATAACTATAATTGAATTAAGAACTGACACTAGAAAAGGAGATGTGATGAGACCTGGGCAAATGTAAGTGGGGCATTTCTATATAGTCGGACGGTGTATTCTGGGACTGTAATTGTCGTGCATCCAGTCGGGCGGTGTATTCTGGGACTGTAATTGTCGTGCATCCAGAACTGTGATTACTATGCGGAGTGAGGCGAGCTGTAATTAAATCCAGTATTATAAATGATCAGGCGGTGTACTCCGGGATCATGAATAGTCAGGCAGATAAGAGGCGATCTCCAATATATTCCGGGCTAGAACGGCACTTGCGGGATGTCTGCACGAGGTGGATTCTGTATAGTTGGGCGGTGTACTCCGGGGTTGTAATCCATACTCGTGGGATATCTGAGCCTTGTTTTCATCACCATTGTAGGATTTCATAATGAGGGATTGAACCCTATAATAAGGAGTACATAAGGGCTTGTCCTCGGACCTATGTAGTATGGAATGCATAGAATCCGAATAAGTATACATTAGTGTTGCATTGTAAGTATTAAGTGTCTGCATTAGGCATCAGGATCATATCATACACTGACATGTTTAGGATGGTCACTCTTCACATTTTATTTCTGTATTCAAGTTTGTGATTGTTAAAATAATGGAATTGTTGTATTATGGCATTGCGTCAGTTGTATGGAACTGATGTGCCCGCAGTTTTCAAGTTGTAAGACTTGGATTAGCAAGAGACATGGGGATGAGATTGATACTGATGGATATTGCCAGATTAAAGTTATTAGATGTTAAAGTTGTATTTCTTATAATTTTCCTTTGTGTATTGTAATAAACATCATTGAATTGAAAAAGTTTTCAATTCCTTGTATTTTTGTACGAATTTGAAGTATAAGATCCTATTTGTGCTATGAATTACCCGTATTTGGAATTCGGGGCGTTACAACAGTAATTTCATAGCAAATGCAGACCCACGAGAGGATCTTTAACTGCTTCTAGGCCCATCAGCTCAACCAGCCCTGCCATCTAGGCTCATTTATAGCCTAAGCAAGAAGGGGTTTCAGCTTGACCCCCAAAGAGTAACAAACTTTATCTTTACACCAAGAGAAGGGTAATTGACTCTATCATTTCAGCAAGAGAAGAACAACTAACTCTATCTCTTCATGAAGGGAAGAGAAAATGTAACCTCCGTTTCCGCAAAAATGTATTTCTTGTGTATTTTCTATATTTTGATTATCTATAAATTCATTTTGTGCTAAATGCAGTTTGGATTTTATATTAAATTCTTATCTAATCAAAAATTATATTTATTTCGAATAATTGTGTATTTTAACTTTATTTGCTATTACTAATTAATTGACTATTATATTTTAGGCCAAATCAATTGTGATATTATTATTTGGATTATTTTAATGAATTTGTTAAAAAAAAATCTTATTTTATTATGTAATCTTATTAACTATTATTATTATTATTATTATTATTATTATTATTATTATTATTATTATTATTATTATCTCTTGATTGTTTATTAAAAATTCATTTCTATTCGTTAATCGTATTGTAGTTATTTTCAAATAATTTTCATATTGTAGTATAAACATATTCTGTATATGACCTTGTTGTTTTTGTTATTATTATTATTATTATTATTATTATTATTATTATTATTATTATTATTATTATTATTATTATAATTATTATTATTATTATTAATGTTATTATTATTATTATTAGTATTATTATTTTTATTGTTATTACTTTTGATTGTATATTAAAAATCCTATTTTTATTTGTTTATTTTCCTTTCCCCTATTGGATCTAGACCCAAACCCTATAGCATTCTTCTATTGGATTCCAACCCAAAACTCGAAACCCAATAACCCAATATCCATCTCTACCCTATATGTATACTATATCCTATTCTAACCTAACCGTAACCCTACCCCCTACTGCACAACCCTAGCCGCCAAACACCCATTCCTTGTTCACCCCCTACCTCTCTCTCTTCCCTTTCCTCTTCTTATAACGCCAGTCGCCACTACCTCCTTCATCATCCCCATCACCCAGTCAACCTCCAGTTCTCCTCGCCATTCGTCCCCCCGCTCGTCCACCTCCTCCGTCGCCCTATCAACCACCGCAACCCACCTCCTCGCAGTGCCCCCGCTGCTCAGTCGCATCACCACCCTGTCGTTGATTGCCACCGGAACCCAACCTCCATCAACCTCATCCTCGTCATCCCCTCGTCTCCGTCCTCTTACCCCTGCATCCTCATCTTCCTCACTCTCTTCCACCAGTCGAGACCCTTCCCCTGCAACTGCTCGACCCGCTCACCCCCTCACCACCCTGTGCACTGCCGGCGGCCACCCCTGCAGCCACCTTCGACAACACCCATCGCCATCCTCATCATCTTCCTGCACCACTCCGCTGTTCTTCCCACCATTGGTGACCACCATCGACGCAACACCTTGCCTGAGCCTCGTGCGGCCTCGCCGCTGCTGCCCTTGCCAATCAACAGAGCCCCTTGTTCTTGGGCTTATCACCATCAAGGTGAACTCCAGCCGTCCGATCACATCTTGATCATCATCAAGCTCCTTTGAACCCCAGCCATCCGATCACCCTTGATCATCATCATCAAGATCCATGCAAGATCTGATCCATCAGATCTTGATCAACATCAACATCAGTTTTCGGCACCGTCGATCATGATCATCATCGCGATCATCAGGCAAGTAACTTGTACGATTCTTTTGTTTCCCTGTACAAGCATTTTTTTGATATACCGCAAGTAGATTTTTGTTGAGACTCACCTTTTGTTTATCGTTGAAAATCTCGGTTCTACTCGTTTGTTCGTCTCTATCAATTCCATAATTGTAAGGGTCACTACCATTCGTTACAACACTCATTTCACAACAACATGTTAGATCTAGTTATTTTATCTCATTATTTGGCTATATGAATTTATGAATCACCTTGACTTATAGATATTTGGTTGTATGATGCATGTGTTGATTTTGCTTTTCTTTTTGCTATAAGTTGAGAATAGACATGGGTGCTGTTTGAATGCTTATTAATCCGTGATTTGTATCACACATTAATTTAGATCCATCATAATTAATAATCATGTCACATTTCATGCAAAAGAAATCACTTATGCTGCTGTCCTGATCTTGCTTGATAATTTCGAACCTGTTAATGACAAATTATTGAATAATTTTTTAAATATGAATTGTATCCCCATGTGTCTAGTTTTTTGAACATCTGACGGAATCAAATTCCGAATTATGAGTTTTGAGATATTGCTGTTTTAGTACTACTGGTATGGATTTTCAGATTCATAATTTCACTGTATTAACCTGCCTTGAAATTTAATTTGAATATGTTATCAGTAATATAATAATATGAAATTTACCTTGCGGAGACTAGACATGTTAGGGAACTTTCCTAAATTTTTCTGGATTTATTTAATGAGTTTTCAGACCTGATTCGTGCATGTAAACACGACTTTATGAGTTCCGACTGAACACAAAATCTGTGTAGAATGTTGATTTGAACCTATTTGCTGTAGCTTTTATACATCAGGTTTATATGTGCTGGAACGGGCAGAGAGTCTAGTTTCTAGAACTTCTGACAGATTCAGATTTGCATTTCTATAGAAATGGAAATTCCAGTTTTGGTGCAGCAACGTCCTGCTGTCCAGAATTGAAATTCTTGCTGTTCTTGTTAATTATAAATTGTGTTGACACTTGAACATGTTTTCTACCCAACCTGAATTCGTTTCTTGTTTCCTATCATGTTTATTTGCCCTGTTTGTGCACTTTCATGCCTCTTTTAATAATAATAATAATTAACAAGCTAGGGTTTAAGAGAAAGTCCTTAGTAGTGGACAATATAGGTAAGTGTACTCGGAAGGAGACTCGTGTTTTCCATTTCTTGATGCCATAATTTTATGATTACATGATTCATGCCTGTTACTAATAACATGATTACTTGATGTCATGATTCCATGATTACATGATTCATGCCTGTTACTAGTATATAATTATATGATGCTTTGATTTCATGATTACATGATTCATGCCTGTTACTAGTATATGATTATATGATGTCATGATTTCATGATTACATGATTCATGCCTGTTCCTGATTACATGATGGCACGATTTCATAATTACATGATTCGTGCCTGTTTCTGTTTACATGATACTGAGTACATGGCCCTATAGAATCCACCACTAGGCCTAAACGTAACTTGTTTGTATGCAACAACCATGTGGTACATATATGAAATGCATGAGTGGTGCATTAGTTAGGATTAAACAATTGACTTAAGAATAACATGTTACATGTACATACCTGTTACCTGTCTCGCATATTGATACCTGTGACAAATTATATGCTCACTTGTTACATGATCCTGTTACTTGACTCAGTTACTTGCTTGATAGTTTTTTTGGACTCTATTACTAGTTGCATTCTTTCCATGATATGTTGTATGTTCTTGATTCCAGTTCCCTGTTCTATACTTCTTGTATTTGTTCCTATACCCGTTTGCTTGTACTACTTGCGGAGCTTGCACTAATGGGCATCTTGTCTCTTGTTTCTCTATTTCTTCCACATGTTAAATATACAGGTTTTGGAGATCAGCTGCCTGACGGAGTGAGTGACCAAGTATTTTGAGCTTGGGCTGGATCATTTTATGTTTTAGTTTCTTTCATATTTTGAGTTCATTCATTCCTTGTTGCTACTTGAACTTGGATTGGGCATGTTGTCCCGAAGTTTTATTTTTGTTCTAGATCTTATATTTATTTGAGGATTATGTATTGCTTTCAAATAATTCTGTTGATTATGAGATTTCTTTCATGCATGCGTGGTTGAATATTTCTTTTATATTTCTTGTTATGTTGTTGAGTCGATCCTTACAGCTTATTAATGGTGAAAATCATTCACTGCATTTTCTCACGTGCTCGTATTCCGTATTCTTCTAGGAAGCAGGGGTGTGACAGAAACTAAATTTATTTCTTTACCAGGGGACCTCCACCTCCACCAGGCTTAGGTAATGAATATTTTTTTGTGGCTAAAACTCTTTTATTATTCTTAGTTATTGACTTAGGTGTTAGAGGGTCTATCGTCGGGGCCAACCCTGGTATTTTAAGCCTCTTGCACATCCACATGCTACGTCTCAGCAGTTCAAGTCCAGGAAAATGAGCAGTGAACCATCACCAATACGTTCAAAGGTTAGATGTGCTGCTTTTCCATTAAGAGAACTCATCTATATGTTTGCTCCCAAACAGATAATCTGTAGCAACAAGTATATATAATAATTCTAATAGGATTTGTTAGGGATTAGATAACTCCAGTCATTCTCTTTTTATCTTTTTGAAACAAAATCACTTCTACGTCTTTATAAATAATTGAAGCAAAGGTTTTAATTCGAAATCTTCCAAAGAGGTTCGGTGATCGAGTGCACGAACACCTTATGTAACGCCCCTGCCCCAAACTCAGACAATTTATACAATTTATCAGACAAATTATTTATTGGTTAGTATAATTACCCACCACAGGTTGCCTCTCAAAAGGTGGTTAACCGGATTGGTGACTTTTGATCATAGGCTTGATTATTTATTATTAATTATCTTATTGCAACTCCCGATGTGTGACAAATTCCACACATCCCTTCTCGTTCTCTCTCCTGAGAGAAACAGCGGCCTGGGTGGCCCCCGCCACTCACCAGCCACGTGGCAGCAACACAACACTACTGTCTTCTCCCGTCTCTCTCACGAGTGCCCCTCCCCCCCATCTGGCCACGTTACACAATGTGACAGCAGCAAAGGCAGATGCACTTGCACCTGTCTCCATTACCGTGGGTGTAGCGCCCCGAATTTCTAGATTAATAACATAGAAAATACGTGGCACATTCCCAGTGATCCACTTCAATACAATATTAAACATAACCAACACCACTAAAATTTTTAACATTTATTACAATAAATCTTTTACAAATCACAGCAGAATTCAAAACAAACTCAACTCAATATTTCTTTTCATTTACATCTCAAGTTATCTCCAAATGCTATTACAAATTTTACACAAATCTCTTATGAGTCAAGTATATCTCAAAACCAACTTAAGCAATCCATCTCCAATCCTAAGCAACTACCTGCAACAAGTGAGGCTAGAGATGATCCCTAACCCCCAAACTAAAGGGGTCAGCCATAAATGGTGTGAGAAATATAAAAATAAACAAACCACATAAAAGATCATCTCTCATAAATTCTTAATCAACAAGTACTAAGTAAGAAAATGAGAAATACGAAATGACAGTACATAAAACATCAAGTGGAACTAACTAAGTGTCGGGTGTAGGAAATAGGAAAACCAAATGCATAAAACCAAGCCAAGAAAACACAAGTTCTATATGCATACTCTCTAATGCGTACTTGTCGAAGTCTATGCATCCCATTCTACATAGGTTCGGTGCAAGCCCTTAACGTCTTCACTTCATAGGGTTCAATCCCCGCGTTATGAACTAATCCTAACACGATGACTACTACGAGATAAAGATAAACCATGGATAGTACCACATGCCCGATAATTCCGGAGATGGATCCCACACCCAAGATATTTCACTTGAATAATTCCGGAGATCATCCCACACCGAAACATTGACACGTCACCACAACATACCACATGTGCTTCACCTCGACTCCGATAATTCCGGAGATCAATCCCACACCACAAATAGTTACCGTGATAATTCCGGAGATTGTCCCACACCACATTACTGTGATAATTCCGGAGACATATCCCACACCACTAATAATCTACTGTGATAATTCTGGAGATAAAATCCCACACCGAAAGCCATACTGAGGTTCTTGACTCATGTTCCCGTTCATCATATCACCACTAGTGCCTGTCCTTATCATTTTGCTTAATGGTTTACTTAACGAATCTCCTAGAGTGGTGTACCCTACTGGCCTAAATTCAAATCCAAATAACTAAAATGCCTCACTGGGCTTCAACAATTAACTCAACACCGGTATACTAGGGTCACACACCTACTAGAGACTCAAACTCAAAAGGGTCCAAACCAAAGTCCCACTAACAAGAGTGGCTCAACTGAATATCTTGAATCATATACTAAATTGAAGGTCTATATACTGAATTATCTGAAGGACGAATCATTCGTAATAGCACTAAAGTTTACAAAGATCTTCCAGTACCAGTCGACTCATACTGATGATAAGTCGACTGTCCAGAGGACCAAATTCAAGGTTTTACAAAAATAAACTAAGTCATTTAGCAGTCGACTTAAGAAGGGATCAGTCGACTTACCCGAGGTAATATCCAATAATCTTCTCAAAAATATTCTAAGTAAATAAGTCGACTTAAAGGACTATAAGTCGACTGTCCAGAAGGACAATTAATTTTCACCAAAAATAATATCTTCAGTGGACCAGTCGACTGCCTATAAGCTAGGTCGACTGTCCAGAACAACGTTTTCAACCATTCTAAAATTAAGCATCAGGCTCGTACCAGTCGACTGCACAGTAGGCCAGTCGACTGTCGGCCTACAGACTTCAAAGTTTAGGTCTGAATACAAAATCAAAATCTGAGGCTTTCTAATGATCGATGTTTACGAAAATAGTTCGTACTCAGGAAAATAATAAATCTCAACGAATCTTCATCAGGTATAGGCATGTATATCACTCAAAATATCAATAAGTCAAGATTTAAGTTCTCATGTTCTAATCAAAATTCTTTCATTAGGGTTTTACAAGATCTAACTTCCTTCACAAATCTAAATCAAATCTGAATTATGAATCTAATGTCCAGGTATTCATACACAAATCTCAACATGCTTTTAGCAAACGATTTCAATAATAAGGATCTACTATCCCATCCACAATTATTCACATGATTCATACCACATTACAAGATCTAAATCGTTCACAACATCAAATCAATATATCAATGATACTTGCACACATAGATCAACAACAAGACAAATTTCTATCATTCACAACTTCAAAACAAACAACAAAACAAATTTTTATATCACTCACATAAATCAAAACAACACAACAATTTTTACATATCTCACCTTTAGGTTTGAGAAAGTCCACGAGAATAATCCTCCTCTTGCTAGATCCAAAGTCTCCTTCTCCACCAAAATAGATCTCCAAAATTCTGTATTTTTCTCAACAGTGACGGCTGGGGAAAAATCTCTTAAATATGCCGGATTGAGTATTAGGGTTTTACCCACACTTTGCAAAACGATCATTCCCAAAATATAATTTGCATATATAGATCATTCTTTGGAAATTCCATCAAAACTCATTTAAATCAGGATTTATAAGAAAATATACATTCTAAATCTCAATTAATACTGTTCAAAACGTCCAGAATATACATTTTGCACTTTAACCCTTAAAAATGTCAAATTTGCAAAAAGGTCCTTCTTTTCTCAAAAATTGCAAATAGATCCAATAAATTTCAGAAAAATCTGAAAAAATACTAATTAAATCTCAAATATTAAATAAAGATTTTTCATAAGGAAAACTAAATTTTCACACTTCTCATAAAAGCATTTGCACGTGTTTTGCACGTGTACAAAAGATAGATTTTTCTGAAAATATTCATTAAATCTCCAAAAATAAATTTAATTTCATTTTCAAATATAAAAATAATATTTGAAAATACGGGGTTCTACAGTGGGCCCCATCTCACTCACATTTAATTCATATATAATACCTCCCATACGAAATCCTATGGGGCAACAGCCAATTCCCTTTATATATTTTATATATTATTATACATTTTAACCCGGGGTGTTACAGACACCCCCTTCAGAAATTAGCATCCTCGCTGAGCACGAGGCATGCACAATCTAGTGCGAGATCTATTTTCTAGCTGCTGTGGAGCATCTGCTCTCCTATCCACCCGACTAATCATGACCCCGGAATCCACCACCCGATCAATCATAATCCCAGATTTAATTGAGGCAGATCTGCACTCCTATCCGCCCGATTAATGATGATCCCAAAATCCACCGTCTGATAAATCATAATCTCGGATTTAATTGAGACTCGTCTCGCTCACCACAGTTTCGGAATCCACAGCCCGACTGGGTCTATAGTCCTAGAATCCACCACCCGACTATATAAACGTGTCCCACACTCAGTGTCGAAAGTCGGCTCTGATACCATTTGAAATGCTCCTGCCCCAACTTAGACAATTTATACAATTTATCAGACAAATTATTTATTATTTGTACAACTCCCACCACAGGCTGCCTCTCAAAAGGTGGTTAGCTGGATTGGTGACTCTTACTCATAGGCTTTATTATTTATTATTAATTATTTTATTGCAACTCCCGATGTGGTACAAATTCCACACATCCCTTCTCGTTCTCTCTCCTGAGAGAAATAGCGGCCTGGGTGGCCCCCGCCACTCACCAGCCACATGGCAGCAGCACAACGCTGCTGCCTTCTGCTGTCTCTCTCACAAGTGCCCCCCCCCCCCCCAATCTGGCCATGTCACACAATGTGACAGCAGCAAAGGCAGATGCACTTGCAGCTGTATCCATTACCGTGGGCCCCCATCTCACTCACATTTAATTCATATATAATACTCCCCATAGGAAATCCTATGGGGCAACAGCCAATTCCCTTTATATATTTTATATATAATTATATATTTTGACATGGGGTGTTACACCTTACCCGTAGGTGGCTTTGGTGCAGGATGCCTTGGGGATTCATAATGTTTCATTCCACACAAACAATCCAACAACCCAAATTCACAATGATTCAACCGAAACTTCACACATTGGTGGTGGGGTGGATGAGGAAATGCCCGGCCCCGGCCCTGAAATGAATAAACAGTACGAATCCTTCACTAAGTTGATGAAAGATGCTAGTACTCCTTTGTATCGTGATTGCACCAAATTCTCTAAGTTCTCATTTATTGTCAGACTATTTCAGATCAAATTCTCTAAGTTTTGCATTTTGAGACATTATGAAATAGTTCTTTATCTTTGGAGCTATATATGTACGGCTTTTGAGGAGAATTCCTAAAATTTGAGTGTGGTACGCACATTACTTAACCAGCATTTACTTCTTGTTACTACTGCTCCTTGTAGGATTCTAATTTCCTCAGGCATGAATCTGTCTTATAGATTGCTAGATTTGAGAAACTATATATCAACTTAATCATTAGGATTACAAATAGTTTTCATGTTAAGAATAACTATTGTTTTCATTCTATGAATTTTCATTAAACCATTGACATTGTTTTTACACTTCAATGATTAAGCTTCTCACTTTTCCAAACTATTCGGGAAAGGTTAATGAGGCAATTAACATTAACAAAATAGTTTCAATTAAAAGTCGCACAGTCAAATACGCAGAATCTACTTCATGAGAAAGCATACTTCAATAATAATTAGTTAGTTAACTTGATGTCGTTTTATTTGTTTTTGCTTGATTGAACCTATATATACCAGCCAAGAATAATGGCTGATAAAGTTAATCAACACTCAAAACCTTCTTATAAGATGGGATGTCACTTGATAGAAACAAATTAGTGCACATTCTTGAGTACTCTTTACCCAATTTATGTTTTTAAGTTCTAGTGTATTGCTTATCTTATTTTTGTACACGTTTTGTTGCGGGTTCAGGGCAGCTCGGAGAAAATCGACTCTTTCATTTAGAATCATGATAATTTTTTATTCTGTAAACACGATGTAGAACTCACCAAGAGCTAATGTTATATTCTGTAACATAAATTTAGTACAAAAGGGGGTCGACATCTGATAAAAAAACAAACTGCTGACAAAATTCTGCATATATTTCCAATGGAGGTCTATGGCCCTTGAAATTCATGGTGGCATTTCAATAGGGAAATATTTATGTGGTGTTGATGGTGATGTTGATGATAGGCGATAGTGATGGTTTGATATTGCTCATCTTAATAGGGAACATGAAGTATCAACAATTTCCTGACTATGTATTGTTATGTTGCATGATCTCGGCCCTCAGAACCATAAATGTCTTCTTTAATCAGAGCTTTCTTGTTTCACCTACCATTTAAACTTATTGTTGAAGCTCCACAATTTTCCACTATAAGAGGACTCTCTCAAATTCAGATTTTGGCTCATGTGGATTGTATCGGATTGAGATCTTACCTACTAAATTTTTTTGCTATGTCTGATTAGCCTATAAACAATAAGCTGATACACCGATACCGAGTTTTCGTATCATGCAATCAATTATATCATCGGAATGAACGAAAAAGTGACCTTCATCTCAAACTATTTGAAGTAAATTTCTTGATATATGCTAGACTAAATTCGTTGAATTTGCATTTTAGTATCAGATTTTATTATGTATTAATCAATACAAAGAGAAGCACTAAGGAATGATGCATTGTAGCCCTGGATGAGTGGATTATAGTTGATGAAAAATTGGAAGAAGGAGAAGAGTTGAAGAAGATTCAATAGTCTAAGAAGAGTTTGAAGAAAGGATGGAGGGAGTAACTTATATATATATTTGTTAGTTGATTAGTCTAGATTGAATATTTTCAGTATTATTATTTTGTTTCATGTCAATTTTGCAGAATATTTTGGTCAAGATTGAATATTAATATTTTCAATATTATTATTTTGTTTCATGTCAATTTTGCAGAATATTTTGTTTACTGATTTGAACTTTGGAACGTTGTTACTTAGTTTTGATATTGTTTCTGATTTCAATTGGGTATTTATAATTTATTGAACTTTATACTTCAATAGCTTGTTTCCTTTGAAGATTTCATGTACAATGCGAGTCATTAATTGTATGCATAGTTTATATCGATTATTATTATTATTATTATTTTGCATAGGGCACCCCTATCATCCAATCAAATGTTAGTCATGCAAATAAAGGAAATTCAACCAATGGGAATGGAAGCAACTCCAGAAATATGTCGTAGCGGTTGGCCAAGTCTTCCTCGGGTTGAAATGGTTTGTTGTGTCTGCAAGTACTGTTGTATTTGAATATAATGTAATTTCTGAATTATATTGAATGCTCTTGGACAACTACTGAAATGTATGTCACTTTATTCTGAATTATGTTGAATATTATGTAATTTCTGAATTATGTTGAATTCTGAATTATTATGCCTAATTAATTATTGTGTTTGGTTGTGATTTGTATTGATATGCCTGAAATTTGGGAATTTATTTGTGAATAATTGTACAGGTTATTGAAATAATATTGTGAATTGAATTGTTTGTATTTTTGAAAATCGAATTGTAAGCTGTGGTGTGAAAAATATATATATAAAACCCTACCCCGGCGTTTGTAAAACGCCGGGTATTGAAATACCTGAAAAAGGGAAAAAATAGGAATAACATACCCCGGCGTTTATACAACGCCGGTGTATCTTATCACGCAATTGATTGTGACGATAGAGCGGCGTTTTATAAACGCCGGGGTAAATGATAGGTGAAATTGCCGTGATTTGACAACACATCTACTGCGGCGTTTTTAAAATGCCGGTGTTTGTTAAAAACGCCGATGTATGCCGCAACTCTATCGCGATGCGCGATTCGGCGGTATTTAGACCGGCGTTTACTAAAACACTAGTGTAGGATACAGCAGACGTTTTTCAACGCCCGGAGAATGTAAAATAAAATGCTGGGGAAGGGCAATTAGTGTTGTAGTGATAACCTAATGCTTCGGTCCCTTGTTTTGAGTTTGAAACATACGTTTAAATTCCTCTTGTTTGACAATGATTTTACATGGATCCTTTAGCAGTCCTTTTCACTTTAATTGTCAATCATACTATCCTCACTCATGAGTATAATCAGAGTGAGGATAGCATGATTTTCTTTATAACAAGTTTTTGTATTACATCATTTGTGAGTTTGTTTGAGACTAAAACCCACTTTTTCTGTCATGCGTCAAGTAATCTAGTTTAAATATCATTAGTCCATAAGTACTGGAAATAATGCAGACGTTAATGTTTCTGAAGCTGAAAATAAATTGTCCTACAAAGTGATGGTCGTATGAGGGCCAAAGTTAGTTTACCTTTTATTAAGTTTCCTTTAATTCCTTGACACTGAGACCAGGATTCGACTGAATAAGCAATTATTAGTCAATTAAAAGCAGGCTTTACAAAGCCAGGACTTAGAGCATCTCCAACCACGCTAACTATTTTGACTAGCTAGAATAGCCAAAATAGATAATAAATAGATAATTTGGCTAGCGAAAAAACTTCACACTCCAACCATGCTATTTATTTTGGGTAGCAATAAATATTTTAATTTTTATTTACTAATAAATAGTTACAATAATATTTTTTTTAAATGACAATAAATGGATAAATGTATCTGATATCTGATACTCCATCTCTGATACTCCATCTGTCTGTATCTGATACTCCACTCCATCTCTGATACTTACTCCATCCTTCTATCTCTGATACTTACTAACTTACAGATAACTTATAGTACAGCTCAAGCAACAAGACTAACTCCATATGTCTATAATTCTAAAGTTTAACATTAATCAGATGAAGACCAATTGACAAAAGAAAGATTACAGTTTGCAGAAAAGAATTCTTGTCGAAGTGAAAAATTATAGTTTGCACAAAAACAACATAAATGGAAAAAAACAAACAGGAAGAATAGCAAATAAATATAAAGAATTTCTGCTGGGTTACTAACTTACAGATTATATAACCCAGGCATAAATAAGAAATGTCACAGGCTCACAGCTTTTACCATAATATTTAAGCCCGATAATTTATAAACTATTTTGTGAAATTGGTATTCAAGTGCAGGAATAAACAAGACACAGATTCAGCCATATGTATATATTGTTGGATATATTGGTTTATTCTCTCTATATAAATATAGCACGTGCATATGTGTAACACGTGTATTGAACGTACAATTGATTGGATATTGGAACGCGGGTCTGTGGGCTTATAACCCGATACCCAAACCAGTATTTAGCTATAAATATTGGCTTGTGATAGCAGTCTAGGTATTCCAATCTTGATACCTAGGGTGAATATCTCAAGCAACTTAGATCTAGAGATAAAACCCTAATTCCCAATTGTTAATTTCTCACAAAACCTAACAATCTTGAGATATTTAAATTAATTTTGTGAGATTTGAGAAGAGACTCACCGGACCCGATGCCGTCGCCGTGCGCCGTCGTCGCCATCGTGGTTGACTTGAGATCTGGTCGCAGATCTGCAGGAAATCTCGTCTTCTCCTTCTCGCTGTTTTGGTTGGGTCTGTTTGTCAGCCCAGTCGCGGATCTAGCCCTCGCCGTCGCTATCGAAACCCTTAATGGTCGCCATCGCTGACCATCGACGACCCAGTGTCGGAGTCGATCGCCGCTCGTCGCCTCCTATTCCGTTGATGTGGCGCGCGCTATCGACCACAATCGAGGTTCTCGACTTGAGATCCAGCGAGTCCCGACGTCACCAGCGAGACCCGACGTCACCAGCGAATCTCTCGCCTCCTCTCTTCTCCGGTCGCAGTCGACGGAAGCCACCACCTCAGGCGCGAGAGCAGGAAAATTAGGGTTTCAGTCGAATTGCGAATTCGACCCTTCTCGATTCTGCTCAAATCGAAGAAACAAGGGTTTGTGGAGTTGATCGGCTTGAATCCTTGGGGTTTATGGCTGTCATTTGCTATGAGCATGTTAGTGTTTCCGAAGTATCTGTGTGTAGAACCCTAATTTGAAGAAGACAGTGAAGGGATTTTTGTATCTCATCATCAGATCTGTTTCGACGCACACAAGGTATTCGATGCTGAGTCTCTTTGGCGCAGAATGGCTTGTTGTTTGGATTTGTTCCCAACAGACATGAGTCTAATCAATTGAAGGGGAAGTGACAGTAAAAGATAAGTTCTTTACTTTCCTCGTATTAAATTCCTGTTAATTATTTTACTAAGTGGTTAAGTTCAAGACCGTATTAATCACTTGTTTAAATTAAATACAAGTTGAACAGATGTTTTGGCTATGTGCTAAAACACAATATCTATTTTGATAAGTTAAACTGTATGTTGACTATAAAATTCGGATCTCCAATTAAATTGTTGCTAGAATTAGATTGTGCTAATAATTTGTTTAATTGGCTAATCTTTAACAATTTGATGAATGTAGGAACTTTAATGTTACCTACAAATTGTTTATGTTGGAGACGATGGATTTGCATCATGGTATGATAAGTCTGCACTACGCAGGCTTCTCTATCGAATTTGGAAAAACACTTCTAACTTGAAGTGTCGGTATGATCTACTTTAATTTTCTCAGTATTTTTCATGTGATGAATGTGTTAACGTTTTGTGCGTTTAATCATATGATTGAGAGTTTTAGATCATAGTTATTCTCGCTCTGGAAAACTAGCATGTTTAGGGTTGTTAAGTGTTTTATCATACTACGTGTATAGATATTTTAACAAATCCATTGTTTGCAGCTTGTGTGAGATTACATATTTGCCTCTCTAAAATTTAAAATAAAATAAAATTGTATGAGATGTATAACAAATGTCTGTAACTTAGGAGAGAGCATCTCTTAATATAGAATATGACTTTACTAGTTACATTGTGTTCCCTCTCGTTCATTGTACTGTGTGTGCAAAGTTGAATTATAATATGTTAGTCATTATCTCATTTCGCGTTATGAAGATGATGAAGAACGAGTAAAGGAAAGAACTCTTTGCTCAATGTGTTTGAGCTAGTGGACATTGTTAGAACCATTAGAGAAAGCAAACAATTTTTGAAAAATGTGATAGAGTATTAACTCTTATAAAGTGCATATATTGTCAATCGTATGTATAAGTTGAGTTTAATAAATGAGACAATTAATAATAATAGTTCTAATTGTGTTCTTGAACATAGCATAATTGGCTAAGATTTGAGAACTATATATTAAATTGTTTGTTCTTGTTAAAACTCATAACTCTACTCAATGATACTCCATTAAAATATGATAAATATGAAAGTTGTGCTCAGATTATAATCACTAGAAAATCATTTAGTATGGTCTCTAGGAGCACACAACTTCTTGAGTCAATACATTCTGATATTTGTGATCTCAGTAGCTTTGTGACTAAATGAGACGATTGTTGGTCAGAAGTATTTAATCGCTTTTGTAGATGATTAATATAAGTCTGTCATATATATGAAGAATGAAGCACTTGTTATTCTTAATGAATTAAAAAATTATAGTTAAATGCTAAAAATCAAAGGTTCAGATTTGATAGAGGTAGTGAATATGTTTTAACAACTTTAGAGAAGTTTGCATTGGGCATAATCTCTAGTGCACTATACTTACAACAGTCAAACGGTATTGATAAAAGTTAGAATCAAACACTGAGTGAAATGTTGAATTCTATATTATTGACTGTTGTTTGTCTTGTGTAATTTTGAGTGATGTTGTATTGTTAATTATATCTCTAATGTGTTACTACACTCTAAATTGAATACACCTTGTAAATCATGGTATGAAAACACAAACAGTTTTGTAAAAGAAAAAATGTGTGTTGTGATACTTTTGTTAGAGTACATGACCCTAGAAGGCCTAAAGTAGGACCTACAACAAATATTTGTGTATGCTTAGAAAGTGCAGAATGTTGCTCTGTGGACAGATGTTGGATCTATCTAATTTGTGTTAGAAGAATCAAGACTTGCAAAGTTCTTTGAGGATATGTTCATCAAAGATAAATGTATGAAATAATCTAGTCCTACAGACATGTTCAATGATTCACAGTTGGAATCAAGAACTAGCCTTACTGACACTTGAAAACTTGAATGACAAATGAACTAAGAAGAGTCTTTAGTAGACAATGAGATGATTCTGTGTCATACAATAATACTTTAATTTAGTTGATCTGCCGAAAGGGGCTAAAACTATAGTAAGTAAGTGGGGTTTTGTAGAAGAAACTTAATTTTGATTGTTCAGTAGCAATTTTAATGCTTTTTAGTAGCTAACAGATTGACTAAGAAAAATGGGGTAGATTTATTTGATGTCTACTCACATGTTTGTCATATTGCTATAATAAGTATTCTTCTTACCCTTATATCTATTGAAAATTTTGTCATTCATAAAGGATAATTAAAAGGCTTTGTACTTGATGTTTTCTACTGAACAGTTTTGTACTGGAAAGTTTTGAACTAATATGTTTAGTGAACAAGATTTACAATATAGTAAAATCATTGTATGTTCTTAAAACATGTATAGCCAACGAATAAATAATTTGACAAACTTTTGAAAGAGCCTAGTATATGAATCAAGTAATTCAGATCAGTGCCTTCAACTTTATGGTGTGTCAAATATAGTGGCTATTATTTACTTGTTCTGTTGATATGCATGTTCTTGGAAGTGACATCTCTATTACAAATGAAGTTAAAATTGTGCTATCCAAAGAATTCAACATGAAAACCTAGGTACTGTGGACACCATAGGTATAAGGGTGAGTTTTCAGTTGGCAAGGGATAACTCTTAGTCAAACTCATCAAATCAAAATGTGTTTCAAAAGTGGGGATATAATGATTGTAAGTGTGTTTTGAAACACCTTATGATTATGATAAAAGGTTGACACCTAATGATGGTGCAACTATGAGACAGGTAGATCATTCTAAAGGAATTGACAGTCTCATGTATACAAAGATCTGCACTAGAATAGACATAGCCTTTGAGGTAGGTATGAACTGCAGATTCACTAATAATTCCATACACATTTGAGTGCCCTTAAGAGGCTAATGAGATACCTGAGTGGTATTCAAGAGTTTGTTTTGTGCTACTCTAGTCATTCTTCAAATGAGTGACTGACCTGATGCATTATGATGCTCAGAATTTAGTGAAAGTCGATAACTAGTAGATATATGTTTACACTAGGAGAAACAGAAATATTATGGAAACAAAAAAGCAAACAGGCACTGTGCTATCATCCATGAACTCAGACCTCTATGTGTAATCCTCTGCAGGGGAAAAGGCTGAGTGGATTGAAGAAATTGTTGCTAGTTATCCATTAAGAAGTTTAAGTAACTCTCTAATTCTGTTATGCGACTATCAAGCTACAATGCACTGTATCTCATAACTCACTCTATAATAGAAAGAGGAGTATATTAAGGCTGAAAGAAGCCTAGTTGAACTTTCTCATAGATAAAGTGCAATTGCGACAAGTATGGCTAATGCTCTTGCTAAGAGACTTAAAAAGTGATATAATTATCAAAATTGTGGGGAAAAGTGGAGTTAAAAGCTATTGAGTCAAAAGCCTTAACATCCAAGTTGTTTTGAAATTTAGAATCCAATTGGAGCCATGGAGAAGTTCAAACTTAAGCATCAATTTTAAGCAGTTGACATGTTTTAGATAATTTTGATGATTCGACATAAATTCCACAAATATATAATGTCATTCCAATTTTGATGGTATTATATATCTAGGAATTTACTTAGAATAATCATATTATTCCAATACGAAACATGAAAACTTGTCGATGTGTTTCCGATGATTAAATTGTCCTAAATATCATTCCAATTTTGATGATATGTCTTTTATGGTTACATGTTTCATTCCAATTTTGATGATTCAATGTTATACCATGATTGAAACGGCAGTCTTTTCATTCCGATATGAAACATAGTATGGTTCTTGTGTAGAAACTATAAAGTTCATGTACTTTACTTATTAAAGATACTTGATTGTGATGCTTGCGTTACATTTTTGCTAAGCTAATTATGAATTGTACTAAGTTCTTTTGTGGAACTAGATACTTTGTGAAATATGTTGGAATTCTTAGAGATGTGTCTCTTGATATTCTTGTTTTCAATAAGCTAGCAAAGATGGAGGAGTTGAATCTGTCAACATAGATTTCAAAAATAATGATTTGCTCAAAATGGAGGAGTAAACATAAAACAGTGTGCAAGGATAGAATTTCAATTTATTTCTTTTGAGAATAAATTAGTTACTTGCTTGGTAAAACTTCTGTTGAGTTTAAGACTCTTGTGTTCATGAGCTTAAAACTCATATTTTGTTCTTGAAGTTTATTTGCTTTGTTTGATTTTGAAACTATGACAGATTATTCCAGTTTGTTTAGTCTTTGTGAACTATTCTAAATTGGATATGGTTTGGAACTATTTAATTATATTGGTTTAGTCTTAATTGAACTATTCAGTTTGTAGTTCTATTGGTTCTCATGAAACCATACCTTTATGATGCTTTTCCTTTTATGGACTGCTATCAGCCAGTCAGTTGTATACTGATCTGATGAGATAATCCTGTACTTTATATATTGAGAATATAGGAGGAGATTGTTGGATATATTGGTATATTCTCTCCATATAAATATAGCACGTGCATATGTGTAACACGTGTATTGAACGTACACTTGATTGGATATTGGAACGCGAGTCTGTGGACTTATAACCCGATACCCAAACCAGTATTTAGCTATAAATACTGGCTTGTGATAGCAGTCTAGGTATTCCAATCTTGATACCTAGGGTGAATATCTCAAGCAACTTAGATCTAGAGATAAAACCCTAATTCCCAATTGTTAATTTCTCACAAAACCTAACATATATGTCTATGTGTATGTAAAGGTATGCATCTTACTTCAGCAATGAAAGACCATAATTTGCTCAGCTGCTTGTTCAGCCACTTCACCTCCAGAACAAAGGCAATGACAAAAATGAAAACCAAAAATAGTATTGGAGTCAATACAATAAAACCTCGCAATGGAAGATAAGATTATATAACAATATCAAAGAGTTTGAGTATTAGGTGTTCATGACAATCTGGTTACTAACTTACAGATAACTTATACTACAGCTCAAGCAACAAGACTAATTGCTTGTAGACCAATTGCTCAAGCATATGTATATAATTCTAATTGCTTGTAGACAAATTGCTCAAGCATATGTATAGCACAGCTCAAGCAAAGTGAAGTATGACAAAGAAATTAGTACTTACTTATCTGATACTCAGATAAGTACTTATCAATGAAGAAGTAACTACTTATCTGGCTTTAAATTATACTTACAAAGAATTAAATTGTATGACAAACTTATTGATGCTTTTAAATATATCAGAAATACTGATGCTTTAAAATATACTGATGCCATATGTATATACTGATGCTTTAAAATATATCAGAAATTAGTTTGTACTAATTTGTACTAAGCTTTTGCATGACAAACTTACTGATGCATTAAATTAGTTTGTATGACATACTTTGTATGACATACTAATTTGTACTAAGCTTTTGTATGTCAAAACTCACTGATGCTTTAAATTATACTTATGCTTTAAAATATATCAGAAATTAGTTTGTACTAATTTGTACTAAGCTTTTATATATATATCTGTGAAGTATATATATATATATATATATATATATATATATATATATATATATCTATATATCAATCAGTGAAGTACATAGAAGTGAAGTATATATATCAGTGAAGTATATATAAGTGAAGTATATATATCTGTGACACTTAGCAAAATATGCAATACAAACTTGGTTCTGAGCTTAGATTGAAACCCTCTAGTAAGGTAATACCAATTTACCGTGGAGGCTTTGATGCATTAAAACTTTACACTTATAGATCATACGGTCACTGCACCTTAAGAGGAGTAAACATGCACCTCTTCATGAATTGATAGGTAAGTATCAAGTGTTATTAGAATTGATAGGTAATTGATATGAAAACTGATACTTACACAATCGTGATAACTTTTTTGGTATGGAAACTGATACATATACATTCTTGATACTTATACATTCAAGTGATATCATAATTGAGAAGGTAATTGATAGGTAATTGATATCATAATCAAGTATTTCAAGTGTTATCAAGTATTGCTTCCCCTTATAATACCAACATCTCAAACTCTCAAGATTCACATCAGAATATATAATAGTCATATAGAATTAATTAGATTAAGGATGAACAAGAAGAAGAATCCGATGAACAAGATGAAGAAGCAGGAATCTACTAAGCACAAATTGTAATTCAGATAAAGTTTTAAACATCAAAATCTCCACACAACATTTTTTTTTTACAAAGAATAAACAATACCTGAAGATGAAGAAGAACCCAAAAATCAACAGACTTAAAATCTGAAGAAATTGAAGAAATTTCACTTCGATTTAAATCGGCAGACTTAAAATTTTACCGTTGGAATTTCTGTCATCTGCGGCAGCAAGAGAGGAAGAAGAATGGTGTTGCCGCTAATTTCGGTGTGGGGGCAAACAGATGAATTTGTGAGTTCGTGAAAAACCTGAATAGCAAACACCTAACCTGTTCCGCCGGATCTTGACCGTTGACTCCCGCCGTTCACCTGCAAGGAAGTGCGATACACCGGGGTTGATCCCGGCGACGCACCCTCCGACGCTCAAGTCAGTAACCAGAAATGATTATGAAAGAGCGTTTAACTAGAAAAAGATTGATTACCTCTTAATGGAGATGGGTGAGGGGTATTTATAGGCGTCTTAGGGACTGGTTTTAGGAATGTAATCCCCGTGATTAGATAAGGAATATTCCCCGTAATCAGATAAGGCATGTAATCTGATAAGGTATATCCCCTATAATCAGTTAAGGAATTTAATCCCTAATCCCCAGTGAAAAGATAGCTGTGAATCATGGCCGTTGATTTAGATCTAATCAGGGACCTTGATTGTATCTTGTCGGATCGGGTTGGTAGCGGGTTGAAACTCGTACCCAGCTGATGTGGATCCGTTTGCGGGTTATTGGATCTGTGAGAAGGAGACCCAGTACCCGCTTCGGACCCATTTGCATGTGAAATTACCGTTTTGCCCCTGAGCTTTAAGATTCGAGTCCGATGTGAACGGTCCCGATTTAATCCTATTTTTTAGCCATATCACGAGCCCCCCACTCCTAAAGACTGAGTGTAATCAGCCTTTGAGGAGTAGTTTAACTGTTCTAATGGCGTACGGGATTTTATCGGTGTTCTTAAGGGAGTTTGGAATCTTGCTCGGGGTGTAACAGTGTTATTATGGGCTTGTAAAATGCCCAAAAGTATTCTCAGAATTTTCTGGATTTTTGGTGATTTTTCCAGATTTTTCTGAATTTTTCCTCATTTTTTTGAATTTTTTATTCATTTTCCGAATTAAATAATTAATTATCTAAAATATTAATTAATTATTCTAATTTAATAATTATTTTTTTTCAGAATTAAAAATAATTTTTTCTGAATTAATAATTATTTTTAGAATTTTTAATTAATTTTTTCGATTTTTAAATATTTTTTTCGGATTTTTTAAATAAAAAAAAACAATTAAATAAATAAATAAATAATTTAAATATTACCTGGACACGTGGCAGATTTCTGGCCGTCCATCATGACCAGATGAGCACGCATCGTGAGGCAGATCACGATCTGGACACGTGGCACGTTTCTGGCCGTTCATCATGATCAGATCTGCGCGCATCGTGAGGCAGATCACGATCGGGACACGTGGCGCATTCCTGAGCGTCGATCGTGTCGCGACGCGAATTTTGGAACGATCGGACGGATCGTGTGGCCCGGGCTCTTTTTTTCTCCAAATACGAGTTCGGCACTTCGGTGCTTCGGCGAAGTCACCCCGGCTCGTTGAGATGTCGCCACGTGGACCGCCACGTGGCATTTTTTTTTTTTTTTTTTTTTTTTCTTTCTTTCTTTCTTTCTTTCTTTCTTTCTTTCTCCGCTGCTTCTTCCACTTCTTCTCCGCTGCTTCCTCTGTTCTTTCTCGTCTTCGCTCTCCTTCGTCTTCGCGACAGCGTGCCGGAGCTCGGAGCTTGGTGGAGGGGAGAGAGGAGCTCGGAAGTGTTCGACGAAGGGGCCGGAGCTCGCGGCGTGGAGTTCGACAGTGAGTTCGCGAAGGAGGCAATGGGTTCGGCACTGTTGGAGCTCGGAGGTGAGCTTCGCAGCGAGGCTCGGCGCGAATGGAGCTTCGGCCAGACAAGGAGCTTCGGCGAAGTTGAAGCTCGAAGCAATGGAGAGCTCGGCGTCGCGAGGTGCCTGCGGTGCTTGAGCTCCGTAATGGAGCTCATCGGAGTTGGTCTCGCGATGGGCTGAGTTCGGCATTGGAGACGGCGGGGTCGAGCTCGCGCGAAGGAGGCAATGGAGGTGAAGTTCGGTTGCGAAGGAGTTCGGAAGTGGTGAAGTTTGGCGGAGAACTTGAGCTTCGGCGGAGGGGAGTCCGAAGCTTGGTGTCGGTGATGAAGCTCGGCAGTGGGTTCGGCTCGTCATTTGTCTTGGAGCTCGGCCATGGAGGTGGTCGAAGCTTCGACGAAGGAGCTCGACGAGTGAAGGAGGGAGAGCTCAGCATAGTGGAGCCTCGACGTTGGCGTGGCTTGAGCTCGGCAGGCGGAGCTTCGGTGTGCGGAGGAGCTTGACGAGTGGATGGTGAGTGTTGGGTGCTGGAGCTTGGCCATGGTGAAGCGTGGATGATGGAGATTGCCGATGGTGGAGGTCGGCAAGGAGCTCGGCGTCGGTGTTTGAGGAAGAAGATGGTGGGTTTTCCTGATCTTCGGTTGGTTTTGCTGTGGCTGGAGTATGGAGAAGAAGAGTTGAAGGATTTCGTTTTGGCGGGAGATTGGGGAAGAGAGAGGAAGGGTTCGGGTCGGATCCTAACGGGTCCGAACCCACGCTGTTTGTTGTTTTTTTTTTTGCTGCTCGGCCAATGAATCTGATTCTGCAGATCCGAGCACGGATTTTGAGGAGAATTTTTTCCCACTTAGCGGTTCGGTAGTTCGGTAGCTCGGATTTGAGATCCGAGCTACGTGGCTCAATCTGGACGGTTGATCACGATCGTGGCGCGAATCACGAGACAAGATGCACGAGTTTCGAGAAAACGTTATCTTGTCGTTTTGTGGTGACGTGGCGAGATCTGAGCCGTTCATCATGTTTTAGCACGAATTTTGAGACGATCCGATGGTGAGATGGGTTCGGTCGAATTTTTCTCCATATACGAGGGTCGGTACCCCGTCACCTCGGATCGGCACCCCGGATCGGCACCTCGGATCATTGAGATGATGCCACGTGGCATGCCACGTGGCCCCTTTCTTTTTTTTTTTTTTTGAAGGGTTTGTTGGGATTTGTCTTTGGCGGGAACATGGGGAAGAAGAGGAGTGGAGTTCGGGTCGTGGGTTGATGGGTTCGGATCCCTTAACGGGCCGAACCCGGCCCCACGTGCTCCCCCTTGTTTTTCTCTCTCTCCTCTGCTTCTTGTTCGGTCGATCCGAGCACGGATTTTGAGGAGATTTTTTGCCGCTTTAGCGGTTCGGTAGTTTGGTAGCTCGGATTTGAGATCCGAGCTACGCGGCTCAATCTGGACGGTTGATCACGATCGTGGCGCGAATCACGAGACAAGAGGCACGAGTTTCGAGAAAACGTTATCTTGTCGTTTTGCGGTGATGTGGTGCGATCTGATCCGTCCATCACGCTTGAGTGCGAATTTTGAGATGATCTAACGGTGAGATCGCCTCGGGACGATTTTTCTCCAAAAACGAGGGTCGGTACCCCGACACCTCGGATCGGCACCTCGGATCCTTTCTGGGAACATCTGGTTTGCTCTGCAAATGAGTCTGGTTCGGCAGATCCGAGCACGGATTTTGAGGAGAATTTTTTCCCACTTTGCTGTTCGGTAGGTCGGTAGCTCTTCTGAGAAGAAAGAGGAAGGGGAGGAGAGGCATTTGAGTTCTCTCCTCTGCCTTGTTCTTTCGCACAGTGGAGAAGAGGAGAAGTGCTGGGTACTTTTTGGAGAGGTGAAGAGGAGAAGAGGAAGGGGAGGAGAGGCAACTGGGTTCTCTCCTCTGCCTTGTTCTTCCGCTTGGTGGAGAAGAGGAGAAGAGGAAGGAGAGGCAACTGGGTTCTCTCCCCTGTCTTGTTCTTCCGCTCGGTGGAGAAGAGGAGAAGAGGAAGGGGAGGAGAGGCAACTGGGTTCTCTCCCCTGTCTTGTTCTTCCGCTCGGTGGAGAAGAGGAGAAGAGGAAGGAGAGGCAACTGGGTTCTCTCCCCTGTCTTGTTCTTCCGCTCGGTGGAGAAGAGGAGAAGTGTTGGGGAAGAAGGAGAAGAATGAAGGAGCTAAGAGGGGTAAGGGTCGGACCGTGGGTATCGGATCCGACCCCGACCGTTAGCCTCTTTTCTTTCTTCCTCTTCATCTGCTTGCTTTGTTCGGCGAATCCGAGCCCGGATTTCGAGGTACATTTTTCGCCGCTCCGCAGTTGGGTAGATTGGCAGATCCGAGCTGCACGGCTCAATCTGGACGGTTGATCACGATCGTAGCGCGAATCACGAGACAAGAGGCACGAGTTTCGAGAAAACGTTATCTTGTCGTTTTGTGGTGATGTGGCGCGATCTGATCCGTCCATCACGCTTGAGTGCGAATTTGGAGATGATCTAACGGTGAGATCGCCTCGGGACGATTTTTTGCCATATACGAGGGTCGGTACCCCGGTATCTCGGCTCGGCGCATCAGGGCTGTTTGGCCGAGGTGCTGAATTGTCTGTTTTGAATTAAGTGTTCCTTGAAGATTCCGCCCCTTCGTGCTCAGTGGCTCGGCCGTTCGGCTGAGCTGTTCGGTAGCTCGGCTGTTCGGACGGCTCGAGCGTGAGGAGAAGGGGATGAGTCGGCATATGGAAGAGGTGATGCTCTGCTTGGCTTTTGGAGATTTTTGAAGAGGAGCTCCACTCCTAGGGGTGGAGAAGAGGTGCTAGGAAGATCCTCGTAAGAGCCATGGGAAGACCCATTCTTTGAAGTGAAGAGCTTAACTTGTAGAAGAGCCATCTGGAAGAGGAGCTTGAGGAGCAACTCTAGGAGAGAGTTCTAGCTCCGAACTCGTTTGAGAAGAGCTCCGCTTCGGATGCGAGCGGAGTGGGGAGCTCGATTTGTAGAAGAGCCATCAGGAAGAGGAGCTTGAGGAGCAACTCTAGGAGAGAGTTCTAGCTCCGAACTCGTTTGAGAAGAGCTCCGCTTCGGATGCGAGCGGAGTGGGGAGCTCGATTTGTAGAAGAGCCATCTGGGCGGTTGATCACGATCGTGGCACGAATCACGAGACAAGAGGCACGAGTTTCGAGAAAACGTTATCTTGTCGTTTTGTGGTGACGTACGCGATCTGATCCGTCCATCACGATTGGGTGCGAATTTTGAGATGATCTAACGGCGAAATCGCCTCGGGACGATTTTTTGCCATATACGCGGGTCGGTACCCCGGTACCTCGGCTCGGAGACTCAGTGCTGTTGGCCGAGGCGCTGAGGCATTTTGGAGGAAGTGTTCCTTGAAGATTCTGCCCCTCCGTGCTCAGTGGCTCGGCCGTTCGGCTGAGCTATTCGGTAGCTCGGCTGTTCGGATGGCTCGAGCGTGAGGAGAAGTTCAGTGAGTTGATGAAGGGGATGGGTCGATGAAGCTCTGCTCCTCGGCTTGGGAGGATGGGTCGGCATACGGGAGAGGTGAGGGGCTCTGAAGTTGTCTCTATTCTGTTTGGTTTTGGAGATTATTGAAGAGGAGCTCCACTCCTAGGAGAAGAGGTGCTGGGAAGACCCATTCTCTGAAGTGAGTGCAAGGAGCAACTCCAGGGGAGGGTTGTGAGCTCCGAACTCATCGGGAAGAGCTCTGCTTTGGAGGCGAGCGGAGTGAAGAGCTTGGCCTTGAGAAGGGGAGGAGAGGCATTCGGGTTCTCTCCCCTGCCTCGTTCCTTCGCACAGTGAAGAAGGGCAGAAGTGTTGGGTACCTTTGGCGGGAAGACTGAAGAAGGAGAAGAATGAAGGAGCTAAGAAGGGTATGGGTCGGACCGAGGGTATTGGATCCGACCCTGACCCGTTAGCCTCTTTTTCTTCTTGTTCTTCATCTGCTCAGCTGCTCGGCAGATGCATCTTGTTCGGCAGATCCGAGCACGGATTTTGGGGCACATTTTCTGCCACTTTGCTTCTCGGTAGATGGGTAGCTCAGCTCGGATGGTCGTGGGGGCAGTTCGGAATGGCTATCTTCCTCCGGCCCGTTTAAGGACGAGCCGGTGAAGTAAAGCCGAGCCATGGGACCCCGACCATCGTGAGGTTAGTTTGAGGGATGCAGGAGCAGTTTCGAATGGCGAGCTACTTCTAGTCCGCTTAGGAGCGAACTTGCGAAGTAGAATCGAGCCAAGTGTTGGACTCCGATCCATTCAACGGCTGCAGGAGCAATTTCGAACGGCGATCTACTCCCGGCCCGTCTGAAGACGAGCCGAGGAGGAAGAGTCGAGCCGAGTGCTGGACTCCGAACCATTGTGTGATTAGTTTAAGAGATGCAGGAGCAGTTTCGAATGGCGAGCTACTTCTAGTCCGCTTAGGAGCGGACTTGCGAAGCAAAATCGAGCCAAGTGTTGGACTCCGATCCATTCAACGGCTGCAGGAGCAATTTCGAACGGCGATCTACCCCCGGCCCGTCTGAAGACGAGTCGAGGAGGGAGAGTCGAACCGAGTGCTGGACTCCGAACCATTGTGAGGTTAGTTTAAGGGATGCAGGAGCAGTTTCGAATGGCGAGCTACTTCTAGTCCGCTTAGGAGCGAACTTGCGAAGTAGAATCGAGCCAAGTGTTGGACTCCGATCCATTCAACGGCTGTAGGAGCAATTTCGAACGGCGATCTACTTCCGGCTCGTCTGTGGGCGAGCGGAAGAAGAGTCGAACCGAGTGCTGGACTCCGAACCATCGTGTGGTTAGTTTAACAAGTTGTGGGAGCAGCCATGTAGAAGAAGCTGGACTCCGAACTCGTTGAGAAGTGGTCCGCCTTGGAGGTAGAGGAGCAAAGAGCTCGGCTCTGGAAGAGAGCCATTTGTGAGACAAGTTTGAGGAGCAACTCTAGGAGAGAGTCGTGAGCTCCGGGCTGTCTGAGAAGAGGTCCGCTTCGGAGGCGAGCGGAGCGGAAGAGCCCGGCTCTGGGAAAGAGTTGTTTTCGGGACGAGTGTGAGGAGGAGCTCTTGGTGAGAGTTGTGAGTTCCGAATTCGTTGAGAAGAGGTCCCTTCCGAGGTGAGCAGAGTGGAGAGCTCGGCTCTGGAAGAGAGCCGTTTGTGAGACGGGTGCGAGGAGGAGCTCTTGGAGAGAGTTGCGAGCTCCGAACTCGTTGAGAAGAGGTCCTCTCCGAGGGCGAGCGGAGTGGAAGAGCTCGGCTCTGGAAGAGAGCCGTTTGTGAGATGAGTGCGAGGAGGAGCTCTTGGTGAGAGTTGTGAGCTCCGAATTTGATGAGAAGAGGTCCGCTTCGGGGGTGACCAAAGTGAAGAGCTCGGCTCTGGAAGAGAGCCGTTTGTGAAACGAGAGCGAGGAGGAGCTCTTTGTGAGAGTTGTGCTCCGAACTCGATGAGAAGAGGTCCGCCTTGGAGGTGGGCGAAGCAAAGAGTTCGGCTCTGGAAGAGAGCCATTTGGGAGAAGAGTTTGGGGAGCAACTCTAGGAGAGAGTTGTGCGCTCCAAACTTGTTGATAAGAGGTCCGCTCCGAGGTGAGCAGAGTGGAGAGCTCGGCTCTGGAAGAGAGCCGTTTGTGAGGCGAGTGTGAGGAGGAGCCCTCGGAGAGAGTTGTGCTCCGAACTTCGATGAGAAGAGGTCCGCTTCGGAGGTGACCGAAGTGAAGAGCTCGGCTCTGGAAGAGAGCCGTTTGTGAAACGAGAGCGAGGAGGAGCTCTTTGTGAGAGTTGTGCTCCGAACTCGATGAGAAGAGGTCCGCCTTGGAGGTGGGCGAAGCAAAGAGTTCGGCTCTGGAAGAGAGTCATTTGGGAGAAGAGTTTGGGGAGCAACTCTAGGAGAGAGTTGTGAGCTCCGGGCTGTCTGAGAAGAGGTCTGCTTCGGAGGCGAGCAGAGTGGAGAGCTCGGCTCTGGAAGAGAGCCGTTTGTGAGATGAGTGCGAGGAGGAGCTCTTGGTGAGAGTTGTGAGCTCCGAATTCGATGAGAAGAGGTCCGCTTCGGGGGTGACCAAAGTGAAGAGCTCGGCTCTGGAAGAGAGCCGTTTGTGAAACGAGAGCGAGGAGGAGCTCTTTGTGAGAGTTGTGCTCCGAACTCGATGAGAAGAGGTCCGCCTTGGAGGTGGGCGAAGCAAAGAGTTCGGCTCTGGAAGAGAGCCATTTGGGAGAAGAGTTTGGGGAGCAACTCTAGGAGAGAGTTGTGCGCTCCAAACTTGTTGATAAGAGGTCCGCTCCGAGGTGAGCAGAGTGGAGAGCTCGGCTCTGGAAGAGAGCCGTTTGTGAGATGAGTGCGAGAAGGAGCTCTTGGTGAGAGTTGTGAGCTCCGAATTCGATGAGAAGAGGTCTGCTTCGGAGGCGAGCGGAGGGAGGACCCGGCTCTGGGAAAGAGCTGTTTGCGGGACGAATGTGAGGAGGAACTCTAGGAGAGAGTTGTGCTCCGAACTTCGATGAGAAGAGGTCCGCTTCGGCGGCGAGCGGAGGGAAGAGCTCGGCTCTGGAAGAGAGCCATTTGTGAGATGAGTTCGAGGAGCGACTCTAGGAGAGAGTTGTGTGCTCCGGACTTGTTGAGAAGAGGTCCGCTTCGGCGGCGAGCGGAGGGAAAAGCTCGGCTCTGGAAGAGAGCCATTTGTGAGATGAGTTCGAGGAGGAACTCTATGAGAGAGTTGTGCTCCAAACTCGTTGGATCTCGGCACGGGTGATTGGCGCTTCATCGTTCCTAGGCTGCTGCCGACCCGCGGGGGAGCGTGGTCTTCTTCTGTGATGCTCGGGGGATTCCTTCCTTCCCCTTCGGACATGGGACCTTTTGTAGTCTCGGCGGTGAGGGGACCGCTCACCCGGACGTTGTTGGCGGGAGGCTCCCTTTCGGGCCCGCTTCTCGTCCAGACGGTGGCGTAGGTCCTCTTCCTCCTTCTGATTTTGGGGATTGTGAGAGGCCATGGAATTCGTAGAGGCGTTGTGTATGGAGACGTGGTCTTGATGGAGAGGTTGCTTCATGCGGGAGCCCCCCGCACCGGCATTCTGTGGACCGGAAGGACCCTTGGGGGTTGTTGATTCTGAAGGGGCTGATCTTGCTGAAGGGGGTCTTCCGTCTGAAGCGGAGGTCGTTCCTGCTGCAGAACGGGTTGGTCAGGGACTGGCTCCTGCTGATCGGCGGGATTGGGCCCACGGTTGGACCCCCTAGATTTGGCTTTTCTCGGAGGCATGGCTGGAGAAGATCTAGTCGACGGAAAGAGGAGGGGCTGCTATTCGTGTGTTTCCCACAGACGGCGCCAATCTGTTGCCGCTAATTTCGGTGTGGGGGCAAACAGATGAATTTGTGAGTTCGTGAAAAACCTGAATAGCAAACACCTAACCTGTTCCGCCGGATCTTGACCGTTGACTCCCGCCGTTCACCTGCAAGGAAGTGCGATACACCGGGGTTGATCCCGGCGACGCACCCTCCGACGCTCAAGTCAGTAACCAGAAATGATTATGAAAGAGCGTTTAACTAGAAAAAGATTGATTACCTCTTAATGGAGATGGGTGAGGGGTATTTATAGGCGTCTTAGGGACTGGTTTTAGGAATGTAATCCCCGTGATTAGATAAGGAATATTCCCCGTAATCAGATAAGGCATGTAATCTGATAAGGTATATCCCCTATAATCAGTTAAGGAATTTAATCCCTAATCCCCAGTGAAAAGATAGCTGTGAATCATGGCCGTTGATTTAGATCTAATCAGGGACCTTGATTGTATCTTGTCGGATCGGGTTGGTAGCGGGTTGAAACTCGTACCCAGCTGATGTGGATCCGTTTGCGGGTTATTGGATCTGTGAGAAGGAGACCCAGTACCCGCTTCGGACCCATTTGCATGTGAAATTACCGTTTTGCCCCTGAGCTTTAAGATTCGAGTCCGATGTGAACGGTCCCGATTTAATCCTATTTTTTAGCCATATCAAATGGCGAGCTGAAATCAAATCGCCAGATTTGACGAGCGGATCGCGAGCGGAAAAGGAGTCGCCAGGATGGCGAGCGATTTGGCGAGGCCGTTGGAGAGAATCTTTTGGGGGATTATCGCTATTTTGGCTAATTAGGGAGATTTGGCGATCCCGTTGGAGATGGTCTTAGACAGATGGGAATAACATATATATATCATATCTGTCATGTTTATTAAACGGGTTCAATGTAGAGACCCATTGATCAGTCAACCCTACCCTGTTACGATCAGAACCCGTTAATGCATGCATGTCAACAAGAGTGTCAAAATTATGTGCTTGTAGTGGCTCGATTAATATTCAGGTCACTTTCCTGGACTTCAAACTAGCCCAAAGTTTTGCACCATATTTTGCTTTACGGGCAAACTCCTCAAATGACAAATATCTGTGTCATTTCTGTAATAATGTATTAACTTAAACAGGGTGCTTTGTATGTAGGTATTTTGAAAGACAGGTATTTATTAATTTAAGTCAGTACTTACCGAAATTGCAAAAATGGTGATCCTCTGAACATTTGCTTAACTATGAAGCAACTTATGGTTCATTATAGATATTCCTGATGTGTCATGTATTTTTTAATCTATACCTCCTATGGTCTTACAAGAAAAAGGAACAAAGTGAAATTGTAACCAAAATCCAAATTTCAATACATCTGGTTTTCAACTATTTGTCATGATGCCCACTAAAGAAGAAACAAATCTTAATATATCAGTGGATAACGATGTCATTTCATTGCACTGATGAAAATACCTTTTTACTTATTGGAACCCCTTATATTCCTTTGAATCTTAACATATTGATCGATAACGATGTCTTATTCATTGCACTACTTAATAGAAAAAAGTTCGAACTTACCTTTTTTTTGTTGTTGTTATGGTAAGATACTTTTTTTTTTTACTCATTGGAATCCCTTGTATTCCTTCATCAGAAAACCTTCCTTGCATGCGACGTGATTCATCCTAATAGGAATCAAGTATACCCCTCGAAAAAATGTCCACCCACCCTAATACAAATAAGCTATATACAATATCTAAAAATAATCATCTTAATTACAGCCCTAGAAACACTAAAAAAATGATTATCCTAGGGCTCCAAGGTCAGTACTCAGTATTGATCATCATCAATGGCCTATCAAAAAGCATGTTCTTACTAATCTTAAGCCAACAATGTCTGAACTAGTGAAGAACATAGGAGAGACAAGTCAGATACAAACCAACAACTACTATTTCTTGTTTAACTTACAACAACAATTATATCTTTATATTATGTATTATATATATATATATCTTAAGCTAATAAGCCTACCCCATTTCTCCTTTGTTTATTTTGAAATAGAGAAAGAAGAGTCAAAGTAGGGACTAACACGTGCTAATCCCGTGTACTCAATTTATAGAAAATTTAAAAAACAAAACAGAACCCCTTATCTTCTGCCAAATCCTAATCCCCCCCTCAAATTCCCAAATCCATGGACTGAAATCTGCCCGTCGATCTCCTCGCCATCGCCGTCCGTCGATCTTCTAGCCATGCCGCCTGTCGATCTCCCCTATCACTGCCCGTCGCTATCCTCGCCATCGCCGCCGGTTGATATCCTCGCTGACGCCGACGCCGATCCAGTCACTCTCATCCACACGCCACATCGGTATGCTTTAAAGATTGCCCATGTCATTATTTTTAAAGGAGCTTAGGTTGAGGCATTTTAGAAGGATATATGATTTAAGTTAATTTGACAGTTTACAGAGCTGAATGAAGAAATATAATTCATGTTGTTAACCCTAAAGTTTTCGAGTAATGGCTTTTTTTGTTATTGATCATTGTTGTTGTGATAGGCACAGGATCATATATAGTCGACACCTATACCTACAATGAGTTCTCATTTTTCTTTTTTCTTTTTTATGAGAAACTTACAGTGATTAGTAATTAGCTCTCAGTCAAAGAGTTCCATAATTGCAGAATCTGTTTGTTGCCCATCTTCAGAAAAAGCTTAACACCACCCAAGTGAATGTTTTCTGAAGTTAAGTTCTGAATGCTACGTGATGAGGACATCGGTTCAAGACGATTTGGGCGTTTCTATCAGTGCATGTATCGTCTAGGACAGCTACTTTATTAGCTTAGGATTTTATTTCTGTACCATATTTGTTTTTAGCAATTATAGCCATATGTAATCTTTCTTTTATGCATTAGAATATTTCTGAGATTTTAGAATATTTTGAGATTTGTATCAAGATTTGTTTTGTGCTTATATATAGGCTTTGAGATTAATGAGAAGTTATGCTATTCTTGATTAAAATTATTGTGTTGCAATTTTGCTCTTCATCTCTCTCTTTGTGTGATACAATTGAGATATAATTTTAGGGTTTGTGATAAACCCTAAACTTACCCCCAAATCCAAAAGAAATCCCCAAATAAAATTAAACCCAAACCCGAATCCTCTTCTCCTCTTCTTCTTCCTCTGGAATCCCGACACCCCCTTCAACCCCCAACCAACCCATTCCTCCTCACCTTCGTTAACCACCACTACCATCAAACCGATCGCACCATGCCCTCGCCTTCGTCCTTCCCTTTCCCTGACGCTTGCACCCCCATCCCGTTTCCACACTGAAATCCTATTTTCCCCAAACCCACTTCAGATCGAAACCCTAATCCCCATTACTGACTCATCCGGCACACCACCCACGACACCATCGTCGCCCCCTGCATCCCGAAGCCCCAACCCCCTCTCCTATAGCTCGGTGCCCCCGAGTCCCCTACCATCGTCGACTGCACCCCTCCCTCTTCCTTGTCGCATTCTGACGACGATCGTCCTCAGCTTTGTGGATCATAGTGCTGGAACTCAGATTAGAGGCGTTTCTTCGCACCGGTAACTTCTTTTCTTTCTCCATTATTTGTGTAATAAGGCTTTATCATCTCTAGATTATTATCTAAATTTTCTGTCGTCTACAAATAATTGAGAGTGTGTGTTCTACTTGCCTATTAGTGTACAAAATCATTATTGAATATCTTACATGCTAAGAACGATTGAGTATTATTACTGAATGATAGGATTGAACTTTTAATTGAGCTTGTTAAACTATTTCTCATCTTGAAAATCCATCAACCAATTAATTGCTAAAATCTCTAACTTAATCTGACGTACGTGTTGGTAAAATAAATCCTTTAAAATTCTTGGAAATTCTCTATTTAGGGTTAGTTTTACATCACTACGTCTTTATGATTATTATCCTCCTACTTGGGCAATTAAACAATTAATTATATTCTTATCCTGCAGTAATGTTTATGATTGAGTTGCAATTTGATTTTAACACGACTTTACAATTGTCTGCAAATAGTTTGTACTTGATTTTGCCCTTAAATAGGAAAAACTCAAATTGCTTGCACATCCTAGAGAAGTTCAACCTTTAGTTTTCTATAGTAATTTACATTATAGTGCCTTTAGTTGCATCATTTACTCATAAAGTGATCATTATGCCGTAATACTTATCTAAATTTGTAGGCAATGTCGATCGTCCTAGCCATGGTTCTCAGAGTTCTTGCCTTCGACCATGGCAGCTACTATGACAGTGACGAAGACTACATACCTACAAGGGCCCCTCTCCTGAGAAACTGGGCAAAGTTAGTACTATACTTTGTTGATCCTCATCAAACTGTACTAATGATTCATGGAATGTGAGGGTAAACGATAAGGTAATAAGAACAGTCTTGCTTTGACTAAAATTTTAACATTTACGCCACTTTCCATTCTCCTATCTCCACCCATTAAAGTACCTGTATACTTTCTCTTCGGTTAGCAGGTGCTAAGCTTTTGGCAGTAGTAGCGCATCTCCTTGGGGCTCCTCACTCTATTTGGATATGTACTTAATTATGTATATTCTATATTATAAAGAAAGTAACAAGTAAGCAATGTTCTCCATATTCACCGCTTGAAACAACCACGAACTTCCTGTTAGCAGTGTGCATAATGTTAATGATGAGTTTATGTATTTTTATATATTATATATATATATATATATATATATATATATATATATATATATATATATATATATATATATATATATATATATATATATATATATCATAAGCTAATAGGCCTACCCCATTTCTCATTTCTCTATTTTGAAATAGAGAAAGAAAAGCCAAAGTAGGGACTAACACGTGTCTCTTCTTTTCAGGTATGGAGTGGTGATGGTGATAGTTTTCGAGACTTGGTTGGAGTGGAGTTGATTGTGAATAAGATTAACATTCTTTGATGATTAGTTTGTTAATTTTTGTATCAGAAGTTTTAGTGTGACTGTTAGAAATGTGTTTTGTTTGGTAGCCTTTTGTGTTCTATGAATGATGGAATTTGTGCATCTTTACCGCCTATGCCACTTACGGTATGGTTGTAACATCTCGTAGTAAATTTAAAAATAAAAATATTTTTTTTTGCACGTGAAATGCACATGCAATTTCATATCATTTTTCGTTCTAAAATTTTATTAAATTATGCGTAAGTTTCTTTTTCTTTTTTGTCTCATTTATTTTTCTTTTTAGAAGCCCACGGGCTTAAAAGACTAATTTAGATCCATTAGAAATAAAATAAATAAAAATAATAATAAGAGCCCAAAGAGAAGCCCACTAATAAAATCTACATTTAATTTGTATACTTTTTCTACACTTGTCTTGTAACAAACTAGTAGCTACTAACCATTAACAAAATATAAAATAAATGAGAAGAGTGTGCATGGGTACTACACGTACACGTGTATATTTGTGCATGCACAACCTTATAGGCCGGCCATTGAGAGGAAATGGAGAGAGCGGGGAGTAGGGTGAGTTCATGGGTAGTTACTCGGGTAGTGGGGTTAACTCTAGCCACTCAACTTCCCTATATAACCCCCCCTATTGTATGTTATTTGCACCTAAACTAAAAAAATTAAAAGAGAGGAAAAGAAAGAGAGAAAGAGGGTTTCGGATTTGTCATTCTTGGAGCTTGGAGTTGTTTTTGCTAGGAGGAGAAGTGCTAGGCAATCGTGTTGGAACTAGGAGCTTTTTCTAGGAGTTTTTCTTCTACATTAGAATCTTTATTGAGGTCGGTGTTTCTTCTACTTTCTAATTTAGTGATATTATGCATGCTAGTTTGACATATGTTTAGTTGTTAAATTTTTATTTATATGATGAATGTAGATTGCACAATACTTGTAGAACTATGTCATGGCTGGTAGAATTGTTGTTGTATTTCAATTTAATGGATTACATGTCAGATAAAAGAGAAAAAGAAAGTAACATCTAGTGGGTTGTGGGATTGAAAATTTTCTAATTGGTGCACATTAGATTGTTCATGTAGAGGTAAAATAATGAATTGTGTACAAAAAGTTTTAAAGATTCTATTATAATGAAGAAATATAAAAATAACCACACTAGTATTTATTTTGGGCATTATAATGGTATAAAATTTTATAAAGATGTTTTGAAGAGGGATAATATTTTATACAAAAATTAAAGTTTGGTAGTAGGAGTACATTAATACAATTTGGTGGAAAATTCCATTATATTGCCAAAAGAAAAATATATATATTTATATATAAGAGTTTTATAAATTTAAATACGTGTTTTGGAAAGAATGTATTATGGAAGAGATTATATTTTATCGATACAAAACAATTTCGAAATCAAGATTTCGTAAAAGAAAGTTGTAACAGATAAGTATAACAAAACCATTTTAATTCCTATCCATATCAATGATCGATTTTGGGTTTACTGGTCTTCGGGCTCGACTTTGGGCGCTGCCTCTTGGTTGGCCCTTGGTCGTGGGTTCAAGCCTTGAAGTGACTCTTTTTTTATTTCGAAAACTTGATTTTCCCAAAAACACAGCACGCTTATATAAAAGCCACTTGAAGAGATTTCCCTTCAGTAGCCGCTGTTGGGCAAACTGGTCTTTGGGTACAACTTAGGAAGCTGATTGTGGCAGCGGGGTCATGGGTTCGAACCCAACCGACCTCCTTTTTATATTTTTTGATATTTTTAGATATATTCAAGTTTTCAAGTGCTTAAAAAAATCGCGAAAAATTCTATTATTTCTCTAAAAGTTATCTAGACTTCATAAAAATATTCGCACAATATTTATGATATATTTATGAGATTTGAAGTGGTATTTCACATTGAAACAATTTGTTTAGAGAACTTGATTTCGAAAATAAAGAAAAGATTTTGAGATTAAAGTGGAATACGATTAAACTCATCTTGATTAAATTTTCATGGTTATAAATATATTTGATTAAGAGAATATTTGGGTTGCATACAAGGCTATAATTGATTATATTGATAAAGAAAGTTGAAGTGAGTTACTTCATGTTATAAGATTACAAAGAAAACGAATATGAAAAGATTGTGAATAAAGAAATGAATTATCTTGAGAACGTTAGATGTAACCTTTGTGGTCTCAAGTTGAGACGGTTGTTATTCTAGGGTGAGCGAGGCCCAGATTACCAGTAGTTGAAATTATGAAATTGTGAGAAGTAACCATTATGGGTTGACTGTCTCAGTGTTTTGCTTAATACTGGTGGTTAACCTGAAATCTAGTTCTTAATAATCATAACTTAAACTTAAGGTTAGATACTAGTTGGTGATATGACGAAATGAGTGCAAACGTGAGTTATGGACTCCAGAATGATCCTTGGAGAGTGACGATCCCCAGTATTCCGGGACGATGGATGTAAGGGCCATAGAATGATCCACGGAGTGGAACGATCTTCAGTGTTCTGGGATGAGAGCGACGCTCATGGGATACTTGTGCAATGAGGGCTCCAAAATGACCTACAGAGTGAGACGATCCCCAGTATTCCGGGACGATGGACGTAAGGGCAACAGAATGATCCACGGAGAGGGATTGGTCGCCAGTATTCCAAGGGTGAGAGCCAATACTTGCAAACTGTCTAAATCTTGTAGTAGTCATCGTAGTGGGTGGCATGGTTAGGGATCTAACCCTATAATGTGGAGTACATAGGTACTTGCCCTCAGACCTATGTAGTATGGGATGCATAGAATCCGTACAAGTATGCATTAGTGTCATCCTAGCATAAACACCTGCATTAGGTATTAAGTCATTTCATACACTGACATGATTACGATAGTCACTTTTTTAGACTTTGTGATGCATACAAGTTTGTGGTTGCTAAAGTATATAGAATCGTTATATTACGGCATAGTGAGGATCACCGTTTATAATATGGCGTCAGTTGTAAGTAACTGACATGCCCAAAGTTTCACATGCAGGAATTCGGATTTACCAGAAGATATAAAGATGATTCGATGCTGATGATTTCTTAAATGCTAAAGTTGTTACACTTGTATATTTATCATGTTGTACTTATTTGTTTCGTTGATGTAAAAGAACAATGTTGTAATATTAGTTTCACAAAAATTTCCTTGTAAAATTGTACGAAATGAAGTGAAGATCCTGTTGAGCTACGAATTACCGTATTTTGGTATTCGGGGCATTACAAAGTGGTCTCAAAGCCACGCTTCAATGAGTAGTTCAAATTTACAAGGACGATACATTAGGATGGACATTAGAGTGTGAGTTCAGTTTATAGAGATTTAAATGTAAGTGATTTACATTTGTGTTGCTCTATACGTTGATGTTTCTTCTCCTTTTCCCTATAAGATGGCTAATCATCATGACCCAGAGGATGAGGTGGAATGATTCGTTCCTTTCGAGGAAGAAATAGAGGAAGAAGAAGAACCCATAGAGGAACCTAGATAAAATAGAGGAAGAACTACCAGAATCCAGGAAGATTACTCCACCTCCACCTAATTCCCCAGAAGATTCCTCAGACGAAGAACCTATTCAAAATGACCAAGATGGCGTTGTTGCCTCTCTTTGGAGGGAGTTGGATGCCCAGAAGTGGAAAGCAAACCACCTGGAAGACAGGGAGTGCATGCAAGCACTAAGTTACCAAGTAAGGGAACTTGAGAAGCTCCGGCACATGAATGCCCGACACTTCACCCAACTGGACAACATAACTCGTTGGGACAAGCATGAACGTAATCAGAAGTTCGAAGAGATGAAGAAAGAGATCAAGGAACTACGGGGAGAGCTCAGAGAAGTGAAAAGGAACTGTAGGATCTAGGCTATTTTTATGTTGAATTGATGTACTAGATGTTTTGAGCAAGTTTTCTTTCTGAATGTAAAAAGTTTAACTTTAGAAATGAATAAAATTTTGTTGAAAGAAGAATGTAAAGGTGTGCTATTTATGGTGATTAATGAAAAGTTTTATGACCCAGAAATGGCCGGATAAAGGAACCAAAATGGCGAAGGACACAATGATGAGAACAATGGACTCGACCTGGAAATAGAACTGGCTCGAGTATACCAAACCTTGAATGCTTTCGCCGCAAATGTCACTGGGAACCCTAAGGCGGGACCAGCTATACAGGTTCTAGAAGCAATCAGACCGGTGGAGTCGTTCAAAAGAATGAAGCCACCTATGTTCGAGGGCCAGGCCAATCCAGATGCAGCAGACGACTGGATCAGGCAAATTGAGATGGTCTTTGAAGTTCTAAAGACCGCCGAGGTGAGTAAGGTGAAACTGGCCACCATCCAGTTGGAGAAAGACGCAGGGGTCTGGTGGCAATCACTGAAGAGGACCTTGGGAAATGTACAGATCATGTGGGAGAAGTTCCTGGGAGAATTCCGAATCCACTACTTCCCCTTAGTTGTACAGAAGAAGAAAGCCATGGAGTTCTTGGGCCTGCAACAGGGAGGCATGACAGTGTGAGAGTATGAGACGAAATTCAATCAACTCTCCACTATGCGGCAGAGATGGTTCTTGACGAAGCGAAGAAGGCGTGGAAGTTCAAGCTAGGTTTGAGGCCAAGCTTGAGGTCCCGAATGATACCCCTGGGCATCCGAAGGTTTGAGAAGTTGGTCCGGAGAGCCGCAGCTACTGAGGCCAACATGAACCAATACCAGGCAGCACAGAACAAGAAGAGCACCTGGGATACCGGCAATTTCAGGGGACAGCCCCCAGCTCAGAGGTTCAGGCCAACAGGGGCAAACACCATTGCAGTGACTGGGAAGCCGAACTATGAAGGGGCAAGGCCCTCAGGTGTGACCTGTTACACTTGTGGAGAAGGGGGTCATTACAAATCCGAGTGTCCCAAGGCAAGGAATCCCCTGACTTGTTTCTACTATGGGAAGGAAGGTCATGCTAAGCCGCAGTGCCTGCAACTCAAGCAAGGGGGACAGGGCAAGAAGCAAGCTGATCCAGGGCAGAAGCCAAACTGGCAGGGGCGGGTATGCGCCCTAACTGAAGCTGATGCCGATGATGCACACAACGTCATCATGGGTATTGGAGTAACTGATTAGGGCCCTTTGTTGATATTTCCAGTTTATGTAATAAGTGTTATGTAATGAGAGTACTCTTTATGTAACAGAAAAATTCAGATAAATGGAATAAAGGCAATAATTTTATTTGATATTGGATCATCTCATACATTTTTTGTCACCTTCATTTGCAAAACGATTGGAAGTCGAACCGAAAAATTTTCCTGACAAAGTTCTATCGGTAGCTACCCCGTCAGGAGAAACGTTGACTACCAACCGATATTATGAAGGGTGCGATCTTGAAATTGGAGGCAGAATCTTTGGCATCGACCTCATTGAGTTGGTGGTTTTAGGGTTCGACATCATCATTGGCATAGACTGGATGTCAATCTACATTGCCACTATCGAATGCAAGAGTAAGGAGGTAGTGGTAAAAGCACCAGGAGAACCAACAATTATATTTCAAGGAAAGAGGAAGTGCAAATAGTTGGTATCAGCTCTGTTTAAGCAGAAGGTTCCTGAAGAAGTGAAGCATATTCCGAATGTCCGAAACTTTCCAACAGTTTTCTTAGAGGATTTACCCGGGTTTCCAACTCAGTGGGATGTAGAGTTCAACATCTCCGTTCAGCCAAGGAGTGCACCAATTTCAAAGGCACCGTACAGAATGGCGCCAGTGGAACAAGATGAGATCAAGAAGCAAATTGAGGAGTTGTTAGGCAAAGGATTCATCAGGCCGAGTGCGTCACCTTGGGGAGCACCAGTTCTTTTGGTAAAAAAAGGATGGATCGATGAGGATGTGCATTGATTACAGATAATTGAACAAGGTGACAGTGCAGAACAAATATTTAATTCCCCGGATCGACGATCTATTCGACCGTTTACAAGGAGCATCTGTTTTCTCTAATATAGATCTATGGTCGGGCTATCACCAGGTTCGAGTGAAGGAAGAAGATGTGCACAAGATGGCATTCAGAACTCAACATGGTCACTACGAGTTCCTAGTCATGCCGTTCGGAGTAATCAACACACCTGCTATCTTCATGGACATGATGAACAGGGTCCTGCGACCGTTCATCGATTCATTCGTCGTTGTGTTTATCGACGATATATTGGTCTACTCCAAGACAGAAGAAGAGCATGCTGGGCACCTAGCAGAGGTACTGAAGAAGCTACAGGAGTAGAAGCCGTATGCAAAGTTGTCTAAGTGTGACTTCTGGAAAACCGAAGTCGCCTTAATGGGTCACATCCTTTCTAAGGAGGGAGTGGCCACAGATCTGCAGAAGATTGAGGCAGTGAAAGATTGGCCAAGACCGACTATAGTGAAAGAAATCAAAAGCTTTTTGGGGCTAACATGTTACTACAGAAGGTTCATTCAAGGCTACGCCCAGATAGCTGTGCCACACACGGGGCTTACAAGGGAGAATGTGGGTTTTAAATGGACAGAGCAATGCGAAGCTAGCTTTCACGAGTTGAAGGCAAGGTTGACTACCGCTCCCATACTGGCTTTTCCAAGAGCTGGAGTCGACTATGATGTCTACAGCGATGCTTCCCATCGCGGACTTGGTTGCGTGCTGATGCAGGAAGGGAAGATGATAGCTTATGGGTCTAGACAACTGAGACCACATGTAAAGAATTTTCCAACTCACGATCTAGAGTTGGCGGCAATCATCTTCGCACTAAAGCAATGGAGCCACTACGTGTATGTGGAAAAAGTTAGCATGTACACGGATCACAAAAGTCTGAAGTACATCTACCAGCAGAAAGATCTGAACCTGAGGCAGCGGAGATGGTTGGAATTGTTGGAGGATATCCGACCCGAAAAAAAGTACCATTCAGGCAATGCCAATGTGGTAGCTGATGCACTCAGCCGGAAGAGTAGTTTGGCTCGTTTGATCACAACTCATGAGAAGTTGGCAGAGGAACTCGATCAAGCTTAAATTTAGGTGGTGTTGCAAGGATTGGGGGCATCCTTAGCTCAGTTGAGACTTCAACCCACATTGAGGGATAGGATCATTGACAGTCAAAAGACCGATCTGAAAATTCAGGAAATGAGAGAGCATGTTGGCATCGGCAAGTTAACATAATTCCAGGTGAAAGATAAATTATTATGGTTTGGCGAGCGGTTGTGTGTGCCAAATCAAGCAGAACTGAAGGGGAGTATTCTGCAAGAAGCACACGCCACTTTGTTAACCGAACATCCGGGGAGTCCCAAACTGCACAAGGACATCAAGCAGTGTTTCTCGTGGTCAGGGATTGTAACCCCTGTTCCCGTATATATATATTTTTCGTGTATTTTTTGTATTTTTTAAAACTTTTATAACTTTCTTCTCGGTTTTAAATTCTTTTTCCAACAGTTACATTTTCAATTGATCGAATTTTAATAAAATATTATTATGGTTTCGAAGAAATTTTCTATTTCATTTTATTATTTATATTTTGGCCAAAACAAGTTATCTTGTTCTTCATCGATTATGTTAACTAATGTAAGCCGGACTCCTAATTCATTATATATTATTATTTGTTTTATTGAGCCAAGTCCATATATTATTTGATAAATTTTTATTTGCAACTAGAGCCCGAAAAAACTTTTTTATTTATTATTGGATTTGAGCCCAGAAGAAAATAATCAATTTATATATAATTATTTTAATTATTTAATATGAAGTCTGTTACCGCTAAATCTGGTGTGGGGGCAAACAGATAGTATTTGTGGATTCTTGGGAAAACTTGAATAGCATACCTGAACCTGTTCCGCCGGAGTTTGACCACTGACTCCCGCCGTTCACCTGCAAAAAGTGCGAGACATCGGGGTTGATCCTGGCGATGCACCCTCCAACGCTCAAGTCAGTAACCAGGAATGATTATGAAAGAGCGTAAATTGGCAAAAGATTGATTACCTCTTAATGGTGATGGATGGGGGGTATTTATAGCCGCCGTTGGGGTCAGATTAGGAATGTAATCCCTGTGATCAGATAAGGAATGTAATCCCTAATCCCCAATGAAAGGATAGATGTGAATCAGGGCCGTTGATTAGTATTAATCAGAAACCCTAATTCTATCCTGCTGGACTGGATTTATTTTGGGTTGGGACCCGTACCCAGTTGAGGTGGATCCATTCGTGGGTTATTGGGTCTTTGGGGAAAAGACCCAGGACCCACTTCGGACCCATTAGTAGACAAAATTACCATTTTACCGCTAGGCTTTAACATTCGTTCCTGATTTGGACGGTTCCGATTTAACCCCATTTTTAGCCATATCACGAGCCCTCCACTCCCGAAGATTGAGCTTGACCAGCCTTTGAGGAGTAGTTTTACTGATTTAATGGCTGGCGGAGTTGAATCGGAGTCCAAATGGAAGGTTTTGAATCTTTGCAGGAGGCAGTATGGTGATTTTCGAAGTTAGTTGCGTGCTCTGAGTTGTTCTTGAGCTCTTCTGGTCATTTGGTGATTTTTATCTATTTTTTCGGAATATTTACCTAATTTAGCGAAGTGTCGATTCGTCGTTCGGGGGTCTTAATAAATGGTCCTAGGCAATGATTATTTACTCGGGGGCTCAAAAATATTTCCCCGACTTTATAATTATTTTCTAGGATTTTTAATTAATTTTTCGAATTTTTAATCATTTTTTCACAATTTTTAAATAAATAAAACGATTTTAATAAATAAAATACCGAATTACGGCATGGCGCTATCTGGTCCGTTGATCCTGTGAGGGCGCGAATTTCTGAAAGATCGGATGGATAGGGTCGCTCGGCGACAATTTCTCTGCTTTTGCGGGTCGGATGGGCACTTGCTCGGACTCCGAGCGAAGTGGCTCGGTTTTTCCCTCGCGCGAGTGGCTCGGATCGCTAATCGCTCGGCTCAGAATTTCGAGCGATGTGGAGTGATCTGTGCCGTCGGATCCCAGCGCGGATCTCGAGGCGGGCACAGTTCCCAAGAAAACACTATCTTGTCGTTTAGTGGACGTGGCGTAATCTGGACCGTCCATCATCTCAGGCGCAATTTTTGCAGTGATCCAACGATTGGAGACCCTCGGCAGCATTTTTCTTCACTTTCGAGGGTCAGATTGGCACTTGCTCGGAATCCGAGCAAAGTGGCTCGGTTTTTCCCTTGCGCGAGTGGCTCGGGTCCCTAGTTACTCGGCTCGGACTGCCGAACGTCGTGGAGCGGCCTGAGCCATCGGATCTTGGCGCGAATCTCGAGGCAAACACAGTTCTCAAGAAAACACTATCTTGTCGTGTAGTGGTGCTGGCATGATCTGGGCCGTTCGATCGAAATCTTGCACGAATTTTGAGGGAAAAGTCGTTTTTCTCCAATTCGCAGCTCGGATTGGCACTTGCTCGGAATCCGAGCGATGTAGCTTGGTAGCCGATCGTATAGCTCGGTGGCTGAACTGTTAGCTCGGTGGCCGAACTGTGAGCTCGGGACCGAGCGTATAGCTCGACGGCCGAACTATCGGCTAGGATCGCCAGTTGCTCAGCTTCGACAGTTGAACGTCGTGGGACGATCTGAGCCGTCGGATGGTGGCGCGAATCTCGAGGCAGGCACAGTTTCCAAGAAAACACTATCTTGTAGTTTAGTGGCGCTGGCAAGATCTGAGCCGTCCGATCGAAATCTTACGCGAATTTTGAGGGGAAAGTCTTTTTTCTCCAATTCGCAGCTCGGATTGGCACTTGCTTGGAATCCAAGCTATCCTATTTGTTGTGGAGGTCGGATCGCCTGTCGCTGGGATTTTGTTTCCGAGGGACTTGGGGCGATCAGAGCCGTTGGATGATGGCACAGATCTCGATGCTGGCTCAGTTCCCAAGAAAACACTATCTTGTCGTTTAGTGGCGCTGGCAAGATCTGAGCCGTCCGATCGAAATCTTACGTGAATTTTGAGGGGAAAGTCGTTTTTCTCCAATTCGCAGCTCTGATTGGCACTTGCTCGGAATCCGAGCTATCCTCTTTGTTGCGGAGGTCGGATCGCCTGTTGCTCGGAATTTGTTTCTGAGGTGCCCAGCTTTTTACTTGGGTCGAAACGTCGCTTCCTTTGTCAACAGTTGTGGCTCTTCGTTACTTAGCCGTTTGAGCTTTTGTAACGCTTCAAGGGAGGCCCAAGAGTTGCGCCTTTACGTTACAAAGCCCAAGAGGCGTCACTTTTACTATAAGTTTTCACCCCCTCAACACTTAACCTCATTTCTCACTTTCACTTTCTCACTCTTGGTTTTACTTCTTAGCGAAGTTTTTAGCTCTTGGGTGGCGCTGCTAGCTGTCGCGGCAAGGCGTTTTAGGCTCCGGTGATCTTTTCCGGCCGTACTAGTCATTTCAAGGTCAGTCTCTCTCCTCATCTTTGTAAAATGGTTAAGTTTTCTTCCACGGATGAGACCCCCTCCTCGGACCTAGGCAACAGTCGAGTGGTCAGGCCGAGCAAGGGTAAAGGGAAGGAGGTCATGGAGCCGACCGAAGATACAACGGTCAGGCCGAGTACGGACGAGGAGGTTGCCGAGCCTCTCCAGGAGGTAATGGTCCGAGCCAGCAATGGCAAGGGGGTGGAAACTATATTTAAGCACCCGAAGACTGCAGGGGAGTTGGGTCGGCATCCGGGAATTCTGTCGAGCGCTGGCGGTGTGCGGAGCTACTCCGGAGATCTGCTGGAGAAGGTGACGCAGGGCACCGCTAAGTCGATCGAGGAGAACGTGCCGAGGGAAACCTCTGAGGTGGATCATATCTCTTCGGTCCTGATCGAGGCGGATTTGCATCGGATTTGGAGTGGGTTCCGAATCCCCGCGGAGTACGGGCTCCTTCTCCCCAGGCCCTGGCTTCCGAGCGTGCACGTCGTCCTCGGCCGATATGTGCATTTTTCCCGCCGATTCCCTGAATACCGGACTTCGGTTGCCGCTGCACCCTTTCGTAATCGAGGTGTTGCAGTGGTATGGCTTGAGTCCGGCTCAGCTGATGCCGAACACCTGGCGGCACGTTATGGCATTTGTTCTCCAATGCCAGGAGGTCAGCGCTCTGCCCAATATGTTCATCCTTCGGAGTCTCTACCGTCCTTGCCAACCAAACAAAAATGAGCAGAGGTACTACCTCTCGCCGAGGAAGGGTGTGAAGCTGATCGAGAACCCGGACTCGATCAAGCATTGGAAAGAGAAGTACTTCCTCGTCCGAGCTCCCGAGCCATGGGTGATCCCGACGGTGTGGTTGAGGGACGGCCTTCCGAAGCGGGTGAAGAAAGAGCCCATGCTCAGCAATGAAGAGGCAGAAATCGTGGAGAAGCTGCTCGGGCTTCCGACCCTCAGTTGGAAAGACATCACCGAGGAGGCCTTATTCCGAGGGGGTCTCAGTCCGATCGACCCTAGTACGCTTCTCCTATTCTTGTTTTGTCTTCGAGGTTTGGAAAATTTTTCTAACTTTTTTCACTCGGTTTGTGCAGAATCTCCTGGCATGGACTACAAGGGTCTGATGGCAAAGTCCAGGGCGGCGAAGGAGCAGGACGCGAGGAAGAGAAAGAGGACCGTGTCTGGGCCTCAAGGCGGTCGAGCGCCCAAGATCTCCTCGATCTCTCCGACCATCAAGCGGCAGATTGTTGAGGCTCCTTTGGTCGAGCCCGATCAAGGCCTCGTCGTGCCGTCCGCCCCACCTACCTCGGATGCGCTGACCCCAATGGCGCGAACAGATGCTCCAGGGTCTTCGGCCGGAGCGTTCAACATTAGCGCGGCACTGGCTCTCGATTCCCGCCCCTCACTGCCGAGGCGGAGGCCTTCCTGACTGAGGAGCACAAGTGCATCTTCATCCCCGATTGGCGGGTGATGAAGGTTGACGGGTTCCTAGGGGACGGAAACATCTAAATGCAGGCGGTGAAGCACTTGCCGTGTAACGCCCCGAATTCCAAAATACACTGAATTCGAGATTCCACAGGATCTTTACACTGCATTTAGTACAATTTTACAAGGAAATTGAAACTTTTCACTTTACATCAGAGTTACATGAAAACTTTACACTTTACATTTTACAGCGGAAGCAAATTTACAACATTTATATAAAAGTACAACAACATTGAATAATCAATATTTGAATAATCTTTAAGCATCTGTGCTTCTTTAATCTTAATCACGTCATTTACCGTGCATACAAAACTGTGGGTACGTCGGTTGAATACACGGCCATCCTCTCTATGCCGAAAATAGTATAACTGATTTTCCATATTTAACAAATACAAACTTGTCACATATCAAATTAAAGGGAATACCCTATTGATGTCGTGTTGTGATTGTGCACTTAGTCCTTAATGCAGTTATTTATATTACATGACACTAATGCACACTTGTTCGGATTCTATGCATCCCATACTACATAGGTCCGAGGGCAAGCCTCTTAATCGTTCTTCATCTTGTAGGGTTCAATCCCTCGTCATGTCTTAATCTACTACTGTAACAACGGTAAGTATCCTAGATGATCTATGAGTACAAGCTCGTGTACAGAAAACCTGGAGGGGAATCCTACGCCATGTCTTGACTCATCAAGCATGCATTCTGTGGCAATTCAGCCTCCTTCATGGCACACGATCCTCTTGCAGTCACCAAACATCCCACAAGCGTCGCCAAGGTCCGATCATTCTGAGTAGTGCCCACGCCATGTCTTGACGCATCAAGCATGCATTCTGTGGCTCACCCCCGCATCGTAAACTCGAAGCTCTCATAGTTGTGTTTTTCTCTTACTTTCAGCACCTCTTCACTATGTACTAAATCCTTAAATTTGATAAAATCATGAACAAAACCAATCTATTAGAGTTAGCCCTCTCACTACTACCGGTCTCATTACTTTCATTTCACAATGACCCAACTTGGTCTTTTCAATTTCAATAATCATAATTATTCATCACTTTCACTTGCCGGCGTGAGTTTTAGCTACACTTTAATTTTCAATTTCAATTCATAATCTATATGTTTGAGTTTTTCATACTCAATAACATTTCTCTTTTCCAATCTCATGATTTCAGATTATTCATGAGTCCATAAACATACATAGAATTCAATTATTCCTTATGTATTTCACCAAATATCATCTTTACATTAAAATCACATCACTTGTTATATAGTCAAAATGAGTATTCACAACTCATAATTGTCACACTATTCTTCAATAAGAATAATTCATACTACTTCACTTCATATAGTTTCTTTCTTTATTATATTTCCATTCGATCACTTTATTTCAAGTTCCTTTGCGAATTATAAACTCCACGAAATATAGCTGTAGAACCATAGTTTTATTTATACATTTGTTCTCACAAATATACTCTATTTTATTTTGATAACTCCCAAATTATTTTTCATGAGTCCCACATATTTTTAGAACAATAATCAAATTTTTTTCATAATTTTTAATCATCAAAATCCAAAAAAAAATGTTTTTCCCACACATTAAACCCAGGCCGAGATGGGTTTCGAACCAGCGACCAGAGGGAAACAAGCCACAGGCACTGACCACTAGGCCAAACGCGCCAAGCATTATAAGGGAGTGCTGAGAGCATTAAGTGCTCTCGCCTGTAACTTTACTCATTTTTTAAAAAAATACAAAACAAATATATGGTGCTAACGGGATTCGAACGAGCAACCTGTGAGACACCCGAACCCACTGTAGCAATTAAGAGCATCCCGACCACTTGAGCTATAAGCTCAAGTTGTCATATTTCAACTCGAACTCTAATTAAATCAATCCTCTCTGTTTAGTAAAACATTTCGATGTTCAAGAAGCTCTCATTTGATTTTACTCTTACTAAACTTGCTGTAAATTTCCAGATGGACTATTCTCATCATAATTTATACTCCAGTATATTAAAAATACTTTTTTTTTCAATAATTAACACATATCTATCATACAATTAATTCGAATTACAAGCTACTACTAATATGTTTCTTTTTCGACATTTCTTATCAAATTTTAATTTCCATAATCCCTACATCAATTCTCTGTTTTTAATCACTCCACAAACCCACAAATCATACTTCAAATCATTCATTGCAACATTATCACAAAAGTACGTTCAAGCGCATGAAACAACATTTTTGCCTACTAACATTTGCATATTGTTTGTGATGCTAACAATAAAGTTTTCTTTAGGTAATCCATGGCTATAATTTATTTACACACAACTTAAGTTTAATGATGAAATCACATGCAAGTTATATATCAACATTCCAATCAACTAATAGGCCAATTTTTCCAATTAAAATGTACTCTTATTAATCTTTTTCATGCATCATCATTTCATTTTAATTCTAGTATGCTTTCTAATTAGAAATACGGAAAATTACCCACTTCAACATGATCTCTAATTAGAAATATGGAAAAACAACTCACCTTAATTGGAGAGAATTCAAATTGCCACACCTCCTAAAAGTCCTTGCCAAAAGTGTTTTCTCCTCCTCCTTGATGCGCGCACCCGAGCCTTCTTAATGCCAACCGAGAGCTCCTTGTGATGCTTGCCTCTCCTCTTTGATGCAAGCAAAACTCCCACACACAACTCTCAATCTTTTAACTCACTTACTAAACTACTAATAATGTACTTTATACTATATGACTTGGAGAATAATTAGCACAAAAAATAACTAGGCTAGGGGGGGTATTCATACTAAAATTTTGGGTAAATGGAAGGCTAGGATTAAAGTAGGAGTTAGAAACAAAAGGCTAGGATTCAAGGAGGAGTTACAATAACCAACCATGATCAAGTAACCACCACCCATGACTCCACTTAAATTTTCATTTCCCTCCATTGCCACAACCGGCCATGCAAGGGTGCATTTGCACGTGTACGTGCAATGCACGTGCATGCACTTGTCTCCATTTAACAAAAGTTGTGCATTTTATTTTTCATAAAAATAATCTTTAAAATGTGAAACATTACAAGTTGTATTTAAAATAGAAATAACTCATGGGCTTTTAGTTTATGGGCCAAAATAATAGTTTATAAAAAGATAATAAATAAAGTTAATTTGGGCTTTTAAAAAGAAAGGGCTTAAGTTTATTTGAAGAAAAATGAGCCTTTATAAAAATAATTAAAGAACACACATCATCCATAATAAAAATAATTATAAGATTTCATACTACAAAAATTGCACGTGCACACTACATGCAAAATAAATAATTTTCATAAATGGAAATCGGGGCATTACAACACTCCCTCCTTAGAATAGTTCCGTCCCCAGAACTACAGTCAAAAGCGAGAAAAACAAACACTCACAAGAAAAATACAAAAATACAAATCAAGCAAAAAGCTCAGGATAATCCTTCAACATCCTCTCCTCAGACTCCCAAGTAGCCTCTTCAACCAAATGGTTTCTCCAGACTATCTTGACCATCGGTATCGTCTTATTCCTCAAGACATTCTCTCGACGATCAACAATCTCAACAGGAGACTCGATGTAATTGAGATCCAAATGCAAACCTTCCGGCACTTCAGTCAAATGATGACTCGGATTTGGAATATAGCCTCTCAGCATAGACACATGAAAGACATTGTGCACCTGAGATAACTCTTCCGGTAATTCAAGCCGGTAAGCAGTTTTTCCGATCGTTTTCAATATCTTATACGGGCCTATAAACCTCGGGGCTAACTTCTCGCCTTTGCCAAATCGAATCACACCTTTACTGGGCAATACTTTCAGAAAGACGAAGTCACCTTCCTCAAACTCAAGGTCCTTTCTCCGGTTGTCTGCATAGCTTTTCTGCCTGCTCTGATCCTCTACCAACCTTTTCCTGATCAGATCAATCTTTTCAGAGATTTGCTGCACAAGCTCAGGACCAAACAACTGACGCTCCCCAACTTCAAACCAACAAACAGGTGTCCTGCACTTCCTGCCATACAGAGCTTCGTACGGCGCCATCCGATGTTAGTCTGAAAACTGTTGTTGTAGGCAAACTCTACCAAAGGTAAATGCCTTTCTCAACTGCCTCCAAAGTCTAGTACACAATACCGAAGCATATCCTCAAGAATACGGTTGACTCTCTCGGTCTGCCCATCGGTTTGCGGATGAAAAATAGTGCTGAAATCTATCTTGGTACCCAAAGCTGTCTGAAGACTCCTCCAGAAATGCGAAGTAAACCGCGCATCTCGATCAGACACAATAGTTGACGGAATGCCATGAAGCCGGACGATATCGCCAACATACAACTCAACTAACTTGTCCATCGAAGCAGTGAGTTTCATCGCAAAAAAGTGAGCGGACTTGGTTAGTCGATCGACTATAACCCAAATCACATCATTGCCTTTAGGACTCCTGGGCAATCCCGTAATAAAATCCATACTGATGTTATCCCACTTCCATTCCGGAATAGGTGACGGCTGTAATTGAAGTTCGGGTCTCTAATTTTCGGGTTTGACTTGCTGACAAACCTCACACTTCACCACAAATTCAGCCACATCCCACTTCAAACCTGACCACCAGAAATGCTGTTTGATGTCTCTGTACATCTTAGTACTCCCAGGATGTACCGACAATAGAGTAGCATGTGCCTCCTGAAGATTACTCTCTTTCAGGTCCGCCTGATTTGGAACACACAGCCTCTCTCCAAACCACAGCACTCCATCCCTGATTTGAAATCCGGGCAACCTGCCAGCACCAACCTGCTCCTTCATCTCCAAGATATCAGCATCAACCTCCTGACTTGCAATGATCCTTTCATTCAAAGTAGGCTGAAGCCTCAACTGAGCTAAAGATGCTCCCAATCCTTGCAAGACAACTTCAATACCTGCTTGATCCAACTCCTCAATCAGATGCTACTGAGTTGTAATCAAACTGGATAAACTGCTCTTGCGACTAAGTGCATCAGCAACAACATTAGCTTTCCCAGGATGATACTTGATCTCAGGTCGCATGTCCTCAAGCACTTCCAACCATCTCCGTTGCCTCAAATTCAGATCCTTCTGTTGATATATGTACTTCAAACTCTTGTGATCAGTGTACATATTCAATTTCTCACCATACACGTAGTGCCTCCATTGCTTCAGGGCAAAGATAATCGCAGCCAACTCCAGATCATGAGTCGGGTAATTCTTCTCATGCGGTCTTAGTTGCCTAGACCCATAAGCGATTACTCTTCCTTCTTGCATTAAGACACAACCAAGCCCACGATGTGAAGCATCGCTATAAACATCATACTCAAAACCTGCTCTAGGCAAAGCAAAAATAGGTGCAGTAGTCAGTTTCTCTTTCAACTCCTGAAAGCTCGCCTCATATTGCTCAATCACTTGAAGTTCACATTCTTCTTGGTCAAACTAGTAAGCGGTACAGCTAACTGAGCATAACCTTGAATGAATCTCCTGTAGTATCCAGTCATTCCAAAGAAACTTCTGACTTCCTTTACGTTAGTGGGCCTAGCCCAATCTCTCACTGCCTCTATCTTCTGAGGGTCAGTTTCCACTCCCTCTTTAGAAAGGATGTGACCTAGGAATGCCACTTCAGATTTTCAGAAATCACACTTGGATAGCTTGGCATACAACTCCTGCTCTTCCAGCTTCTTCAAAACTGCTGCCAGATGCTCGGTGTGCTCCTCTTCTGACTTGAAGTACACGAGGATATCGTCGATAAACTCCACAACGAAAGAATCAATGAACGGCCTCAGAACTCTGTTCATCAAATCCATGAAGATTGCGGGTGCATTCGTCATTCCAAATGGCATAACTAAGAATTCGTAATGCCCAAGTCGAGTTCTAAATGCATTTTTGTGCACATCCTCAGCTTTCACTCGAACTTGGTGATATCCTGATCAAAGATCTATTTTGGAGAAAACAGCTGATCCTTGTAGATGATCGAACAAGTCATCAATTCGGAGAATAGGATACTTATTCTAAATAGTGACTTTATTTAGCTCCCGGTAATTGATACACATTCTCATCGAACCATCCTTCTTCTTTACCAAAAGGACTGGTGCTCCCCAAGGTGACGCACTAGGTTGAATAAAGTCTTTCTCCAACAGTTCCTCAATCTGCCGTTTCACCTCATCCTGTTCTACTAGAGCCATCCCATACGGTGCCTTAGAAATGGGTGAACTTCCCGGTTGAACAGTGATGCTGAACTCTACATCACAATGTGGGGGTAACCCAGGAAAATCATCCACGAACACAGTCGGATAGTCCCGAACCACAGGAATCCCTTGCACTTCCACAGGAATCTCTTCCTTGCGGATAGCTGCCACCAGCCTAGAACACTTCTTCTTCCCTTGGAAAGTGACTTCAGGTCCACCTGGAGCCTTCACTATTACCGTCTTGGTCTTACACTCGATGCTTGCACTGTACACCGACATCCAATCAATGCCATTGATAACATCGACTCACAAGATAGTCAGATCGATCAGATCAATCCCAAAGATTCTGTCCCCAATCACAATCTCGCAATCAGCATAGTACCGATCAGTGGTTAAAGTTTTCCCTGATGGAGTAGCTACTGCTAAGATCTTGCCTGGAAAAATCTTCGGTTCAACTCCCAACACTTTAGCAAATTTAGGAGACACAAAAGTATGAGAGGATCCAGTATCGAACAACACAACTGCTTTCATTCCATTTAAATAAAGTTCACCTGTTACATAATACACACTCATTACGTAACAGTTCAATAAATAAGCGGGAAAAAGAAACAACATAAATCTCTAAACATCTGCCCTCGTACCAGTGATGACATGATCCACCTCATCGGCATCAGCTTCGGTTAAGGCAAATACTCGCCCTGGTTGGTATGATCTCTTCCCAGTCTGCTGCATTGGTACATTGTGATTACCATTCCGTGGCTTGGAGCATTGAGATTGGTAATATCCCGTCTCACCACAGTTGAAGCAATTTACTGCAGGACGTCTCACCACATTGTTCCCGGGTCCTCCAACCACACTAATAGTTTTTGCCCCTGTCGGTTTGAACCTTTGTGCAGATGGTTGTCCCTTGAAATTCCCAGAATTGGCGGGCCTCTTTCCAGACTGCCAGTTGTTCCTCCGATTCTGAACAACATGAAACTGCTCCATGTCTGCTTCCGTGGCTGCCGCGTGCTTGACCAACTTGTCGAATCTTCTGATACCAAGAGGTATCATCCGGGACCTCATGCTCGGCCTCAATCCATGCTTGAACTTACGAGACTTCTTCACCTCATCCATCACTAATTCAGGAGCATACCTAGAGAGCTGAGTGAACTTGGTTTCGTACTCTCTAACTGACATGCCACCTTGTTGTAGTGATAGAAACTCCATAACCTTCTTCTCTTGGACGTCGGAGGGGAAATAGTGACTGCGGAATTCTTCCAGAAATTTCTCCCAGCCGAGAACTATGCCTCCTATTGTCCGCTTCATCGACTGCCACCACACAGCCGCTTCCTTCTCAAGTTGCAGAGTTGCCAACTTCACCTTACTGCCTTCAGGGGTCTCCAGCACTTCGAAGATCGTCTCTACCTAACGAATCCAGTTGTCAGCCGCATCAGGGTCTGACTTCCCTTCGAACATAAGTGGTTTCATTCGTTTGAACGATTCCTGAGTTTGATCGCTTCGGGCACCGGATTCGCAGTTACCCTTCCTTGATTCTGATTCATGGCCACGGCATTGAGTGTCTGATAGACCCTCGCAAGTTCAGTTTCCAAATCCAGACCTTCACCGTTTCTAGCTCCTCTTCTAGCCATATTCTGATGCAAAAGATCCATTAAATTCGAAGTTTAAGACATGAATTTTAAATCAACTTGCATTTCATTAAATTCCAAACTTTATACATTCGAATTGAAAACATTTCTTGACATCAGAATGAAAACAGAAGAAGCTACAACAGTCTAACTCCTACGGTTCCTCTTCGCTTCTCGAAGTTCTCCCCGTAGTTCATCAACTTCTTCCTTCAGCACATCAGTCATATTCTTCCTCTTCTCGAGTTCCCATACACGATGACTGGGAACTGCAAAGTCGTCCTTGCGCTTTGCCAATTGAGCCTCCAATAGTCCAACTCTCTCCCGCAGTGTTTCTACCTGCCTCTGAAGAGATATCACAAGACTATTTGGAACTGGTTCTTCTTCTTCGTCAGAAGAGTCATCAGATGAATCCGGAGGTGGGGTGATCTATCGGGATTCAGGCCATTCTTCCCCTTCAGAATCTGTTTGCCCTGGGTAGTACTCTTCTTCGGAATCTGCTTGTCCAGGATAGTAATCTTCCACGATGATATGCCAGTTGTCGTCTCCAGCAGGGTCGAAGTGATCAGCCATCTTAGAAATAGAGAGGAAGAAGCATAAGTCATAGAGCAACACAAATGTAAGTAACTTACATTTAAATCTCTAGACTCAAACACACACTCTAATGTCCACTTCTAGGGTGTCGTTCCTTATAAATTTGTACAAGTGTGAAGTCTGGCTCTGATACCACTCTGTAATGCCCCGAATTCCAAAATACACTGAATTCGAGATTTCACAGGATTTTACACTTCATTTAGTACAATTTTACAAGGAAATTGAAACTTTTCACTTTACATCAGAGTTACATGAAAACTTTACACTTTACATTTTACAGCGGAAGCAAATTTACAACATTTATATAAAAGTACAACAACATTGAATAATCAACATTTGAATAATCTTTAAGCATATGTGCTTCTTTAATCTTTGTCACGTCATTTACCGTGCATACAAAACTGTGGGTATGTCAGTTTATTCAACCGACGAACATTATACACGGCCATCCTCTCTATGCCGGAAATAGTATAACTGATTTTCCATATTTAACAAATACAAACTTGTCACATATCAAACTAAAGGGAATACCCTATTGATGTCGTGTTGTGATTGTGCACTTAGTCCTTATTGCAGTTATTTATATTACATGTCACTAATGCACACTTGTTCGGATTCTATGCATCCCATACTACATAGGTCCGAGGGCAAGCCTCTTAATCGTTCTTCATCTTGTAGGGTTCAATCCCTCGTCATGTCTTAATCTACTACTGTAACTATGGTAAGTATCCTAGATGATCTATGAGTACAAGCTCGTGTACAGAAAACCTGGAGGGGTTTCACATGCCATGTCTTGACTCATCAAGCATGCATTCTGTGGCAATTCAGCCTCCTTCATGGCACACGATCCTCTTGCAGTCACCAAACATCCCACAAGCGTCGCCAAGGTCCGATCATTCTGAGTAGTGCCCATGCCATGTCTTGACGCATCAAGCATGCATTCTGTGGCTCACCCCCGCATCGTAAACTCGAAGCTTTCATAGTTTTGTTTTTCTTTTACTTTCAGCACCTCTTCACTATGTACTAAATCCTTAAATTAGATAAAATCATGAACAAAACCAATCTATTAGAGTTAGCCCTCTCACTACTACCGGTCTCATTACTTTCATTTCACAATGACCCAACTTCGTCTTTTCAATTTCAATAATCATAATTATTCATCACTTTCACTTGCCGGCGTGAGTTTTAGCTACACTTTAATTTTCAATTTCAATTCATAATCTATATGTTTGAGTTTTTCATACTCAATAACATTTCTCTTTTCCAATCTCATGATTTCAGATTATTCATGAGTCCATAAACATACATAGAATTCAATTATTCCTTATGTATTTCACCAAATATCATCTTTACATTAAAATCACATCACTTGTTATATAGTCAAAATGAGTATTCACAACTCATAATTGTCACACTATTCTTCAATAAGAATAATTCATACTACTTCACTTCATATAGTTTCTTTCTTTATTATATTTCCATTCGATCACTTTATTTCAAGTTCCTTTGCGAATTATAAACTCCACGAAATATAGATGTAGAACCATAGTTTTCTTTATACATTTGTTCTCACAAATATACTCTATTTTATTTTGATAACTCCCAAATTATTTTTCATGAGTCCCACATATTTTTAGAACAATAATCAAATTTTTTTCATAATTTTTAATCATCAAAATCCCCCAAAAAAAATGTTTTTCCCACACATTAAACCCAGGCCGAGACTGGGTTTCGAACCAGTGACCAGAGGGAAACATGCCACAGGCACTGACCACTAGGCCAAACGCACCAAGCGTTATAAGGGAGTGCTGAGAGCATTAAGTGCTCTCGCCTGTAACTTTACTCATTTTTAAAAAAAATACAAAACTAATATATGGTGCGAACGGGATTCGAACCAGCAACCTGTGAGACACCCGAACCCACTATAGCAATTAAGAGCATCCCGACCACTTGAGCTATAAGCTCAAGTTGTCATATTTCAACTCGAACTCTAATTAAATCAATCCTCTCTGTTTAGTAAAACATTTCGATGTTCAAGAAGCTCTCATTTGATTTTACTCTTACTAAACTTGCTGTAAATTTCCAGATGGACTATTCTCATCATTATTTATACTCCAGTATATTAAAATACTTTTTTTTCAATAATTAACACATATCTATCATACAATAAATTCGAATTACAAGCTACTACTAATATGTTTCTTTTTCGACATTTCTTATCAAATTTTAATTTCCATAATCCCTACATCAATTCTCTGTTTTTAATCACTCCACAAACCCACAAATCATACTTTAAATCATTCATTGCAACATTATCACAAAAGTACGTTCAAGCGCATGAAACAACATTTTTGCCTACTAACATTTGCATATTGTTTGTGATGCTAACAATAAATTTTTCTTTAGGTAATCCATGGCTATAATTTATTTACACACAACTTAAGTTTAATGATGAAATCACATGCAAGTTATATATCAAAATTCCAATCAACTAATAGGCCAATTTTTTCAATTAAAATGTACTCTTATTAATCTTTTTCATGCATCATCATTTCATTTTAATTCTAGTATGCTTTCTAATTAGAAATACGGAAAATTACCCAGTTCAACATGATCTCTAATTAGAAATATGGAAAAACAACCCACCTTAATTGGAGAGAAGTCAAATTGCCACACCTCCTAAAAGTCCTTGCCAAAAGTGCTTTCTCCTCCTCCTTGATGCGCGCACCCGAGCCTTCTTAATGCCAACCGAGAGCTCCTTGTGATGCTTGCCTCTCCTCTTTGATGCAAGCAAAACTCCCACACACAACTCTCAATCTTTTAACTCACTTACTAAACTACTAATAATGTACTTTATACTATAGGACTTGGAGAATAATTAGCACAAAAAATAACTAGGCTAGGGGGGGGTATTTATACTAAAATTTTGGGTAAATGGAAGGCTAGGATTAAAGTAGGAGTTAGAAACAAAAGGCTAGGATTCAAGGAGGAGTTACAATAACCAACCATGATCAAGTAACCACCATCCATGACTCCACTTAAATTTTCATTTCCCTCCATTGCCACAACCGGCCATGCAAGGGTGCATTTGCACGTGTACGTGCAATGCACGTGCATGCACTTGTCTCCATTTAACAAAAGTTGTACATTTTATTTTTCATAAAAATAATCTTTAAAATGTGAAACATTACAAGTTGTATTTAAAATAGAAATAACTCATGGGCTTTTAGTTTATGGGCCAAAATAATAGTTTATAAAAAGATAATAAATAAAGTTAATTTGGGCTTTTAAAAAGAAAGGGCTTAAGTTTATTTGAAGAAAAATGGGCCTTTATAAAAATAATTAAAGAACACACATCATCCATAATAAAAATAATTATAAGATTTCATACTACAAAAATTGCACGTGCACACTACATGGAAAATAAATAATTTTCATAAATGAAAATCGGGGCATTACAACACTCCCTCCTTAGAATAGTTCCGTCCCCGGAACTACAGTCAAAAGCGTGAAAAACAAACACTCACAAGAAAAATACAAAAATACAAATCAAGAAAAAAGCTCAGGATAATCCTTCAACATCCTCTCCTCAGACTCCCAAGTAGCCTCTTCAACCAAATGGTTTCTCCAGACTATCTTGACCATCGGTATCGTCTTATTCCTCAAGACTTTCTCTTGACGATCAACAATCTCAACAGGAGACTCGATGTAATTGAGATCCAAATGCAAACCTTCCGGCACTTCAGTCAAATGATGACTCGGATTTGGAATATAGCCTCTCAGCATAGACACATGAAAGACATTGTGCACCTGAGATAACTCTTCCGGTAATTCAAGCAGGTAAGCAGTTTTCCCGATCGTTTTCAATATCTTATACGGGCCTATAAACCTCGGGGCTAACTTCCCGCCTTTTCCAAATCGAATCACACCTTTACTGGGCAATACTTTCAGAAAGACGAAGTCACCTTCCTCAAACTCAAGGTCCTTTCTCCGGTTGTCTGCATAGCTTTTCTGCCTGCTCTGAGCCTCTACCAACCTTTTCCTGATCAGATCAATCTTTTCAGAGATTTGCTGCACAAGCTCAGGACCAAACAACTGACGCTCCCCAACTTCAAACCAACAAACAGGTGTCCTGCACTTCCTGCCATACAGAGCTTCGTACGGCGCCATCCGATGTTAGTCTGAAAACTGTTGTTGTAGGCAAACTCTACCAAAGGTAAATGCCTTTCCCAACTGCCTCCAAAGTCTAGTACACAATACCGAAGCATATCCTCAAGAATACGGTAGACTCTCTCGGTCTGCCCATCGGTTTACGGATGAAAAATAGTGCTGAAATCTATCTTGGTACCCAAAGCTGTCTGAAGACTCCTCCAGAAATGCGAAGTAAACCGCGCATCTCGATTAGACACAATAGTTGACGGAATGCCATGAAGTCGGACGATATCGCCAACATACAACTCAGCTAACTTGTCCATCGAAGTAGTGAGTTTCATCGCAAAAAAGTGAGCGGACTTGGTTAGTCGATCGACTATAACCCAAATCACATCATTGCCTTTAGGACTCCTGGGCAATCCCGTAATGAAATCCATACTGATGTTATCCCACTTCCATTCCGGAATAGGTGACGGCTGTAATAGACCTTCGAGTCTCTAATTTTCGGCTTTGACTTGCTGACAAACCTCATACTTCACCACAAATTCAGCCACATCCCACTTCAAACCTGACCACCAGAAATGCGGTTTGATGTCTCTGTACATCTTAGTACTCCCAGGATGTACCGAAAAAAGAGTAGCATGTGCCTCCTGAAGATTACTCTCTTTCAGGTCCGCCTGATTTGGAACACACAGCCTCTCTCCAAACCACAGCACTCCATCCCTGATTTGAAATCCGGGCAACCTGCCAGCACCAACCTGCTTCTTCATCTCCAAGATATCTGCATCAACCTCCTGACTTGCAATGATCCTTTCATTCAAAGTGGGCTGAAGCCTCAACTGAGCTAAAGATGCTCCCAATCCTTGCAAGACAACTTCAATACCTGCTCGATCCAACTCCTCAATCAGATGCTTCTGAGTTGTAATCAAACTGGATAAACTGCTCTTGCGACTAAGTGCATCAGCAACAACATTAGCTTTCCCAAGATGATACTTGATCTCAGGTCGCATGTCCTCAAGCACTTCCAACCATCTCCGTTGCCTCAAATTCAGATCCTTCTGCTGATATATGTACTTCAAACTCTTGTGATCCGTGTACATATTCAATTTCTCACCGTACACGTAGTGCCTCCATTGCTTCAGGGCAAAGATAATCGCAGCCAACTCCAGATCATGAGTCGGGTAATTCTTCTCATGCGGTCTTAGTTGCCTAGACCCATAAGCGATTACTCTTCCTTCTTGCATTAAGACACAACCAAGTCCACGATGTGAAGCATCGCTATAAACATCATACTCAAAACCTGCTCTAGGCAAAGCCAAAATAGGTGCAGTAGTCAGTTTCTCTTTCAACTCCTGAAAGCTCGCCTCATATTGCTCAATCACTTGAAGTTCACATTCTTCTTGGTCAAACTAGTAAGCGGTACAGCTAACTGAGCATAACCTTGAATGAATCTCCTATAGTATCCAGTCATTCCAAGAAAACTTCTGACTTCCTTTACGTTAGTAGGCCTAGCCCAATCTCTCACTGCCTCTATCTTCTGAGGGTCAGTTGCCACTCCCTCCTTAGAAAGGATGTGACCTAGGAATGCCACTTCAGATTTCCAGAAATCACACTTGGATAGCTTGGCATACAACTCCTGCTCTTCCAGCTTCTTCAAAACTGCTGCCAGATGCTCGGTGTGCTCCTCTTCTGACTTGGAGTACACGAGGATATCGTCAATAAACACCACAACGAAAGAATGAATGAACGGCCTCAGAACTCTGTTCATCAAATCCATGAAGATTGCGGGTGCATCCGTCATTCCAAATGGCATAACTAAGAATTCGTAATGCCCATGTCGAGTTCTAAATGCAGTTTTGTGCACATCCTCAGCTTTCACTCGAACTTGGTGATATCCTGATCAAAGATCTATTTTGGAGAAAATAGCTGATCCTTGTAGACAATCAACAAGTCATCAATTCGGGAAATAGGATACTTATTCTAAATAGTAACTTTATTTAGCTCCCGGTAATCGATACACATTCTCATCGAACCATCCTTCTTCTTTACCAAAAGGACTGGTGCTCCCCAAGGTGACGCACTAGGTTGAATAAAGCCTTTCTCCAACAGTTCCTCAATCTGCCGTTTCACCTCATCCTGTTCCACTGGAGCCATCCCATACGGTGCCTTAGAAATGGGTGCACTTCCCGATTGAACAGTGATGCTGAACTCTACATCACAATGTGGGGGTAACCCAGGAAAATCATCCACGAACACAGTCGGATAGTCCCGAACCACAGGAATCCCTTGCACTTCCACAGGAATCTCTTCCTTGCGAATAGCTGCCACCAGTCTAGAACACTTCTTCTTCCCTTGGAAAGTGACTTCAGGTCCACCTGGAGCCTTCACTGTTACCGTCTTGGTCTTACACTCGATGCTTGCACTGTACACCGACATCCAATCAATGCCATTGATAACATCGACTCACAAGATAGTCAGATCGATCAGATCAATCCCAAAGATTCTGTCCCTAATCACTATCTCGCAATCAGCATAGTACCGATCAGTGGTTAAAGTTTCCCCTGATGGAGTAGCTACTGCTAAGATCTTGCCTGGAAAAATCTTCGGTTCAACTCCCAACACTTTAGCAAATTTAGGAGACACAAAAGTATGAGAGGATCCAGTATCGAACAACACAACAGCTTTCATTCCATTTAAATAAAGTTCACCTGTTACATAATACACACTCATTACGTAACAGTTCAATAAATAAGCGGAAAAAGAAACAACATAAATCTCTAAACATCCGCCCTCGTACCAGTGATGACATGATCCACTTCATCGGCATCAGCTTCGGTTAAGGCAAATACTCGCCCTGGTTGGTATGATCTCTTTCCAGTCTGCTGCATTGGTACATTGCGGTAACCATTCCTTGGCTTGGGGCATTGAGATTGGTAATATCCCGTCTCACCACAGTTGAAGCAATTTACTGCAGGACGTCTCACCACATTGTTCCCGGGTCCTCCAACCACACTAATAGTGTTCGCCCCTATCGGTTTGAACCTTTGTGCAGATGGTTGCCCCTTGAAATTTCCAGAATTGGCGGGCCTCTTTCCAGACTGCCAGTTGTTCCTCCGATTCTGAACAATATGAAACTGCTCCATGTCTGCTTCCGTGGCTTCCGCGTGCTTGACCAACTTGTCGAATCTTCTGATACCAAGAGGTATCATCCGGGACCTCATGCTCGGCCTCAATCCATGCTCGAACTTACGAGACTTCTTCACCTCATCCATCACTAATTCAGGAGCGTACCTAGAGAGCTGAGTGAACTTGGTTTCGTACTCTCTAACTGACATGCCACCTTGTTGTAGTGATAGAAACTCCATAACCTTCTTCTCTTGGACGTCGGAGGGGAAATAGTGACTGCGGAATTCTTCCAGAAATTTCTCCCAGCCGAGAACTATGCCTCCTATTGTCCGCTTCATCGACTACCACCACACAGCCGCTTCCTTCTCAAGTTGCAGAGTTGCCAACTTCACCTTACTGCCTTCAGGGGTCTCCAGCACTTCGAAGATCGTCTCTACCTGACGAATCCAGTTGTCAGCCGCATCAGGGTCTGACTTCCCTTCGAACATAAGTGGTTTCATTCGTTTGAACGATTCCATGAGTTTGATCGCTTCGGGCACCGGATTCGCAGTTACCCTTCCTTGATTCTGATTCATGGCCACGGCATTGAGTGTCTGATAGACCCTCGCAAGTTCAGTTTCCAAATCCAGACCTTCACCGTTTCTAGCTCCTCTTCTAGCCATATTCTGATGCAAAAGATCCATTAAATTCTAAGTATAAGACATGAATTTTAAATCAACTTGCATTTCATTAAATTCCAAACTTTATACATTCGAATTGAAAACATTTCTTGACATCAGAATGAAAACAGAAGAAGCTACAACAGTCTAACTCCTACGGTTCCTCTTCGCTTCTCGAAGTTCTCCCCGTAGTTCATCAACTTCTTCCTTCAGCACATCAGTCATATTCTTCCTCTTCTCGAGTTCCCATACACGATGACTGGGAACTGCAAAGTCGTCCTTGCGCTTTGCCAATTGAGCCTCCAATAGTCCAACTCTCTCCCGCAGTGTTTCTACCTGCCTCTGAAGAGATATCACAAGACTATTTGGAACTGGTTCTTCTTCTTCGTCAGAAGAGTCATCAGATGAATCCGGAGGTGGGGTGATCTATCGGGATTCAGGCCATTCTTCCCCTTCAGAATCTGTTTGCCCTGGGTAGTACTCTTCTTCGGAATCTGCTTGTCCAGGATAGTAATCTTCCACGATGATATGCCAGTTGTCGTCTCCAGCAGGGTCGAAGTGATCAGCCATCTTAGAAATAGAGAGGAAGAAGCATAAGTCATAGAGCAACACAAATGTAAGTAACTTACATTTAAATCTCTAGACTCAAACACACACTCTAATGTCCACTTCTAGGGTGTCGTTCCTTATAAATTTGTACAAGTGTGAAGTCTGGCTCTGATACCACTCTGTAACGCCCCGAATTCCAAAATACACTGAATTCGAGATTTCACAGGATTTTACACTTCATTTAGTACAATTTTACAAGGAAATTGAAACTTTTCACTTTACATCAGAGTTACATGAAAACTTTACACTTTACATTTTACAGCGGAAGCAAATTTACAACATTTATATAAAAGTACAACAACATTGAATAATCAACATTTGAATAATCTTTAAGCATATGTGCTTCTTTAATCTTTATCACGTCATTTACCGTGCATACAAAACTGTGGGTATGTCAGTTTATTCAACCGACGAACATTATATACAGCCATCCTCTCTATGCCGGAAATAGTATAACTGATTTTCCATATTTAACAAATGCAAACTTGTCACATATCAAACTAAAGGGAATACCCTATTGATGTCGTGTTGTGATTGTGCACTTAGTCCTTATTGCAGTTATTTATATTACATGTCACTAATGCACACTTGTTCGGATTCTATGCATCTCATACTACATAGGTCCGAGGGCAAGCCTCTTAATCGTTCTTCATCTTGTAGGGTTCAATCCCTCGTCATGTCTTAATCTACTACTGTAACTATGGTAAGTATCCTAGATGATCTATGAGTACAAGCTCGTGTACAGAAAACCTGGAGGGGTTTCACATGCCATGTCTTGACTCATCAAGCATGCATTCTGTGGCAATTCAGCCTCCTTCATAGCTCACGATCCTCTTGCAGTCACCAAACATCTCACAAGCGTCGCCAAGGTCCGATCATTCTGAGTAGTGCCCACGCCATGTCTTGACGCATCAAGCATGCATTCTGTGGCTCACCCCGCATCGTAAACTCGAAGCTCTCATACTTGTGTTTTTCTCTTACTTTCATCACCTCTTCACTATGTACTAAATCCTTAAATTTGATAAAATCATGAACAAAACCAATCTATTAGAGTTAGCCCTCTCACTACTACCGGTCTCATTACTTTCATTTCACAATGACCCTAACCTGATCTTTTCAATTTCAATAATCATAATTATTCATCACTTTCACTTGCCGGCGTGAGTTTTAGCTACACTCTAATTTTCAATTTCAATTCATAATCTATATGTTTGAGTTTTTCATACTCAATAACATTTCTCTTTTCCAATCTCATGATTTCAGATTATTCATGAGTCCATAAACATACATAGAATTCAATTATTCCTTATGTATTTCATCAAATATCATCTTTACATTAAAATCACATCACTTGTTATATAGTCAAAATGAGTATTCACAACTCATAATTGTCACACTATTCTTCAATAAGAATAATTCATACTACTTCACTTCATATAGTTTCTTTCTTTATTATATTTCCATTCGATCACTTTATTTCAAGTTCCTTTGCGAATTATAAACTCCACGAAATATAGATGTAGAACCATAGTTTTATTTATACATTTGTTCTCACAAATATACTCTATTTTATTTTGATAACTCCCAAATTATTTTTCATGAGTCCCACATATTTTTAGAACAATAATCAAATTTTTTCATAATTTTTAATCATCAAAATCCCCAAAAAAAAATGTTTTTCCCACACATTAAACCCAGGCCGAGACTGGGTTTCGAACCAGCGACCAGAGGAAAACATGCCACAGGCACTGACCACTAGGCCAAACGCGCCAAGCGTTATAAGGGAGTGCTGAGAGCATTAAGTGCTCTCGCCTGTAACTTTACTCATTTTTAAAAAAATACAAAACAAATATATGGTGCTAACGGGATTCGAACCAGCAACCTGTGAGACACCCGAACCCACTGTACCAATTATGAGCATTCCGACCACTTGAGCTATAAGCTCAAGTTGTCATATTTCAACTCGAACTCTAATTTAATCAATTCTCTCTGTTTAGTAAAACATTTCGATGTTCAAGAAGCTCTCATTTGATTTTACTCTTACTAAACTTGCTGTAAATTTCCAGATGGACTATTCTCATCATAATTTATACTCCAGTATATTAAAAATAATTTTTTTTCAATAATTAACACATATCTATCATACAATTAATACGAATTACAAGCTACTACTAATATGTTTCTTTTTCGACATTTCTTATCAAATTTTAATTTCCATAATCCCTACATCAATTCTCTGTTTTTAATCACTCCACAAACCCACAAATCATACTTTAAATCATTCATTGCAACATTATCACAAAAGTACGTTCGAGCGCATGAAACAACATTTTTGCCTACTAACATTTGCATATTGTTTGTGATGCTAACAATAAATTTTTCTTTAGGTAATCCATGGCTATTATTTGTTTACACACAACTTAAATTTAATGATGAATTCACATGCAAGTTATATATCAACATTCCAATCAACTAATAGGCCAATTTTTCCAATTAAAATGTACTCTTATTAATCTTTTTCATGCATCATCATTTCATTTTAATTCTAGTATGCTTTCTAATTAGAAATACGGAAAATTACCCACTTTAACATGATCTCTAATTAGAAATATGGAAAAACAACCCACCTTAATTGGAGAGAAGTCAAATTGTCACACCTCCTAAAAGTCCTTGCCAAAAGTGCTTTCTCCTCCTCCTTGATGCGCGCACCCGAGCCTTCTTAATGCCAACCGAGAGCTCCTTGTGATGCTTGCCTCTCCTCTTTTATGCAAGCAAAACTCCCACACACAACTCTCAATCTTTTAACTCACTTACTAAACTACCAATAATGTACTTTATACTATTGACTTGGAGAATAATTAGCACAAAAAATAACTAGGCTAGGGGGGGTATTCATACTAAAATTTTGGGTAAATGGAAGGCTAGGATTAAAGTAGGAGTTAGAAACAAAAGGCTAGGATTCAAGGAGGAGTTACAATAACCAACCATGATCAAGTAACCACCACCCATGACTCCACTTAAATTTTCATTTCCCTCCATTGCCACAACCGGCCATGCAAGGGTGCATTTGCACGTGTCTGTGCAATGCACGTGCATGCACTTGTCTCCATTTAACAAAAGTTGTACATTTTATTTTTCATAAAAATAATCTTTAAAATGTGTTCTACATTACAAGTTGTATTTAAAATAGAAATAACTCATGGGCTTTTAGTTTATGGGCCAAAATAATAGTTTATAAAAAAGATAATAAATAAAGTTAATTTGGGCTTTTAAAAAGAAAGGGCTTAAGTTTATTTGTAGAAAAATGGGCCTTTATAAAAATAATTAAAGAACACACATCATCCATAATAAAAATAATTATAAGATTTCATACTACAAAAATTGCACGTGCACACTACATGCAAAATAAATAATTTTCATAAATGAATATCGGGACATTACATCCCGACCCCTAAAGACCGAGCGGCGCTCAAGGCGGGCGAAGTTGGTGACGCCGCGATGCAGATTGCTCGGAACACCATGTCGGTAAGTACTAGATGACTTTTCTTCAAAATTTTTCCAAGTTTTTGTGCTTGTGCTTAACTGCTTTTTGTATGGCTTGTAAACCCTTTGCCACTTCAATTACTTGCTCGAGGAGTTCGCAAGCATGGAAAAAGAGATGACTGTTCTGAATGACCGAGAACGGTCGGAGCGATCTAATGCGGTAAAATAACTGGAGGCCGAGCAGGTGCATTCTGCTTTGCTCGAGGCCGAAGTTGCCGACCTAAGGGCTAAGCTCGCCGAGGCGCTGAGGAGTTCGGCCACCGAGGCTTCCAAGGTTGAGACCCTGGAAAAGGAGACGGCTCGACTCGAAGGGGAGCTGTCTAAGGCCCTGAAGGCGTCGGAGGAGGCCCTGAGCGATCATGCGTCGAAGGTGGCGGCCGCGAAGAAGGCAGTTCGGGACGAGGCCGAGGCTCACATGTTGACCCACATGGAGGAGGCGTACGGCCGAGCACTGAAGCATATCGCCGCTCGGAACCCCAGATTTGACGTCTCGTCCTACTACTTCTACGACCCCATGGAGGGTGAGGAAGCACTGCCTCTGGCCGAGCTCGCGCCTAGGCAGGAGGGCGAAGACTCTGAAGACGAGGTGGGTGCCAAGGGTGCGATTGTATCTGTGCCGAATGATGATGAGGTCGACCCTGTCTTTGTAGCCTCTTCTCATTTTCTTGTTCTTCCCCCTTCTTTTTTTTCTTTTGTAATGCCTAACTGCAGACTGGCCACCGCTTTTTTGTAAATCTTGGACTTTTAATGAAACGGTTTCCTTTTTAGTGTTTCGGCTGAATATTTCGAAATTTCGCAAAGTGTTCAACTCTTTTTGCTCGGATTGTGTCCTTAAGTGTTGAAGACTTCTTTTGATATTCCTCCACTTTTCAGGTCGAGTTGGGTCCAATGACTGAGATCTCCCATCTTCGTACTGAGCTGAAGAAAGCGAAGCAGGCTCTTTCTTGCAGTCGGGATAACTCGTTTTACGACTTCTTGAAATTGGAGGACATCAAAGCAACTGCGAGAGGGTATTTTTGCGAGTTGAGGCAACTGCGAAAGCAACCTAGAGAGACTCGTCTCGAAGGCGAGATGGAGTTGCTCCGTAAGCAGCTCTTCGATGTCGACCAAAGGAATAGTGAACTACTGGCGGAGGTTCGTCATTTGGAGGTAACGGTGAAAGAACATTCGGCGGAGGAAGAGGAGTTAGCTTTGAGGGTGGGGAAGTTGATGTCCGAGCGTGATGAGTTGACGGCAAGAATTGACAAACTGAGGAGGATCACGATCGACAAGGGTATTGAAGTGACTCATCTCCGTCGTATTGTGGCCGAAAGTACTAACGTCGCAGGCTCGTCTAAACTTCCCCATTTCAAAGCATTGGCGGAGGGCAATATTCTGAGAGATAGGATCGTCGAGCTAGAGGAGGAGATTGCATCGCTGAAGCCTCAACCCGTAAGGATCAATGTTCGCAGTACGTCGTGTACTTGCGAAGAGAGCGAAAGAGGAATCTCGTTTTACGAACTTGCGACTCATTCGCCTGCCACTAGGCGGAGCCCAGCTGATGCTCAGAGTGGTGTAGCTGTCTCGTCTAGTGGCGCCTCGGTTGGGGCCACAGCTAGAATCAGTGGCGAAGGGGGATCTCGCTTTGCTGGTTTAGAGTCGAGCTCAGAGGTAAGGCGATGCCGCCCTCGTGTGTCTCTGAACCGAAGTGTTCCCCTTCCAAAGAAGCGCTAAACGAGTTGTATTATGCTCTTCAAGTTATTGTAAAACCCTGTTTTTGTGTCAGCCTTGTTTGGGCTCTTAATAAAAAAGTTTGTTTTGCTTCTGATGTTTGAATGCTGTGTTGGCTGGCATTAGTTTAAGTATAACTCCTCCAACTTTTGACCACTACTTAAAATCAGAAGCAAATCTTCCTTCTTATGGGCGAACCACTTTTGGCTTGCTTAATAGCGAGCTTGCGAAGTGGAGTTGAGCCAAGTGTTGGGCTCCGAACTCGTCGTAAGAGTTTGTTCAATGGTTGTGGGAGCAATTCCGAATGGCGAACCCCTTCTAGCCCACTTAAGAGCGAGCTTGCGAAGAGGAGTCGAGCCAAGTGTTGGACTCCGAACTCGTCGTTAGAGTTTGTTCAACGGTTGTGGGAGCAATTCCGAATGGTGAACCCCTTCTAGCCTGCTTAAGAGCGAGCTTGCGAAGAGGAGTCGAGCCAAGTGTTGGACTCCGAACTCGTCGTTAGAGTTTGTTCAGCGGTTGTGGGAGCAATTCCGAATGGCGAACCCCGTTTAGCCTGCTTAAGAGCGAGCTTGCGAAGAGGAGTCGAGCCAAGTGTTGGACTCCGAACTCGTCGGTAGAGTTTGTTCAACGGTTGTGGGAGCAATTCCAAATGGCGAACCCCTTCTAGCCTGCTTAAGAGCGAGCTTGCGAAGAGGAGTCGAGCCTAGTGTTGGACTCCGAACTCGTAGTTAAAGTTTGTTCAACGGTTGTGGGAGCAATTCCAAATGGCGAACCCCTTCTAGCCTGCTTAAGAGCGAGCTTGCGAAGAGGAGTCGAGCCAAGTGTTGGACTCCGAACTCGTCGTTAGAGTTTGTTCAACAGTTGTGGGAGCAATTCGAATGGCGAACCCCTTCTAGCCTGCTTAAGAGCGAGCTTGCGAAGAGGAGTCGAGCCAAGTGTTGTACTCCGAACTCGTCGTTAGAGTTTGTTCAACGGTTGTGGGAGCAATTTCGAATGGCAAACCCCTTCTAGCCTGCTTAAGAGCGAGCTTGCGAAGAGGAGTCGAGCCAAGTGTTGGACTCCGAACTCGTCGTTAGGGTGAAGAGTAAAAGCAGAGAGATACAAACAATTTTACAAGTAAAATGTGAAAAAACTTTCTTTATTGATAACTAATAGTTGGCTGCTTCTAAGTTGCGAGCCGTTATTAATAAAGTGAAAAAATACAAGTAAAAGGAGAGGAACGGTTCGACATCCCAGAATACTTAGAGAGGCGTTAATGCTCTCTCTTGGTATTTCAAAAGATGGTCGGCATTCCAAGTCCTGGGGATCTCTCTGCCTTTGAGGTCTTCTAGACGATATGTCCCGGGCCGAACTACTTTGGTGATCTTGTAGGGTCCCTTCCAATTTGGAGCTAGTTTACTCTTAAAAGAGATTGCTAACTTTCTGAGGACCAAGTCCCCTTCTTTGAGGTCGGTAGGACGGACTCTCTTATTGTATGCCAACTCGATCCTCCTCTGATAACTCTGTTGGCGGATTGAGGCTCTTTCCCGTAGCTCGTCGACCAAGTCTAAGTTTGCGCAAAGTTCTCTGACATTTTGTTCTTTTTCGTAGGAAAGAAGGCGAGGAGAAGGTATGCCGACTTCCAATGGGATCACAGCCTCGGACCCATACGTGAGGTTGAATGGCGACTCTCCTATGGGGGTCCGTTTCGTGGTGCGGTAGTTCCATAGCACGTTAGGGAGCTGATCGACCCATAAGCCTTTAGAGCACTTATTCAGCCTTTTCTTAATACCGGAGAGGATCTGTCGGTTAGCATTCTCCACTTGACCATTCGACTGTGGATGGGAGACGGAGGAGAAACGTTGTTGGATGGCGAGGTCTTCACATAGATCTCGGAAGGCAGCCCCGGTGAACTGGGTTCCGTTGTCTGTTATGAGGACTCGAGGGACACTAAATCGGCAGATAACGTTCTTCTAGAAGAACTGAAGTACTTTGTTCACGGTGATTGTGGCCAAGGGCTCGGCCTCTATCCACTTCGAGAAGTAGTCGATTGCCACGACCAAGAATTTGAGCTGGCCGGGAGCTGGTGGGAATGGCCCTAGTAAATCCATCTCCCACATTGCAAAAGGGATAGGATTTGATAGGGAGGTGAGTGGAGCTTGTGGGAGGCGACGGACGTTGGAGTATTTCTGACAAGAGCTGCATTGCTGAACGTGTAGTTCGGCGTCTTGAAGGAGAGTGGGCCAGAAATATCCATAATTCAACACTTTCCGGGCTAGGGATCTGGACCCTGAATGTGCCCCGCTGATGCCTTCGTGGAGCTCTTGCAGGGCGTAATCAGGCCTGTTCAGGGGAGAGGCATCTCAAATAAGGCCTGCCGTCTACTTGTGTGAAGGAGCACTTGTATAGGATGCCTTCGATAAGTGTGTATCGCTCTGCTCGGGTTCTCACTCGGCGAGCTTCTTTAGGGTCTTCGGGGAGGAGCCCATCCCTTAGGAATTCTACCAGGGGTTTCATCCAGTTATCTTGAAGCAGGACAGGTAGCGACTCCATCGAGTCGGAAGTTTCATCCTCTATACTTGGCTTCAGGAGCACCTCGATCAAGACGGTCTGCTCTAGACCTTGGAGGGAGAAGGAGGCTAGCTTGGAGAGGGCATCGGCCTGGGAATTCTCTTCTCGGGGGATTCGCTGGATGAGAGATTCTTCAAATAGGGCCATGAGATTCCGGACCTTGGCTAGGTACTTAGCCATTCGGTCATCCCGTGCCTCGTACTCGCCAAGGACCTGATTTACGACCAGCTGAGAGTCGCTAAAAATTCGGAGGCGCTGCGCCCCTGCATTGCGAGCCATTCCGAGGCCGGCTATGAGTGCTTCATATTCTACTTCATTATTAGAGGCCTTGAAGTTGATGCGGAGGGAGTATTGGAGGATGAAATCATCTGGGCCGGCCAGAATGACCCTGGCTCCGCTTCCCTCGTTACAAGAGGATCCATCTACATAAACCGACCAGACAGGCGGTCCCTTCATTGCTTGGCTGACCTCGAGGATGGTACTTTCAACTATGAATTCAGCAAAGGCCTGAGCCTTGATCGCGGTCCGAGGCTGATATGTTATATCATGCTGGCTCAGCTCGATAGACCACTTCATGAGGCGACCGGAGGTCTCTGGCTTGTGGAGAACTTGCTTCAGCGGTTGGTTGGTAAGAACGAACACCGAATAAGACTGGAAATATGGGCGAAGCTTTCTTGCGGCCATGACTAAGGCGTATGCCATCTTCTCTATCCTCGGGTAGCAGAGCTCGGCATCCCGAAGTACCTTGCTCACGTAATAGATGGGCTTTTGAGTCTTATCTTCTTCCCTCACGAGGACGGCGCTGAGGGTCTGCTCGGAGGCTGCTACGTAGAGGTAGAGGGCTTTCCCCGGGAATAGGCTTGCTGAGGAAAGGAGAGTTGACCAGGTAAGCCTTCAGCTGGTCGAATGAGTCTTATTGTTGCTGACCCCACTCGAAGCCTTTAGCTCTCCTGAGAGCTTTGAAGAAGGGAAGACACTTCTTCCTGACTTGGAAAGGAAGCTCCCTATGGCTGCCAGGCGATCAGTTAGCTTCTGAACCTCTTTAACATTCTTTTGGGGAGCCATGTCCAGTATGGCTTTGATATTCTCAGGGTTGGCTTCGATTCCTCTTTGGCTGACCATGAAGCCTAAGAATTTCCCCGACGAGACTCCAAACGCACATTTGTTCGGATTGAGCCTCATATCGTGCTTCCTGAGTACGTCGAACGCCTCTTGCAGATCAGTGACGTGGTCGGCTCCACGGATGCTCTTCACAAGCATGTCATCAACATACACCTCCATATTACGGCCGATCTGGTTTTGGAATACCTTTTTGACGAGACGTTGATAGGTGGCACCTGCGTTCTTCAACCCGAAAGGCATTACTCTGTAGCAGTAGAGGCCCTGATCGGTAACAAAGGAAGTCTTCGGGATATCTGGGGGAAACATGCAGATTTGGTTGTACCCGGAGAATGCATCCATGAAGCTGAGAAGTTCATGACCCGAAGTGGCATCAATCAGGGTGTCGATGCTTGGAAGAGGGAATGGATCTTTGGGGCATGCTTTGTTGAGGTCAGTAAAATCGATACAAATCCTCCTGGTCCCATTGGACTTCTTCACCATCACTACATTCGAGAGCCATTCGGGATAATTGACATCTTGTATGAACCGGGTCTTCAAGAGCTTGTCCACCTCCTCTTTTATAGCTTGCTAGCGCTCGGGAGCGAACTTGCGCCTCTTCTGTTGGACCGGTTTGGACCCCTGGAGCGACGCTGAGGTGGTGGACTAAAAGCTCTTCGGAAATTCCGGGCATGTCTGCGGCCGACCAAGCAAAGAGGTCGCGGTTCCTACGGATGCACTGGACTATGTCGGAGCATAGGGCAGATGGGAGGGTCTTGCTAACAAAGAACTTTCGGCTCGGATCCTGCTCAGAGAAGAGCACTTCTTCCAACTCATCCACCGGCTCGGACGTTGGTCGGACAACATCTTGGGGGATTTCAAGAGTTTCGAGGGAGAGGACTGGACCCATAGTAGAGGTCATGTAGCATCTGCGGGCCGTTTCCTGATTGCCTTTTACTTCCCCTACTCCTGCCCGGGTGGGGAATTTCATCTTGAGGTGATAAGCAGATGGGATGGCTTCGAGAGCAGCTAAGCCGGGCCGACCCAAAGTGACATTGTAGGCTGCAGGGACATCCACGACCATAAAGTCCATCGACTCCGTTCGGGTAGTAGGAGTTTTGCCAGCGGTTACGTCGAGGGTGATCACCCCTTCAATAGTCACTGGCACTCCCGTGAACCCATAGAGTGTGTAGCCGGCGGGCTTAAGTCTGTCCCGGGATAGTTTGAGGCCTTTGAAAGCGGCGAGGAAGAGGATGTTAATGGAGCTGCCATTGTCCACCAGGATCCCTACCACTTTAAAGTTCTCCATATAGAGGTTGATGACAAGCGCGTCACAATGGGGGGTTCAGGACACCCTCAAGGTCTTCATCTGAGAATATGACGGCCGCTCCGAGCCCTTTAGGAGGAGGTGTGGCGCGAACCGAATTAACTTCTCTTATGAACGCCTTTCGAGAGGAGTTGGAGGAGCCCCCCATTGGGCCCCTATAAATGAGGTGCAGGATATGCTCCTCTTCGAATTCGGGCGTTTCATCGCGTTCAGGACGATTGTTAGCCCCCCGAGGCGGGGGAGGAAGATCAGCTCGGTCCTTTCTCACGAACTTAGTCAGCTGCCATCTCTGGATGAGGGCTTCTATCTCGTTTTTCAGGGCCCGACAATCATTAGGTATTGTGGCCATGGTCCTGGTGATAGCGGCACCACTTCTCTTTATCCCTCTTCTTGCAAGGGGTGTTCATTTTTGGCGCAGGGGGCAGCACCCCTTCCTTCTCAACTTTCATGAGAATTGTGAAATGTTGGCGTTAAGAGGAGTGAACTTTTCGAATCTGGGGGGAGATCGACGCTGTTCGCCATTGTCCTTCTGGAGCTTCTTGGCTCTTTCTTCTTCTGTTCCCTTTCTCTTAGACCCGGAGGAAGGCCCCTCAAAGATGGGGTAGGTGCTCAGCTTCCTCGGCCCGAATATACTTCTCGCTTCAGAGGAGGAGGTCGGAGAAGTTCTGCGGGGGCTTCTTGGCGAGGGAGGAGCGGAGGCTGGAGTTGAGGACATTGGATTGGAATGCTACTGCAGCGACTGACTGGTCGAGGGATGCTATGGACCTGGCTTCCGCTGTGAACCTTTTCACATAGTCTCTCAGCTTCTCACCCTTCTTCTGGTTGAGGTAGAGTAGCGAAATGCTTGTCTTCTTAGTTCGGCGGCTACTCACAAAGTGGGTGACGAAGAGGGTCTCAAATTGCTCGAAGGAGAATATTGAGGATGGGGCAAGGCGAGAGTACCATTCTCGAGCCGGACCCTTGAGAGTAGCAGGGAAGGTCTTGCACAGCAGAGCATCGGAAGCTTGATGGATGAGCATGAGGGTCTTAAAGCTTTCGATGTGATCGACGGGGTCAGACTCCCCGGAATATGTCTCGAATTGAGGAGGTTTAAAGCCAATTGGTACTGGTGCCTCAATTATGGTTCGGGAAAAAGGAGGTCGACTCGGGCGAAGGGTCCTTCCTCTAAGCTCTTCTTCTCTGCCTAACTGACCCAAGCGCCTCTCCATTTCGTGGAGACGGCAGTAGACAGCATCATCCCTTCGACGGTAATCAACCGAGCCTCTAGACTCGTCTTCTACGAGGGAGAGCGGGGGCTACGACGACGGTAGCTCCTGGAGCGGCGAGGACTAGGAATGTGCTGGGGGTTGCTAGGAGCTGGGGGAGGAGTTAGGGACCGTCGGCGAGGACTTCGGACCGGAGGAGGAGTGGGAATCCTTGGAGCATTGGTGTTGTTGGGTCAGGAGATCGAGAGCTTGTAGGATGGTGGCTTGGAATTGCTGGAACTCGGCATGAGTGATGGGTGCGTCATCGATCCTGAGAGGTTGCCGACCAGTAGAAGAGTGGGGTCTTCTTCTGTGATGCTCAGGGGACTCTCTTTGCCCTCGTCGGGTAGGGGGCCTTCTGTAGTCTCGACAGTGAGGAGATCGCTCATCCGGACGTTGTTGGCAGGCGGCTCCCTCTCGGGCCCGCTTTTCATCCAGACGGCGGCGAAGATCCTCATCCTTCTGCCGATTGAGGATGGTATTGCGAAGGTCGGAAGCTCGGGGATTGTGGGAGGCCATAGAATCCGTAGAGGCATTGTGTATTGAGACGTGGTCCTGGTGGAGAGGTTGTTTCTGCGGGTTGGGTCGCGAGGTCCCTGCACCGACATTTTGAGGACCGAGGGGACCCTTTGGAGGTTGCTGATTCTGAAGAGGAGGCTGGTCCTGTTGGAGAGGGTCCTCGGCTTGAGGAGGAAGTTGCCCCTGCTGCTGAGCGGGTTGGATGGAAACTTCCTATTGCTGATCAACGGGGTTGGGTCCACGGTTGGACCCTCTGGATCTTACTTTCTTAGGAGGCATGGCTGGAGAAGATCTGACCAACGGGAAGAGGAGAGGCTGCTATTCGTTTGGTTCCCACAAATGGTGCCAATCTGTTACCGCTAAATCTGGTGTGGGGACAAACAGATAGTATTTGTGGATTCTTGGAAAAACATGAATAGCATACCTGAACCTGTTCCGCCGGAGTTTGACTGCTGACTCCCGCTGTTCACCTGCAAAAAGTGCGAGACACCGGGGTTGATCCCGGCGACGCACCCTCCGACGCTCAAGTCAGTAACCAGGAATGATTATGAAAGAGCGTAAATTGGCAAAAGATTGATTACCTCTTAATGGTGATGGATGGGAGGTATTTATAGCCGCTGTTGGGGTCAAATTAGGAATGTAATCCCTATGATCAGATAAGGAATGTAATTCCTAATCCCCAGTGAAAGGATAGATGTGAATCAGGGCCGTTGATTAGTATTAATCAGAAACCCTAATTCTATCCTGCTGGACTGGGTTTATTTCGGGTTGGGATCCATACCCAGTTGAGGTGGATCCGTTCGTGGGTTATTGGGTCTTTGGGGAAAAGACCCAGGACCCACTTCAGACCCATTGGTAGACAAAATTACCATTTTACCCCTAGGCTTTAAGATTCGTTCCTGATTTGGACGGTTCCGATTTAACCCCATTTTTAGCCATATCAAAGTCCAATTTTATATTTATTTGATTTCATTATATATATATATATATATATATATATATATATATATATAACCTGAGCCCAACCCAAGCCCATCTCCTATTGGATTCTAACCCAAACCCGTTCACTCAAACCCAATAACCCAAATTCTCCCCCTAATCTGTTTTGACCAGATCAACCCACATCCCCCCGTATTCCCTAATTCCTCTCTCATGTTCCCCCACTATCTTAACTATCCCCATTATAATATATTCTTATATACTCTCTCTCTCTCCCTTTCTCTCTCCTATCACAATCAATTCCCATCACTCAAAATGCCCCACTACTGTTCACACTCCCTAACCCTAACCTACCCTCGGCTACTGTGCAACCCCTACCTGTCTTCTTTCTCCCACTCATCTCTCACTGCACCCCCTCGCCTTCTGCTCGACTCCGCAAGCGCCGCCCATCTGCATCCCCTCAGTCGCACCCTCGCGCCCCCGACTCCTTACCTCCACCCTATCGACGTCGAGCCTCCGCCATGGCTCCGAACTTCTCCACCTCATCGTGAACCCATCCCTCCTGCTCGTCCTCGAAGCACCGCTCATCCTCTTCCCTCGGCCTTCCGCCGTAGTTAGCCTTCACGTCCACCTTCATCCTCCGTCGAGCTCCTCCTCGACGCCTCCCGCACCTCCAGTCACTGTCGACCCTACCTCCGCACGTCGCTGCAAGCCTCGCCCTGAGTGCCATCGACCACCGCCGCCATCCTGTCGCGCCTCTTCCCCCCACTCTTCTGTTTTTTATCAGCCAATAGTGCTCCAGCGATCTCGACCGTCCGATGCATTTGATCATCACAATCATCAGCATCAGGTGCCTCCTTCAGATCTGCATCGTCTGATCCTCCTCTTGATCATCGTGATCACGATCATCAGCATCTAGTTGATCCTGACCGTCCGATCTCCTCCCAATCGTGATCTTGATCATCTTCATCATCATCAGATCTGAGCCGTCGATCACTCTTGATCTTGATCTTCGATCTCAGCCATCTGATCTACATTTGATCTTGATCTTGATCATCATCAAGATCTGTGCCGATCCGTCTGACCGTTATTTAATCATCAACATCGCGATCTATGCCCGATCGTGATCATCTCATCAAGACTCGCTCGGTTCGCGATCGTCACCGTGTGCCAGGATCTGTTCCTGTTATTCTTTTCTCTTCGGAATCATCGACACCAAGGCAAGTAGCTTGTATATTTTTTTTGTTCTTATACAAGTACAAATATCGCATGTAGTCTAGATCTCATTTTTTGTGCTCGTCCTCATGATAATTCCTTGTTAAATCTTGATCTCATTCGTTTTGTCCATTCGTAGTCATGATCAATCACAATAAGTTGTCACACACACACACTACACAAAAATAATTAGATCTAAATAGATTTCCTAATGTGTATATACTTGTTCGTGATCTATTGTATGTTGTGGATTTTTATTACATGATTGATGTGCTAGATGTGTTATCTCGTTGTAAATTTGTTAATATCCATGCCATATTGATCTGAATATTTAATATATCATGTTTTACATCATACTCTAATTTGGATCTATTGTAGATGAGTTGTTTGATTAAATGCATGAAAGAAATTTCTCCTTTCTGCTGCCCTGATTTGGTACAACAATTTAGACCATGTTTGAGTCAGTAAAGTAAATTATTTTGTGAATATGATTCGTAGTCCTCGATGTCTATTTTTTAGAACATTCGACGGATCTCAATTTCGATTTTTGATGTGTGAGTTATCGCTGTTTTACTGCAGCTGTGTTGTAATTCTGATTTTTAAGATCGCTGCATGAATTATTATTCTTAACTGATGTTTAAAGTAAAATTTGGATTTAATATAATTCTGGGTATGTTTAGACATGACTATGATCAACCGCTAATTTTTTGGAATTATTTAATGATTTTTATAACTTAATTCATGCACGTGAAACCAATCATATAATTTCAAAACTGCATGTTGTTTAGTAAAGAACTCTATTTTCAACCTAATTCCAGTCACTTTTGATTAAATCTTTGTGAATATGAAATGAAGCCTAGTATGTCTATTTTACAACCTTTTTGATGAATTTAAATTCTGAGTTGTATTTTGTGATTTATCACTATTTTAGTACTGCTGTGTCTAAAATTTTATATTAATAAATTTGCTGCATCAGTCTATTTTCCAAATTAAATTGATTATGCTATCTGTAATGGAATTTTATGAAATTTTATATGTTGAGACTAGACATTCTAGGGAACCTTCCAGATTTTTCCTGAATTTAATTATGGTGTTTTTATATATTTTTCATGCTTATAAATAAAACTTTGCAATTTCTGGCTAAACATGAATTCTGTATAAAACGCTGTTTTGAACCCAATTGCTGTGGTTGTTATATGACTTGTGTGTATGCGCTAGATTCGGCAGAGTGTATAATTTCTAGAATTCCTGATGGATCCAAATTTGCATTCCTTCGGTAACGGAAATCTCAGTTTTGGTGCAGCAACGTTATGTTGTCCAGAATTGAAAGTTTCTCTGTTCTAACTATTATAAGTTGTTTTGTCACCCGATTATATTTTATACCCGACCTGAACTTGTTCCTTGTTCCTTGTTTCTTGTCATGTTCTTCTTGCCCTGTTTGTGCACGTCTATTCCTGCTTTGATAATAATAACAAGTAATCAAGTCGGGGTTTAAGGGAAAGACCTTAGTTGTAGAAAATATAGGTAAGTGTACTCGGAAGGGGGCCCGTGTTTCCCACTTGATGCTTGATTCATGAACCTGTTATATTATTCAATTCATGAACTTGTTATATTATTGATTCATGAACCTGTTATACGATTGATTCATGAAGCTGTTATACTATTATTCGATTCATGAACCTGTTATACTATTGATTCATGAACCTGTTATACTATTATTCAATTCATGAACCTGTTATATTATTGATTGATGAACCTGTTATACTATTGATTCATGAACCTGTTATGTTACTACCTGATTCATGAACTTGTTGTCAGCCCTATAAAAATCCGTCACTAGATCTAAACGTAACTTGCATGTTTGTAGCAACCACGTGGTAAAATTTGGGACGCATGAAATGCTACCTATATAGGATTAAATACAAGACTTGAGAATAACATGATTACTTGCACGTTCATGTTACCTGTACATGCTACCTGACACCTGTTACATGTTTACCTGCTTGCATGCTACTTGATACCTGTTACAAGTTACTCGTACCCTGTTATCTAATTATGTTATTTGATTATGTTTCTTGGCTTAGGTCTTGATTACTCCATTTTTACTGTCACATTCCTTCCATGCTATACTCATTACTTTGATTCTTGTTGCCGCTCTGTACCTTGTTTACATGTCTCCATACCTTGTTGCTTGTACTACTTGTGGCCCGTAATTTGCTCTAACGGGTACTCCATTTGTCTTTATTTGAGTTATGTTGTACAAGTACAGACGATGGATTATTAAGAGAACTCGTCGAACTGTTACTGCACTGCATATTCTCTGTCTATTTGGTAAGTCCTTATATTTCAAACACTAGTTATTGCATTATATTCCTGTTTATGTGATTACTATTGTACTGTTGAGTTACCTGGTATTGTATAGCTTATGGATGATATGAGATGGCATACTTATATCATTCGCTGGGCCTCAGCTACGTGTCGGTGTTCCCGCAGAATGGAAAGCGGGGCGTGACAGGGATGAAGCGGGATGTGGCTGAGTTAACTGTAATGCCCCGAGTTCCCAATACTCGGAACCCGTGACACAAGCCAGGATCTTTCCTTCAAATGAGTCTCAACACAACAAAAATCATAGGAAATTCAAAACTTATATTACATCAAATTGTTATTACAATGTCCAATGATTACAACGATTACAATTAATTGGTACAACATGAATATACAATAAAATTGGACAGTAACTTTCACTTGGATGCTTTCTGCAGCTTGAGTTCTCCCTCGCGCTCCCCAAACTGCAATCCTACAACTAGAAAAACTATGGGTACGTCAGTCGAATACAACTGACACAATGCTATATACGGCTATCCTCTCTATGCCATAATATAGCAATTCCAAACCTCAACAACCAATATTTGATGCAAAGGAAAAAGTGATGTCTAACAGTGTCGATGTATGCCATGGCCTAATCTAATGCACAAAACAAAGAATGCACATGATGTACTTACTCTAATGCAATTCATTTGGGAACGTATGCATCCCATACTATATACTTCTCCAAAATCAACTTCAATGGAAACGCATGCATCACATACTACATACTTCCCAAAGAGTTCGCCTCTCCTGATTGTAGGGTTCGATCCCTCATCATGCATCATACTCTTGTACTTGTCCTGTTCCTAATAGATTTACCGTGTCTGAGGAGGTTGCAGTTATTTGGTCCTGTCCGTTACTACAGTCACTATAGTGGTGATCGCGTTTGCAACATTGTGCCCGGTACCCAGACCTCACTCAAAAAGCCGTGACGAACTTACAGGTACAAAACCCATGCACCCAAGACGTCAAGATCCACGAGACAGAAGCCCTATGGCCCTGTTCGTGTCCACTCGCATAAGAACATGACGGCCTCGAGGGTCAAATCCCCCTATCCGACAGAGTCTTTATCCTGTTCTTTACCCCGACTCTTTAGGAATTAACAGATCGAGATACGAGATTTGTGATCTTAGTAACTGAGAACACAACCCGTATCCCTACGACAGGAAAAGTACAACACTCGACTATGGTCTGCTAGTACTAGTGCAAGTCCTTACAAACCAACCAACAATCAATCTAGTTCGAGAACATAATCAAGCTCAAAATACTAAAGGTAGATCAAACTAGAATCACAGTTAAGAATGAGGTTAATTGCACAATTATTATCCGATCATCCGATTTACAATTATTAATTTACTAGGTGATCTAGTTCTACCCGACTAGACAATTTTCTAGGCGATCTAGCAACTAGACTCTTACCTAACCCTGAGGTCACACCTAGATGTTTTATAATCAGTAGTTAAGTTCTAGTTCATTCTAACTTACTCATTTGAACTTAACCCAACCAACCCGTACTAGGTTCGAAGCCTTTTTGCTACTTGCAAACAAGCAAGTATGAAGTAGCTCACCATTCGAAATTGCTCCCACAACTGTTGAAACTTTCTCAACAATAATTTCGGAGTCCAACACTTGGTTTGAAGCCACTTTTGCTACTTGCAAACAAGCAAGTATGAAGTAGCTCACAATTCGAAATTGCTGCCACAACTGTTGAGACTCTCTTAACCACATGTTCGGAGTCCAATACTTGGTTTGAAGCATTTTTTCTACTCGCAAACAAGCAAGTATGAAGTAGCTCACCATTCGAAATTGCTCCCACAATTATTGAAACTCTCTTAACAACAATTTCGGAGTCCAACACTTGGTTTGAAGCCACTTTTGCTACTCGCAAACAAGCAAGTACGAAGTAGCTCCCCATTCAAGATTGCTCCCACATTTGTTGAAACTCTCCTAACAACAAGTTCGGAGTCCAATACATGGTTCGAAGCCACTTTTGATACTTGCAAACAAGCAAGTAAGAAGTAGCTCACCATTCGAAATTGCTCCCACAACTGTTGAAGCTCTCTTAAAAACAAGTTCGGAGTCCATCACTTGGTTCGAAGCCATATTTGCTACTCGCAAACAAGAAAGTACGAAGTAGCTCCCATTCAAAATTGCTTCCACATTTGTTGAAACTCTCCGAACAACAAGTTCGGAGTCCAACAATTGGTTCGAAGCCACTTTTGCTACAAGCAAACAAGCAAATACGAAGTAGCACACCATTCGAAACTGCTCCCACAACTGTTGAAACTCTCTTAACAACAAGTTTGGAGTCCAACACTTGGTTGGAAGTCACTTTTGCTACTTGCAAACAAGCAAGTACGAAGTCGGTCACCATTCGAAATTGCTCCCACAACTGTGGAAACTATCTTAACAACAATTTCAGAATCCAACACTTGGTTCGAAGCCACTTTGCTACTTGCAAACAAGCAAGTATGAAGTAGCTCACCATTCGAAATTGCTCCCACAACTGTTGAAACTTTCTGAACAACATGTTCGGAGTCCAACACTTGGTTCGAAGCCCTTTTGCTACTTGCAAACAAGCAATTACGAAGTAGCTCACCCTTCGAAATTGTTCCTACAACTGTTAAAACTCTCTTAACAATACGTTCGGAGTCCAACACTTGGTTGGAAGTCACTTTTACTACTTGCAAACAAGCAAGTACGAAGTAGCTCACCATTCGAAGTTTCTCCTACAACTGTTGAAACTCTCTTAAAAACAAGTTCGGAGTCCAACACTTGGTTCGAAGCCATTTTTGCTACTCGCAAATAAGCAAGTACGAAGTAGCTCCCCAATCAAAATTGCTCCCACAACTATCGAAACTCTCTTAACAACAAGTTCGGAGTCCAACACTTGGTTCGAAGCCAATTTTGCCACTTGCAAACAAGCAAGTACAAAGTAGCTCACCATTCAAAATTGCTCCTACAACTATTGAAACTCTCTTAACAACAAGTTCGGTGTCCAACACTTAGTTCGACTCCACTTTTGCTACTTGCAAACAAGCAATTACGATGTAGCTCACCATTCTAAATTGCTCCCACAACTGTTGAAACTCTCTTAACAACAAGTTCGGAGTCCAACACTTAAATCAAAGCCAATTTTGCTAGTTGCAAACAAGCAAGTACAAAGTAGTTCACCATTTGAATTTGCCCCCACAACTGTTGAAACTCTCTTAACAACAAGTTCGGAGTTCCACACTTGGTTCGAAGCCACTTTTGCTACTTGCAAACAAGCAAGTACGAAGTAACTCACCATTCAAAATTTCTCCCACAACTGTTGAAACTCTCTTAACAACAAGTTCGGAGTCCAACACTTGGTTCGAAGCCCATTTTGCTACTCACAAACAAGCAACTACAAAGTAGCTCACCATTTGAATTTGCCCCCACAACTATTGAAACTCTCTTAACAACAAGTTCGGAGTCCAACAATTGGGTCGAAGCCACTTTTGCTACAAGCAAACAAGCAAGTACGAAGTAGCTCACCATTTGAAATTACTCCCACAACTGTTGAAACTCTCTTAACAACAAGTTCGAAGTCCAACACTTGGTTCGAAGTCACTTTTGCTATTTGCAAACAAGCAAGTACGAAGTAGGTCACCATTCGAAATTGCTCTCACAACTGTTGAAACTATCCTAACAACAATTTCGGAGTCCAATACTTGGTTCGAAGCCACTTTTGCTACTTGCAAACAAGCAAGTAGGAAGTAGCTCACCATTCAAAATTGCTGCCACAACTGTTCAAACTCTCTTAACAACATGTTCGGAGTCCAATAATTGGTTCGAAGCCCTTTTGCTACTTGCAAACAAGCAAGTATGAAGTAGCTCACCATTCGAAATTGCTCCCACAACTGTTGAAACTTTCTTAACAATAATTTCGGAGTCCAACACTTGGTTTGAAGCCACTTTTGCTACTTGCAAACAAGCAAGTATGAAGTAGCTCACAATTCGAAATTGCTGCCACAACTGTTGAGACTCTCTTAACCACATGTTCGGAGTCCAATACTTGGTTTGAGGCATTTTTTCTACTCGCAAACAAGCAAGTATGAAGTAGCTCACCATTCGAAATTGCTCCCACAATTATTGAAACTCTCTTAACAACAATTTCGGAGTCCAACACTTGGTTTGAAGCCACTTTTGCTACTCGCAAACAAGCAAGTACGAAGTAGCTCCCCATTCAAGATTGCTCCCACATTTGTTGAAACTCTCCTAACAACAAGTTCGGAGTCCAATACATGGTTCGAAGCCACTTTTGATACTTGCAAACAAACAAGTAAGAAGTAGCTCACCATTCGAAATTGCTCCCACAACTGTTGAAGCTCTCTTAAAAACAAGTTCGGAGTCCATCACTTGGTTCGAAGCCATATTTGCTACTCGCAAACAAGAAAGTACGAAGTAGCTCCCATTCAAAATTGCTTCCACATTTGTTGAAACTCTCCGAACAACAAGTTCGGAGTCCAACAATTGGTTCGAAGCCACTTTTGCTACTAGCAAACAAGCAAATATGAAGTAGCACACCATTCGAAATTGCTCCCACAACTGTTGAAACTCTCTTAACAACAAGTTTGGAGTCCAACACTTGGTTGGAAGTCACTTTTGCTACTTGCAAACAAGCAAGTACGAAGTCGGTCACCATTCGAAATTGCTCCCACAACTGTGGAAACTATCTTAACAACAATTTCAGAATCCAACACTTGGTTCGAAGCCACTTTGCTACTTGCAAACAAGCAAGTATGAAGTAGCTCACCATTCGAAATTGCTCCCACAACTGTTGAAACTTTCTGAACAACATGTTCGGAGTCCAACACTTGGTTCGAAGCCCTTTTGCTACTTGCAAACAAGCAATTACGAAGTAGCTCACCCTTCGAAATTGTTCCTACAACTGTTGAAACTCTCTTAACAATACGTTCGGAGTCCAACACTTGGTTGGAAGTGACTTTTACTACTTGCAAAACAAGCAAGTACGAAGTAGCTCACCATTCGAAGTTTCTCCTACAACTGTTGAAACTCTCTTAAAAACAAGTTCGGAGTCCAACACTTGGTTCGAAGCCATTTTTGCTACTCGCAAATAAGCAAGTACGAAGTAGCTCCCCAATCAAAATTGCTCCCACAACTATCGAAACTCTCTTAACAACAAGTTCGGAGTCCAACACTTGGTTCGAAGCCAATTTTGCCACTTGCAAACAAGCAAGTACAAAGTAGCTCACCATTCAAAATTGCTCCTACAACTATTGAAACTCTCTTAACAACAAGTTCGGTGTCCAACACTTAGTTCGACTCCACTTTTGCTACTTGCAAACAAGCAATTACGTTGTAGCTCACCATTCTAAATTGCTCCCACAACTGTTGAAACTCTCTTAACAACAAGTTCGGAGTCCAACACTTAAATCAAAGCCAATTTTGCTAGTTGCAAACAAGCAAGTACAAAGTAGTTCACCATTTGAATTTGCCCCCACAACTGTTGAAACTCTCTTAACAACAAGTTCGGAGTTCCACACTTGGTTCGAAGCCACTTTTGCTACTTGCAAACAAGCAAGTACGAAGTAACTCACCATTCAAAATTTCTCCCACAACTGTTGAAACTCTCTTAACAACAAGTTCGGTGTCCAACACTTGGTTCGAAGCCCATTTTGCTACTCACAAACAAGCAACTACAAAGTAGCTCACCATTTGAATTTGCCCCCACAACTATTGAAACTCTCTTAACAACAAGTTCGGAGTTCAACAATTGGGTCGAAGCCACTTTTGCTACAAGCAAACAAGCAAGTACGAAGTAGCTCACCATTTGAAATTACTCCCACAACTGTTGAAACTCTCTTAACAACAAGTTCGAAGTCCAACACTTGGTTCGAAGTCACTTTTGCTATTTGCAAACAAGCAAGTACGAAGTAGGTCACCATTCGAAATTGCTCTCACAACTGTTGAAACTATCTTAACAACAATTTCGGAGTCCAATACTTGGTTCGAAGCCACTTTTGCTACTTGCAAACAAGCAAGTAGGAAGTAGCTCACCATTCAAAATTGCTGCCACAACTGTTCAAACTCTCTTAACAACATGTTCGGAGTCCAATAATTGGTTCGAAGCCCTTTTGCTACTTGCAAACAAGCAAGTATGAAGTAGCACACCATTCGAAATTGCACCCACAGCTGTTAAAACTCTCTTAACAATAAGTCTGAAGTCCAACACTTGGTTCGAAGCCACTTTTGCTACTTGCAAACAAGCAAGTACGAAGTAGGTCACCCTTCGAAATTGCTCCCACAACTGTTGAAACTCTCTTAACAACAAGTCCGGAGTACAACACTTGGCTCGAAGCCACTTTTGCTACTTGCAAACAAGCAAGTACGAAGTAGGACACCATTCGAAATTGCTCCCACAACTGTTGAACCTCTCTCAACAACATGTTCGGAATCCAACACTTGGTTCGAAGCCACATTTGCTACTTGCAAGTATGAAGTAGCTCACCATTCGAAATTGCTCCCACAACTGTTGAAACTATCTTAACAACAAGTCCGGAGTGCAATACTTGGTTCGAAGCCACTTTTGCTACTTACAAACAAGCAAATACGAAGTAGGTCACCCTTCAAAATTGCTCCCACAACTGTTGAAACTCTCTTAACAACTAGTTCGGAGTCCAACACTTGGTTCGAAGCCACTTTTGCTACTTGCAAACAAGCAAGTACAAAGTAGCTCACCATTCGAAATTGCTACCACAACTGTTGAAGCTCTCTCAACAACAGTTTCGGTGTCCAACACTTGGTTCGAAGCCACTTTTGCTAATATCAAACAAGCAAGTAAGAAGTAGCTCACCATTCGAAATTGCTCCCAGAACTGTTGAAGCTCTCTCAACAACAATTTCGGAGTCCAACACTTGGTTCGAAGCTAGTTTTGCTACTTGCAAACAAGCAAGTAAGAAGTAGCTCACCTTTCGAAATTGCTCCCACAACTGTTGAAGCTCTCTTAACAACAAGTTCGGAATCCAAAACTTGGTTTGAAGCCATTTTTGCTACTCGCAAACAAGCAAGTACGAAGTAGCTTCCCCTTCAAAATTGCTCCCACATTTGTTGAAACTCTCCTAACAACAAGTTCGGAGTCCAACACTTGGTTCGAAGCCACTTTGCTACGAGTAAACAAGAAGTACAAAGTAGCTCACCATTCGAAATTGCTCCCACAACTGTTGAAACTCTCTTAACAACAAGTTCGGAGTCCAACACTTGGTTCGAAGTCACTTTTGTTACTTGCAAACAAGCAAGTACGAAGTAGGTCACCATTCGAAATTGCTCCCACAACTATTGAAACTATCTTAACAACAATTTCGGAGTCCAACACTTGGTTCGAAGCCACTTTTGCTACTTGCAAACAAGAAAGTAAGAAGTAGCTCACCATTCAAAATGACTCCCACAACTGTTGAAACTCTATTAACAACATGTTCGGAGTCCAATACTTGGTTCGAAGCCCTTTTGCTAATTGCAAATAAGCAAATACGAAGTAGCTCACCATTCGAAATTGCTCCCACAACTGTTGAAACTCTCTTAACAACAAGTTCGGAGTCCAACACTTGGTTCGAAGCCACTTTTGCTACTTGCAAACAAGCAATTATGAAGTAGCTCACCATTCTAAATTTCTCCCACAACTGTTGAACCTTTCTTAACAACAAATTCGGAGTCCAACACTTGGTTCGAAGCCATTTTTCCTACTTACAAATAAGCAAGTATGAAGTAGCTCACCATTTGAAATTTCTCCCACAACTGTTGAAACTCTATTAACAACAAGTTCGGAGTCCCACACTTGGTTCGAAGCCATTTTTGTTACTTGCAAACAAATAAGTACGAAGTTGCTCACCATACAAAATTTCACCCACAACTGTTGAAACTCTCTTAACAACATGTTCGGAGTCCAACACTTGTTTCGAAGCCAATTTTGCTACTCCGAAACAAGCAAGTACGAAGTAGCTCATCATTCTAAATTGCTCCCACAACTTTTGAAACTCTCTTAACAACATGTTCGGAGTCCAACACTTGGTTCGAAGCCACTTTTTCTACTTGCAAACAAGCATGTATGAAGTAGCCCACCATTCGAAATTGCTCCCACAACTGTTGAAACTATCTTAACAACAAGTTCGGAGTCCCACACTTGGTTCGAAGCTACTTTTGTTACTTGCAAACAAGCAAGTACGAAGTAGCTCACCATTCAACATTGCTCTCACAACTGTTGAAACTCTTTTAACAACAAGTTCGGAGTCCAACACTTGGTTCGAAGCCACTTTTGCTACTTGCAAACAAGCAAGTATGAAGTAGCTCACCATTCGAAATTGCTCTCTCAACTGTTGAAACTCTCATAACAACATGTTCGGAGTCCAACACTTGGTTCGAAGTCACTTTTGCTACTTGCAAACAAGCAATTACGAAGTAGCTCACCATTCTGAATTTCTCCCACAACTGTTGAAACTCCCTTAATAACAAATTCGGAGTCCAACACTTGGTTCGAAGCCAGTTTTGCTACTTGCAAACAAGCAAGTACGAAGTAGCTCTGCATTTGAAATTGCTCCTACAACTGTTGAAACTCTCTTAACAACAAGTTCAGAGTCCCACACTTGTTTCGAAGCCAGTTTTATTACTTGTAAACCAGCAAGTACGAAGTAGCTCACCATTGAAAATTTCTAAACACAACTGTTGAAACTCTCTTAACAACAAGTTTGGAGTCCAACACTTGGTTCGAAACCAATTTTATTACTATGAAACAAGCAAGTACGAAGTAGCTTACAATTCGAAATTGCTCCCACAACTGTTGAAACTATCTTAAAAATAATTTAGGAGTCGAACACTTGGTTTGAAGCCACTTTTGCTACTTGCAAACAAGCAAGTATGAAGTAGCTCACCATTCGAAATTGCTCCCACAACTGTTGAAACTCTCTTAACAACAAGTCTGCAGTCCAACACTTGGTTCGAAGTCACTTTTGATACTTGCAAACAAGCAAGTATGAAGCAGGTCACCATTCAAAATTGCTCCCACAACTGTTGAAAACTATCTTAACAATAATTTCGGAGTCCAACACTTGGTTTGAAGCCACTTTTGCTACTTGCAAATAAGCAAGTATGAAGTAGCTCACCATTCGAATTTACTCTCACAACTGTTGAAACTCTCTTAACAACATGTTCAGAGTCCAATACTTGGTTCGAAGCCCTTTTACTACCTACAAACAAGCAAGTACGAAGTAACTCACCATTCGAAATTACTCCCACAATTGTTAAAACTCTATTAATAACAAGTTCGGAGTCCAACACTTGGTTCGAAGCCACTTTTGCTACTTGCAAATAAGCAAGTAAGAAATAGCTAACCATTTGAAATTGCTCCCACAACTGTTGAAACTCTCTTAACAACAAGTTCAGAGTCCCACACTTGGTTCGAAGCTACTTTTGTTACTTGTAAACAAGCAAGTACGAAGTAGATCACCATTCCACATTTCTCTCACAACTGTTGAAACTCTCTTAACAATAAGTTCGAAGTCCAAAACTTAGTTCGAAGCCCATTTTGCTACTCGGAAACAAGCAAGTACGAAGTAGCTCACCATTCGAAATTGCTCCCACAACTGTTGAAACTCTCTTAACAACATGTTCGGTGTCCAACACTTGGTTCGAAATTGCTCCCACAATTGTCCAACTGGGCTCTCAAGCCTGGCCCACTACATGGGCCCACGAAGACTGGTGAATCAACTGCATCGATCGCCACCGCCGTCACATTTGGAGTCGCACGCTACCTTAGCCCAAAGAAAGTCGTTGCTCCCGCTAATCATCGCGCTCCATGTCTTCTCGACAAGTGGTGGCTCTTACGATGCTGGATTCCCTTCTTAGATGGTGAGCACATCGGCGCCTGAGCCGTCGCTCCAATACGTTCGGGGTTACAAGTTCCTATCTACCCGCCACAAATTTTATCCATACGGATCGAGTCCTAGGGTCTAACCATTCTATCAAGATGACCCTAATTTCATACACATAGTGTAAATTCCAAATTGAGGCATCGTGAATGGGGGGGGGGGGGGGGGAATCCATCCCAATCCCAACAACAATCACACAATCCATCTATCTCAACTCTATTATAGTCCATCACTAAGGACCTAGAAATAACCATGCCATGACTAAGATGACCTAAGTTGGTCCACAATCATTTCACATCAGTACTCAAGCTCACTAAGGCTCATAAATAACACCTATAACCCTCAATAGTCATAGAAAGCTCCATCACCTCAATGTCACTTCAAATAGCAAACTTGGGTTCCGGTCTGACAGAACCAGTACACTATAAAAATCATATAAAATAGCACAATTCACCAAATTTTACATTCATAGACTTTCTGGAAAGCTCTAGTTGTGTTCTACAACTTTCTAGTTGAACACTTTCACTAATTCGAATGTTGACAAGATCAAAAACTTGGTTCTTTAACATGCAGCAAAAACACTTCAAGAACAGAACACTTTGTGCACAATGTTAAAGAAAATTATCTTATATATATCAAATGTTACTGGATTGACATGAAATTTAAGAATCAAGCACATAACATACATTCACAATACATATCCAAAATGAAAGTCTTTTTATTAAGTATATCTTGAGTTATGTCTTTTTTATTAACAACAAAGACAGTGTATTCAACAACAGTAGTGCTGTTTATCATTTCCACTAGCTAAGTTTGCATGAATTAATTACCATGGCTATAGTGGTCCAACCAGTACACTATAAAAATCATATAAAATAGCACAATTCACCAAATTTTACATTCATAGAGTTTCTGGAAAGCTCTAGTTGTGTTCTACAACTTTCTAGTTGAACACTTTCACTAATTCGAATGTTAACAAGATCAAAAACTTGGTTCTTTAACATGCAGCAAAAACACTTCCAGAACAGAACACTTTGTGCACAATGTTAAAGAAAATTATCTTATATATATCAAATGTTACTGGATTGACATGAAATTTAAGAATCAAGCACATAACATACATTCACAATACATATCCAAAATGAAAGTCTTTTTATTAAGTATAGAGTTATGCCTTTTTTATTAACAACAAAGACAGTGCATTCAACAACAGCAGTGCTGTTTATCATTTCCACTAGCTAAGTTTGCATGAATTAATTACCATAGCTATAATGGTCCAAATCGCATGAAATTTGAAACTTAAGCTCTAGACAGATTATAGAACAACCTAAATTAATTTCAAGTCACAAGTCATTCCCATGAGTACACAGTGATTTTCAAGCATTTTAATCTACAGCAGTAACATGCAGCAAGATCTATTTTGTTTTTGACCAACATGCAAGTTCGTATTTTATTTAATTATCCGAAAAATCATAAAAATCTAGAAAAATAATTTAAGGTGTAAGACACCTATAGGATCATCCCCTAAATATTTCAGAACAAAATATTAATTAATGTTCATGCTATTAACTACATACTGACAGGTAAAAATTTGCTTCTTAACAAGGTTACTATTTGGGTTTCTTTTAGCATGAGTCTAGTCCTTAGACTCCTAATCTCTTGCATGCATTCAATTTTAGACCTCACAAACGAGTTACCACTACATTCTTACAATTTCTTAACTACAAAAACAACCAAGAGGTCAGAATCACCCACCTTAAAGATATGAAGAATATGTCCTACAAACTCCTTGCTCCAAACTTGTCCTTCTTGCTCCTTCTCTTTTCCTCTAGCTCTCACTCTTTGTCTTCTTTTTCTCTTGGAAAAATTTTAGAACTTTTTGAGACTAGGAGAGTGTGGGAGAGTTAAATAAAAAAGGGACAAGGGGGAGGAGGTGAGGCCAAGTGTCCAAGTGGTTTTTCTAAAACCACTTATTCTTGTGCTTATTTTTGATCCATGATTTGATTTTGAACCATTGGATCATGGATGCGAGTTGATGGAGGGCTAGATCTTTGTGCATGCAAAAAGAGTATATTGATTTGTATTTTTAGTAAATACAACATAAGTACATTATCATGTACAAGTAAAATTTACTCGTATAAACATAAATATACATGTATAAAATTAATTGGAAATGAAATTCCAAAAATAATATTTTATTTGTAATAAAAATTTAATTTGGGTACAAATCATGTGTAAAAGAAAAATCGGGTGTTACAAGTTTGTCGCCAGAAGTGCAGTCTACAGCAGGTCAAGGCCGAGAATCAGAAACCCTGGGGGTTTGCTACAACCATTACCCATTCCGGAGTGGAAGTGAGATAATATCATCATGGACTTCATTACAGGATTGCCCAGGAGTTCCAAATTCAACGATGCAATTTGGGTGAGAGTGGACCGACTCACCAAATCAGCTCACTTGGTCTATGGAGAAGCTAGCTGAGTTGTATGTTGGGGAGATCGTGAGGCTACATGGAGTTCCCTTATCTATTGTATCCGACCGAAATGCGCGATTCACCTCACATTTCTGGAGAAGTCTTCAGGCAGCTTTGGGGATGAAGACCAATTTCAGTACTGCCTTCCATCCTCAGACCGATGGGTAGACTAAGAGGGTCAACCGGGTACTGGAAGATATGCTGAGGTGTTGTGTGTTGGACTTTGGCGACAGCTGGGAGAGGCATTTGGCTCTAGTGGAATTCGCCTACAACAACAGTTTCCAGGCAAGTATCGGTATGGCACCGTATGAGGTTCTGCATGGAAGGAAGTGCAGAACACCGGTGTGTTGGTGTCACGCCCCGCTTCCCAAAAGGAATACGGAATACGATACATGACTAAGCCCAGCGGATAGTTTTCACCATCCATAAGTTGTACGGATCTACTCGACTCATCATAACACTAAATATAATAATCAGGCATGCATAAACAATTATAACTCAACAGTATTTATTCACAACAATAATGAATATCCCAAACAAATACGAGATCTGAAACAAAATAATATCCTGGGACTACAAGCCCAATACAAGTCTCAATACAGTCCATGAATAAAATAATTGAAAACAAAACATTAAGAAAATTCTCCAATGCGCAGCTCAAAACTTTTGCTCACCAACTCCAGTAGGAAAACGATCACCAAAACCTGCTCATATAACAATCACAAGGAAAACAGGAAGACAGGAAAACATAATGCTCGTTAGATGCATGTTCCGGGCCGCAAGCAATACAAGCAAGAAAAGGAAAGGGAAAAACTAAAATAAAATAGGAAGTACTGATATGGAGATAAGCAACAAGGATGACAGTCTATGGATAACAGAGATAGCAGGATAACAGTAAAAAGTGTAACAGTAATGGGTCAACAGTAACGGTGAAATCCACAGTAACAGTGAAATCAACAGTAACAGTGATAGGATATGACAGTGAAACAGTTATTCTTATGTCTAATGTTCATTACTATCTAGGTAGCACTTCATGCATCCCAAATTATACCACATGGTTGCTACATCAAATAGTTTCGTTTTAAGATTTCGTAGTGGAACCTATAGGGCAGTATATTCAGACAAACAGTAACAATAATAACAAACAGTAACGGTGTCATGGATCATGCCCTAATGCATCCAGAGATAAATCGTGGGTACCACAGTAAACAGTGGGGCAAACGTGTTCCCTTCTGAATACACATTCTATATTGTCCACTACTAGATCTTTTCCCTTAAAAAACCCCAACTTGATTAGTTTTTATTATTAAACAGATGTGAACAACACAAACAGGGCTTAAGACAAGGCAAGATCAAAGGATAAGTCTAAGATGAATGGGAACACAAACGGCAACAAAAACAACTCATAACAGTCAAAATAACGAAACTTCCAATTCTGGACAGTAAGACACTATTGTACCAAATCTGAGATTTCTGTTGCTATAGAATTACAAAACTAGACCCATTAGAAAATCTAAAAACTAGACTTTCTGCCGAATCCAGTGCTTATATACATCTCATACATCATTTACAGAAACAGTGTTGAAACAGCGTTTAATACAGAAGTTATGTTCAGTCAGAAAGTGCAAAATCTTGTTTATAAGCATGAAAGGAGTTTAAAATCATCATAATTAAATCTGAGAAAAATCTATAAGATTCCCTAACATATATAGTCTTAAAATATAAAATATAATGAAATTATATTACAGATAGTGTAGTCAATAAAATTGGAAAAACAGAGTAATGCAATAAAATCTCAATTCTGAAGGTTCAGACACAGCAGTACAAAAGCAGAGATAATTTATAAAATATAATTCGAAATACAGATTCGTCAAAAGGGTGATAAAATAGAAAAATCAGGCTACAGTTCATATTCACAAATTTTTCATCAAAAACGAATAGAATTAGGTTGAAAACATAATTCTTTACTGGACAACATGCAGTTTGAAATTATATCAATTAGTTTCTTAAGTATGAAATGAGATACAAAGGTCATTAATTAATTCCACAAAAATTAGGAATTGATCCCAGTCATGTCTAAGCATACTCAGCAAAATATAGAGTTCAAATTCTACTTTTAGTATCAGTTTTAAAATAATATTTCATACAGAATACATATAGTTCAGAATCTGGAATATTTGATATGACTGCAGTAAAATAGCAATAACTCATGCATCGAAAATCGGAATTCTGATCCATCGAAAGTTCTGGAAACTAGAAAACAAGGGATACAAATCATATTCACAAATTTATTTATTTTACTGATGTTAATAGGGTCAAAATTACTGTACAAAAATAGGGCAGCAGCAAAATAAAAGTTCTTTTATTCATTTTATCAAATAGTTTAATTGCAAACGATCCAAACTAAGAAGGCATACAAAGCATGGCATATGGGTCCCTCAAATCAGCATGACATGTGTATTAATGGTCTAAAATGAGATGACACAATCAATAAGCATTCATGTAGCAATTTCTACAACATACGGTGTGTGTCACAACAACCATACAAATCAAGATGTCCATCTAATCTAATTGTTTTTATGCAACATGTGATACCTACTGTGAACTACTCATGATCAAGAGATGAAAGAATGGATCAACTAGCAAAATTTGGTCATCATGAGGGTACTAATAATTTCATGCGAGACTACTTCCGGTATTTAACTTGTATGACAAAAAAATATATACAAGCTTGAAATCCCTGTTTTCCCAAAAATGTATTTTCTCTATTTAAAATTTTTGTAAATTAATTTCTTCTGCTTTTAAATCCTTTTAAAATGTATTTTGGATCTTCTGTTAAAACCCATTTTCGATCAATAATTTTATTGTACCTATTTCTATGAATTTTACATTACAAATCTTATTTTTGATATTGTTACTTTGATCTCTATTATTATTACTATTACTGTTATTAGTAGTACTATTATTATTTTTATCATGGCGTATTATTATTATTGTTATTATTGTTGTTTTTGAATGTGTATTAAAAATCCATTTTATGTATTAATTATATTTGTACTTATTTCAAATAGACTCTATACTTTTAATGCAAATTATATTATTTTATAAAAAATTATATTTTATTAGTTATTGTATTTTTTTTTTGAACCCATTTAAACCCATACCCATTCACTTAAACCCAATTACCCATTAATCCCAAAACCCACCTAATATTTTTCCACCCACCTCAGATCCTATTACCAAAAGCCATGATCTATTAGTTTTTCCCTAGAATCCATAAAACTTATACCCATTTATTTAACCTAATATAAATCCCTATTACATTCCTAATTCATACTCCACCCAAATTCTTACCTATTTATACCTACCGAAAACATTGTGCATGCCCCCCCCAACCCGTGCATACAAGCCACCCGATTGCCACATGCTGAGCCGCTCCCCCCTGTACCCAAACCCTAATATCCCATCATATATAATTACCTATTCCCATGCAGTGCATACTGTTAGCCGCCACTAGAAAACAAAAATTAAAGAAATTTTCCCTCGGTTCTCCCTTTCTTCCTCGCACACTCGGGGTTGAGTGTGTGTGCATGGTTATTCGTTCGTGGGTTTGTGCGTGTGTGATTTGTGATTTGCTTTGGATCGTGGATTTTCGTTCGTTGGTTTTGTTCGTTGCCGGAATCTGTTCTCGTTATTCTGGGTATTCTTCGTTTTCGTCTTCGGTTAAGGCAAGTAACTTGTACTCATATTCCTTTGATACAAGTCAAAAATACCGCTTGTAGTGTAGTTGGGTTCTAGAGACAATTATGTGTGAAACCCCTTGTTGATATTGTCTCTATAGTGCTTTGACCATAGTTGACTCACGACACAAAAAATTGACATGAAACAATTTAGGTTTTTGCCCGTTCTTGTTTGGATCAGGTATGTAGGATTTTTGGGTATTTGTTGAGATCCATGAGATAGACTTGTTTTAGATATGTTAATTATCCTAATTCATGATGCTTGGACACTTGGTAGACTCGATTTCATGTTTGGTGGTGTTTGGATTAAATTTCGTTGGATCTATGTTGATTTTGGTTTTTGAGGAAATTCTGTGTTTTGCCAATAATTTGTCTTGATCAGTAATTTAGACCATATTAAGATCAGAATCATAATTTCAGTATAAAACATGATTTATAGAGAAATTTGTCTGCTTTCCAACCCCTCTAACCTTGGTCGATTTCGTTTTCGTATGTGTGAGATATGATTGTTTTACTACAGAGGTGTAAGTCATTTCCAGATTTTGTTTCTTGATGATTTTGATGATTAAATTATTTTGATATTTGTGCTACACCTATTATTTTGATCTGAAACTTTGGTCAGTTTTTTTATATCTACTTAGGGGTTACCCAGAATTTTGGTGGATTTTATTGATATATTTTATATGCCGTTTCATGCTCGTTTATGAAAACTATACTTGCTGTATTTTGCTCGCTGTTCTGTAAAGAATCGTATTTTCATCCTGATTCCTTTTACTGTATGAAAAATATTTGTGAAATATGAAAGTTAGTATATTTTGTCTATTTCTTCTTCCTTTGGCGGATTTGGATTTCGTTTCACGGTTTGCAATATATTTCAGTTTTTGTATAGCAATGTTGGGAATTCAAGATTTGCCTAACTAACGTTTATTGAGGTTTTATGATTTTTGATGACTGGTCTAATTTTATTAGAAATTAATGAAACTTTATATTTAGATACTGGACATATAGGGAAATACCTTAGATTTTTGGTGGATTTATTTATTGAGTTTTCATGCTGTTTTCTTGTTCTTGATTTCGTTTTCCTGATTTCTGGCTGAACCTATTTTCTGTATTCAAATCAGTTTTGAGCTATGTTTTTGTGAATTATCATATGACTTATTTATAATCACTGGATTCGGTTGGGAGTCTACGTTTTGACGGATTCAGATTTGCATGTTTGTAACAATGGGAATCACTGTTTTACTACAGTATGGTCTTGCTGTCATGAACTTGAGATTTGTTTATTTTGTTCTTTTATGAACTATCTTGCACACGTACTTGTTTATCTTGCAACTTGCATTTGTCACATAATCATGCCATGTTATACTTGATATGTTTTGCACATATACATGCTTTTTTGACATTAATAATAAAGAATCAAGCCGGGGTTTAAGGGAAAGATCTAATAGTGGATAATTCAGAAACGTGTACTCATAAGGGGATCTATTGATCCTACATGATATTTGGAGCTTGATATTGGTTATTTGGAGGTTGACACCGTGATTACTTGCACTTGCACACTTGACACAGAGCTTGATATATTTTGGGTATTTGGAGCTTATTTAGAGCTTGTTTTTTGGATATGTAGAGCTTGTTTGGAGCTTGTTTACCTGGTTACTTGGAGCTTGATACTTGTTTACTTGGAGCTTGATACTTGATTACATGACTTGTCCCTAAGTACACTACCCGATATGGTCCACTATGAAATCTAAAGTGAAACTGTTGTTGTAGCAACCATGTAAGGTGGGCTGCATGAAGTGCTACCTAGATAGTAATCACTACAAGACTTGAACATGATGGTTGAACATGATACTTGAACATGATACTTGAACATGATACATGCGTGCTTGATAATTGACCACACGATACATGAGACTTGAAACTTGACACTTGATGTATGATTACATGATACTTGTTCACTTGACTCTTGATATATGCTACATGATACTTGTTTCACCTTACCATGCTAGTTCTTATATTTTGACATCATGCTTCTACCATGCTATTAGTTAGTTTTCCCCATGTACTTGTATCCTGCATTACAAGTGGCCCGTAACTTGCAATTGACGAGTACTTGTTTTCTCTTTTCCTCTTTCCCTGCAATTGTTGAATTGCAGATTTTGGAGAACAGGTTCCAGATGGTATTGGTGACATGAAGTATTAGTGCTGGATTTTATTATTATTATTTCTTGTAGCTTGCTTGAACAGTTGTATTTTGATACTTGAATTTATTTTGTATTTGGGCAATGTGGCCCAAGATATTTGACTTATTCAAATCATGACTATTTGAGATTTATATATTTGGTTTCAAGTATTCTTGTTGGTATTTTGGTTCATATGTGCATGTTGGTTGATACTTTTGCTTCCGACTCTGATTATTTTGTGAGATGTTGTAAAGATTCTTGAACAACTTATGGATGATGAAAATCATTTGCTGGGCTTTTATCGCTTATCCGTATTCCGTATTCTCTTTTTGGGAAGCACGGTGTGACAGGATTTTTAGTGGTATCAGAGCCTAGGTTTGGCTAATATATTAGACAAGCATGGCTCGAACTGGGTTCTGCTCAACATTTCACCAACCATGTATGCATGAATGAATTATTTATTATCAACCTTGATCTGGATGCTGATTGTTTTGGTTTTGTGCAGACTATGGCTCGCAAGGGGTTCTACTTCTCTATTGCAGGTTGATCCGATTGAGGTTGTCACTGCTGTGCTTGAGCGACTGATTAATCAACAGCAGAACCATAGTGATTTGGTGATGGCTGCTTTGGAAGCCGCTCGAGTTCCTCCGCCTGTTGCGCCTAGGGAGGATGTTCTTCCTCCCCGTCCGGGAACGGTCACAGACTTCATGAGGCTGCATCCCGACATATTTTCAGGCACTGAGACGCCTTTGGAGGCTGAACAGTGGTTGATTCGGACAGAGCAACTGCTTTTGGCAGCTAGGGTTGTAGATGCAGATCGAGTCAACGTGGTTGCCATTCAGCTGGTGGACTTGGCTCATATTTGGTGGAGGTCCGAGTCCGAAAGGCTCGAAAGATCGGTCACTTGGGCCACTTTCACTAGGAGCTTCTTGGAGAAGTTCTTTCCTAGTAGCACTAGAGTGGAGATGGAGCAACAATTCTTGGCCCTGAAACAGGTTGGTCGTTATTTCTAGTAATGGAATTTTGTTACATATTGTTTATGCAATGTTGGAACATGAGACCTTCTTGAAACAGGGCTCCAGGTTTGTGGATGAGTACGCAGCTGAATTTACGAGACTTAGCCACTTTGCAGCCGTTCTGGTGGCAAACGAAGAGGATAGGGCTCGTAGATTTACTTTGGGGCTTGAGCGCGAGATTAAGGTGCAGCTTGTTTCCCTCCGCTTGCGCACTTATGCATAAGCTCTTGAGGCAGCTCGAGCTCAGGAGCAGGCTCGTGACGGATTGGCTCCTTCTCAGCGGACTATTTTGCACTCTGTTGCTAGACCTTCTGGTGGGCCTGTTTGGAGGTCTGTCCTAGCCCATCCGGTCAGGGCAGCTCCTTACTCTTCTATGGTTCCTCAGCGGGTTAGTTTTTGCGACTATTGCCAACTTGTTGGGCACGAGCGCAAGAACTACAGGCGTGCCAATCGCCTCTGTTTTGGATATGGTGCTCTCCTGATCATACATTGCGGGATTTTCCATAGCAGAGGACCCCTGCCCCCAGGAGAGATCAGGCTTTCAACCTGACTGCTGTTGATGCTGAGACAGCAGAGAGTGTTGTCGCAGGTATATTTTTGTTTTATTGTTTTTGTTGTTTTGTTGTTTTGTTGTTTTTGTTGTTTTTGTTGTTCCTCTTTTGTTGTTCATTTCTCTTGCATTATTTCTTTCATATTTATCTTCTGCATTGTATTTCCCTCAACCCTGTTCATCCATTCATTTTTTTTCCTATCTCTTTGCTTTGTTATTTTGCAAGTCTTGTGTTGTTTCTTCTTTATTTTTTTTTCTGGTTTCTTTTTTCTTGCATTCCATTTTGCCATAATGCACTCATTCATTATTTGAATCAATTTCTTCCCTTTTCATTCTCCCTTTGATTTCAGTTCTGCCTACTCTCTATCTTGCTTTGTTATTTTGTGCTGTTCTTTTCTTTTGATACCGTTTGCTTCTCTACTTGCATTCCATTTGATATCATTGTTATACACTTCCTTCTTTTTCCGGTGTCTCCACTGCTTTGTTCCTTTCCCTTTAGCCCTATGCTTTTTTACCCTTCCCCCAGTTTGTTTTTACCCTATCCTATGTACGGCTTGAGCAAATTTCGAGGACGAAATTTTGTTGTAAGGTGGGTAGGATTTGTAACCCCTGTTTTCCCAAAAATACATTTTCTGTATTTAAAATTTTTGTAAATTATTTTTTTCCGCTTTCAAATCCTTTTAATATGTATTTTGGATCTTCTGTTAAAACCCTTTTTCGATCAATAATTTTATTGTACATATTTCTATGAATTTTACATTACAAACCTTATTTTTGATATTGTTACTTTAATCTCTATTATTATTACTATTACTGTTATTAGTAGTACTATAATTATTTTTATCATGGCCTATTATTATTATTGTCATTATTGTTGTTTTTGAATGTGTATTAAAAATCCGTTTTATGTATTATTTATATTTGTACTTCTTTCAAATAGACTCTATACTTTTAATGCAAATTATATTATTTTATAAAAAATTATATTTTATTAGTTATTGTATTTTTCTTATTGAACCCATTTAAACCCATACCCATTCACTTAAACCCAATTACCCAATAATCCCAAAACCCACCTAATATTATTCCACCCACCTCCGATCCGATTACCAAAAGCCATGATCTGTTAGTTTTTTCCCATAATCCATACAACTTATACCCATTTATTTAACCTAATATAAATCCTTATTACTTTCCTAATTCATACCCCACCCAAATTCTTACCTGTTTATACCTATCGAAACCTTGTGCATGCCCCCCCAACCCATGCATACAACAACCCGTGCATACAAGCCACCCGATTGCCACATGCTGAGCCGCTCCCCCCTGTACCCAAACCCTAATCTCCCCTCATATATAATTACCTATTCCCATTCAGTGCATACTCCTAGCCGCCACCAGAAAGAAAAAAAAAAGAAAAGAAATTTTCCCTCGGTTCTCCCTCTCTTCCTCGTACTCTCGGGGTTGAGTGTGTGTACATGGTTATTCGTTCGTGGGTTTGTGCGTGTGTGATTCGTGATTTGCTTTGGATCGTGGATTTTCATTTGTAGGTTTTGTTCGTTGCCGGGATCCGTTCCTGTTATTCTGGGTGTTCTTCGTTTTCTTCTTCGGTTAAGGCAAGTAACTTGTACTCAAATTTCTTTGTATGATACAAGTCAAAAATACCGCTTGTAGTGTAGTTGGGTTCTAGAGACAATTATGTGTGAAACCCCTTGTTGATATTTTCTCCATAGTGCTATGACCATAGTTGACTCATGACACAAAAAATTGATATGAAACAATTTAGGTTTTGCCCGTTCTTGATTTGATCATGTTTGTGGAATTTTTGTGAGAATTTGGGTATTTGTTGAGATCCATGTGATAGACTTGTTTTAGATATGTTAATTACCCTAATTCATGATGCTTGGACACTTGGTAGACTCGATTTCATGTTTGGTGGTGTTTGGATTAAATTTTGTTGGATTTATGTTGATCAGTAATTTAGACCATATTAAGGTAAGAATCATAATTTCAGTATAAAACATGATTTGTAGAGAAATTTGTCTGCTTTCCAACCCCTCTGACCTTGGTCGATTTCGTTTTCGTATGTGTGAGATATGACTGTTTTACTACAGAGGTGTAAGTCGTTTTCCAGATTTCGTTTCTTGATAATTTTGATGATTAAATTATTTTGATACTTGTGCTAAACCTATTATTTTGATCTGAAACTTTGGTCAGTTTTTCTATATCTACTTAGGGGTTACCCAGAATTTTGATGGATTTTATTGATGAGTTTTATATGTCGTTTCAATCTCGTTTATGAAAACTATACTTGTTATATTTTGCTCATTGTTTTGTAAGGAATCGTATTTTCACCCTGATTCCTTTTACTGTATGAAAAATGTTTGTGAAATATGAAAGTTAGTATATTTTGTCTATTTTCTTCTTCCTTTGGCGGATTTAGATTTCGTTTCATAGTTTGCGATATATTTCAGTTTTCGTATAGCAGTGTTGGGAATTTCAGATTTGCCAAACAATCGTTTATTGATGTTTTATGATTTTTGATGACTGATCTCACTTTACTGGAAAATTATGAAACTTTATATTTACATACTGGACATATAGGGTAATAAACTAGATTTTTGGTGGATTTATTTATTGAGTTTTCATGCTGTTTTCCTGTTCTTGAATTCGTTTTCCTAATTTTTGGCTGAACCTATTTTCTGTATTCAAATCAGTTTTGAGCTATATTTTTGTGAATTGATATATGACTTATGTATACTCGCTGGATTCGGTTGGGAGTCTATTTTCTAGACGTTTCAACGGATTCAGATTTACATGTTTGTAACACTGGGAATCACTATTTTACTACAGTATGGTCTTGCTGTCCTGAACTTGAAATTTGTTTATTTTGTTCTTTTATGAACTATCTTGCACACGTACTTATTTATCTTGCAACTTGCACTTGTCACATGATCATGCCATGTTATACTTGATATGTTTTGTACATATACATGCTTGTTTGACATTAATAATAAATAATCAAGCCGGGATTTAAGGGAAAGATATAATAGTGGATAATTCAGAAACGTGTACTCGGAAGGGGATCTATTGACCCTACGTGATATTTGGAGCTTGACACGTGATTACTTGCACTTGCACACTTGACACTGAGTTTGATATATTTTGGGTATTTGGAGCTTGTTATTTGGATATGTGGAGCTTGTTTGGAGCTTGTTTATCTGCTTACTTAGAGCTTGATACTTGTTTACTTGGATCTTGATACTTGATTACTTGACTTGTCCCTGAGTACACTGTCCTCTATGGTCCACTATGAAATCTAAAGCGAAACTGTTTGTTGTAGCAACCATGTAAGGTGGGCTGCATGAAGTGCTACCTAGATAGTAATCACTACAAGACTTGAACATGATGGTTGAACATGATACTTGAACATGATACTTGAACATGATACATGCGTGCTTGATACTTGACCATGTAATACATGAGACTTGAAACTTGACACTTGATGCATGATTACACGATACTTGTCCACTTGATGCTTGATATATGCTATATGATACTTGTTTGACGTTACCATGCTAGTTGTTATATTTTGACATCATGCTTTGTACCATGCTATTAGTTAGTTTTTCCCACGTACTTGTATCCTGCATTACAAGCAGCCCGTAACTTGCAATTGACGGGTACTTATTTTCTCTTATCCTCTTTCCCTGCAATTGTTGAATTGCAGATTTTGGAGAACAGGTTCCAGATGATATTGGTGACATGAAGTATTAGTGCTGGATTTTATTATTATTATTTCTTATAGCTTGCTTGAATAATTGTATTTTGATACTTAGATTTATTTTATATTTGGGCAATGTGGTCCAAGATATTTGACTTATTCAGATCATGACTATTTGAGATTTATATATTTGGTTTCAAGTATTCTTGTTGGTATTTTGGTTTATATGTGCATGTTGGTTGATACTTTTGCTTCCGACTCTGATTATTTTGTGAGATGTTGTAAAGATTCTTGAACAGCTTATGGATGATGAAAATCATTCGCTGGGTTTTTGTCGCGTATCCATATTCCGTATTCTCTTTTTGGGAAGCGAGACGTGACAAAGCTACTTGCCTAAAACGACGACGAAAATGAAGAACAGAATAATGGGAATGGATCCTAAACGACTAGTACAATGAACAAGGGAACGCACGAACAAGAGCAGGATCCTACCAACGATAATACAGCGGTGCACGTGTTTTCACACATGCACACAAAGCAGTAACAATAGCAAGGGTGAACGATAGCAATACGGGTGTCAGCCTCGGCAAGAAGGAAGGCGATGACAGCGACGAAACTGGCGGTGCGGCGCTCGGCACTATTGCCCACAAACAAAGACAATGATAGCGCGAGGGCTTGGGGCGTGCTGCGACAAGGACGGGGGATCGAGGGCACGAGGGTGAGCAACAGTGAGGGGAAGAGGAGAGGGGGTGGTCTGCCGGCCTCGGGTGTAGGACGACGACAGGGGTAATAGAGGAACGGGAGAAAGGGAGATCGGGATTAGGGGAGAGAGAGACAACGGATGTTGGTGAGAGGGAGCGAGTGTAAGGTTTTGATAATTAGGGTTAGGGTACAATTAGGGGGTTATATCGAGTCAATATGGGTTTGGGTGAACTGGGTAGTATCCAATAAGAATAAAAGAGTCCAATAAGAGATAAATAAGCCATGAAATATATTTAAACAATAACAAAGACAAGGACCAATTTGTAGATCACATAAATGAGAATATAAAGGATGAATCAACAGAAATGAATCAAGGAGAACAACAGCATACAATTCAAAGGGACGAAAATCAACAAAATCAGAAATAAAATAAAATACTCATGGATTTAATTAAATACAAATAAAAATTCGAAAATGAGTAACAGGGGTTACAGTTGGTATGAAGTGGGGGAACGGCAGATGTAAGCCGGAGATTGTGCAACAGACCTCAAAAAAGATCGAGTTGATCAGAAAGAGGTTAGTCGAAGCACAGAGCAGGCAGAAAAGTTATGCCGACAACTGGAGGAGAGATCTAGATTTTGAGGAAGGTTATTTTGTCTTTGTGAAAGTGTCTCCAACCAAGGGAGTGATTCGGTTTTGAAGATGTGGAAAATCAGCTCCGTGATACATAAGTCCTTATAAGATATTGAAGAGAATTGGGAAGACAACGTATCGGTTAGAACTACCGAAAGAGTTAGCCCAAGTACACAATATCTTTTATGTGTTTATGTTACGAGGATATATTCCGGATCTGAGTCACCATTTGCCCGATGTGCCAGAAGGTCTGCAGTTGGATTTGAGCTACACTGAACGTCCAGTTGAGACTGTGGATCGTCGGGAGAAGGTCTTGAGAAATAAGACTATACCTATGGTCAAAGTCGTATGGAGGAACCAACTAGTTGAGGAGGTCACTTGGGAATTAGAGGAGAAAATGATGAGAAATCACCCTAAGCTTTTCAATTAAAATTTGTAAAATTTTTCTTTCCTTGTTTTCTCGCTACTTAAATGTAGTTCCGAGGACGAAAATATTCTAAGGAGGGAGTGTTGTAACATCCCGTAGTAAATTTAAAATAAAAAAATATTTTTTTTTTGCAAGTGAAACGCACGTGCAATTTCATCTCATTTTTCGTTATAAAATTTTATTAAATTATGCATAAATTTCTTTTCTCTTTTGTCTCATTTATTTTCTTTTTAGAAGCCCAGAGGCTTAAAATACTAATTTAGATCCATTAGAAATAAAATAAATAAATAATAATAATAAAAGCCCAAAGAGAAGCCCACTAATAAAATATATATTTAATTTGTATACTTTTTCTATACCTGTCTTGTAACAAACTAGTAGCTACTAACCATTAACAAAATATAAAATAAATGAGAAGAGTGTGCATAGGTACTACACGTGCACGTGTATATTTGTGCATGCATATGCATGCATAAGCTTATAGGCCGGCCATTGAGAGGAAATGGAGAGAGCGGGGAGTAGGCTGAGTTCAGGGGTAGTTAATTGGGTAGTGGGTTAACTCTAGCCACACAACTTCCCTATATAACATCCCCCCCCCCCCCCCCCCCCCCCCCCCCCCCCCGCGTCTATTGTATGTTATTTGCACCTAAACTAAAGAAATTAAAAGAGAGGAAAACAAAGAGAGCATGAGGGTTTTGGATTTGTTATTCTTGGAGCTTGGAGTTGTTTTTTCTAGGAGAAGAAGTGCTAGGCAATCGTGTTGGAGCTAGGAGCTTTCTTTTTCTAGGAGTTTTTCTTCTACATTAGAATCTTCATTGAGGTGGGTGTTTCATGTGCTTTCTAATTTAGTGATATTATGCATGCTAGTTTGACATATGTTTAGTTGTTAAATTTTCATTTATATGATGAATGTAGATTGCACAATACTTGTAGAACTATGTCATGGCTTATAGAAATGTTGTTGTATTTCAATTTGATGGATAAAATACATGTCAAATAAAAGAGAAAAAGAAAGTAACATCTAGTGGGTTGTGGGAATGAGAATCTTCTAATTGGTGCATATTAGATTGTTCATGTAGAGGTCAAAATAAGGCATTGTGTATAAAAAGTTTTAAAGATTATATTATAATGAAGAAATATAAAAATAACCACACTAGTATTTATTTTGGGCATTATAATGGTATAAAATTTTATAAAGATGTTTTGAAGAGGGACAATATTTTATACAAAAATTAAAGTTTGGTAGTAGGAGTACATTAATACAATTTGGAGGAAAATTCCATTATATTGTCAAAAGAAAAAATATATATTTATATATAAGAGTTTTATAAGTTTAAATACGTGTTTTGGAAAGAATGTATTATGGAAGAGATTATATTTTATCGATACAAAACAATTTCGAAATCAAGATTTCGTAAAAGAAAGTTGTAAACAGATAAGTATAACAAAACCATTTTAATTCCTATCCATATCAATGATCGATTTTGGGTTTACTGGTCTTCGGGCTCGACTTTGGGCGCTGCCTCTTGGTTGGCCCTTGGTCGTGGGTTCGAGTCATGAAGAGACTCTGTTTCTATTTCTGAAACTTGATTTTCCCAAAAACACAGTACGCTTATATAAAAGCCACTTGAAGAGATTTCCCTTCAGTAGCCGCTGTTGGGCAAACCGGTCTTTGGGTGCGACTTAGGATGCTGACTATAGCAGTGGGGTCATGGTTTCGAACCCGACCGACCTCCTTTTAATATTTTTTGATATATTCGAGTTTTCAAGAGCATAAAAAATTGGGGAAAATTCTATTATTTCTCTAAAAGTAATCTAGACTTTATAAAAATATTCCCACAATATTTATGATATATTTATGAGATTTGAAGTGGTATTTCACATTAAAACAATTTGTTAAGAGAACTAGATTTTGAAATTAAAGAAGAGACTTTGAGATTAAAGTAGAATACGATTAGACTCATCTTGATTAAATTTTCATGGTTATAAATATATTTGATTAAGAGAATATTTGGGTTGCATACAAAGCTATAATTGATTAAATTGATGATGAAAGTTGAAGTGAGTTACTCCATGTTATAAGATTACAAAGAAAATGAAAAAAGATTGTGAATAAAGAAATGAATTATCTTGAGGAGGTTAGATGTAACCTTTGTGGTCTCATTTGAGGCGGTTGTTATTCTAGGGTGAGCGAGGCCCAAATTACCGGCAGTTTAAATTATGAAATAGTGAGAAGTAACCAGTATGGGTTGACTATCTCAGTGTTTTGTTTAATACCGGTGGGTAAGCTAAACTCTAGTTCTTAATAATCATAACTTAAACTTAAGGTTAGACACTAGTTGGTGATATGACGAAATGAGTACAAACGTGAGTTATGGACTCCAGAATGATCCTTGGAGAGATAGAGTCCCCAGTATTTCGGGATGATGGACACAAGGGCCACAGAATGATCCACAGAGTGGAAACGATCTCCACTATTCTGGGACGAGAGCGACGCTCATAGGATACTTGTGCAATGGGGGCTCCAAAATGACCTGCAGAGTGAGACGATCCTTAGTATTCCAGGACGATGGACGTAAGGGCCACAGAATGATCCACAAAGAGGGATTGGTCTCTAGTATTCCTAGGATGAGAGCCAATACTTGCAAAGTATCTAAATCTTGTAGTAGTCATCGTAGTGGGTTGCATGGTGAGGGATCTAACCCTATAATGTGGAGTACGTAGGTGCGTGCCCTCGGACCTATGTTGTATGGGATGCATAGAATCTGAACAAGTAATCATTAGTGTCATCCTAGCGTAAACATCTGCATTAGGCATTAACTCATTTCATATAATGACATGATTAGGATAGACACTCTTTTACACTTTGTGATGCATACAAGTTTGTGGTTGCTAAAGTATATAGAATCGTTATATTATGGCATAGTAAGAATCGCCATTTATAATATTGCGTCGATTAAGCTACTGACGTACCCACAGTTTCACATACCGGACTTCAGATTTGCAAGAAGATATAAAGCTGATTCGATGTTGATGATTTCTTAAATGCTATAGTTGTTACACTTGTATATTTATTATGTTGTACTTATTTATTTCCGCTGCATTGATGTAAAAGAACAATATTGTAATAAAAGTTTCAAAAAAAAAATTCTTGTAAAATTGTACAAAATGAAGTGAAGATCATGTTGAGCTACGAATTACCGTATTTTGGTATTCATGCCGTTACAATGGTTCTTAATTTCGTTTTCTTGATTTTTCTTTATTCTCAATTGTTTAGTTGAAATGAATTTTATTTTTGTTGTGGTGGTTTGGTGGCATTGTATAGGATGGAGGAAGTTGCAGAGATGAGGAAAGCTTTAATCGAGCATGCGAATGAGATCAAGATGTCGGAAAATGCCTCTTCTTTTCGGGTATGGAATGGTGTTGGTGGTAGTTTCCGATACTTGATTGGAGTGGAATTGATTGTGAATATGATTGACATTTTTTTCATATGATGAGTTTTAAATTCGGGTTGTTATTTGTTGTATCTGAAGGTTTTAGTATGATTGTTAGAAATGAGTTTTGTTTGGTAGATTTGGTGTGGTATGACTGATGGATATTTTGCATCTTCTTTTGTTAAAGGTTTGTTTTTTTGAATATTTTGGGTTTCCATATATTTTAATTTCTGAAATCTAATTAGTTTAAGAGCAACTATAGTTTTTTTTTGTTCCTTTTTTATTTTTTAGGGAACCATCATAGTTGTTTTAAGTACAAGTAAAAAATAAATAAATTATACTGTTCTTTTTAGCCTTATAGACAAAATGATGATAACACTAAGAAACAATTATGAAGAAAAAAAATTAGAAGATGCTAACTAAAATTGTATTGTCATCTATATATAAATGTACTAGAAGACACTAACTAAAATTATGTTGTCAATTATATTGAATAAAAATATAGATTGATATTGGTTTGAATTTTTGAATTGGTTAATATATATATATATATATATATATATATATATATATATATTTGTCATCTTCTGATATAGCTTATTATCAATTATTGTTCCCTCAATGTGTTTCTGATGTTGATTATTTTTTTATTTGAAAGGGAAGGCGGTTGAGAAGCACACGGTGGAGAAGAAGATAGCGGAGTACATCAAGGAGTCCAACAAGGGCAACTTTGGTAATTATTCGATTTTTTTCTTTTTCTTTCAATTGAATAGAAATATAGAATGATGCTGGTTGGTTTGAAAATTTGAATTTGATAATCTGTAGATTTGTTATCTTTTGATTATATTGTGATCAAAAGAGTTAAGAGACATCTCTAAATTTTTAAGTTTCATATAATTTTATGAGTCTCTTAAAATTATTTTAGTCGGTGCAATTTGTACAAAATAACACTGATCACCAACTAATTTTCTTATAATTCAAATTGGTTCATGCCAAATATTTTATTGAATATTTTTTATATTTTAATATATCTTTTGGTAAATTCTGTGCAATTTGCATAAGGGGTATACTAGTCTATATCTTATACTAATAGGAGAGAGAGTCTACCTCCTCTCTCCTCTCTCTATTTTGAAATAAATAAATGAGAGGAAAATTGGGGATTCCTATTTAACTAACATGTGCACTCCGCACTATTTTAGTTATAAAAAAAGACTCAATCCCTCAAATACAGTATCTTCCCCTCCTACTTTCTCAATCTCACAAAATCTCATGTCTCTTACCAAACCCGCTCCTGTCCTCTAACTTAGAATTAAATTTTTAAGCAAACACAATTCATAAAATTATTTGTAAATAATTTTCTTAGTCTACCATCTTTATCCTAACTTACGCTATAATGTATGGTTTATAATGTATAACCTATTTACTGAATGTTAATGATGTTATAATATACATGTTAACATAAATTAGTTGAATTTGTGATATCTTTTCATTGCATGTATTTTTTAGCTTTAGTAATATTTAATTGGATAACATTATGGTTCGACAGTGATTCTCTAAATCATTTACTTATATGAGGATAATAATGAAGATTTTAGTAATTCTGGTAGAAATGATATTCATAAGCTTCTCTCAATTTTTTTACAAAATTTTTTAGAATTATATATAATTTTATGAGTTTCACAGAATTATTTTAGACTATGCAATTTATACAGTAACACTAGTTTAAAATTATAGCAGAATGTTAATTAAGCAATATTCTATTCTATTGTACTTCATTAGTTTATAGATGTCCAAAAGACAAATTGCTGGTGTTTTTAAATCAATAAAAGACAAATTAATGTTACTGGCAGAATTAAGGCTTATTATTAACAGACAATCAGTTATAACCCTAATTTGGCACCATCGTTTGTGACACGCTAGACACAGCTAGCTTCTGTTAGAGTTTTGGACCTCTTCCCTTCATAGCTTTATTCTTTGTTCTGAGTTGTGAATTTCTGACAAACTTCCACGTGGTGAACTGTCAGTCTGTCAGTGCTGGTTGGGCATCAACTACATCATCATGGAATTATTATGGAACAAATTAACTTCCCTTTCATGTGAAATTACCTAGCAAATCATGCATACTTTATGCCACGTTGTAGTTAATTACTGTATAAGAAAGTGGCTCTGTATCTTCTTCTTTTTTTAAAAAAAAAGTAATTAACAATGATTTAATCTGCTCATGGAACAGACTAGAGTTCAAACATCGCTACATGAAAGAAGCGCATCTCAAAGCCTGTCTCTGAATTTTCTTCAATATTTCACGCAATAAGTTCTTCTATATGTAAACTGCTATGTACATTTATTCACTAATGTTTTCAGAAGCAAATGTCATGAAATGATCTTGAAACAGTATTATTTCTAAACAGTATTTTTTTCCCTGCCTACTTCAATTCTGCAAGATGAATAATACTGTATGCAACTCATCCAACAAACAAAATGTGCATTTGGCCTAGTAAGAGCATCCACAGTGGTTTTTTATAAATGGCAAATTGCCATTTTATAAGAAATGGATCACTGCAATGGTTTTTCATTTTTCCATTTTATAGCAAATTTGCTATACTGGTTTCTCATATATGAGAAACGAAATACCAATTCTCAAATTATAAAGGACGGGATATCATATCCCGTCGCTCCGATTTTGATTTTTTAATCGAGTGAGACGGAAAAAGATATACCGTCTAAATATTTTTTTTTTTTTAAGGGTCGGATGGGGAAACATACCCTGTCTAGGATATGATACCCCGTCCTTCCCTTTTAATTTTTTTTTTTAATATCTCCTCAGACGGGGAAACATACACCGTCCGGGATATGTTATCCCGTCTATGGAGATTTAATTTTCTTTTCTTTTTTTTTTTTGGTTTTTTTTCCCCAAATTGCCCTTCAACGTTTCTCCACCACTCTCTTCAACGTCTCTTTTTTCAAATCTCAACGGCTATAATTTGACATCATCCATCAAAAAATCAGTATAAATAAGACACATTCCTGATACAATAGGGTGTAAAAAATTCACAGCAAAAATCATAAACAAGCAAACTAGTCTTCCTACTCCACCGAAAGCTAATCCTGAGGAAAATTTCTTGCAACAATGGCAGCTCCAACCAGGGGATCAAGAGGGAGAGCCTATACAACAAGTGAAGATGTTATTCTTTCACAGAGTTGGATAGCAACTAGTCAATCATGTATTAGGTGTCGATTGGATAGCTTATGATGCCGCTGTCGATCCTGTAAAACAACGCTCCATGCCAAACGAGCTGTCTGTTCTGTTGGAGAAGTTGTATTAGGTATTACGAATGTAGTTGATGAATTTTGTTCGTAGTCATAATCATGTATACCTTCGTTTCTTTCATCCTTCACAATCATATTATGTAAAATAATACAAGTCTTCATTATATAGGAGAGACTATCTGCATCCCACATTCGAGCTGGCCCTTTTACGATCGCAAACCTAGCTTGTAAAACTCCAAATGCTCGTTCAATGTCTTTACGTGCACCTTCTTGCATTTGAGCAAATTTTTTCTTTTTTTGTGTCTCAGGTGCAGTGTAGGTTTTGACTATAGTAGCCAATGGGGGGTAGATTCTATCTACCAAATAGTACCCCATGGAATATTGATGACTGTTTATAACATAATTAGCAGAAGGTGCACAACCATTAAGAATATCATTAAATAATGTTGATCGGTTAAGTACGTTCAAATCATTAATGCTTCCCGGCATTCCAAAAAATGAATGCCAAAACCAGAGATCATAGAACGCAACTGCTTCAAGTATAATTGTTGGTTCGCGGACATGACCTGTATACTGACCATGCCAAGCTGCAGGGCAATTTTCCTAACCCATTGCATGCAATCTACACTACCCAACATACCCGGGAATCCACGAGTTTTATTCTCTTCGAGGAGTCTGTTTACATCATCTGCATTGGGTTTCTTATATATTGCGAACCAAAAATATTAACAATTGCTAAACAAAATCTACGTACCGTGTTGAGTACTGTAGTTTCCCCAATTCTGACATATTCGTCGACTGCATCAGCAGAAGATCCATACGCTAAATAACGCATTGCAGCTGTTAATTTCTGTACTGGTGACAAGCCAGCCGCGTTTGCAGCATCTACTCGTTGTTGAAAATATTGATCATAACCAATGCATACTTCAAGTATCCTCATGAAAAGAGGCCGACACATTCGAAATCGCCGATGGAAAATAGAATCGGGATAAATAGAGTTGTGGCAAAAATAATCCCGCATCAACCGGTTATGGCCTTCAACTCTCTCACGGCGAATATAACGGCGATACAAATCTCGTTGTGAAGCGAGATTACCCAAAGCTCTTTGTTGTATGCGCCTGTTGAACATGATTGCCACATCGTCTTCTTCATCCCATTCATCAGAAGAATCAGTGGACGTTGAAGAAGAAAAGAATTGGGACATTTTTTTGATAATAAGAATATGTTGAAGGAGTAGAGTTGTAGGGAATGATGGTTACCGTAGTTCAGAGGTTGGAGCTTGTTAAATAGAGAAGAAAGTGGAATACTCTTCACATGAATTTTAAGTACTCATCACGTGAAAATGTACCAATATATCTTGAAGTTTGGAAGACTCTTCACGTGAAAGGGTTATTACTTAAAAATTGGAGTGGAATCTATAGTCTAGGTTGGCGTGCATTGACCATTTTTCTCTAATTCTTAAGATTAATTAATCCTTGAATTACCAAATTAATTTTAAGAGAACATGTAGTTTCCAAAAGACCCATACAACAAAATTGAAGGCAAATTTAACACAAACTAATAATATTCCTAATCATATTGGGTGTTTGGCACAAATGAAGGGGTTCGCGTGAAATCCTCTGAACCATCTGTCTGCCGCGATGTGGAAGGGTAATGCCTCGATATCGATCGCCTTCCTGATGTTGCTATCGACGGAACTGATTCTCGTAGCACCATTTTTTCAATAATAAATTTTCACAGTAGACAATTATTTCTTGATAGTTCCTGGCATTGTCTGTACAGCTCCTCCTACAAATAAAGTAGAAATATACAAATAAACAAAATCAACATAAACCAGCTGCAGATTTTACAAATTGACTCATATTCTTACGTATGATTGATCGCCGCGCAGTTGAAACTCAAAAGTATCCTGACTAAGATTTTCTGTTATTGTACCGCCTGTGAATATGGGTGCTTCAACTGAGGGCTGACCAAAAAAGGTTGGTCTCTCAAGCACCGGTGGTGCTATATATTGTGTGGGCATATAATAAGGAGGTGCTGGATATGGCAAATGGGTTGATGGATCGCTGCAACCAGCTGCTCCTATGAAATCAACATTAGCACCATGCAACAGATTAGGTATAACAGGATCAATTGAAACCTTCGTCCAATACTGATCATATACCCTTTGTGGAACAAGAGAGACCAGTCTAGAAGCATCAATCGGCGCACAGAACTCATGTGCTTTCATTCTAGACATGGTCTTAGGAGGATTTGATGGGATAGCAATAACCCCATTTACTTGTCGGTAACATCGGTCACCGAGGTACCAGACACCCTGCATTTAAACTATAATTATCGCTAACAAAAAATAAGTTAAGTAAGTATTAATTGAATAACTGTATATATTATTACCTGACTACCATATTGGAAGATACAGCGGTGTCGGGATAAGATCATCGCACATTGAATATCATACTCGTTTTCATATTTGGTTCCATCATAGGGTTGCCATATAATAGATGCTGATGATCTCATCTCTAGCTGACTCCGGGCCATGGATATATTGTAACATATCAGATCACAACTTGTTTCATCCAAATTACCGCGATTCCAACGTGATATTTTTGGTCGGATATCCGCATTTTGCAAATGGACTGCAAAGTTTACGGTTCGCTTACACATTGGTGTACAAATGCTTGTGTATTCATATGCCCAGTACTGAAACAAACACATATAATAATATGTGACAGATTAAAAATTGGAACATTATTATTTTCAATTTTAAATATTGTAACAAAATAAAGAACATTATTTATTAAGATTACCTCTAGTACTTGCCACGGGCCGTTAAATGCTTTCAATTTAAGTCGGCTACAAGCATCCAAAGACATATATAGCAATGCCAAAGATGGACTACCCCAATCATACGTACCAACAACATTCAAATCTTCGAATGTAGTAAGGAAACCACATCTCACTACACCGGACGCATTGGGTAGAATAAACTCACCCACAAAATACATGAAGAAAACTCTGCCAACTTTCATTGCCACTACAGGATCGGCTATAGCTGCATCTATCCAATCTTTCACAAAATACTTCTTTAGGAAAGAGATACGTATACCGTAAGATTTCCAATCTTCCGGTGTAATTTCTGGAAAGAAACTACACTGGACAACCTCAAAAGGATATGCATCGTCATTACATGGCGGCAACTCACCGATTCCAATAGATAAACCCGTTAGCATTGCCCAGTCTAACGGGGTAAATCCCAACTCACCGCTAGGAAGGTGAAAAGTGTGGGTCGTGTCCCACCATCTCTCAACCAAAGCCTCAACAAGATGCGCAGACGACTTCTCTGTATCAATAGTAAAAAAACGGGACCAACCCGCATTGTCGATGAGCTGCTTTATTATAGGAACATTGCAAAGTACCTTGTAGGCTTTAATCGGTCCCTTCCAATTTCCTCTGAAATTAACAAATCCACCTATAGGTTCATCTGTAATTAGTTTGCAAATGTGTCGTCCATCATCGAAAACTTTTACCGACTGTGATGGATCGCTGGCATTGATAGGAGCAGTTGTTTCTTCTTCGTTTCTGTTTTGTGACGGTGCGGACTGTGATGATGCGGACTCCCACCAACGCCTTGATTTAATATTCCCAATAAATCGCTTGATTGAAGAACACATTTCAAATTTTATGTATCTTGATTACAATAAGAGTTGAGAAATTTGAAAAGGGAAAGAGAATAGCCGAGAGCAAATAATTTTTTTTTGGCCAGAAGAATGCCGAGAGCAGAGTGTCTTCAATTCAACTTCTGGTATCCGATTTTATAGTGTTCTTCTTATTTCAAAGGATGGGTAATATGGTCTTTTAATATCCAAAAAGAGGGGAGCAAAATGATTTCTTCTTTGCCAAAACAACTCCACGCCAACAAATTAATGGGAAACTTTAGTATAAAGTGAGCCGGATTTTTAGGACGGGATATGATATCCTGTCTAACGATTTTAACTTTTTTTTTTAATTTTTTTTAATTTTTTTGTGGGACGGGGAATGTTTTCCCGTCTCTCCCTTAAATTTTTGCCACGCACGCATATGAGAAAAATTTAACAAACGACCGCTGCACGATCATCCTCCATTTGCTATTACTGTAGCTGCCATATAATAGAATATGAAAAATGCCACTGTCGATGCTCTAACAATACTATACTTTAGACGTTATCACAAGCTTTGTTTTCTCTCGCTAACAAAAACATGATGACAACTTTTTGAGGCGATACTATACAGAATGAAGAAGCTCCTACCTACCCCAACCTCTTCTCCCTTACCCCAACTTTCTCTCCTTGACTGACTCTCTTCTCCGACCTCATCACCTACGACTGATCCTTTCCTCTTCCTCTTCTTCTCCTTCCTCTTCTACTTTCATTTCGTTCTCTCACCTTTTTTCTTCATCCCTGAACTTTCATGGCATCAACTTGGCTTTCGGTTCTTGAGCTCAGTGGGTGCGGGCCTAATGAGGGGGTCCGCCACCCACCGGTGACAACTACTTACAATTCCACCACGGCTACTGCTCAACCACCAGCTACAACTACCACCTCCGTCCCCCAACAAAAACTACCCCCAAAGGAGCTGCCTACAGATGTGTGCACCCTGGTTCCTCACCGATGGACCCCCGACAGATGAGCCCACAGCCTATTGAGAGAGGAGATCGTGAGCTCAGACGTGATCGCTCCCCGACTCGTGCACACCAACGTCGTGAAGGGAGGATCCACGATCATCATCTCTTCGATCAACGTCGCCAACAAGAGGAGTCTTACGGAGGGAGGGCCCAACGATGCGGTCCTCCTCCAGGCCAGTATAGGCGGAAGAAAACCCCACCGCTACAGCACCATCTCCTACATCCCAGGGGCCACATTCAGAGAGCCACAGAGCTTGTGTCCCACAGGGTGTTTCACACTCACAACAAATATAACAACAATAACCCCAAACCAGTGTTCCAACCACACCTGCCTGACCCCCACCATCACCACAGTTCAGGCATAATGCCAGAGGGCCAGGTTATCCCTCCACAACCCCACCAACACCAACATTACCCATCTGAACACCCCCGCCACCCCCAAAACTCTCAAAGGAAGCCAAAAAGCCAAAATCACCCTCCACAAACCCTCCATGAATCAAGTTTTAAATCCACGACCCCCCCACTCCCCCAAAACCCACCACCTTCCAACCCGCAAATCCAACAACACTGGAGTGCCCAGCATCTAACTCCAACGCCAAGCGAGACCCTCTGGGGGCTGCGCTAGGCGGGACCATTGATGAGGGGCACCCCGGAGATGAGGAGAGCGGGGGGCAGTGGGTTCAGGTACGGAGTAAGAAAAACAAAAATGACACCATGTCCACTTACCATCATGATGCTCAGCTCCAGCACCAGAAGAAGCAGAGGAAGGGTAAACGGAAACCAGCCCCATGTTTCAACTACAGAGACCTTGGCCATTACAGGAGTGAGTGCACGAAAGAAGTACGGTGCCTCAAATGTATGAAGTGGGGACATTTGTCTTATGTGTGCACCAATGTGGTGGAAACCCAGAGTGACGAAGAGAGGCCGATTAATTGAGGGAGATCCCCCGACCACCCCACAGTCATTCGACTGGCGAAGAGCTTAGAAGTCATTAAAAACGAAGAAAGGTGGTTGCGGCAATGGAGTGCGATTGCTAAAGTGAAAGCTGGCAGGCTGTCGGAGACGCACCTCAGACAAGCTCTCACTGAGAAATGGCTGATGGGGGCTGAGAGAGTCTGGGTTGCTAAAAAGTTGTGCCATTTGTAATTTTTGGTCTCATTCCCCTCACCGGAGAGAGTTTCAGCAACTGTTAGCATGGGGACTGTTGACTTTGGGCACTTTCAAGTTGAATTCAGCGCTTGGACGCCAACATTCGGAGCCGAGCTCCCACAGGGAGATAAGTTTTGGGTATGGATGCATAACGTACCCTTGCACTTTTGGAATAGGGAAGCACTTCAAGAAATGGTCGTCGACTTCGGGAGTGTAGAAGAAATCGATGAGAAGACGGTATGACGATCAGAGTTGGTCTCCGCAAGGGTACTAATCAGAAGCTCCGACATTTCCTTGAGGCCGCGCTTTGCCAAAGTGTATTCATTTGATGAATCATATCTAGTAAGGTTTGTGCTAGAAAAGAGGGTTGATTCATCAGAGGAACAGGAGGCTTGCATCTCTCCCAAGTCGACTACAACCCTAAGAGATCACAGGTCTTACAAGCAGGTGGTATCGCCATCAGATTGCCTCACAATAGATGGGTCTCATGAAGTGGAACGAGCTCACCGGGAGATTCTCAAGGCTGCGAGGGGACAGGGGCGACACCAACTGCTAGAACAAGACCCACCGTACAGAGAGGTTCGACGAAGGGACCGTCCCGTCAGATCCAACGGTCAAAAGTCCAATGGGACCTTCAACTCGCTGGATCGAACGGTGGCACCAATCGACAACCCTATTTTGGAGGAGAACGCAGTGACACGAAGGGGAGAGACAGGGACAGACCCCAAAAAGGGCAATACTCCACTCTGCCATAACATGCAGAAGACGACAGCCAAAGGAAAGGCGACAACTTTGGGGAAGGCGACAGGCGAAGGAAAGCTCTCGACCAAGGAGTGGGTCAAAAAGCTTTGGTTTGCGCCAGAAAAAGAAAAGAAACTACAGAGGAGCAGTTGCGACAAGAACCAAAGAAGTCCCTGGGTAAAGAGACAAACACAGATCTGCCCAACCTCAGGAAAAAGTACTCAAAGGAGTACGGACTGAGCGCTGAGGGAGTGGGTAAGATGAACAAGCTTTTAGAAGGGGGCGATTTTGGGAAAGATGGCAGAGATTTTAGAGCGAAAGAGATGAGAAAAAATGGAAAAGAAGACGTAGATGAAGCATCTTCTTCTGCTTTGGTTACAAAGGCAATTCCTAACGCTTCGATAACGAAGCATACATTGGAACGCATGCCCTCTGAACCAACCGCCGCTCCCACCAATGAATCAATACCAGCTGGCAATTACGGTAACCTCACCGCTGTCATCGGTCTGACAGATGCCGCTGTGTTCGAGGCAAGTGGTACAATGTATTGTGGGAAGTCTTTTAAGAAGACTGCTATCGATTGTGTGAGGCTAGGGCCAATTGGTGGGCCTTTTATAGGGGCTAATAGGCCCAATGAGGGGTCCAAAGAGCCTGTTATTGTCTCTAGGTCATCGTTCAGTTAGTCACAATATCAAACTGAAAGCGGGCCCACAGAGGGGACCGCTATGGTGAACACTTCTGTTATTAGTGAATCTCCAATCTACGGGCTCAATGAGGAGTCCGCATTGAGAGTGCCTAAGCTACAAGGGGAGATTCAACTCACAGATAGTGAGGAGGACCTAGAAGGGCGGCTCAACCTAGATGAAGAATTCTCGTTCACAGATGAGGAGTCAGAGGATCTTGAGTTCATTGCTAACACCCAGAGGGAGGTCTTCCCTGAGATGGTACTTTCCACACTCCCAGAGTCAACTCCCAGAGGATGCGTAGGGTCGTCTCAGAGGACAGTTGGGTTCAAAGTTCACCGCTCACCCAAGAGGGCTCATATGGAGTCCTTGGATGACTACATCGAGGTGGCAGCGGCAACCAAAGCTGCTAAATTCTACAATGGAGGTACGACTAACTTTTTAGCTTCCATTTTAAATTTCATGTCAGACTCCGAGGTTTTTTTACTAGCCGAAACATGTGGGTTAGAGGTATGTGACACAGAGCGCAACGCTCTACTACTCAATAAAAACAGTAGTTGGGAAATTGATAGAGTTAAGTCTAGTCATGAAAATGCCTTTAAATATTACGTTGGGCTGACTGACATCCCCGAGGATGTAGCCGGCCCCGCACCAACACCTACGATCTCCAGTGACACTATCCCCCAATGAATACACTATTCTGGAATGTTCAGAGGCTGGGGGATAGGGAAAAGAGAAAAATGGTAAGGGACGTCATCAGCAACTCCATGGCAAATGTGGTAGGGTTACAAGAGACCAAACTCCAGCACGGGCTCAAGCTCAAAGGAGTTGGAGGTAACAGAATCAAGGAGTGGGTCTTACGTCCATCAGCAGGAGCCTTAGGAGGGATTGCCATTGGGTTCAACTCGGATACTCTATCCTGCGTAGAGGAGTTCAGTGGAACGTTCTCCCTGACTGTCCGACTTAAGCGACGATCCGACGATTGGGTGCAGACGGTGACCGCTGTCTACAGGCCGAATGTGGCTTCAGACCGAGAGGCCTTCTGGCAAGAACTTGTCGACATTCGGCAGCGTTGGTCGGGAGCTTGGATTGTGGGAGGGAACTTCAACATCACTAGATTTTCCTTTGAACACAAGGGCAGAGGCTCCAGCGACAGACACAGAGGAATTCAATAAAATGATCACGGAGCTAGAGCTGATTGATATCCCAATCAATGACAGACTATTCACTTGGTCGAATATGCAAGCGGCTCCGGTTATGGCCAAGTTGGACAAGATTCTTGTCTCTATGGAATGGGAGGCTAAATTTCCATTAGCATCAGCTAGATCGATCCCCAGACCAACACCAGACCATACCCCGATCCTCCTCGATGTGGGGATACGCGGAGCCCACAGGCCTCAGAAATTTAGATTTGAGAAGGCCTGGTTGGAAATTCAGGGATTCCATCACATGGTTATGGAGAACTGGGCGTTCCCAACGGCTGGCAGGGATGCAGCATCCAGATGGTGTGAAAAAATTCGAAGATTGAGAAATAGGCTGCGGAGATGGAATCGATCTAGATTTTCGACCATCTGGCGTGCCAAAGAGTCCTATCTGGAAGTAATTGATGAGCTAGAGAAGGTGGAAGAGACAAGAGCTCTGTCGCAGGAAGAGCGAAACAGGCTACTTGAGTTCCATGATAACATTGCCAATCTGTATAGACTAGAGGAGATCAAATGGCGACAAAGGTCTAGAATCTCGTGGCTCAAAGAGGGAGACGCGAATACGTCCTACTTCCACCGTGTGGTAAGCGCAAGAAGGAGGACCAATCTTGTCCTATCAATTCAGACGGCTACGAGAACATCGCAAGACGAAAAGGTGATTTCCGCTACATTTCACACTTTCTATAAGGGTCTCTTCGGGAGGAAGAATGATTTTAGGATCCCAATGAGCGATGACTACTGGCAGACGTACCAGAATGAAGCAGGAATAAACTTGTCCACTTTGGAGGCGCCTTTCTCGGAATTGGAAGTCAAAACGGCCATCACCCAAATGGGAGCAGACAAGTCGCCTGGACCAGACGGCTTTCCAATGCTGTTCTTCCAAGTGTTCTGGGAAGAAATTAAAGAAGACTTTATGGATTTAATGGAGGAATTTTTTCACAACAGTCTGAGGCTAGGTATGTTCAACTTTGTAGAAGTTATCCTGATCCCCAAACGTGAGGATTCTAAGAGCGTTGGGGATTTTAGACCGATTAGCCTGATAAACTGCTCGGCTAAGATCATCACTAAGGTCCTGGCCATTTACTTGGGGAATATTATGGATAGTCTCATCAGTAGGACCCAGACGGGTTTCATTAAGGGCAGATGTATTCTAGACTGCGTGGCCACTGCTGAACAAGTTATCCACCATTGCCACAAGAGCAACTCTAAGAACTTCCTCCTTAAGCTGGATTTCGAGAAGGCATACGACTCCGTCGACTGGGAGTGTTTGCTAGAGGCACTCAGGGGGAGAGGTTTCGGGGACAGGTTGATAAGATGGATCAAACAGTGTTTGCAGTCTAGTAAAACGGTAATTTCAGTAATGGGCGACCCGGTACTTCGTTTCCCTGCAAGAAGGGACTTCGGCAGGGGGATCCGTTATCCCCACTCCTGTTTACTATTGTAGCGGATGTGCTGAGAGGTATGCTAGAAAACTGCAACAAAAAAGGTTGGATTAAGCCGGTGGCCAGCAGCACCGCTAACCAGGGATGCACAATTCTCCAATATGCTGATGACACCTTTCTCTTTGGAAATGGGACTAGATCAGAACAGTCTGCTTTAAAGGGGCCCTCTATTGTTTCGAAGCCTGGTCAGGCCTCAGGATAAATTTCCATAAGAGTGCGTTGGTGCCCATTACACTCCCCGAGGAAGTAGCACGGGAGCATGCCACCATTCTAAACTGTTCGACTGAGGAGTTCCCAATCAAATACTTAGGGCTCCCACTCAGACCAGGGAGACTGACTAAGTCTGACTGGTTACCTATTATAGACAGGGTGGAGGACAGACTGTCTGGGTGGAAAGGTAAGTCGCTTTCGCTCGGGGGCAGAGTGGTACTCATCAACTCAGTGTTGTATAATCTGCCCATCTACTATATGTCGTTTTTTGAACTCCCAAAGTGGGTTATCCAAAGGATTGACCGAATCAAAAAAAGATTCCTTTGGAAAGGGGCAGATTCGAATAAGGGAGGCTACCACCTTATCAAATGGAGTATCGCGTGCATGAAGAAGAGACATGGAGGGCTAGGCATCATTGATCTTAGAGATATGAACCTTGCCCTCATAGGGAAATGGTGGTGGAAAGTTTTTCACAACTGCGGGGAAGGATGGTAGGATTTCATCCAGCCATACCTTCGGGGAAAAGGGACGAGAAGCGTAGGCTTCCGAGTAGGGTCGAAAGCCTCACGGTTTTGGAAAGGTATTACCAAAGCTAGCAGTCCGTTCAACTCAGCAGTTACATCAACTATCGGGAATGGACGGTCCACCAAATTTTGGTGGGACAGATGGTGTGGTCCCCATGCTCTCAAGGAATCTTTCCTAGAGCTGTTTGAAAAATCGAGCCGACCGAATATCTATGTGGCAGAAACCTGGAAAAGAGGTAATTGGAGGCCGCCGTTCCAGGGAAATCCTTCCCCAAGATTGCACCAGCAACTGTGTGAATTGCAAACACACATAGTACAGTCTGGGGTGTTGTTAGCCCAAGGCCCAGACCAGAGGCGCAGGGGACTAGAGAACAAAGGAGTGTTCTCGGTCAGATCCCTTTACCATCGTATTCACTTTCGAGGATGCAGACCCAGCTGGGCAAAGGTCTTGTGGAAAGCAAAAACACCCCTTAAGTCAGAGTCTTCCTCTGGCTTGTGCTTAATAATGCGATATTATCCAGGGAGAACCTGGCCAAAAGGCAACCCCACATTGCGACCAACTGTGGATTCTGCAACATGCACACGGAAAATTTGAACCATCTGTTTATTCACTGCACAAGAAGTAAGGCCACCATGATAGAAGTTCTTCGAGCCCTAGGAACAAGTGACTACCCATGCGAATATGAGGAACTATGGGTTGGCCCCAGATTTGCCTTGATCAGACATGTTATGAAGGAAGCATGGTATATTGCCATTGCGGCAACCACATGGGTGTTATGGCTAGATAGGAACAATTTTTTTTTTCGTGCTTCTTGTAATACTATTTCTGGTAACCTTACCCATATCATGCATCTGATTTTCTTTTGGGCTACAGCTGCTGCCTCAGGAGCGAGAGGGAAAATTGCAAGGGTGTTCCAGGTGGAAGAATTTGACGACAAGGAGGTAGAGTTCGGACCGAATCTGGACTGAGGAATGGGCAGCCGACATACTCTTCAGTTTTTCATCAGCTGCAATATCTGCTTCTTGTATTTTGTATCAATCTATTCTATTGTACTTTTAGGATGTTTGTTGCTTGGACGATTTAACCCACCCCCCAGGGTTTTGTTGGGGGTTTATGTTTTATTTCCTACACTGCACTTTTGTTTTTCCTGGTACTCCGGGGTTGTTTTATTAACTTCTTATTAATGAAACAGGGTGGCATTATTCCACCTTTTACCTCAAAAAAAAAACATTTAAAAACAAATAGTTTTTTTTTAGGCAAAAGGTGGAATAGTGCCACCCTGTTTCATTAATAAGAAATTAATAAAACAACCCCGGTGAACCGGGAGAATTACAAAAGTACAATGCAGGAAATAAAGTATAGGAAATAAAACATAAACCCCCAACAAAATCCTGGGGGGTGGGACAAATCCTCCATACATCAATCAATCAAAATACAGTAGGACCAATATAAACTAGCCGAGACTGCCATTATCGAGACTCTGATTGGTATGGGTGGCGCCGACTCCTCAGTCCAGTGTCGGCCCAAACTCTACCTCCTCATCATCAAAGTCCTCCACCTCGAAGACTCTGGCAATCCTCTCTCTCGCTCCTGTGGCCGCAGCTGTAGCCCAAAAAGATATAAGATGCATGATATAAGTAAGGTTATCAGAAATACTATTACATGAAGCACGAAAATAAAAGTTGTTTCTGTCTAGCCATAACACCTATGTCGTTGCCGCAATGGCCATGTACCATGCGTCCTTCATTTCCTAGCGAATCGAGGCAAATTTGGGGCCAATCCACAAATCCTCATATTCGCTGGGGTAGTCACTTGTTCCTAGGGCTCTTAAAACCTCTACCATCGTCGCCTTACTCCTTGAGCAGTGAAAGAAAAGGTGATTCAAACTCTCCGTATACATGTTGCAGAACCCACAGACAGTCGCAATCTGGGGTTGCCTTTTGGCCAGGTTCTCTCTGGTGAGAATTGCATTATTGAGCACCAACCAGAGGAAGACTCTGACTTTCAGTGGAGTTTTTGCCTTCCATAACACCTGTGCCCAGGTGGGTCTGCATCCCAGAAAGTGAATATGATGGTACAGGGATCTGACCGTGAAAGCTCCCTTGGACTCTAGCCCCCATCGCATCTGATCTGGGCCATGGACGCACCTCGTCCCTGTCCGTGTGATGTGTGTTTGCAATTCAAGTAGTTGCTGCTGTAATCTTGGGGTAAGATTTCCTCGGAGTGGCGGCCTCCAATTTCCCCTCTTCCAAGCCTCTGCCACAGAAATATTGGGTCGATTCGTTTTGTCATACAGCTCTAGGAAGGTTTCCTTTAGTGTATGAGCACCACACCATTTATCCCACCAAAATCTGGTGGATCGTCCATTACCGATTGTCGACGTAACTGCTGAATTAAACGGTCCACATGCTTTGGTAATTCCTTTCCAGAATCGTAAGACTTTAGCCCCTACTCGAAAGCCTAGACTTCTCGTACCTTTTCCCCGAAAGTATGGTTGAATGAAATCCTGCCATCCTTTTCCACTGTGGTGAAAAACCTTCCACCACCATTTCCCCAAAAGAGCAAGGTTCATGGCTCTAAGGTCGATGATGCCTAGCCCTCCATGCTTCTTTTTCATGCAAGCAATACTCCATTTGATCAGGAGGTAGCCTCCCCTGTTCGAATCTGCCCCTTTCCAAAGAAATCTTTTTCGGATTCGGTCAATCCTTTGGATTACCCACTTTGGAAGCTCAAAAAAAGACATGTAGTAAATGGGAAGATTAGACAAAACCGAGTTAATAAGTATCACTCTGCCTCCCAGTGAAAGCGCTTTCCCTTTCCAGCCCGCCAGTCTGTCCTCCACCCTATCTATTATAGGTAGCCAGTCCGATTTAGTGAGTTTCCCAGGCCTGAGTGGGAGCCCTAAGTATTTGATTGGGAACTTATTCGTCGAACAGTTTAGTATAGTGGCATGCTCCCGAGCTTCTTCCTCAGAGAGTGTAATGGGGATCAGTGCACTCTTGTGGAAATTTATCCTGAGACCTGATCAGGCTTCAAAACAGTAGAGGGCCCCTTTAAAGCAGACTGTTTCTGATCTAGTCCCATTCCCAAAAAGTAGCGTGTCATCAGCATACTGGAGGATCGTGCATCCTGACTTGGAGGTGCTGCTGGCCACAGGCATAATCCAACCTTTCCTCCAGCAATTTTCAAGCATACCCCTCAGCACATCTACAACAATAGTGAATAGAAGTAGGGATAACGGATCCCCCTGCCAGAGCCCCTTCTTGCAAGTAAACGACGGTCCTGGCCGTCCATTCATCGATATTGCCGTTTTACTGGTATGCAAACACTGTTTGATCCAACTTACCCACTTCTCCCCAAATCCTCTCCATCTGAGAGCTTCCAACAGGCAATCCCAGTCGACGGAGTTGTATGCCTTCTACAAATCCAATTTTAAGAGGAAGTTCTTGGAATTGCTCTTATGACAGTGGTGGATCACTTGTTCAGCGGTGGCCACACAGTCTAGGATACATCTGCCCTTGATGAAGCCTGTCTGAGTTTTGCTAATCAAACTGTTCATTATGCTTTCCAAGCAGATGGCCAAGACCTTTGTGATGATCTTAGCCGAGCAATTAATGAGGCTAATTGGTTGGAAATCCCCCACATGCTTAGACTCTTATCGTTTTGGTATTAGGACCACTTCTGCAAAGTTAAACATGCCCAAACTGAGATTGTTGTGGAAAAAATCCTCCATCAATGCCATAATGTCCTCTTTAATTTCTTCCCTGAACACTTGGAAGAACATCATTGAGAATTCGTCTGGCCCAGGTGACTTGTCTGCTCCCATCTGGTTGATGGCCTTTTTCACTTCCATTTCTATGAAAGGTGCTTCCAAGGTGGATAAATTTTGTGCTGGGTCGTTTTGGTGTGCCTGCCAGTAAACATCAATCAATGGGATCCTGAAGTCATTCTTCCTTCCAAAGAGGCCCTTGTAGTAATTTTGGAATGCTGTGGAGATCACCTTTTCATCTTGTGATACTCCCGTATCCATCTGTATTGATAGGACAAGATTGGATTTGCGTCTATCACTTGCCACTCGGTGGAAATAGGCCGTATTTGCGTCTCCCTCTTTGAGCCACGAAATCCTTGACCTTTGTTGCCATTTGATCTCTTCCAGCTTATACAGATTGGCTACGTTTTCCCGGAGCTCTAGTAACCTGTTTCTTTCTTCTTGTGATAAGACTCTCGTCTTTTCCACCCTTTCTAGCTCATCAATTCCTTCCAACAAGAAATCTTGTGCACGCCATATAGTCAAGAACCTCAACCGATGCCATCTGCGCAGGCGCTTTCTCAGCCTGTGGATTTTTTCACACCATCGGGATGCAGCGTCCCTGCCAGCAGTTGGGAGCGCCCAATTTTCCATCACCATATGGTGGAATTCCTGAATTTCCAGCCATGTCTTCTCAAATCTGAACTTTCGTGGCCTCTGAGCTCTACGTACCCCTACGTCGAGAAGGATTGGGGTATGATCTGACGTGGGTCTAGGAATCGATCTAGCTGTGGCTAAAGGAAATTGAGCTTCCCACTCCATCGATACTAGTACCCTGTCCAATTTGGCCATAACTGGAGTTGCTTGCATATTAGACCATGTGAATTGTCTGTCATTAATTGGGATATCAATCGGTTCTAGTTCTGTAATCACCCTATTGAACTCCTCTCTATGTCTGTCGCTGGAGCCTCTTTCCTTGTACTCGAAAGCAAATCTGGTGATGTTGAAATCCCTCCCAATAATCCACGCTCCCGACCACTGCTGTCGAATGCTGACAAGCTCTTACCAAAAGGCCTCTCGCTCTGTAGCCACGTTCGGCCCATAAACGATAGTCACCATTTGTACCCAATCATCAGACCGTCGTTTCAGTCGGATAGACAGGGAGAACGTTCCACTGTATACCTCGAGGCAGTTGAGGATATCCGAGTTAAACCCTATAGCGATCCCTCCTGAGGCTCCTGCTAACGGTCGTAACACCCATTCTTTGATTCTATTCCCCTCAATTCTTTTGAGTTTGAGCCCATGCTGAAGTTTGGTCTCCTGCAACCCTACCACTTTCGCCTTGGAATTGCTAATGACGTCTCTAACCATATGTCTCTTCCCTCTATCTCCCAGCCCCCTAACATTCCAGAATAGTGTATTCATTGGGGGACTATGTCAGGGGTGATCGTTGGTGCTGGGGTGGTGTCGACTTCATCCCCGGGGATGTCAGTCGACCCAGCGCTATCTTCCAGAGCGCTCTCAGAACAAGTCTTAACCCTTTCAATTTTCCAACCCCTAATTTTATTAAGTAGTAAGGCATTACGCTCTGTGTCACACACCTCTAACCCACATGTTTTAGCTAGCAGAAGACTTCAGAGTCTGACATAAAATTTAATATATTAGCTAAAAAACTTTTCGTACCTCCATAGTCGAACTTTGCAGCTTTGGCTGCCTGCCGCAACTTCTAGATAGTCGTCCAAGGACTCCACATGAGCCCTCTTGGGCGATCTCTGAACTCTGAACCCAACCGTACTGCATGGCGTTCCAGTACTACCTCTAGGTGCAGATTCTGGAATAGTGGACAAGACCATCTCTAGCGAGATCTCCCTCTGTGTGTTAGCGATGAACTCTAGAACCTCTGACTCGTCATCTGTGAATGAGAATTCTTCATTTAGATTTAGTCGCCCTTCCCAGTCCTCATCACTATCTGTTTGCTGACCATCCTGTTGTAGAGTAGGTTCTCTCATTGCGAACTCCTCATTGAGCCCACAGACTGGTGACCCACTAATAATAGCGGAGTTTTCTGTTGCGGTCCCCTCCTTGGGCCCGCATTGTGTCTGAATGTTCAAGCTTGTAGAGTTACTAGTCAGAGAGATAATAGAATGCTTTTTGGATCCCTCTTTGGGCCCAGTAACATTTAAAAGCTTCTTAGTAGTAGGCCCACTCTTATAAAACTCATCAGCATGTGATTGGATTGTTACTCCGCGGTCCATAATATCGCACTTATCGAAAACTTCGCTCGCAGCCTGTTCAAAAGGGGCGGTAAGTATACCCCTCTTGCCAGCTGGAGACACGTGATTGGGAGGGGCAGCAGCATGTTCAGTGGGCGATGAAATCGAAGCGTGCTTCGTTAACAATGAGAGGGGGAACTTTCCTTTTTCTTTCCTTACCAAAGCAAAGCAGCTTTCATTTCCCTTTTCTCCTCCGTTGTCTTCATTACCACTTTTGCCATTCTTCAAAATCGTCGCTTTGCTACCCACTCCCTCACCCACTCCCTCAGCAACCCTCTCGCTCTCCTTTGAGTTCTTTTTGCTATGGCTGCTCGGATCTGTGGACGCTGCTTTCCTCAGACTGACCTCTGTCTGTCGTCGCTCTGTCTCCAAAGCACCTCCTTTTTCCTCCTCTGGCGAGAACCAGCTCTTGGTTACCCACTCTTTGGTGGAAAGTACTCTTTCTCTTGTCTTCTTCCCCAGAGTGGTGGTATCCTTCACCAACCCCATTCTCGAGTCCTGCATGCTGTTGCAGCGTGGAGCTTTGCCATGTTTGGGCTCTGCGTTCCCTGACCCACCCTTCTGAGCAACAGCGCTATCTGCTTTAGCAGTGTTCCTTACTAAATCAGGGAGGTCGGACAGATCCACCATTCGATCTGATGAGTTGGAGTGTCTATGGGGCTTTTGACGATTGGATCTTACGACAAGACTCCTGTCTCTACCAGCCTTGTACGGAGTAGCCTCTTCCGTCTCAATCCCTTCCCCCGATGTACCTTGGCGCTGCTCCTACCCCCTGACTGCCTTGATGATCTCCCGGTGAGCCCTCTCAACTTCATGGGAGCCATCAATAATCAAATCCTTTGTTGGGGTAACCACCTGCCTATAGGACCTGTGGTCTCTGAGTGCTGTTGTGGGTTCGGGGGAGGTGATGGTCGCCTGTTCTTGCTGTGCTTCTTCTCTCTTGTCGAGCACGAATCTAATTAGATATGATTGTTCGAAGGAGAATACTTTTGCAAAGCGCGGCATCAACGAGATATCGATGCTTCTGATTAGAACTCTCGCTGAGACTAATTCTGATCGGCGCACCGTTTTCTCATCTATCTCTTCCACTGTCCCAAATTTCGCTACAATCTCTTGTAGAGCTTCTCTCTTCCAGAAGTTTAAGGGGACGTTGTGTATCCATATCCAGAATTTGTCTCCCTGTGGGAGCTCCGCTCCGAACGTAGGCATCCACGCGCTGAAATCGAGTTGGAATGTCCAAAATCGATCGTTCCCATTCTAACAACTTCAGCAGCTTTCTCTGGTGAGGGGAATGAAACTAAGAATTTTAAATGGCGCAATTTTTTCGCAACCCAATCTCTATGGGCTCGCATGGGCCATTTAGCAGCAAGAGCCTACATTAATGGCCTCCCAGCTCTGACCTTGGCAATAGTGCACCACTGCCTCAGCCACCGCTCTTCGCTTTTGATAGTTTCGAGGATGTTAGCCAAACAAATCACCGTTGGGTTCTCAGGTGAACTTCCACGACTCACAGGGCGCTCTTCGTCGCTGTGGGTTTCCACCACGTTGGTGCAGACATAGGAGAGATATCCCCACTTCATGCATTTGAGGCACCTTACTTCTTTGGTGCATTCGCTTCTATAGTGCCCAAGATCCCCACAGTTGAAGCAGGGAATCAGCTTTCGCTTACCCTTCCTCTGTTTCCTACATTGGAGTGGTTCGGTTGGAAGGTTAGTGATCTGATTGTTGTTTTTCTTCCCCCGTACCTGAACCCAGTGCCCCTCTTCTCCCACATTGCTGGAGTCACTTTCCGCCATAATCCCATCCAGTGCAGCCCCTTCGTGGGCTCGCTCGATGCTGGATTTAGGTGAAAGGTTCTCTCGTGGTGTAGGGTTGACGAGACGGTAGGTGCTGGGGTTGGGGGGATGGTCGGAGTATTTTGTTGGGGTCCCTGGGGCTCCCTGAGATCGCTGCGTTGAGGAGGTGGGTTAGTGTCCCTGAGATGTTCGTGAGTATGTTTGTGCTGGAATTATTGACTAGATTGTGGATGGGGTTGTTAGGGTAGAAAGGAAGGTTTGGATTGTGTGTTAGTAGGGTGGAGGTGTTGTCTGTTAGCACCATGCTCATACCCTCTCTGAGAGTATCCCCTGGGTTGAAGGGGACGGTGATCTGACGGCGGGGTGTTCTTACACCTATAATGGCATGTAGAAGGACCCCGTGGTTGGGCCCTTCTCTCATACAGCTCCCCTTGTCGCTGTTGGAACCCATGGTCCCTTGTAGTACCCTCCTCAGAGCGATGATGAACGTATCTCCTCCCCTCATGGCGTTGATGTGCACGTTGGTATGCACGCGCCGGGGAGCGAGTGCGTCTGAGCTCGCGATCTCCTCCCTCTTCAGGGTTTGGACTCAAGTGAGAAGGGTGTAGCAATGGGACGGTTGGGGTGTTCACTTTAGTGGTGGGAGGCATTGTTGTTGCTTACTGTGGTGGTAATGAGTTAGAAGGTGTCTCCGACACAGTCAATGGTGCTGACGCTGGTGAGCCTATTGATGCTGTAGCCGGTGGGTAGCGGACCCTCTCATTGGGCCCGCACCCAATGAGTTCTAATACCAAAAGCATGTTCGGAAGAAGGGATAAGCAGTATGTAAAGCTGTAGAGGGGTAAGAGGAGAGGAGTGAGAAAAGTGTTGGCTGTTTAGTTGAGCCAAAGAGGTGACGAAGCACAAAAGAACTCTAGGTAGATGAGAGAAAGGTGAGGAAGAAGGGATCAGCAGATCAAAGAAGGGAGAGGGAGGAGGATTTAAGGGATGGTTTAAGGGTGGGAGGGTGGGTAGGGAGGGTTTAAGGGAGGAGGATGGTGCTGAGAGTGCTGTCGCCGGTTCATTTTACCACTCGTGGTCGTGGTGAGGAAGAAGCGTTTTGTTTGGTCATTTAAAACAAATAGTTGATACCAATTAGTTTCTATACAGTATTTGATTGCATTGCAACTAGAAATATCCTTGAGGTGCAAAGATTCACTTAGCCTTTAGTACGAAAGCACCTTAAGAATTTTTCTAGTTGGAATCCAAACAAACAATTTTAAATTTGAACTAAGCTCAATTACGAGAAAAACCGTATTTATGAGACAAGTTGCAAGGAGACAAACAATCCATACTCCCTCAAAGAAACACCTAATGTCGACTGTGAAGGGTTTTGTTTGTTTTGTTTGTTTTTTTTTGTTTTTGTTTTTGTTTTTTCTTTTTTCTGGGAAAAGGTGAAGTATAATCACCCTGTTTCATTAATAAAAAATTAACAAAACAAACCCAGAGTATTGAACCAAATGTATAACCTACAGAACAAAAAATAAACATAGAATCTCTAGTCATACAGAGGAGGGTGGGACAGTAAAAAATATAAAACAACATTGTCAGTACAAACAATAAGATATCCCCCAACAAAACCTTGGAGGGCGAGCCATCGACTCGATATGCATCGCTCAATAGAGAGTTAGACCAATCACTATCTCCTCGATAACATACTCATTCACCTCGAAGGCACTGGCAATACCATAAATACTAGTACTAATCCCACGAGAGTAAAAGTTATTTCAGTCAAGCCAAAAAATTCAGGAATTAAGTGTGGGTCAGGTGATTTATTAGGCATCACACTAGAGGATAAGACAATCAAAACCCCTTGTTGGACCTAAAAGATAATCCCCAAATTTGTACTCGAACCCATCCAGGCTCAGTAGGATTTTTCCTCCTTACAGTACTAGAGACCTTCTTGGGTCCAGTCACAATGTTTTGCCTAATAATGAAAAAAATTGCATGTATTGGTCAATTTAGCTTTGTGTGCCACGCACGCCTATCTACTTTGAATCGGGCGGGATTTTTGACACTCAAACCGTTTCAAAATTCAAAAATCCTGTTAACATCGGCTGGTGCGTCAGCGGCTCCTTTCCCTCCTCGACAATCAGGAGGGAAAGGAGCCTTGGCGGTGGGGGTAGACCCCTCTTTGGTCCCACCCCCTGTGCACGACCTCAAAGTGACCTTCACAGCGCTGCCGCACCGGCCGCCGCCCGCTCGCCCATGCTAGCCGCCCCCTCCAAGGAGGGAGGCGGGATAAAGATGGATGGTGGTGATGGACCACCTCAAGAGGCTCATCCGTCATCTTGCCGATGAATTCCTATCCCCCTCCTCGGGCCCATGAGCTCTCATCTCCTCTCCCCCTCTTCAGCTTCATTAGGAGGGTAGGAAACCTAACCCAATGAAATCACCGTCTTCGAGTTCGGCTCCAACTCGGATACCGGAGAGCGATCTCCATGGCCAGCTACTGCCCTGTCTCTGACGAACTCCAGCGCAGCTGTTGAGAGATCGTATCGTCTTCTACCGTCGAAGCCCTCCAATCCCTCACCCAAGATCCATTTCACTCTTCTCCAAATTTTGCAGCCATAGTCATCGACCTCCATGCATCTCTCCCTCCCGCCGCAATTAACCACCCCCATTGCGGCCCCTCCTCTCGCTCGCAGCACCTTGTGACTGTTGGATATATAGGTATATTCTCAATATAATAGAATATTATTGTGTATAATGTTCTATGGGGCAACATGTGTTTTGCACGTGTTATCTGTTTAATTGTTGGACCGGGTTGAGTGGGCATAAAACCAAGTACCCTAAACCCAGTTCATCTCATATAAAAGCTGATCTAGAGGTAGTGCTCTGTGATATTCCAATACTGACAAGCAGGGTATAATATCTTAAGCGGCTATGAGATATAAACCCTAACCCTAATTACTCATCTTGATCTAACAATCTTAAGATATTAGTAATTAATTTTGAGATTAAGAGAGAAAAAGAGATGGACCCGATCGATCGACGGACTCAGTCGTCAGTGCTGACACTGCACCACCGCCGCTGCTAGTCGTCGCCATCGTCGGTAACCCTCGGCGCTGTCGCAGATCTGCAAGCCAACGAACGGCGTTGCCGCTGCATCTTCTCCTTGCTTTGATTGGGTCTATTTGTTAGCCCAGTCACTAGATCCCGATGCACGTCGCCATGTGCCGCCGCTACCCATCGTCGCCTTTGTCGACAACCCCCCGTGCGATCTCGTCGCCTCCAACTATCAAATCTGAAACCCATTTTAAGAGAGAAATCTTCGGAGGCCGTCGCTGTCTCTAACCGCAGCCACCGCCGTCGATGTCATCACAGGCCGGTGGCGCACCCCATCATCGCAGGCCGGTGGCGCACCCCACCGTCACGGGCCACTACCAACTGTGACCCGCTTCTCCTATCTTCTCAGATCCGACGTTTTGAATTGTGGGTTTCACTCTTTGGTGATTTAGGAATAGGATCCGATCCATTTTGGATCCAAATATAGCATTCCCATTCACTGAAGATTTGTTGTTCCCTGTTTGGAGAGAAAATGGGGATTGATTGCTGTGTGGTGATAGATCCACTTGGAGTCACACGCTCTTTGATTGGGTTCAAGAGTTGTTGTCTCATGTTCGGGTAATTGGAGCAGATCCAGATTCAATCCAGTCCAAAAACTGTTCTATTGGTTGGAGATGTTGTTTGGTGTTTGGATTGTTGAATCAGATCTAAATTAAAGATACGTTCTTTAGCTGCATATATATTTTAATTATTTGTTGTTGCTATGTGCTAAAGAAAAAAAGCCGTGTTAATCATTGTTTAATTAAACACAAGTTTGAATAATTGTTTTAGCTTTGCGCTAAGGATCGAATATCCTTTTTGATTAGTTAAATTATAGATTCTGACTGTAAATTTGTATCTCCAATTAAATTATTGTTAGAATAAATAGTGCTAATAATTCGTTTAATTGGCTAATTTTAACAATTTGATGATGTAGGAACTTCAAAGTTACTTACAAATTGTGTGGGTTGGAGATGATGGATATGCATCACGGTTGAATAAGTCTGCACTACGAAGGCTTCTCTATCGAATTCGGAAACCACTTCTAACTTGAAGTGTCGGTATGATCTACTCTAATCTTTTTTAGTACTTTCATGTGATGAATGTGTTAACGTTTTGTGCGTTTGATCACATGATTGGGAGTTTTAGATCATAGTTATTCTCGCTTTTGGAAAACTAGCATGTTTAGGGTTGTTAAGTGTTTTATCATACTATGCGTATAGATATTTTGACAAATCCATTGTCTGCAGTTTGTGTGAGATTATATATTTGCTTCTCTCATTAAAAATAAATAAATGATGCATAAGATCTGTAACAAATGTCCGTAACTTAGATAAGAGCATTTTGTAATGCAGCATATGACTCCATTAGTTATGTTTTGTTCTTTCTCGTTCATTGTATTGTGTGTGCAAAATTGAATTATAAAATATTGGTTATTATCTCGTTTAGCATTTCAAAGATGATGAAGAATGAATAAAGGAAAATATAGCTCAATTTGTTTGGACAAGTGGACATTGTTAGAATCACTAGAGAAAGCAAACAATTTTGTAAAATGTGATAGAGTAATTTTGTTTTAACTCTTATAATGTGCATATATTGTCAATCGCATGTATAAGTTGAGTTTAACAAATGAGACAATTAATAATAATAGTTCTAATTTTGTATTGTTCCTGAACATAGCAAATTGGGTAGGATTTGAGAACTATATATTAAATTGTTTGTTTTTGTTAAAACTTATAACTCTGCTAAATGACATTCTATTAAATATGACAAATATGAAAGTTGTGCTCAGATTATGATCACTAGAAAATTATTTAGTATGGTCTCTAGGAGCACACAACTTCTTGAGTCAATACATTCTGATGAGACGATAATTGGTCAGAAGTACTTAATCACCTATGTAGATGATTATTGAATGTTTGTCATACATATATGGAGGATGTAGCACTCGCTATTTTGATGAATTAAAATCTAGTTAAATGCTAAAAATTAAGGGTTCAGTGTTGATGGAGGTGGTGAATATGTTTAATAATTTTAGAGTAATTTGCATTTGGCATAATTTCTAGTGCACTATATTTACCATTGTCAAACAATATTGATAAAGTTAGAATCAAACACTCAGTGAAATGTTGAATTCTATGTTATTGACTGTTAGTTTGACTTTGAGTAATTATGAGTGATGTTACATTATCAATTATATTTCTAATTTGTTATCACACTCTAAGTTACTTACACCTTGTAGATTAACGGTATAAAAACACAAATAATTTTGTCAAAGTAAAAAATGTGGTATGATACATTTGTTAAAGTACATGATCCCAGAAGGCCTGAAGTAGGACCTATAACAAATATTTGTGTATACTTAGAAAGTGCAGAATGCGGTTCTATGGACAGTTTTGGATCTATCTAATTTGGATTAGTAGAATCTGGATTTGCAAAGTTCTTTGACGATGTGTTCGTCAAAGACAAATCTATGAAATTATCAGTCCTACTGTCACGGTCAATGATTCACTGTTTGAATCAAGAACCAGTCCTACTGACACTTAAACTTGAATGACAAATGAGCGAAGAAGAGTCTTTAGTAGACAATGAGATGATTTTGTGTCATACAATAATACTTTAAATTAGTTGATCTGCCAAAATGGGCTAAAACTATAGTAAGTATGTGGGGTTTTGTAGAAAAAAACTTAATTTTGATTGTTCAGTATCAATTTTAATGCACTTTAAGTAGCTAAAAATTAACTGAGATAAATGGGGTAGACTGATTTATTGTCTACTCGCATGTTTGTCATATTACTACAATAAGGATTCTTCTTGCCCTTACATCCTTTGAAAATTTTGTTATTCATAAAAGATTTTAAACAGTTTTGTATTGAAAAGTTTTGTACTAAGAGTTTTGTACTGAATAGTTTTGTACTAAGAGTTTTGTACAGATATGTTTAGTGAACAAGATTTACAATTTAGTAAAATTATCGTATGTTTTAAAACATGTAATATGGCTAACATATAAATAATTTGACAAATTTCTCAAAGTGCCTAGTATATAAATCAAGTAATTCAGATCAGTGCCTTTAACTTTGTGGTGTGTCAAATATAATGGCTATTATTTACTTAGTTTTATTGACATACTTGTTGATTGGAAGTGAATCTCTATTATAAATGGAGTTAAAATTGTTCTATCCAAATAAATTTAGCATGAAACACCTAAGTGTTGTGGACACCATATTATGTGTAAGGTGAGTTTTTGTTGGCAAGGGATAACCCTTAGTCAAACTCGATAAATCAATAATGTGTTTCAAAAGTGGGGATATAGTGATTGAAAGTGTGTTTTGAAACACCTTATGATTATGATAAAAGGTTGACACCTTATGATGGTGCAACTATGAGACAGGTAGATCATTCTAAAAAAACTGAAAGTCTTGTGTATACAAAGATCTGCACTAGAATATATATAACCTTTGAGGGAGGTATGATATGCAGATTCACTAATAATCCTATACACATTTGAGATACCTGAGTGGTACTCAAGAGTTTGCTTTGTGCGACTCAAAGTTTAGTGAAAGTCGACAACTAGTGAATATGTGTTCACACTAGGAGGAGCAGAGAAAAAAAAATTATAGAGATTAAAAGGCAAACAAGCATTGCGTTCTCATCCAAGAAATCAGACCTCTATGTGCTATCCTCTGTAGGGAAAGAGGCTGAGTGGATTGAATGACTTATTGCTAATCATCCATTGAGAAGTTTAAAGTAAATTCTCTAATTCTGTTATGCGACTATCAAGTTATAATGCAATGTAGCTCATAACTCACTCTATAATAGCAAGAGGAGTATATTAAGGCTGAAAGAAGCCTAGTTGAACTTTCTCATAGATAAAGTGCAATTGCGACAAGTATGGCTAATGTTCTTGCTAAGAGGCTTGAAAGTGATCTAATTATCAAAACTGTGGGGAAAATAGAGTTAAAAGCTATTGAGTCAAAAGCTTTAACATCCAAGTCGTTTGAGATTTAGAATCCAATTGGAGCCATAGAGAAGTCCAAACCGAAGCATCAATTTTAGACAGTTGGCATGCTTTAGATAATTTGAAAAGTTCTATGTAAATTCTGTTAATATATAATTTCATTCCAATTTTGATGATGCTATATATTTTCATAATTTACTTAGAATCATCTCATTATTCCAAAAGAAAGCATGAAAACTTGTCGATGTGTTTCCCGATGTTTAGAATGGTTATTATATCATTCCAATTTTGATGATATAACTCTTTTATGGATTCATGTTTCATTTCAATTTTGATGATTTAGAATTAACCATAATTGATTTCACTGTTCTATTATTTCAATATGAAATATAGTATAGTTCTTGTGTAGAAACTATAATAGTTCTTGTTCTTTATTTTGTTAAAGAGATTTGATTGTGATGCTTGCATTGCATTTTGATAAGCTACCATTGAATTGTACTAAGTTCTTTAGTGGAACTAGATACTTTATGAAATTTACTAGAATTCTTAGAAATGTGTCTCTTGATATTCTTGTTTTTCATAAGCTAGCAAAGATGGAGGCAATCTGTCAACATAGATTTCAAAATAATGATTTGCTCAAAATGTATGAGTAAACATAAAGCAGTTTCAAGGATATAGTTTTGGTTTATTTCTCTAAAGAATAAATTTGTCACTTACTTGATAACTTCTGTTGAGTTTAAGACTCTTGTGTTCATGAGTTTAAAACTCATATTTTGTTCTTGAAGTTTATTTGCTTTGGTTGATTTTGAAACTATAACAGATTTCTCTAGTTGGTTTAGTCATTGTGAACTATTCTGTTTTGATATGGTCTATGAACTATTTGATTATTTTGGTTTAGTCTCATTTGAACTATTCGAGTTATAATTAATTTAGTCTGTGAACTATATTATTTTTGTGAGTCTATGATTTAACGGGACATTGCCTATTATATTAAGAATATAGGACGAGATTGTTGGATATATAGGTATATTGTCAATATAATAGAATATTATTGTGTATAATGTTTGATATGGCTAAAAATGGGGTTAAATCGGAACCGTCCAAATCTGGAACGAATCTTAAAGCTTAGGGGTAAAATGGTAATTTCGCCTACCAATAGGTCTGAAATGGGTACTGGATCTCTTCCCCAAAGATCCAATAACCCACGAACAGATCCACCTCAATCGGGTGCGGGTTTCAACCAGCAGAAAGCCCGGTCCAGAGGGATAGGATTAGGGTTTCTGATTAACTCCTAATCAACGGCCCTGATCTATCCTTCCACTGGGGATTAGGGATTACATTCCTTATCTAACCACAGGGAGATTACATTCCTAATCTGATCCCAGCGGTGCCTATAAATACCCCCCATCCATCTCCATTAAGAGGTAATCAATCTTTTTCCAGTTTTCACGCTCTTTCTTAATCATCCCTGATTACTGACTTGAGCGTCGGAGGGTGCGTCGCCGGGAACAACCCCGGTGTCTCGCACTTTTTGCAGGTGTATAGCAGGAGTCAGCGTCAAACTCCGACGGAACAGGTATACAGGTTTGCTATTCAGTTTTCCTAAGAATCCACAAATACTATCTGTTTGCCCCCACACCAAATTTAGCGGCAACAGATTGGCGCCGTCTGTGGGAAGCTAACGAATAGCAACCTCCCCTCTTCCCGTTGGACAGATCTTCTCCAGCCATGCCTCGTAGGAAAGTCAGATCCAGAGGGTCCAACCGAGGACCCAACCCTGATCAGCAACAGGAAGTTCCTCCTCAGCCCGCTCAACAGCAGGGGAAGCTTCTTCCTCAAGCGGAGGGCCCACTCCAACAGGACCAGCCTGCTCCTCAGAACCAACAACCTCCTAAGGGTCCCAATCCGCAGAAACAGCCCCTCCATCCGGACCACGTCTCCATCCACAACGCCTCCTCGGACTCAATGGCCTCCCATCATCCCCGAGCTTCCGATCTTCGCAACACCTTCCTCAATCGGCAGAAGGATGAGGATCTTCGCCGCCGTCTGGATGAAAAGTGGGCCCGAGAGGGAACCTCTCGCCAACACCGTCCGGATGAGCAATCTCCTCACCGCCGAGAGTACAGGAGGTCCCCCAGCCGAAGGGGGCGGAGAGAGTTCCCCGAGCATCACAGAATAAGACCACACTCCCCTGCAGGTCGGCAACATCCTAGGAACGATGAGGCACCCATCACCCGTGCCGAGTTCCAGCAGTTCCAAGCGACCATCCTACAAGCTCTCAATCTCCGTCCTAACACCAATGCACCAAAGATCCCCTCTCCTCCTCCGGTCCGAAGTCCTCGCCGACGGTCCCCAACTCCTCCTCCACCTCCTAGCAACTCCCGGCATATGCCAAGTCCTCGCCGCCCTAGGAGCTACCGTCGTCGTAGCCCCCGCTCTCCCTCGTACGAAGACGAGTCTAGAGGCTCGGCTGATTACCATCGAAGGGACGATGCTGTATACCACCGTCTCCATGAGATGGAGAGGCGCTTGGGTCAGTTAGACCGAGAAGAAGAGCTTAGAGCAAGGACTCTTCGACCTAGCAGACCTCCTTTTTCCCGAACTATAATGGATGCACCTGTACCAATCGGCTTCAAGCCTCCTCAATTTGAGACCTACTCCGGGGAGACTGACCCCGTCGATCACATCGAGAGCTTCAAAACCCTAATGCTCATCCATCAAGCTTTCGATGCTCTGCTCTGTAAAACCTTTTCCGCAACTCTCAAGGGTCCGGCTCGAGAATGGTACTCTCGCCTTGCCCCATCCTTAATATTCTCCTTCGAGCAATTCGAGACCCTCTTCGTCACCCATTTTGTACGTAGCCGTAGAACTGAGAAGACCAGCATCTCGCTACTGTACCTCCACCAGAAGAAGGGTGAGAAGTTGAGAGACTATGTGAAGAGGTTCACGGCTGAAGCCAGGTCCATAGCATCCCTCGACCAATCGGTCGCTGCAGCAGCTTTTCAATCCAATGTCCTCAACTCCAACCTTCGCTCCTCCCTCGCCAAGAAACCCCACAGAACTTCTCTGACTTCCTCCTCTGGAGCAAAAAGTATATTCGGACCGAAGAAGCAGAGCACCGCCCCAACTTGGAGGGGTCTTCCTCTGGGTTCAAGAGAAAAGGAACAGAAGAGGAAGGAGCCAAGAAGCTTCAGAAGGATAATGCCGGCCAGCGCCGACCTCCCCCCAGATCCGAAAAATTTACTCCTCTTAATGCTAATATCTCCACAATTCTCATGGAAGTTGAGAAGGAGGGGGTGATACCTCCTGCACCAAAAATGAACACCCCTGGCAAGAAAAGGGATAAAGAGAAGTGGTGCCGTTATCATCGGGACCACGGCCACGACACCAACGATTGTCAGGCCTTGAAGAATGAGATAGAAGCCCTCATCCAGAGGGGGCAGCTGACCAGATTCGTGAGAAAGGACCGAGCCGACCTTCCTCCCCCGCCTCGGGGGGCTAATAAGCGTCCGGAATGCGATGAAACGCCCGACTTCGAAGAGGGGCGTGTCCTACACCTCATTCATGGGGGCCCAATGGGGGGCTCCTCAAACTCCTCTCGAAAGGCATTTATAAGAGAAGTCAATTCGGTTCGCACCACCCCTCCTCCCAAAGGCCTCGGAGTACTCGTCACATTCTCAGATGAAGACCTTGAGGGTGTCCGAACGCCCCATTGTGACGCACTCGTCATCAGCCTCCACATGGCGAACTTCAAAGTGGGGAGGATCCTAGTGGACAATGGTAGCTCCATTAATATCCTCTTCCTTGTCGCTTTTAGAGGCCTAAATCTCTCCCGAGACAGACTCAAGCCTGCCGGCTACACGCTCCATGGATTCACGGGAGTGCCAGTGACTATTGAAGGGGTGATCACCCTCGATGTAACCGCTGGCAAAACTCCTACCACCCGAACGGAGTCGATGGACTTCATGGTCGTAGGTTTCCCGACAGCCTACAACGTCATATTGGGTCGGCTCAGCCTTGCCGCCCTTGAAGCCGTCCCCTCCGCCTATCACCTCAAAATGAAGTTTCCCACTCGGGCCGGAGTAGGGAAAGTAAAAGGCAATCAGGAAACAACCCGCAAGTGCTACATGACCTCTACCCTCGGTCCCGTCCTTTCCTTAGAAACTCTAGAAATCCCCCAAGATGCTGCCCGACTGACGTCCGAGCCGGTGGATGAATTGGAGGAAGTGCCCTTCTCTAAGCAGGATCCAACTCGCAAGTTCTTTGTTAGTAAGACCCTCCCGTCCACCCTATGCTCGGACATAGTACAGTGCATCCGAAGGAACCGAAACCTCTTTGCTTGGTCAGCTGCAGACATGCCCGGAATTTCTGAAGAGCTCTTGGTCCACCACCTCAGCGTTGTTCCGGGGTCCAAACCAGTTCAACAGAAGAGGCGCAAGTTCACTCCCAAGCGCCAGCTAGCCATAAAAGAGGAGGTGGACAAGCTCTTGAAGGCCCGGTTCATACAAAAGGTGAACTATCTCGAGTGGTTGTCGAATGTAGTAATGGTGAAGAAGTCCAATGGGACTTGGAGGATTTGTATCGATTTTACTGATCTCAACAAGGCTTGCTCTAAGGATCCCTTCCCTCTTCCGAGTATTGATACTCTGATTGATGCTACCTCGGGACATGAGCTCCTCAGCTTCATGGACGCCTTCTCAGGCTACAACCAGATTCGGATGTTTCCTCCGGATATCCCGAAGACCTCATTCGTGACCGATCAGGGCCTCTACTGCTATAGGGTTGTGCCCTTCGGTTTGAAGAATGCAGGCGCAACATACCAACGCCTCGTCAAAAAGGTTTTCCAAGCTCAAATCGGCCGGAATATGGAAGTGTATGTTGACGACATGCTTGTAAAAAGCATCCGAGGAGCCGATCATATGACTGGCCTACAGGAGGCGTTTGATGTTTTGAGAAAGCACAATATGAGACTCAATCCGAACAAGTGTGCGTTTGGTGTCTCGTCAGGAAAGTTCCTCGGCTTCATGGTCAGCCAACGAGGAATTGAAGCAAACCCTGAGAAAATCAAGGCCATATTAGACATGGCCCCTCCCAAGAATGTTAAGGAAGTTCAGAGGCTAACATGCCGCCTAGCCTCCATAGGGCATTTTCTCTCGAAGTCCGGGGAGAAATGCCTCCCCTTCTTCAAGGCCCTCAGGGGGGCTAAAGGTTTCGAATGGGGACAGCAGCAACAGGAGTCGTTCGAACAGCTCAAGGCTTACCTCATCAACCCTCCTCTCCTCAGCAAACCCATTCCTGGTGAACCCCTTTACCTCTACCTGGCAGCCTCCGAGCAGACCCTCAGCACCGTTTTAGTAAGGGAAGAAGACCGGGCTCAAAAGCCCATCTACTATGTGAGCAAAGTACTTCGGGATGCCGAGCTCCGCTACTCGAAGATAGAAAAGACGGCTTATGCCCTGGTGATGGCCGCGAGAAAGCTTCGCCCGTACTTTCAGTCCCATTCGGTGGTCGTTCTTACTGACCAACCGCTGAAGCAAGTGCTCCACAAGCCGGAGACCTCCGGTCGTCTTATGAAGTGGTCTATCGAGCTGAGCCAGCACGATATAACTTATCAGCCTCGGATCGCGATCAAGGCTCAGGCCTTAGCAGAATTCATAGTTGAAAGTACCATCCCCGAGTCCAGCCAAACAGTGAAGGGACCACCGTCTGGTCAGTTTATGTGGATGGATCCTCCTGCAATGAGGGAAGCGGGGCAGGGGTCATTCTGGCAGGCCCAGATGATTTCATCCTCCAATACTCCCTCCGTATCAGCTTCAAGGCCTCTAATAACGAAGCAGAATACGATGCACTCATAGCCGGCCTTGGAATGGCTCGCAATGCAGGGGCGCAACGCCTCAGGATCTTTAGCGACTCTCAGCTAGTCGTGAATCAGGTCCTCGGCGAATATGAAGCACGTGATGACAGGATGGTTAAATACTTAGCTAAGGTCAGGAGCCTCATGGCACTATTTAAAGAAGCCCTCATCCAACGAATACCCCGGGAAGAAATTGCTCAGGCCGACGCCCTCTCCAAACTAGCCTCTTCCTCTCTTCAAGGTCTCGAGCAGACCGTCCTGATGGAGGTCCTTCTGAAGCCAAGTATAGAGGACGAAACTCCCGACTCGATGGAGTCGTTGCCTGTCCTGCTTGAAGATGACTGGATGAAACCTCTCATTGAATTCTTGAGGGACGGGCTCCTTCCCGAAGATCCTAAGGAAGCTCGAAGAGTGAGAACCCGAGCTGAGCGATACACCCTAATCGGAGGCATCCTATATAAACGCTCCTTCACACATGTAGACGGCAGACCTTACCTGAGATGCCTCTCTCCCAAGCAGGCCGACTACGCCCTACAAGAACTTCACGAGGGCATCGGCGGAGCACATTCAGGGTCTAGATCCTTAGCTCGTAAAGTGTTGAATTACGGATATTTCTGGCCCACTCTCCTACGAGATGCCGAACGGCACGTTCGGCAATGCAGCTCCTGCCAGAAGTACTCAGACATCCGATGCCTCCCACAAGCTCCACTCACTTCCCTATCAAGTCCAATCTCCTTTGCAATGTGGGGGATGGATTTACTAGGGCCGTTTCCACCAGCTCCCGGCCAGTTCAAATTCCTAGTCGTGGCAATCGACTACTTCTCAAAATGGATAGAAGCTGAGTCCTTGGCCACGATCACCGAGAATAAGGTTGTTCGGTTCTTTTGGAAGAGCGTGATCTGCCGATTCGGCGTCCCCGGGGTCCTGATAACAGACAACGGAACCCAGTTCACCGGGACTGCCTTCCGAGCACTATGTGAAGACCTTGCCATCCAACACCGGTTCTCCTCCGTTTCTCATCCCCAGTCGAATGGCCAAGTCGAGAATGCTAACCGACAGATCCTCTTCAGCATTAAGAGGAGGTTGGATAAATGTTACAAAGGCTTGTGGGTCGATCAGCTCTCCAACGTGCTGTGGAACTACTGCACCACAAAACGGATCCCCACAGGCGAGTCCCCATTCAACCTCACCTATGGGTCCGAAGCTATGATCCCCCTAGAGGTCGGAATACCTTCTCCCCGTCTAGTGGCTTATGAAGAAGAACAAAATGCCAGAGAGCTCCGAGCAAATCTAGACCTGATAGATGAGGTCCGAGAAAGAGCAGCCATTCTTCAACAAAGCTACCGAAGAAGGATCGAGTTGGCATACAACAAGAAAGTCCGCCCTACGGACCTCAAAGAAGGGGACCTGGTCCTCAGAAAGTTAGCCATCTCATTCCCAGGTCAGAAGAGCAAATTGGCCCCAAATTGGGAGGGACCCTATAAGATTGCAAAAGTGGTTCGGCCCGGCACATACAGACTAGAAGATCTCGAAGGCAGGGAGATCCCCAGGACCTGGAATGCCGACCATCTCTTAAAATACCAAGAGAAGGCACCAACGCCTCTCTAAGTATTTTGGGGATGTCGAACCGTTCCACTCCTATTACTTGTAATGTTTTTCTTTTATTTCTCTCTTGTAATAATGGCTCGCAACTTTAGAAGCAGCCGACCATTAGTCATCAATAAAGAAAGCTTTTTCATATTTTACTTGTAAAAACTGTTTACGACTCCTTGCCTTTGCTCTTCATTCTACTGATGGTTCGGAGTCCAACACTTGGCTCGAGTCTACTTCGCAAGTTCGCTCCTAAGCGAGCTAGGAGTAGTTCGCCATTCGGAATTGATCCCACAACCGTTGAACTACTCTAACGATGGTTCGGAGTCCAAGTCTTGGCTCGATTCTACTTCGCAAGTTCGCTCCTAAGCGAGCTACAAGTAGTTCGCCATTCAGAATCGCTCCCACAACCGTTGAACTACTCTAACGATGGTTCGGAGTCCAATACTTGGCTTGATTCTACTTTGCAAGTTCGCTCCTAAGCGAGCTACAAGTAGTTCGCCATTCGGAATTGCTCCCACAACCGTTGAACTACTCTAACGATGGTTCGGAGTCCAACACTTGGCTCGATTCTACTTCGCAAGTTCGCTCCTAAGCGAGCTAGAAGTGGTTCGCCATTCGGAATTGCTCTCACAACCGTTGAACTACTCTAACGATGGATCGGAGTCCAACACTTGCCTCGATTCTACTTCGCAAGTTCGCTCCTAAGCGAACTAGAGGTAGTTCGCCATTCGGAATTGCTCCCACAACCGTTGAACTAATCTAACGATGGTTCGGAGTCCAACACTTGGCTCGAGTCTACTTCGCAAGTTCGCTCCTAAGCGAGCTAGGAGTAGTTCGCCATTCGGAATTGCTCCCACAACCGTTGAACTACTCTAACGATGGTTCAGAGTCCAACACTTGGCTCGATTCCACTTCATAAGTTCGCTCCTAAGCGGGCTAGAAGTAGTTCGCCATTCGGAATTACTCCCACAACCGTTGAACTAATCTAACGATGGCTCGAAGTCCAACACTTGGCTCGATTCTACTTCGCAAGTTCGCTCCTAAGAGAATTAGAGGTAGTTCGCCATTCGGAATTGCTCCCACATCCGTTGAACTAATCTAACGATGGTTCGGAGTCCAACACTTGGCTCGATTCCACTTCGCAAGTTCGCTCCTAAGCGGGCTAGAAGTAGTTCGCCATTCGGAATTGTTCCCACAACCGTTGAACTACTCTAAGGATGGTTCGGATTGCAAACACTTGGCTCGATCCCACTCCGTGAGCTCACTATTAGGCAAGCTCGACACGTCTCGCGAAGTTCGCGAGAAGCATAAGCTCGGTACCACTGGCTGAACACTCATGACGCCGACCCCAAACGAGTATAAGACCAGCTCAGGGACCTCGGCACGATGAGCACAGTTACAAACAAAACAACCACACAGAGCTATGAAAAACACACAAGTTTGAGAATGAAATATTATTAATAATTGGGACGCAGTACAAAGCGACTCTTCCATACAACAAGATTACAAGGCTTTAAAGAGCAAAAATTACAATGCCGACTCACTACACTTAGACTAAATACAAAGGCTTCAAAAATGATCATCAATGCCTCCGTGACGCAGGGATGCTCCTCTTCAAGGACACTCGAGGTCGGCGACATTTGCCTCCAGAGCCCGACCCCAAACCAGCGAATTGGGACGTGTCCTCGGCGCCGCTCCTAGCGGCCGCTCCGACGGATGCTCCGCTCGATGAAATGGCCACAACACTTTGCACATCCCCTGGACTAGGATGGCCGATAGGCGGACGGGTGGCGAGCTCGTAAAACGTGATGCCCCGATCGCTCTCCGCGCGAGGACACGAAGTGCTCCTCACATTGATCGGCCCCGAACGCAGTTTGAGACGAGCCACCTCCGCCTCCAGCTCTGAGATCTGGTCTCGCAACGAGTCATCTTTGACATTGACCTCGAAGCGAGGAGGTAACGCGGAGCTCGGGACGCCGGAGCGACTCGCGATAAGACGGCGAAGGTGAGTGACTTCGATGCTCTTATCCACCGTGGCTCTCTTCAGCGCATCAACCTCGGCAGTCAGTTCGTCACGTTCGGTCGTCAGTTTGGCCACCTCGGCTGTCAATCCCTCTCCCTCCGTCCGAAGCTCCGTCTCTACTGTTTGCAGGTGGCGGATCTCAGAAAGCAGATCGTCCCTCTCCGCTGTTATTTTGGATAAGGTGTGGCAAATGCACTTGATCCGAAGGCCATAGCTAAATGCAGTCGAAGAACCCTCATCCTCTCCTAAAGGGGTCATCTCAGAGATCCTGCTCTCCAGTCGCCGGATCTCGATGTGTCGCCGACCCAGGATGAGTTGAAGATGGTTCCGCTCGCTTTCGGCTTTGCGCAATCCCAGCTCAACTTCGTAGAGCCGCTCCCGGCACCTCGCCAAGCACAGCCTCGTCGCTCCTAAGCCGACCTCGGGATGAGTGTTGTCCCCCGAGCCAGTAGGCTTGACGGCTTGAGTCACCACCGCAAGCTGAAAAGAAGTCGAAGCAAGCAGCAAATTCTCAAATACATTGCCGAACTCCTACACTTGCGAAAATTTCAAAAATCTCTAAGAAAAGATAGAGAGACAGAGTCGAGCCCAAAAAGTCGTTTTCATTCATAACAAAAAGCGGTGGCCAGTCCGCGATTAAGCGTTACAAAAAAGAAAGAAAAAGAAGAAGAACAGAAGTAAAATCAAGCGGAGTCAGGGCGCGACCTCTTTCCCGGGGCGACGAGAATGGGTGAGGGTCGACATCTCTGAAGGGGTTATCACCGCCAATAGGGTAACCACAGAGCTCGGGACCTCGCCGGCGACTTCGACTTCAGTCTCGGCTTCGTCCTCCCCTTCTTCTTCTTCCCCCTCTGATTTGGGGTCGAAGCCCTCGACGTGGCCCGGGAACAGTCTCCATCCCGAGCAGTCCACGTCAGGGTACGTCTTCGTCACCCGGGCGATGGCTTCGGCATAAGCTTTGGCCATGTTTTGGGCGAGGAAACCTTGCGCCTTCGCCAGGGTCGCGTCCTCGGCTCCCTTCACCGTCGCAGCCTTGGCCTCTTCGGCTTCGGCCAATTGTTTGGCCGCCTCCTCCTTCTGGCGAAGAAGGTCGCTCTCCAGCTTCGCGACCTGCCCCTCGAGGTAATCAACCCTCGTCGACTTTGCCTCGAACTCGACCGTGAGCTTGTCGAGCTCATTCCCCATCCGAGCCTTCTCCTTCCGAGCCTGGTCAGACTCCTGCTTCAGCTCCTTCTCCAGAGCCGCCAACCTCTCGGTGAGGTGTCCAAAATGGACAATGATCTGCAACAAGGAAAGAAGAATTAATAGAGTTAGAAAAATTATAGCTAAAGAAATTCAACGACGGCAAAAATCTAATACTTACCGAGACGGCTGAGCGAGCAATCTCGATGACATCGTCACCTTCTTGCCCAGCCTCCATGGCGGCGCGATCCTTCGGCATCGCCAGATGCTTGACGGCCTGCATGCTCGCCAAGGAGTTGCCGAGGAATCCATCATGTTTCCGAACTTGCCAATCCGGAATATGGATCCTCTTGTGCTCCTCGGTCGGGAGCTCCTCAGCCGCCACTGACAGCGACGTCGTCATCATCCCGAGGGCCGCAGCGATGGGGAAGTCACCAACCCCGGTTGACGCCGAAGTGCCTGCATCGACAACGGCCGGACTCCGAAGGGTCTCCGTCTCCTCGATCGTCTCCGTGACCCTCGGAGTCTTTGGGGTCGGTAACTTGGTGACCACCCTCTTGCGCTTCTTCGGCGCCTTACTGGCGAGCCCATCTCTGAGAGCCAACACCGCATCGTAATCAATCATCTCTGCATTAAAAACAAAGTTAGTTAGCACAATACAAGTCATGAGAAGTAAAGTATGAAAAACAAAGCATAAAAGCATAAAAGAAGCCGCGTACTGGGATCTACGCGGCAGAGCCCTCCCTTGAACAAGACATCCTCGGTCAGCTCCTTCCAATCATACTTCGGCCGATCGAGAAGTGTCCGGACTGCCTCTTCTTCTTCAGGACGAAGCTTGGGCAGTGCCTTCGCCCTTTTCGGCACCCCTTCCACCCAACTGGAGGGGATCGGCCAGGCCTCCGGACCCCGTACTATCAAGAACTTTTCACGCCAGTGCTTGATGGATCGGGCCATATGACGAGCCTGCCGCCATGCCTCGGAGCCAAATAGTATCGGTACTCCGACCTGTTCCCTTGGTGTAGCCGATAAATTGCCCGAAGCACGTTCAGCTCCGGCTCGATCCCAGTAGCTTGACAGTGAAGTACGAAGCCGTTTATGACTCTCCATGCGTTCGGCTTGAGTTGGATAGGGCTAACCCCGAACCAACTCAGGACGAGGATAGCAAACGGATGGAGAGGTAGCCGAGCCCCGGCGATAAAGGCATCAACCGGCCAGCAACACATGGTCACTGGCAGCGGCGAGTTGGCCCTAACCCCGGGACCCGGCAGCATAAGCTCGTACTCCTCTGGGATCTGGAAACAGTCCCGGATCACTCCCAAGTCCTCTTCACGAATGATCGACACCGTCTCGTCCGCCTCCGTCGTCTCCCTCGCCGCATTCTCCTCGATGGACCTCCCCCTCCCATGAACTATGCGCTCGGCATGCTCCTCCAGAAGCTCCCGAACCTTGTGGAGTCCCATCATTTGCCCCATTAGTCTGCCGAACTCCCCCATACGCTCCGGCTCCTCCACAATCGAATCTTTGCCGAACACCTTCTTGCCCTTGTCTGGCCGACTCGGAGTGTGGGCTTCGACAGCTTCAAGGGAGGGCTCGGACCAAGAGGTCGACTCGGAGACAGAAGCAAGAGACATAGTTTATGAAATAAACTAAGTATAAATTACCTTAAAGGATTAGTTTGCCGGAAACTCCACTAGAAAACGAACGGCGATCACCGGAAACACTCACTTAGCACAAAAGACGCCTGAGCAAAAGGCAAGAGAAGTGAAAAATGAGAGAGGGGAGTGGGGTTTTATAGAGCGAGGCGCGCAAAACGAGGTTAATGAGCCTAGACTGCCGGCCCATTCACACAAAACGCCAAAAGCGACCTCAAACGTCGCCTTGTTTACCACGCCAAGCCGTACATCGCATTAATTACTGTCCCATCTGGCAGAAGCTCAGAGGTCACAGCATTAAATGAGCATCTCATCCGTCAGAGCTGTCAGAAGTTCAGAAGCCATCACATTTAATGACTGCCACGTCAGCCAGGAGCATAGAAGCCACCAATGCTGAGCCAGAAAATGACAAGTCAAGGACTTCGGCACCAGCTGCCGATCGTTCATGACACCGACCGTGTTACATGGAAAGTTGGGGTTCGGCACCAGCTGCCGAGCGCTCTTGGCACCGACCCTGTTACAGGGGAAAATTGGGGGTCGGCACCAGCTGCCGAGCGCTCATGACACCGACCCTGTTACAGGGAAAATTGGGGGTCGGCACCAGCTGCCGAGCGCTCTTGACACCGACCCTTTACAGGGAAAAATTGGGGTTCAGCACCAGCTGCCGAGCGCTCTTGACACCGACCCTGTTACAGGAAAAAATTAGGGGTTCGGCACTAGCTGCCGAGTGCTCTTGACACCAACCGTGTTACATGGAAAGTTGGGGTTCGGCACCAGCTGCCGAGCGCTCTTGGCACCGACCCTGTTACAGGGAAAAATTGGGGGTTGGCACCAGCTGCCAAGTGCTCATGACACCGACCCTGTTACAGGAAAAAATTCGGGGTCGGCACCAGCTGCCGAGCGTTCATGACACCGACCCTGTTACAGGAAAAAATTGGCGGTCGGCACCAGCTGCCGAGCGCTCTTGACACCGACCCTGTTACAGGAAAAAATTTGGGGGTCGGCACCAGGTGCCGAGCGTTCTTGACACCGACCCTGTTACAGGGAAAAAATTGGGGTTCGGCACCAGCTGCCGAGCGCTCTTGACACCGACCCTGTTACAGAAAAAAATTGGGGGTCGGCACCAACTGCCGAGCGCTCTTGACACCGACCCTGTTACAGAAAAAAATTGGGGGTCGGCACCAGCTGCCGAGCGCTCATGACACCGACCCTGTTACAGGGAAAAATTGGGGGTCGGCACCAGCTGCCGAGCGCTCTTGACACCGACCCTGTTACAAGAAAAAATTGGGGTTCGGCACCAGCTGCCGAGCGCTCTTGACAACGACCCTGTTAGAGGGAAAAATTGGGGTTCGACACCAACTACCGAGCGCTCTTGACACCGACCCTGTTAGAGGGAAAAAGCCACCTCGAACCTCGCCGAACTCCCTCTCTGCACTCACAACCTTGCCGAGGTGCCTCCCCTCCTCAGAAAAAGGTGTCGAACCACCCATGGACCTCGGCCTCTTGGGCAGCGAACGCACGAAGGGGTCGGCGACGTGATATGAGCATATCGACCACACAACGAGGGAAAATAACCGACCCATTCGCCGAAGAAATTGCGGGAAAATAATTTAAAAATTCGGAAAAATCAAGGGAAACTCTTGGGAGATAATTATAAGTACGGGGAGTTCTAATCCCAACAAATAACTATCACCAGGAGGAAACTCCCCCGAATGACGGATCGGCACATGACCAGAAGAGCTCAAGAACAGCTTAGAACACAACCAGCTTAGACAATCACTATACTACCCCCCGCAAAGATTCGAAACCTTCCATATGGGCTCCGATACAACTCCGCTAGCCATTAAAACAGTAAAACTACTCCTCAAAGGCTAATCAAGCTCAGTCTTCGGGAGTGGGGGGCTCGTGATATGGCTAAATAAATATATATATATATATATATATATATATATATATATATATATATATATATATATGAACTGTCCAAATCTGGAACGAATCTTAAAGCTTAGGGGTAAAATGGTAATTTCGCCTACTAATAGGTCTGAAATGGGTATTGGATCTCTTCCCCAAAGATCCAATAATCCACGAATAGATCCACCTCAATCGGGTGTGGGTTTCAACTAGCAGAATGCCCGATCCAGAGGGATAGGATTAGGGTTTCTGATTAAATCCTAATCAACGGCCCTGATTCATGCATATCCTTCCACTGGGGATTAGGGATTGCATTCCTTATCTAACCACAGGGGGATTACATTCCTAATCTGATCCCAGCGGCGCCTATAAATACCCCCCATCCATCTCCATTAAGAGGTAATCAATCTTTTGCCAGTTTTCACGCTCTTTCTTAATCATTCCTGATTACTGAATTGAGCGTCGGAGGGTGCGTCGCCGGGAACAACCCCGGTGTCTCGCACTTTTTGCAGGTGTACTGCAGGAGTCAGCGTCAAACTCCGACGGAACAAGTATACAGGTTTGCTATTCAGTTTTCCTAAGAATCCACAAATACTATCTGTTTGCCCCCACACCAAATTTAGCGGCAACAATGTTCTATGGGGCAACATGTGTTTTGCACGTGTTATCTGTTTAATTGTTGGACCGGGTTGAGTGGGCATAAAGCACAGTACCCTAAACCTAGTTCATCTCATATAAAAACTGATTTAGAGGTAGTGCTCTGTGATATTCCAATATTGATAAGCAGGGTATAATATCTTAAGCAGCTATGAGATATAAACCCTAATCCTAATTACTCATCTTGATCTAACAGTGACATCCTCCTTAAGGGAGGCGGGAGTGTGTGTGTGTTGATTGGGGGCCCTAATCCTAATTACTCATCTTGATCTAACAGTGACATCCTCCTTAAGGGAGGCGGGAGTGTGTGTGTGTGTTGATTGGGGGGGGGGGGGGGTTTACTCTTGATTGGATAATACGCAAAAAAGTCCATTAATTTGTACTGTGAGTTGGTGCACTAAAGTGTGTGATTAGTCAAACTGTGAAAGTGAAGGGGGGAGCAAACACCACTATTCGATTGTCAAAGCTAATTTAGCCATGCAACCTTCATCCATAGTCAACCTCAACTAGTTCGACATCCGACCCTTAGTTTCAACCTTCATTGAGTGGCTAAGCAAATGGTCCACCATTAATTCTTGTCTTAATCTAGAACCAAAATGGTGGGCTGGTACCAGGTCGGGCCGGGTTGAGTTCTGTGAAATAGTGCCGGATGTTTTGATGGGTAGCATTAGTATATCTGATTTGGCCCCAATAGTAAATAGAGACTATTCATCTTTATTTATTGGGATATGATTTGTGTAAGTTTTAGTTCATAAGGTAATGGCGCAGATTATTCAATCAAATAATCTCTAAACCTCCCATGTATAAGAAAAGATTCTATTATCATAGGGTAAAAATTGTGCTACATTACATTCTAGAGTAAAACTTGTATAAAAAACTTATGCCTATATAGCATTACGACTATTATTTATTATGTAAGTTTTTTGGAGCTGGTTGGATATTTGCCTATGAAATCTTATGAAATGATCAAGGGACAAGTGGTAAGGGATGAAAGGAAATTTGAAGATCAAATTTTGTTTCTAAAGACGTTAGAAATAAAGGCATAAAGCAATTTAGAGGAGGAACTTATGGCACTAAAATTACATAAGATATTTATTAGAAAATACCAAAAAAAGTTACTGTATTTTGTTATAAAATAGTACTATAATAAGAATTTTGTTATTTGGAGATAGAATTTCAACCTTCACTACCAGACAAACCTAATAGATGATGCGAAAATCTAACATACCCTTCCTTTTATATGCCTATCCTCTCAGCTCCAAACTTCTAATAATCCTATATGGCCTCAATTAGGATCTTCTGTTACTAAAGTTGGATTTTATTAACAAAATTGTATGGATTTGATCCTAATGATAGTAACGCACTATAGTCTGCCTTATGAGTTTCTTCATAAGCTTCCCAGAAAGCTCTTGCACTTTCTCCGAAGAATGTTTCTAAATACTTATACATGTCTGTAGCTTGCAAATCTAGGGTTGTCCTTTAATAACCTTCTATTATAGTATATTTCCACACATCTAGAATATTTGACCATGTCTGAGGATCATGGGCTGCTAAATTAAGAATCTGAGGTTCTCCTTTAGCTTGAAATTTTATAGGTTGTTCTAATGGCTGTCTTTAACCTTTGCTCATATACTTGTTCTCAGGTTCTCTATACTATATCTAATTCTTGGTGGACTGCCACTTGTATAAGCTACTGCTCCTGGTAATGGAACTGTTCTAGTAAATGGAGAGAGTGAAGTAGCTTCTTCTATAGTTGATGATGATTGTACGGTTTCTGGTAATTCTATCTTATATGATATATCTGACACTTGTGTTACAGTGTCATCCGATTCTTCTTCTTGGATAATATCTATTCTAATATTTCTCTCGTCATCATCATATAAATACTTATTTTCTTTCATAGATTTATTTCTTTAATACATGTCTTTTAATTCTAATAGCTCTTCTTTAGTTAATTTTGTTATTCCTTTTTCTTTTATGCATCAGAGTGCACTAGAAAGTGTAGTGGTCCTAGTTCACCCAGAATTCGCTAATTTTCCTAACCCTTTTCTTGATTACACATATTTAAATTTTTCTTTATTTTAATTTCTTCAAATCTGCTCAATAGAAGCATTTAGTATAAGCATTAATCGTATATATGATAAACATTTTTTATTCCAACTAGTAGATCAATTTGATGCCTATGAAGAGGGATATGAAAGATTAGACGATGGTTAATTACTGCAAGAATGTCTCATCTTCTAAAATTATTTGCACATTATCTAAATACTGATCTCATAAATGTTTTCGATGATCAAGTGCAGATGGAGAGATCTCCGCCCAGGCCAGGATTACCACCAATAAATAGTTTTGCATCTAATCAGACCATGCTAGCAAAACCAAGGCAAGAACGCCTTAGATTCCGTAACCAAGAATTGATTGTATTTCCAAATAGTAATATATCTTTTAAGACATTTTCACATATTTCAGTTAACAAAGAACAAAAATAAATTTTAGATAATCTCTAGATTGCATTTTAAAAAAAGACCATAAATATTTTCTTACTGCAATGACTGCTTTATCAAAACTATTTAATCAGACACAGAAATTTTAAATTTTATGTAGTCTTAAAAGGGTTCATTATCTCCACTGACATTTGTTTCTGACGTGTCTGTCTTTACTTTTTCTTTCTTATCTTCTCAAATATCTTTTTCTTTATTCTCTGTCTTTGCATCTGAAGGTCCTTCTTTCCATAATGCAATTTTGAGTGCGTGAGACACCTATTCGGCAATTGTTGCTATTAAAGATTCATTCCTTTTCTTTATTATTTTCTTTTTTGGCTTAGGACGTTCTGGCATAGTCCGTGTTGAAGTATCTGCATGATCTGAGCAAAGTCATCCATTCTTGCGACCACTTCATCTGCTAGGGCTTTGCCCTTATTTTTTCTTTTTGGCAAAGTCACAACCATTGACGGATTTGATATGTCATTACCGGTAGTCGTCTGCTCCGGACTAGCCATCAGAATTTTAGACCCAATGGTATCTTTTGTAGCATCCAAATGGGAATGCTCATTAGTCTCACCCTTTTGATTTATGACTAAGGATAATGTCTTTGGTGGAAACTTGTTTTGAAATAAATCTTGTTGTAGATCAAATATCTTATGATGTAAAATCTGTTTTTTGTGGATTAAACTATTAGTATTGTCATTAAATTTCATAACAGTTCTTGTCATAGCTTCGCAGTGATCACAAAATGAAAATTTTCATTGTTCATCTCTAGCTCCTGAATAGTCTAAATGTGCTTCATAGACAATTCTTAATGAAGGAGAGACAAAATAGTTAAGTCCTAAATGCTTTCTAGCTACATCTAATGCTTCTGACAGGTTATTAAACCTCTTATAAAATGGATCTCTAAATCCTTTAATACTGTCTAAAACATCTATCTAAATATGGAAAACTCCTTCCTGTTAAGTTTCCTTTTAAGAATACATAAAATTTAAAATTTCTTTGTGTCTGATTAAAGTGTTCTCATAAAGCATTCATTGTTGCAAGAAAATATTTTTAGTCTTTATTATTAATTCAATCCAGAGATTATCTAAAGTGCATTTATGTTATCTGTTAACTGAAATATGAGAAAAGGTCTTAAAAGTGTAGGTCCCGCCACAAAAGAGCATGCCTCATGCATGCAACGTTTGGTGCATGCTGATGCATGACAACGTTTGGTGCATGCATGGTGTCTCTTCCAAAGCATGGTGTCTTTTCCGAAGCATGGTGTCTCTTCCGAAGCATGGTGTCTTTTCCGAAGCATGGTGTCTCTTCGAAAGCATGGTGTCTCTTCCCCTCCTATAAATTCTCACTATTTTCTTCATTTGTAGATACACTCAACTGAAGAGAAAAATAGAGATTGATAGCCACAGAGAGCTTATAAAGTACTGAGAGTTTTTATTGTAAATCTTTTGAGATTGAGAAATAATATTTGTGTTGTTTTTCTTCTCAAATTTATCTCTGTTGTTTTTCTCTCGATCCTAACAAGTGGTATCAGAGCCAGGTTGAGTTGTTGAGTGCCAAAAGCCTTTGCAGATCAAGATGTCGATGGAGGAATCAATATCATCATCATCATTTGGAGCCATGATCAAGCTTACTGCCACCAACTATACACTTTGGAGACCTCGGATGGAAGATCTCCTAAGTTGTAAAGATCTCTTTGATCCTATTGAGGAGAAGGGAGAAAGACCTGAAGCTACCAATGAGGCGGACTGGAAGAAGATGAACAGGAAAACGATCGGTCAGATTCGACAGTGGATCGATCACAGTGTCTTCCATCATGTTGCCCAGGAAACGGATACTTTTGCCCTTTGGAAGAAGCTGGCGGATATGTACCAGGCCAAGACAGCTCGAAATAAGGCCCTGCTGATGAGACGGTTGGTGAACCTGAAGCTACAGGGAGGAACTTCTGTAGCAGAACACACCAGCGAGTTTCAAAGCCTGGTGAATCAGCTATCTTCAGTGGAGTTACCACTTGAAGATGAGTTACAGGCACTTCTACTTCTCAGCTCTCTTCCAGACAGTTGGGAGACATTGGTGGTCTCCCTCAGCAACTCGGCTTCGACTGGCAATCTTACCATGTCTATGGTTAAGGATGACCTATTCAATGAGGAAGCTCGGAGAAAGGACGTTGGCACAGAAGCACAAGCCTGCATCACAGAAGTCCGTGGGAGACAGCGAGAGGAAGATCGAGGCAGGTGGAGAGGCAGGAGCCAAAGCAGAGGCAGATCGAGAGGCAAATCAAGTGATGGGAGGAGGCCTGCATACAACTGCCATCACTGTGGCAAACCAGGCCACATGAAAAGAAATTGTTGGAAGTTACAAAAGCAAGGCGGTCAGGGAAGGTCACAACCAAAGAAGGAAGGAGATGCACAAGTCACAGTACTAGAAGATGTGGCTCTTTGCTCTCATGAGGATGAGACATGCCTCCATGTGTCGAATCAGGGCGTAGAATGGGTGGTAGATACTGCAGCATCTTGCCATGCCACTCCTCGAAAGGACATCTTCACGACGTACAAAGCTGGGGACTTTGGCTCGGTGAGGATGGGCAATTCTAGCTTTGCTAAGATTGTCGGAATTGGTGACGTTCGGATGCAGACTGATGCCGGGTGCACAATCACACTGCAGGATGTTCGCCATGTACCTGAACTTCGACAAAATCTTCTTTCGGTGAGAGCCCTAGATGAAAAGGGCTATGATAACCGTTTTTGCAAAGGCTCGTGGAGGATGCTGAAAGGTGTAATGGTGATCGCTCGTGGACATCTCTGCAGCACTTTATACAAGACTCATGTGAATATCAATGTGGAGAGTCTCAATATTGTTGAACATGAAGCTTCGCAGAAACTGTGGCACCAGAGACTCGGTCACATGAGTGAGAAAGGTTTATCAACCTTGATGAAGGAAAATCTTATCTCCATTACCAAGAATGCAGAGCTTCAACCTTGCAGCAGCTGTTTATTTGGCAAGCAGCGAAGAGTCTCTTTTAGTTCCTCTTCGACAAGGAGATCAGAGTTGCTCAGTCTGATACATTCTGATGTTTGCGGTCCCATGGAGGTGGAGTCGCTAGGCGGTAACAAATACTTTCTGACATTTATTGATGATGCTTCTCGGAAGGTGTGGGTGTATTTTCTGAAGACAAAAGATCAGGTCTTGGAATGCTTCAAAACATTTCATGCCATGGTAGAGCGTGAAACGGGGAAGAAGCTGAAGTGCCTCCGCTCAGATAACGGAGGCGAGTATACATCCAGGAGTTTTGATGCCTATTGCAAGAGTCAGGGCATTCGGCACGAGAAGACGGTTCCACGTACCCCGCAACACAATGGGATAGCAGAAAGAATGAACCGAACAATCATGGAAAGAGTCAGAAGTATGCTCAGCACAGCAAAGCTGCCAAAGCCATTTTGGGGAGAAGCTGTTCGCACCGCCTGCTACTTGATCAATCGATCTCCATCAGTCCCGCTGAATTTCAACATCCCGGAGAAGAAATGGACCGGCAAAAACCCCTCCTACTCTCACCTGAGGACATTTGGATGTCTGGCTTATGCACATGTCTCAAAGGAGCTCAGACAGAAGCTCGATGCGTGTAACGCCCCGAATCCTAAATTACCGAATTCGAGATGTTCTTCAGGATCTTTTCACTTTTCTCGAGTACAATTTTACAAGGAAATTTCAAACTTTTCTTCTTACATCAGAGTTACAACATCTCACATTTAAATTTACACAGCGGAAGCAAAATATACAACATTTACATAATGAACAACAACATAATGAGATCTTTAAGGATCCATTCCTCTTTACATGTAATTTATCCTGCATGCAAAACTGTGGGTACGTCAGTTTATTCAACCGAAGATAATTATACATGGCCATCCTCTCTATGCCAGAAACAGTATAATGAATCTCATTTCTTAACAAATCACAATCTTGTTCATAATAAGCATGTAAAAATCAAAAGGGAACTTTTAGAGATGTCGTGTCGTGATTGTGCACTTAGTCCTTAATGCAATTTATTTAATTAATCATGACACTAATGCACACTTGTTCGAATTCTATGCATCCCATACTACATAGGTTCGAGGGCAAGCCTCTTAATCGTTCTTCATTTTTGTAGGGTTCAATCCCCCGCCATGACCTACTCTACTTCTGTAAATTCAATGAGTATCTTAGATGATTCTATGAGTACAAGCATGTATCCTGGCCCCTGGAGTAGAATTTCGCGCCATGTCTTGACTCGTCAAGCATGCATTCTGCGACAATTCAGCCTCCTCCCTGAACACACTCCTCTTGCAGTCACCAAAACATCCCACAAGCGTGACTAGAGTCCGATCATTACTGAGTTGTGCCCGCGCCATGTCTTGACTCATCAAGCATGCATTCTGCGGCTCACACACCCGCACCGTACCCTAGCTCTCATACTCATGTTTTTCTCTCACCTTCATTACCTCCACACTATGTATTAAAGTTACATTAGAATCATGAATAAAAATCAAGCTCTAGAGTTAGCCTCTCCATCAACCGGACTTATCATTTCATTTCACTCGACCAACCTGGTCTATTTCTCAATATCATTTCATTTCACTGCCGGGGAGACTTAGCTACTCCTTCGTTCAATTTCAATTTCACAATATCCAATTGAGCATCATCAGCTCATCATTTATTTTGGAGTCTCACAGACTTTCTCATCATGATCTAGCCTTCATAATTATTCATTTAATTCTCATTTCTCATCTATGATTCATTCACATAATTCATACAGCCATAAACAGAGTCCATCGATTCAAATCATACAGTTCACAATTACCAAGAGCAAAATAACATGAAGCTCAATTATACCCAAGTACGCTCTGTACAGTCGACTTGGAAGAATACCAGTCGACTCATACAGTCACACAGTATCATCATAATTGCTCGGGATAGTCGACTGTTGTACACCATCAGTCGCCTGTCCCGCACTTTTCATGTTCACAATATTGTTCTCGTGACAGTCGACTGTTCGTCGATCAGCCGTCTGTCTTGGAGATTTCAACAGTATAATTTCTAAGTTCAGATCAGTCGACTTGCTACATGCATCGGTCGACTGGACAAATCCATTTTAACTTAAAAGGTTATTTACAGTTCTTACATGTACTTGCATCATGATGTCAATTAACAGTATACATAAATTCATGTTTTATAACCGGAGTCTCCTATTGTCCAGTAGCATTACAACACAGATTTCCAAGTTACTAACATGCTCTTTTAGAGAAAACTACTCTAAACATGCATTCACATTGCTCATACTCTCTTACGGCAATGAAAGTACAAATCTCAAGTCATCATACTGGGTCTACATAAATAGAATATCTTTATTTAGGGAACTTTCAAACAGTCATATTCAGAACGAAGCACCAGTCGACTTAACACAACGTCAGTCGACTGCTCCGACAATTTACGTTGTTCATCACCATTAGTTCTTTTCATTCATTTACCTTCCCAGTCATCATATGTGTCATAGGAAAAATATATATTCAATAATCACACCATCATGTCTATTCACACACATGTTTATCAGCACATTATAAGAAATAACGTCTCGTACCAGTCGACTGGCTCACATGGCAGTCGACTGTACCGACAGTCTCATTCTCATATTAATAGCATGTTCAGGCAATTTCTACTGCATTCAATTCACTTTTTGTAACATGGTATCAATCATAATAATTATAGTATCATTCCTACATTAGAAGTCCTGAGAAACACCCACCTTATATGAAGAAAATAAACGAAATCCCGCAAAGTCCTTCAACACAGTACTGCACTCCTTGCTCCTTTGTTCCACACCGAGCTCCTCAGCAATGCTGCTTGCCTCCACAGAAAAGCTCCCACACCAACTCACAAATACTCTCTTGCAACAGTAGTCTTAGGAAATTTTTAGGGTAAAAGAGATAGGGGAATAGGAGGGGTATTTATACTAGGGAATAGATAGGATCAATGGCTAAGATTAATAGGGGAGTTGGTGAATCAAAGGCTGAGATCAAATCGGGAGTTAAGAAACTACCCACACCTCAAAAGTAACTACCCATGATCTAAGCCCACACACCCACAACCGGCCAAGAAGTGTGCTCAATGCACGTGTATGCGAATGCACGTGCATACACCAACTACACCCTACAAATTAGTACATTAAACACCCGGTCAAGAAAAAGATGCTACACATTACAAGTTATAAAAATATAATAGAAAGGGTTTTAAATCCATGGGCTAAAATCAGTTGGGCCAAACTAATTATTTTGTAGAAAATATGTAAATTAAACTTTTGGGCTTTAAGAAAAATATTGCACATGCATACCATATGTAGAATCAAATAATCTTTATATATATTAGAAAATCGGGGTATTACATCACTCCCTCCTTAGAATAGTTCCGTCCCCGGAACTACAGCCAAGAGCGAGAAAAAGAAAACTTACAACAACTCAAGATACAAAGAATACAAAAATACAAAAATACAATCAATCAAAAATACAATCAAACAAAAAGCTCAGGGTAGTCCTTCAACATCTTCTCCTCAGATTCCCAAGTAGCCTCTTCAACCAAGTGGTTTCTCCAGACTACCTTGACCATCGGTATCGTCTTATTCCTCAAGACTTTCTCCCTACGGTCAACAATCTCAACAGAAGTCTCGATGTAATTCAGGTCTAACTGCAAACCTTCCGGCACTTCAGGCAAATGATGACTCGGGTCTGGAATATAACCTCTCAACATAGACACATGAAAGACATTGTGCACCTGAGACAACTCTTCCGGTAATTCAAGCCGGTAAGCAGTTTTTCCGATCCTTTTCAATATCTTATACGGGCCTATAAATCTCGGGGCTAACTTCCCACCTTTGCCAAATCGAACCACACCTTTACTGGGTGATACCTTCAGAAAGACGAAGTCACCAACCTCAAACTCAAGGTCCCTTCTCCGGTTGTCTGCATAGCTTTTCTGCCTGCTCTGAGCTTCCACCAACCTTTTCCTGATCAGATCAATCTTCTCAGAAGTTAGCTGCACAAGCTCAGGACCAAACAACTGACGCTCCCCTACTTCATACCAACAAACAGGAGTCCTGCACTTCCTGCCATACAAAGCTTCATACGGCGCCATCCCGATGCTAGCCTGAAAACTGTTGTTGTAGGCAAACTCCACTAAAGGTAAATGCCTTTCCCAACTGCCTCCAAAGTCTAGTATACAACACCGAAGCATATCCTCAAGAATACGATTGACTCTCTCGGTCTGCCCATCGGTTTGCGGATGAAAAGCAGTGCTGAAATCTGTTTTGGTACCCAAAGCTGCCTGAAGACTCCTCCAGAAATGCGAAGTAAACCGCGCATCTCGATCAGACACAATAGTTGAGGGAACACCATGAAGTCGGACAATCTCACCAACATATATCTCCGCCAACTTGTCCATCGAAGCAGTGAGTTTCATCGCCAAAAAGTGATCGGACTCGGTAAGTCGATCGACTATAACCCAAATAGCATCATTGCCTTTAGAACTCTTAAGCAATCCCGTGATGAAATCCATACTGATGTTATCCCACTTCCATTCCGGAATAGGTAACGGCTGTAATAGACCTCCGGGTCTCTGATTTTCGGCCTTGACTTGCTGACATACCTCACACCTCGCGACAAATTCGGCCACATCCCGCTTCAAACCTGACCACCAGAAATGCTGTTTTATGTCCTTGTACATCTTAGTACTCCCAGGATGTACTGACAAAAGAGTAGCATGCGCCTCCTGAAGAATACTCTCTTTCAGGTCTGCCTGATCTGGAACACACAACCTATCTCCGAACCACAGCACTCCATCCCTGGTCTGAAATCCGGGCAACCTGCCAGCATCAACCTGCTCCTTCATCTCCAAGATATCAGCATCAACTTCCTGACTTGCAATGATCCTTGCATTCAAAGTAGGCTGAAGCTTCAACTGAGATAAAGATGCTCCCAATCCTTGCAAGACAACCTCAATACCTGCTCGATCCAACTCCTCAATCAGATGCCTCTGAGTCGTAATCAAACTGGCCAAACTGCTCTTGCGACTAAGTGCATCAGCAACAACATTAGCCTTCCTAGGATGATACTTGATCTCAGGTCGCATATCCTCGAGCACTTCCAACCATCTCCGCTGCCTCAGATTGAGATCCCTCTGCTGGTATATGTACTTCAAGCTCTTGTGGTCCGTGTACATGTTCAACTTCTCACCATACACGTAGTGCCTCCATTGCTTCAAAGCAAAGATAATCGCAGCCAGCTCTAGATCATGAGTCGGATAATTCTTCTCATGCGGTCGTAGTTGCCTAGACCCATAAGCGATTACTTTACCTTCTTGCATTAAGACACAACCAAGCCCCCGATGTGAAGCATCGCTATAAACATCATACTCAACTCCTGCTCTAGGCAAAGCCAAAATAGGTGCAGTAGTCAGTCTATCTTTCAACTCCTGAAAACTCGCCTCACATTGCTCAGTCCACTTGAAGCTCACATTCTTCTTGGTCAACTCAGTAAGCGGTACAGCTATCTGAGCATAACCTTGAATGAATCTCCGATAATACCCAGTCATCCCAAGAAAGCTTCTGACTTCCTTCACTGTAGTAGGCCTAGCCCAATCTCTCACTGCCTCTATCTTCTGAGGGTTAGTTGCCACTCCCTCCTTAGAAAGGATGTGACCTAGGAATGCCACTTCAGATTTCCAGAAATCGCACTTGGATAACTTGGCATACAACTGCTGCTCTTCCAACTTCTGCAGAACTGCTACCAGATGCTCGTGTGCTCCGCCTCAGACTTGGAGTACACGAGAATATTGTCGATAAACACCACGACGAAAGAATCAATAAACGGCCTCAGAACTCTGTTCATCAAGTCCATGAAGATTGCGGGTGCATTCGTCACTCCGAATGGCATAACTAAGAATTCGTAATGCCCATGCCGAGTTCTAAACGCAGTTTTGTGCACATCCTCAGCTTTCACTTGCACTTGGTGATATCCTGATCGAAGATCTATTTTGGAGAATACAGTTGCTCCTTGTAGACGATCGAACAAGTCATCAATTCGAGGAATCGGATACTTATTCTGAACAGTGACCTTATTCAGCTCTCGGTAATCGATACACATCCTCATCGATCCATCCTTCTTCTTTACCAAAAGCACTGGTGCTCCCCAAGGTGACGCACTAGGTTGAATAAAGCCTTTTCCCAACAGTTCCTCAATCTGCCGTTTCACTTCATCCTGTTCCACTGGAGCCATCCTATAAGGTGCCTTAGAGATTGGTGCACTTCCTGGTTGAACAGTGATGCTGAACTCTACATCACGATGCGGAGGTAACCCAGGAAAATCTTCCAAGAACACTGTCGGATAGTCCCGAACCACAGGAATCCCTTGCAATTCCACAGGAGTCTCTTCCTTGCGGATAGTTGCCACCAGCTTAGAACACTTCTGCTTCCCTTGGAAAGTGACTTCAGGTCCACCTGGAGCCTTCACTGTCACCGTCTTGGTTTTACACTCGATGCTTGCACTGTACACCGACATCCAATCAATGCCAATGATAACATCGACTCCCAAGATAGTCAGCTCGATCAGATCAATGCCAAAGATTCGATCCCCAATCACTATCTCGCAATCAGCGTAATACCGATCAGTGGTTAAAGTTTCCCCTGATGGAGTAGCTACTGCTAAGATCTTGCCTGGAAAAATCTTTGGTTCGGCTCCCAACACTTTAGCAAACTTTGGAGACACAAAAGTATGAGAGGATCCAGTATCAAACAACACCACAGCTTTCTTTCCATTAAGATAGAGTTCTCCTGTTACATAACATACATCATTACATAACAGTTTCACACTATGAACGGGAAGAAGAAATGACAAAAACACACTAAACATCAGCTCTCGTACCAGAGATGACCTGATCCGCTTCCTCAGCATCAGCCTCTGTCAAAGCAAATACTCGCCCTGACTGGTACGGCCTCTTCCCAGTCTGCTGTATTGGCACATTGTGATTGCCAGCCCATGGTTTGAGACATCGAGATTGGTAATGTCCCACTTCACCACAGTTAAAGCAAGTGACTGCAGAAGGTCTCCCTACATCGTTTCCAGGTCTTCCAGCTACACTGACAGCGTTCGCCCCTGTCAGGTTTGAACTTCTGTGCAGATGGTTGCCCCTTGAAACTCCCCGATGGTGCGGGCCTCTTCCCGGACTGCCAGTTGCTCTTCTGGTGCTGAGCAACATGGAACTGCTCCATATCCGCCTCCGTTGCTGCCGCCCTCTTCACCAGCTTATCGAATCTCCTGATACCAAGAGGTATCATACGAGACCTCAAGCTCGGCCTCAGACCATGCTCGAACTTGCGAGCCTTCTTCGCCTCATCCATCACCAGTTCTGGAGCATACCTGGAGAGCTGAGTAAATTTAGTCTCATACTCCCTCACTGACATGCTGCCTTGCTGAAGTGACAGAAACTCCATGGCCTTCTTCTCCTGGATGTCGGAGGGGAAATAATGGCTGCGGAATTCTTCCAGAAATTCCTCCCAGCCAAGAAACAAGCCGCCCATAGTCCTCTTCATCGACTGCCACCAAACAGCCGCATCCTTCTCCAACTGCAAAGTCGCCAACTTGACCTTGCTGCCCTCCGGTGTCTCCAACACCTCGAAGATTGTCTCCACTTGCCGAATCCAGTTGTCAGCCGCATCTGGGTCTGACTTTCCCTCGAACACTGGTGGTTTCATTCTCTTGAACAACTCCACTAGCTTAACTGCCTAGGGTACTAGATTCACCAGCCCCCTTCCTTGGTTTGCAGCCACTGCATTCAGTGTCTGGTAAACCCTTGCAAACTCGGCCTCCAGGTCCAAACCTTCACCATTCCTGGCTCCCCTTCTCGCCATATTCTGATGCAAAAGATCCATTAAATTCGAAGTATAAGACAAGAAATTAAACCAACTTTCATTTCATTGAATTTCAAAGTTTATACATTCGAATTAAAACATTTCTTAACATCAGAATAGAAGAAAATAGAAACTAGGACAATCTAATCTCTACGGGTCCTTTTCGCTGCTCGAATCTCGTCCTGTAGTTCATCCACCTCATCCTTCAGCACATCAGTCAGGTTCTTTCTCTTCTCAAGTTCCCAAGTCCGATGGCTAAGAACAGAATAGTCGGCATTCCGCTTTTCCAGCTGAGCCTCCAAAACTCCAACTCTATACTTCAGGGTATCCACTTGCCTCTGAAGAGAAGCCACAGTGCCACTCAGAGCTGGTCCCTTTTCTTCGTCGGATGAAGAATCATCAGGTGAATCCGGCGGTGGGGTGATCTCTCGAGACTCAGGGTACTCCTCATCATCAGAATCTGCTTGCCCAGGGTGATACTCGTCCTCAGAATCAGCCTGTCCAGGATGGTACTCTTCCTCAATAATATGCCAGCCGTCGCCTCCAGCAGGGTCGAAGTGATCAGCCATCTTAGAATAGAGAGGAAGAAGCATAAATCATAGAGCAACACAAATGTAAGTCACTTACATTTAAATCTCTAGACTCAAACACACACTCTAATGTCCACATCTACGGTGTCGTTCCTTATAAATTTGTACAAATGTGAAAGCGTAGAAAAGCGTGGCTCTGATACCACTCTGTAACGCCCCGAATCCTAAATTACCGAATTCGAGATGTTCTTCAGGATCTTTTCACTTTTCTCGAGTACAATTTTACAAGGAAATTTCAAACTTTTCTTCTTACATCAGAGTTACAACATCTCACATTTAAATTTATACGGCGGAAGCAAAATATACAACATTTACATAATGAACAACAACATAATGAGATCTTTATGGATCCATTCCTCTTTACATGTAATTTATCCTGCATACAAAACTGTGGGTACGTCAGTTTATTCAACCGACGATAATTATACATGGCCATCCTCTCTATGCCAGAAACAGTATAATGAATCTCATTTCTTAACAAATCACAATCTTGTTCATAATAAGCATGTAAAAATCAAAAGGGAATTTTTAGAGATGTCGTGTCGTGATTGTGCACTTAGTCCTTAATGCAATTTATTTAATTAATCATGACACTAATGCACACTTGTTCGAATTCTATGCATCCCATACTACATAGGTTCGAGGGCAAGCCTCTTAATCGTTCTTCATTTTTGTAGGGTTCAATCCCCCGCCATGACCTACTCTACTTCTGTAAATTCAATGAGTATCTTAGATGATTCTATGAGTACAAGCATGTATCCTGGCCCCTGGAGTAGAATTTCGCGCCATGTCTTGACTCGTCAAGCATGCATTCTGCGACAATTCAGCCTCCTCCCTGAACACACTTCTCTTGCAGTCACCAAAACATCCCACAAGCGTGACTAGAGTCCGATCATTACTGAGTTGTGCCCGCGCCATGTCTTGACTCATCAAGCATGCATTCTGCGGCTCACACACCCGCACCGTACCCTATCTCTCATACTCATGTTTTTCTCTCACCTTCATTACCTCCACACTATGTATTAAAGTTACATTAGAATCATGAATAAAAATCAAGCTCTAGAGTTAGCCTCTCCATCAACCGGACTTATCATTTCATTTCACTCGACCAACCTGGTCTATTTCTCAATATCATTTCATTTCACTACCGGAGAGACTTAGCTACTCCTTCGTTCAATTTCAATTTCACAATATCCAATTGAGCATCATCAGCTCATCATTTATTTTGGAGTCTCACAGACTTTCTCATCATGATCTAGCCTTCATAATTATTCATTTAATTCTCATTTCTCATCTATGATTCATTCACATAATTCATACAGCCATAAACAGAGTCCATCGATTCAAATCATACAGTTCACAATTACCAAGAGCAAAATAACATGAAGCTCAATTATACCCAAGTACGCTCTGTACAGTCGACTTGGAAGAATACCAGTCGACTCATACAGTCACACAGTATCATCATAATTGCTCAGGATAGTCGACTGTTGTACACCATCAGTCGCCTGTCCCGCACTTTTCATGTTCACAATATTGTTCTCGTGACAGTCGACTGTTCGTCGATCAGCCGTCTGTCTTGGAGATTTCAACAGCATAATTTCTAAGTTCAGATCAGTCGACTTGCTACATGCATCGGTCGACTGGACAAATCCATTTTAACTTAAAAGGTTATTTACAGTTCTTACATGTACTTGCATCATGATGTCAATTAACAGTATACATAAATTCATGTTTTATAACCGGAGTCTCCTATTGTCCAGTAGCATTACAACACAGATTTCCAAGTTACTAACATGCTCTTTTAGAGAAAACTACTCTAAACATGCATTCACATTGCTCATACTCTCTTACGGCAATGAAAGTACAAATCTCAAGTCATCATACTGGGTCTACATAAATAGAATATCTTTATTCAGGGAACTTTCAAACAGTCATATTCAGAACGAAGCACCAGTCGACTTAACACAACGTCAGTCGACTGCTCCGACAATTTACGTTGTTCATCACCATTAGTTCTTTTCATTCATTTACCTTCCCAGTCATCATATGTGTCATAGGGAAAATATATATTCAATAATCACACCATCATGTCTATTCACACACATGTTTATCAGCACATTATAAGAAATAACGTCTCGTACCAGTCGACTGGCTCACATGGCAGTCGACTGTACCGACAGTCTCATTCTCATATTAATAGCATGTTCAGGCAATTTCTACTGCATTCAATTCACTTTTTGTAACATGGTATCAATCATAATAATTATAGTATCATTCCTACATTAGAAGTCCTGAGAAACACCCACCTTATATGAAGAAAATAAACGAAATCCCGCAAAGTCCTTCAACACAGTACTGCACTCCTTGCTCCTTTGTTCCACACCGAGCTCCTCAGCAATGCTGCTTGCCTCCACAGAAAAGCTCCCACACCAACTCACAAATACTCTCTTGCAACAGTAGTCTTAGGAAATTTTTAGGATAAAAGAGATAGGGGAATAGGAGGGGTATTTATACTAGGGAATAGATAGGATCAATGGCTAAGATTAATAGGGGAGTTGGTGAATCAAAGGCTGAGATCAAATCGGGAGTTAAGAAACTACCCACACCTCAAAAGTAACTACCCATGATCTAAGCCCACACACCCACAACCGGCCAAGAAGTGTGCTCAATGCACGTGTATGCGAATGCACGTGCATACACCAACTACACCCTACAAATTAGTACATTAAACACCCGGTCAAGAAAAAGATGCTACACATTACAAGTTATAAAAATATAATAGAAAGGGTTTTAAATCCATGGGCTAAAATCAGTTGGGCCAAACTAATTATTTTGTAGAAAATATGTAAATTAAACTTTTGGGCTTTAAGAAAAATATTGCACATGCATACCATATGTAGAATCAAATAATCTTTATATATATTAGAAAATCGGGGTATTACAATGCGAGAACCACTCCATGCATTTTCATAGGCTATGGAGACGAGGAGTTTGGATATAGGCTATGGGATCTAAAGACGAAGAAGCCCATCAGAAGTAGAGACGTGGTGTTCCATGAAAATCAGACATATGGGGACACTGAAAAGCCTACAATTGCTGAAAGACCTGTCAGTACTCAGGACTTTGTTCCAGATACAGTACCAGTACAAGCTGCCGCAGATAATGATGTGTCTGATCAAGAACTAGAAGCAGAACCAGAGGAGGAGGAAGAAGGGATTGATGAGCCTGGGGAGCCGCAACCTTTCACAGCTGCAGAACCAGTACAAGATAATGATTCACCGCCTGAGACGAGTGAGCCTCAGCTACGTAGATCTGAAAGAGGCCATGTTTCGTCTACTAAATATCCAGAATCAGAGTACAATCTTCTTACTGATGAAGGGAAGCCAGAGAATTTCCAGGAAGCATTGTCTCATCCAGACAAAGACAACTGGCTGTACGCTATGCGGGATGAGATGGACTCTTTAGAGAAGAACCAAACCTACGATTTGGTTAAGCTTCCAGGAGGGAAGAAGGCACTAAAGAACAAGTGGGTATTCAAGCTCAAGAAAGATGGCAGCGGAAAGGTGGTGAAGCACAAAGCTCGGCTAGTGGTCAAAGGATTCCTTCAGAAGAAAGGCATCGATTTTGGTGAGATTTTTTCTCCAGTTGTAAAGATGACTTCAATCCGAGTCATGCTCGGATTAGCAGCTAGCCTAGACTTGGAGCTTGAACAAATGGATGTGAAGACTGCATTTCTTCACGGTGATCTGCATGAAGAAATTTACATGGAGCAGCCAGAGGGATACGAGGTTCCAGGGAAAGAGAATCTCGTATGTATGCTGAAGAAGAGTTTGTATGGCCTCAAGCAAGCACCAAGGCAATGGTACAAGAAGTTTGATTCATTCATGGTGAGTCAAGGCTACAAGAGGACTGCTGCAGATCAATGCGTCTACATTCAAAGGTCCCCTGATGGAAATTTCATTGCACTGTTACTATATGTCGATGACATGTTGATCGTCGGACAAGATGCAGTGAAGATCAGACAGCTGAAGATAGAACTCTCTAAGGTCTTTGATATGAAGGACCTTGGGCCAGCTCAGCAGATTTTAGGTATGAACATCTCTCGAGACAGAAAGGCCCGAAGATTGTGGTTATCTCAAGAGAAATATGTTGAACGGGTGATCAAGCGATTCAACATGGAGGGTGCCAAGCCAGTTAGCATCCCACTGGCTAATCATTTCAAGTTGAGCAAGAGTTCGTGTCCCTCATCCAAGAAAGAGATCGAGGAAATGGAAGTTGTGCCTTATTCTTCAGCGGTTGGAAGTCTGATGTCTGCAATGGTGTGTACGAGGCCGGATATTGCACATGCAGTGGGTGTGGCAAGCAGATTTCTCTCCAATCCAGGAAATGAGCATTGGGAGGCTGTTAAGTGGATTCTCAGGTATCTTAAGGGTACTTCAAAGATATGTTTGTGTTACGGGGGAGCTGATCCGGTTTTGGAAGGCTATACAGATGCAGATATGGCCGGAGATCTTGATGGTAGAAAATCGACTTCTGGTTTTATCTACACTTTTGCAGGGGGAGCTGTGTCATGGCAGTCAAGGTTGCAGAAGTGCGTTGCACTATCTACGACAGAAGCAGAGTACATTGCTGCCGCTGAAGCTGGCAAGGAGATGTTGTGGTTAAAGCGATTTCTACAAGAACTCGGGATCAAGCAGAATGACTACAAGGTACATTGTGACAGTCAGAGTGCTCTGGATTTGAGCAAGAATTCAATGTACCATTCCCGAACAAAACATATTGATATTCGCTATCACTGGATACGCGAGGTGATGGATCAACAATTGTTGAAACTGATGAAGATCCACACGAAGGAGAATCCAGCAGACATGTTGACAAAGATTGTGTCTCGGGAGAAACTAGAGTTATGCAGAGACATAACTGGAATGGATGAGAGATGACGATTGGTGCAGATGTGGCGTGAGGGGGAGAATTGTAGGTCCCGCCACAAAAGAGCATGCACTCATGCATGCAACATTTGGTGCATGCTGATGCATGACAACGTTTGGTGCATGCATGGTGTCTCTTCCAAAGCATGGTGTCTTTTCCGAAGCATGGTGTCTCTTCCGAAGCATGGTGTCTTTTCCGAAGCATGGTGTCTCTTCGAAAGCATGGTGTCTCTTCCCCTCCTATAAATTCTCACTATTTTCTTCATTTGTAGATACACTCAACTGAAGAGAAAAATAGAGATTGATAGCCACAGAGAGCTTATAAAGTATTGAGAGTTTTTATTGTAAATCTTTTGAGATTGAGAAATAATATTTGTGTTGTTTTTTTTCTCAAATTTATCTCTGTTGTTTTTCTCTCGATCCTAACAAAAAGATATATTACTATTTGGAAATACAATCAATTCTTGGCTACTGAATCTAAGGTGTTCCTGCCTTGGTCTTGCTAGCATTGTCTGATTTGATGCAAAATTATTTATTGGTGGTAACCCTGGCATTGGAGGAGGTCTCTCCATCTGCACTTGATCATCAAAACATTCATAAGATCAGTGTTTAAATCATGTGCAGATAATTCAAGCTGATGATCAATTCTTGAAGTAATTAACTATTGTCTAACTAATCCTAATACGTATGTTCGGCTAAAAAGTTGAACAAAGCTTGGCTCACCTTGATATGTCCTAAATGGGAAGTTAGGGATGATGAATAGTAAAGAAAAAAGGAAAAAAATAAGGGACATAAAAACACATATCAACAAAGGGGAAGTACCAAGTAGGGGCTTCACACATAAAAATTCATACCGCAAACAATTCAATTTTGTTTGCAGCACATTCCTTGCCTATTTGGTTTAGACTAATAATAGATTATGCAAATATACAAGACTTATTAGAAATAATAACAAAAGAAGAAGAAATAAATAAAGTTTTAGAGTCATATTTTCCTAATAGCAATATTAGGAATATTATAACTTCTTAGGAAGAATTTAAATAGTTTACCCCCTTTTTGGTATCAGAGCATAACAGATCCTTCTAAGCTTTAACACTTAGAACTTATAGATTTTTTAGACAAGCAGTCCCAGATTCCCCACAATTTAGAATTAATAGTTACTGCTATCAAAGAAAAGAACAAATATTAAAAGAAATATCTAATAAATTAGATTATATCAAACACCAAAATAGTATTAAGCTAGAAAAACTCAGTAAATTAGAACATTTACCCAGTAAAGGAGACCTTAGACTTTAAAAAAAAAAACTCACTAGATCACAATAAACCCACAGTTTCCATTTAGTAGAACAGTTCCATTACCAGGAGCAGTAGTTTAGACAGGTGGTAATCCACCAAGAATTAGATATAGTGACTATAGAGAACCTGAGAACAAGTATAAGAGCAAAGGTAAAAGATAACCTTTAGAACAACCTATAAAATTTCAAGCTAAAGGAGAAGCTCGGATTCTTAATTTAGCAGCCCATGATCCACAGACATGATCAAAAAGTATAGATGTGTGGAAATTGTAACCCCTGTTTTCCCAAAAACGTATTTTTGTATATTTTATGTATTTAAAATTTTCGCAAATTATTTTTTTTCGGTTTTCAAAATTTTTTGATTATTATTAGTATTATTGTCCGTATTGATATTTTTGACTGGTTATTAAAATCCACTTTTATTTACTTAAGGTATTTGTAGCTATTTCAAATAAACTCTATAGTGCAATGCAAATTACATTTTTTTATATAGATCATATTTTTATTTAATATTTTTATAAATGTTTTATATTGTATTTAATAATCCTAAAACCCTATTGGATTTTACCCATTAAACCCAAGCCCTATTTAACCCTACCCGTTATTAAAACAACCCCAACTCGAAACCTCTTTTTGCATCTAAACCTATTTACCCCTACCCGTTAGCACCCTATTAAACCCAAACCCATTTATACATCCCTATATATATTTATCATCTCCCTGTATCCCTAACCCTATTCTATCCCGCCGTCACCCTCCTTCCTCCTCAACCCATCCATTTCCCTCTCTCTCCCCCCTTCTCCCTGGTCCCCTTTCCCTGCCGCAACAACGCTTACCTTCCCCTGTGTGCACCCTGACGCAACCTCCTACGTCACGCCCGCAGGCTAGTCGCCGACGCAGCCTCGCTCTCGACAATGTCGTCCTTGTGTACTCCTCGACCTCGACAGCACCTCTACAGCGCGACCCCCCATCGCACCGTCTCCCTCCCGCTGTGCTAGTTCTCACCCTCTGACACACGGCCAACAGATCCCAATCACCAGAGTACCCTGCGTTGTCCTCCCTCTTCCTGACGCTTCTCCCTGAGCACCCCGCTACCTGCAGACCCTTGGGCACCGCCAGTCACCGGGCCAGAGCAACCCTTGATGTTGCTATTGTGCATGTGCTGTTTGATGGTGGTTGTTGATCAAGTGGATGTCGGCCATCGATCTTCTTGATCATCGTGATCATGTCCCCTTGGTTTTAATCTTGGCCGTCCGTTGGATCTTGATCATCAAGCTTGATTGAATATGGGCCATCGATCTCCTCTTGATCATCCAATAGATCCTAGCCGTCCGATCTCTTCTTGATCGTCACGATCATGATGATCATCAATTTTCTTTGATCGCAGCCGTTCAATCGATCAATCTTGATCTTTATCAATATCTTCATCATCAAGTAAATCTGACCGTCCGATTTGATCCGATCATCTTGATCTTGATCTTCGATCTCAGCCGTCCGATTGTGTCGTGATCTCGATCGTCTTCATCTTGTTCATGATCATGTGTTTGTGATTGGTTCGTGATCTACTCGTTGTGTTTGTGTTCGTACCCGGGTTCCATTCTCGTTTTCTTATTTCTTGCATCGTTTTAATCGTCGTCTCTCAAGCAAGTAACTTGTACTCAATTTCTTTGTATGATACAAGTCATAAATACCGCTTGTAGTGTAGTCGGGTTCTAGAGACAACTCGTGTGTGTGTTATCTTTGATGGGTATTGTCTCTATAGTGCAATTTGACCATAGTTGCCTCACGACACAAATTTTACATGAAACAACTTAGGTTTTGACCGTTCTTGATGTGATCATATATGTGAGTTATTTGTGAGATTTGTATGTTGTTTGGATCTATGTGATATACTTGTTGTTGACATGCCATATACCCTATTTCATGATGTTTAGATACTTAGTAGACTTTATAACATGTTTGGTTGTGTTTGGAATGAGTTTCGTATGTTGTATGTTGATTTATTGTTGAAAGGAAAATCTGTATTTTTTCGATGATCAGTTTTGATTGCTATTTTAGACCATATTAATGTCAGTATCTTAACTTCAGTATTAAACATGATTTTTAGAGAAATCCGTCTTCTTTCCAAAATTTCTGACCTTGATCGATTTCGTTTTCGTATGTGTGAGATATGATTATTTTACTACAAAGGTGTATTATATTTCCAGATTTTTTTTATTGATAATTTCTATGAGTAAACTATTTTGATACTAGTGCTAAATATATTATTTTGATCTGAAACTTTGGTTAGTATTTCTACAATTAATTAGGGATTACCCAGAATTTTGGTGGATTTTATTAATGAGTTTTATGACCGATTTCATGCTTGTTTATAAAAGCTATACTTATTGGATTTTGCTCGCTGTTCTGTAAAGAAGTGTGTTTTCACCCTAATTCCTTCTACTGTATGAAAAATATTTGTGAAATATGAAAGTTATCTTATTTTGTCAATTTTCATCTCCCTTTGAAGGATCTGGATTTCGTTTCACGGTTTGCGAGATTTTAAGGTTTTCGTACAGCAGTGTTGGGAAAATTATGAAACTTTATATTCTGATACTAGACGTATATGAAAATACCCCAGATTTTTTCTGAATTTATTTGAGGTATTTTGATGCTGTTTTCCTGACTTTGAATTCGATTTACTGATTTCTGGCTGAAAGTGTTTTCTGGATTCAAATCAGTTTTGAGTTATGTTTTTGTGAAATACTATATGACTTATATTTGTTTGATGGATTCGGTCGGGAGTCTATTTTCTATACCTTTTGACGAATTCAGATTTGCATTTTTGTAACAACGGAAATCTCAGTTTTACTGCAGTATGGTTTTGCTGTCCTTAACCAGAAATTTAGTTATTTTATCCTTTTGTGTGTTATCTTTCACCCATACATGCTTATCTTGCAACTTGGATTTGTTACTTATTTGTACCATGTTATACTTGCCCTGTTCGTGACACATGCATGCTTGTTTGACATTAATAATAAATAACCAAGCCGGGGTTAAGGAAAAGATCTAGTAGTGAAAAATATATAAATCTGTACTTAGAAGGGGGCCCATGTTTTCCATTTTGATTCATATTGATACATGAACCTGTTGATGCATGGACCTATAGGTTCATGTACCTGTTACTTGTTGATGTATGGACCTATTGGTTCATGTACCTATTACTTGTTGATGCATGGACCTATTGATTCATGTACCTGTTACTTGTTGATGCACGGACCTGTAGGTCGGGACCTGTTGATTCATGAACCTGTTGATGCAAGAATCGGATGATCGTGTACCTGTTTTGATTCATGAACCTGTTTTCTGTTTTTGTTTTTCCTGATCCCTGAGTACACTGCCCTATGGACTCCACTACGAAATCTAAACGAAAATGTTTGAATGAAGCAACCATGTGATAAAAGTTGGGGCGCATGAAGTACTACCGAGATAGTAATAATTACAAGAGTTGACATGACATAACTTGACATACATGAATACTTGTTACCTACTTGCCTGACACATATTCACTTGTTTACCTGATTACCTGTTACTTGATTTCCTGTACATGCTACTTGACACTTGTTACTTGTTACTTGATTTCGTGATATTTGTTACTTGTTTACATAATACTTGTTCACTTGACACCTGATACATGCCACTTGCAGTTGTTCATCTTGCCATACTAGTATTCTATTTTGTATCATGCATATTCCATGTTAGCTGTTAGTTTTTCCCATGTACTTGTATCCTACATTACAAGCGTTCCGTAACTTGCATTGACGGGAGTTTGTTTTCTCTTTCCTATTCCTGCAATTGTTAAATTACAGATTTTGGAGAATACGAACCAAATGGTATTGGTGACATGAGATATTAGTGATGAATTTTGCTATTATTATTTCTTGTTGCTTGTTTTGAACAATTGTATCTTGTACTTGGATTTATTTGTATTTGGGCAATATGACCCAGAATATTTGACTTATTCAGATTGGGATTATTTGAGATTAATATATTTTGGTTTCAAGTATTCTTGTTGGTATTTTGGTTCATATGTGCTTGTTGGTTGATTCTTTTACTTCCGACTCTGGTTATTCTTGTGAAATATTGTAAAGATTCTTGAACAGCTTATGGATGGTGAAAACATTCGCTGGGCTTAGTCACGAATCCGTATTCCGTATTATCTTTTTGGAAGCGGGGCGTGACAAAATTTTTATTGGTATCAGAGCCCAGGTTTGGCTAATGTATTAGTTTGACTGATATATTAGACAAGCTTGGCTCGAACTGGGATCGGCTCAACATTTCACCAACCATGCATGCATAAATGAATTATAATCAACATTGATCTGGATACTAGTCTTATTCGTTTCTTTTTTATCCCTTCTTATTCAATCCCTTGATTCCTTGTTTTCTTCTGTGTTTTTCAGCCGTCCTCTTTGATTGATTTCTTCTTGGTATGAATTTGATCTTTTTGTACCCATATTTCTTTAATTCCGGTGCTATTCATTATTTTCTTCCTGCTTGGTTCTTCGGTCGGCATCGCTGGATGCTATTGGCAGAGTCTTCCCCGATCAGAGTGGCGCAGCGAAAGCGTTGTGGGCCCATAACCCACAGGTCCCATAATTCTCTTGTTGCTTCTTATCCTTTGTATTATTTACTTCCTTCTATTCCCCGCATTGTTGGCTTCTTTCTATTCCTTGTATTCTTCATCCATTGACTCATTTGCTTGGTTTATCCCTTCCTTGTCCCTCCTTTCTTCGATTCTAGCTCTATCTATTTCTTCATCTCTTTGCTTTGTTATTTTGCAAGTCTTGTGTTGTTTCTTCTTCATTTTTGATACCGGTTACATCTTTCTTGCATCCCATTTTGCCATATACACCCATTCACTATTTGATTCAATTCTTCCCTGTTCATTCTCTCTTTGATTCTAGTTCTACCTACTCCCTATTTTGCTTTGTTATCTTGTGTTGATTCTTTTCTTTTGATACTGTTTATTCTCCTTCTGCATTCCATTTAATCCCATTGTTATTCCCTTCCTTCTTTTTCTGGTGCTGCCACTGCTTTGTTCCTTTCCCTTTAGCCCTCTGCTTTGTTACCCTTCTCCTAAGTTTGTTGTTGCCTTGTCCTATGTACTGCCTAAGCAAATTTCGAGGACGAAATTTTGTTGTAAGGTGGGTAGGATTTGTGACCCCTGTTTTCCCCAAAAGGTATTTTTGTTTGTTTTATGTATTTAAAATTTTTGCAAATTATTTTTTTTCGGTATTCAAATTTTTATGATTGTTATTAGTATTATTGTCCTTATTGATATTTTTGACTGGTTATTAAAAATTCACTTTTATTTACTAAGGATATTTGTAGTTATTTCAAATAAACTCTATAGTGCAATGCAAATTACATTTTTTATATAGATCATATTTTTATCTAATATTTTTATAAATGTTTTATATTGGATTTAATAATCCTAAAACACTATTGGATTTTACTCATTAAACCAAAACCCTATTTAACCCTACCCGTTATTAAAACAACCCCAACCCGAAACCCCTTTTTGCATCTGAACCTATTTACCCCTACCCGTTAGCACCCTATTAAACCCAAACCCATTTATACATCCCTATATATATTTATCATCTCCCCCTAACCCTATTCTATCTCGCCGTCACCCTCCTTCCTCCTCAACTAATCCATTTCCCTCTCTCTCTCTCCCCTTCTCCCTGGTCCCCTCTCCCTGCCGCGTCAACGCCTACCCTCCCCTGTGTGCACCCCGACACAACCTCCTATGTCGTGCCTACAGGCCAGTTGCCAACGCAGCCTAGCTCTCGACAGCGCCCTCCCTGTGTACTTCTTAACCTCGGCAGCACCTCCACAGCGTGACCCCTTGTCGCACTGTCTCCCTCCCACTATTCTGGTTCTCACCCTCCGATGCACATCCAACAGATCCTGATCACTAGAGTCCCCTAGTTTGTCCTCCGTCTTCCCGATGCTTCTCCTTGAGCGTGCCGTCGCCTGCAGAACCTTGGCCACCGCCAGTCGCCGGGCCAGAGCAGCCCTTGATGTTGCTGTTGTGCATGTGTTGTTTGATGGAGGTTCTTGATCAAGTGGATTTCGGACGTCTGATTTTCTTGATTATCGTGAACATTATGTCCCCTTGGTTTTGATCTTGGCCGTCCGTGGATCTTGATCATCATGCTTGATTGGATGTGGGTCGTCGATCTCCTCTTGATCATCTGATTAGATCCTATCTATCTGATCTCTTCTTGATCATCACGATCATGATGATCATCAATTTCCTTTGATCGCAGCCGTTCGATCGATCGATCTTAATCTTCATCATTATCTTCATCATCAAGGAAATCTAAACATCCAATCTGATCCGATCATCTTGATCTTGATCTTCGATCTCAGCCTTCCGATTGTGTTCGTGATCTCGATCGTCTTCATCTTGTTCATGATTGTGTGTTCGTGATTGGTTCGTGATCCGCTTATTGTGCTTGTGTTTTTGCCTGGGATCCGTTCCCGTTATTCTTGTTCCTTGCATCGTTTTCATCGTCGTCTCTCAAGCAAGTAACTTGTAATCAATTCCTTTGTATGATACAAGTCATAAGTACCGCTTGTAGTGCAGTTGGGTTCTAGAGACAACTCGTGTGTGTGTTATCTTTGATGGGTATTGTCTCTATAGTGCTATTTGACCATAGTTACCTCATGCCCAGACAGTTCTTGCGCTCATGCCCAGACATCTGACAGTAGTTGCAAAAACCACCCTTCGGAAACCTAGCAGAAGGATACGGAGCTGCCCGGACCGGATGGTTTGGGACAGGCCTCCGAACAGGACCACCAGACCTAGCAGCAGAATGCGGAACAGTCCGCTGAGAGTAAGACGAACCACCACGAGCCTGCTCCTGGGCTCGAGCTGCTTCAAGGGCCTCAGCATAAGTACGCAGACGGAGAGAGACCATATGTCTCTTGATATCCTGTTCAAGCCCATTAGTGAATCTACGAGCCCTATCCTCTTCGGTTGCCACAAGAACGGCAACGAAGCGGCTAAGTCTAGTAAACTCAGCAGCATACTCATCCACTGTCCTGGAACCCTGTTGCAAGGAAGTCACGCTACAACATTCATAATAGTTCATGCAATATTGTAACAAATCCAAAATGGAACAATGACTTAACCTGTTTTAGGGCCAGGAATTGCTGTTCCATCTCAACGCGAGTACTACTGGGGAAAAACTTCTCCAAGAATCCCCGAGTAAAAGTAGCCCAAGCAGTAGGCCTTTCAAGGCGCTCAGACTCAGCCATCCACCAGATATGCGCTAAATCCACTAGCTGGATGGAAACGACGTCCACCCGATCAGCCTCTGCAACACGAGTCGCTACCAACAAGCGCTCAGTCCGGATCAGCCACTGTTCAGCCTCCAAAGGCGTCTCAGTGCCGGAAAAACGGTCAGGATGCAGCCTCATAAAGTCTGTAACTGTCCCTGGACGAGGTGGAAGAGTTTCCTGCACAGGCGCAACAGGAGGCGGAACCCGAGCAGCTTCAAGTGCATCCATCACCAGATCGCTGTGGTTTTGCTGCTGATTAATCAGCCGCTCAAGCACAGCAGTGATAGCCTCAATCGGATCAGCCTGAGACTGGGAGGTAGAACCTCTGCGAGCCATAGTCTGCACAAAACCAAAAATAATTAGCATCCAGAATCTGAGTTGGTATCATGTTTCAATTATGCACGTATGGTTGGTGAAGTGTTGTGCAGATCCCAGTTCGAGCCAAGCTTGTCTAATATATTAGGCAACTAATACATTAGCCAAACCTGATGCTCTGATACTACTAAAAACCCTGTCACGCCCCACTTCCCAAAAATACGGAATACGAGCACGTAACAAAAGCCCAGCGAATGATTATTATCATCCTTAAGCTGTTTTAAAAATCTTTGCAACACATCACAGGCAATATATCAGAGTGGGAAGCAAAAAGTGGAACCAACATGCAACATAGAAACAAATTCACCAACAGAATTTTACTTGAAATCCAATACCATTGTTCTCAAATAAAACATTGTCTGGAAAACAAATATTCTGGGTCACATCGCCCGAATACAAATAATATTCAAGTCTCAAATACAATTATAATCCAAGTCTCAAGAATACAATTATTGTTCTAGCATGAAACAGAAATAATAAAAATAATCAAAAGCAACTAATACTGCAAGTCTCTAACACCATCCTGAACCTGTCCGCCACAATCTGCAATTCATAGAATGCAGGAAGAAGGAAAAGAGAAAACACAAGTACCCGTCAATGGCAAGTCCGGGTCACAAAATAGAGTAGGATACAAGCACATGAAAACTAAACAGATCTAACTAATCATCAGAACAGACCTAACATGGTATGGTAAAATCAACTAACATGGTATCCTAGCATATGTCTCAGATGTTAAGTGTCAAGTGTCAGCTAAACAGATATGTCAGGTAATCAGATAACAGATATGTCAGGTAAATCAGATAAACAGATATGTCAGGTAATCAGATAACAGATTTCATATTACAGATATTCAGATTCAGATTCAGATTTCCATATATCAGATTTAGATTCAGACCTCAGAAATATATTCAGATCTCAGATTTCAGATTAATGTAAGTCTTGTGTGATTACTATCTAGGTAGTACGACATGCGCCATACTTTGGTTGCTACATTCAAAACAATTTCGTTTGTAGATTTCGTAGGGGATATTATAGGGCCGTGTACTCAGGGTCAGACAGATAGAACCTAGTGGTTCTCTTCTCCTTTACACCTTCCTATAAGAAGTAATGTAGACAGGGTCAGAAACAGACATATAGAACCTAGTGGTTCTCTTCTACTCTACACCTTCTCACATAAGAAGCAATGTAGACAGGGTCAGAATACAGATAATTATATGGGAAACACGGGCCCCCTTCTAAGTACACATTTCTATACTTTCCCACTACTAGATCTTTCCCATACCCCGGCTTGATTACTTTTGTTATGGTTATTTATCAGACATGAATGTGAGCTAAAGGTGTCAAACTAACATCATATGATCAGGTTTAGGTTTATGGGATCAGATCAGCAAGTATAGATACTACAGAGTCACACAAACGAGCAAAATGGCTTATGTTTACAATCAGGTCAGCAAGACCAATCTGTACTAAAACAGGTATTCAGAGAGCTACAGATATGCAAATCACGATCCGTCGAAGGATCTGGAAACTAGACATCTACACGCTCCTAACGAGTATAATAAAGATACATACTAGTTCACAACATCTCAGCTTAAAACTCATTTCAACACAGATTTCATGCACAGTCAGAAAACAGGGGAATGACTTCAAACACATAAAAACAGCATGTAACTCCTCAAATAAATCCACGAAAAATCTGGGATATTCCCCTATAGTTATAGACTCAAAATAATAAGTTTTAGAATATTTCATAAAGTATAGTTAAGTCATCAAAAAATGAAAAGCAACACAAAACCTGGTTTTGATGAATCTGGAATTTCTCAACACTGTTGTACGAAAACAAACATATATCACAAACAGCGCATCAAAATCCAGTTCTGCCAAAATGGCATGAAAGTAGACAAAATTCTCTAACTTTCATATCTCACATAATATTCTCATACGGTAAATATAATTAGGGTGAAAACGGCATTCAACACAGAACAACATGCAGTTTACAGCAAAAGTAGGTTATAGAAAATGATATGAAACATCGTGCCAAACTCATCTTTAAAATACGACAAAAAAATATGGGAACACCCTAACATCATGATGAAACACTGAGTAAAATATTATGGCATGATATTGTGTATAACCTGAGTCTTGAAAATAAATAGTTCACAAAATCTACCCCAAACTGAATCTGGAAACTACCGACACACATGCACTAAAATTAACATATCTTCTGCATACTAATTCCAAACGTAGTGAAACCAGTGGGGTTTGAAAATAAATTCAATTATCTACAATTTACTGTGAAATCTCCAAGTTGAGATTCGGACTCTAACCTAGGTGAAAACAGCAAACAATACAGTACAACCCGAATTTCCAGATTTTCTCACATCATCTTAGAATCGTCATAACTTCTACAAAAATTAACCAAACTTAACCAAATCCGAAACACAGCCTACCCATTATCTAAATATCTTTATGGGGGGTAACTAACATGCCAATACCTAATAATTCTCATATGGGTAATCAAACAAACACATGGTATACAATATGTCACATACGCGATCAAAATCGCGTTTGGGTGAATCCTAAGGCATAAACCTATCAACCTTCATGTTCTAAGTCATCTATGGCCTGTTTTGAACAATAGAGATGAAACCCACAAATAAAAACATGATCTTTGGCCATCTCTAGTCTCAACTACCCTATTAGGTGAACTTTCGACTTGTATCAACCTAAGGAAATTATGTACAAGTTACTTGCCTTTTTGTGACGACGATCGCGACGAATCTAAGCCTAGCAAAGAAAACCCACGAGCAAGACGCCTTCTATCGCGATTTCGTGCGAAACCCACGAACAAAACGCACCAACGATGGATCTCTTTGACACACGAACCAAAGTGGGAGATGCCCACAACTCAAAACAGTGAGGGGAGATGTTTAGGTGCTGTTTTGGGATGGTTGGGTGCTGCCTTGGTGCTTGCCGGCCACAAGAAGGAGGAGAGACGAGGTATTAATGGTGCGAAGTAGTATAGAATAATGGATGGAAGGGTTGTGGGTGGTCGGCTATGCAAGGAGAGAGCAAGGGATGGTCGGCCTGAGGTTTTTGAAGGCAGGCCGGGGGTACTAGGGTGGAGGTCGGGTGCAAGTAGGAGAGGGAGAGAGAAATAATATTAGGGTTAGGGATTATTTAGTATTAGGGGTATATATAGGAGATCAAAGTGGGTCAATGGGTAGTGGATATCAATAGGAAACAATAGGTATACAATTGGGTAATGGGTATTGAGTAGATTTCAAATGGAGATACAAAATGCAATGAATCCTATGTCTCTTAAAAATCTCCTTAAGGACCAAAAATCTCAAATTGGTAAAAACTCTTCTAAAAATTCATCATGGCCCAAAAATAATTATTAAATATGAACGGGACCAAGAAAATGAGAAGAGATCTCAAAATGGCAAAAAACGAACAAACGACGCACAATCGACACAAGGAGGTCAAAAATGCAAGAAAATAATATATAATGAAAATAATTCAATATATGGTCCAGAAAAAAAATACAAAGAATATAATAATACACAAAAACGAAAAATACCCTCAAAATACCAAATCGAAAAAAAGGGGTTACACCCGGGCAAGCTGATTCTGACAAAGAAGATCCTGAAGAATTCGAAGAGGAATAGCCTAAGTCCAGAGAGATCACTTCACCTCCAGATTCATCTGATGATTCCTTCGACGAGGAAGAACCAGTTCCGAGTAGTCTCATTGTGTCTCTTCAGAGGCAAGTTGAGACTCAGAAGGAGAGAGCGGAGCTACTGTAGGCACAGTATGCAAAGTGCAAGGAGAGCATTGCCATGCTCAGTCATCGTGTTTGGGAACTCGAGAAAAGGAAAAACTTGTACGATGTGCTGAAGGAGGAAGTGGCGGAACTACGGGAAGAGCTTCGAGAAGCTAAGTGGAACCGTAGGAACTAGAATGTTGTATCTTCTTACTGCTTTCATTTAATGTCAGAAATGTTTTAAATTCGAATATATAAAGTTTGAAATTCAATGAAATGAAGAATTGATTTAAATTCATATTTTCTACTTCGAATTTAATGGATCGTTTGCATCAGAATATGGCCGGAAGAAAAGTTAGAAGCGGAGAAGGTCTGGACTTGGAAACAGAGTTAGCGAGGGTCTATCAGACACTCAATGCCATTGCCATTAATCAGAACCAAGAGAGGGTGCCTGTGAATCCAGTACCCGAAGCAATCAAACTCGTGGAATCATTCAAACGGATGAAACCACCGGTATTTGAGGGGAAGTCAGACCCTGATGCGGTTGACAATTGGATCCGACAGATCGAGACTATCTTCAAAGTCTTGAAGACTCCGGGCAGCAAGGTGAAGTTGGCTGCACTGCAGTTCGAGAAGGATGCGGCTGTGCGGCGGCAGTCGATGAAGCAGACGATGGGAGATATTGTCCTTGGCTGGGAGGAATTCTTAGAGAAATTCTGCAGTCATTATTTTCCATCAGATGTCAAAGAGAAGGCCATGGAATTTCTGGCACTACAGCAGGGCGGCATGTCGCTTAGGAAGTATGAGACAAGGTTTACTTAACTTTCGATGTATGCTTCCAAATTGGTGATGGACTAGGCGAAGAAGGCTCAAAAATTCGAGCATGGTTTGAGGCAAAGTTTGAGATCGCGGATGATACCCCTCGGTATCAGGAGGTTTGACAAGTTGGTCAAACGAGCTGCAGCCACTGAGGCGGACATGGAGCAGTTCCATGCTATTCAGAATCGGAGGAACAACTGGAATGTAGGGAAGAGGCCTGCAGTTGTTGGAAATGTTAGAGGACAGCCGCCGGCCCAAAGGTTCAAACTGACCGGGGCGAACACTGTCAGTGTAGTTGGGAGACCCGGGAATGCGTAGGTGAGACCTCTGGTGGTACATTGTTACAACTGTAGGGAGTCAGGTCATTACCGATCCCAGTGCCCTAAGCTACAGGATGTCATCCATAAGGGACCAACTCAGCAGGCAGGGAAGATGCCGTACCAGTAGGGGCAAGTATTTGCCTTGAATGAAGCTGACACTGATGAGGAGGATCACGTCATCACTGGTACAAGAGAGAATGTCTAGGAGTGTTTTCTGTTGTTCTTCTTTCCCCCTATTTAGTAAACTGTTATGTAACGAGTGTGTGTTATATAACAGGAGAACTTTATTTGAATGGAAAGAAAGCTGTTGTTTTGTTCGATACTGGGTCCTCTCACGCTTTTGTATCACTTAAGTTTGCTAAAGTTTTGGGAGTTGAACCGAAAGTCTTTCCAGACAAGGTCTTAGAAGTAGCTACTTCGTCAGGGGTGACTTTATCCACTGATCGGTGCTATGCAGACTACGAGATCGATATTGGGGATAGAATTTTTGGGATTGATCTGATCGAGTTGAATGTCTTGGGAGTCGATGTTATCATTGGCATTGATTGGATGTCGGTGTACAGTGTAAGCATCGAGTGCAAGACCAAAGAAGTAACAGTGAAGGCTCCAGGAGGACCTGAAGTCACTTTCCAAGGGAAGAGGAGATGTTCAGGCTTGGTTGCTGCTATCAGCAAGAAGAAGGGGATTCCTGTAGAGGTTCAGTAAATTCCATTGGTTCAGAATTATCCTACCGTATTCGTGAAAGACTTGCCTGGGTTACCTCCGCGTCGTGATATAGAGTTCAGCATCACTATTCAGCCAGGGAGTGCACCTATTTTCAAGGCACCCTATAGGGTGGCGCCTGTGGAGCAGGATGAGATCAAACGGCAGATTGAGGAACTGTTGGAGAAAGGCTTAATTCAATCGAGTGTGTCGCCTTAGGGTGCACCTGTGCTGTTGGTAAAGAAGAAGGATGGTTCGATGAGGATGTGCATCGATTACCGAGAGCTGAATAAGGTCATTGTTCAAAACAAGTATCCTATTCCCCGAATTGACGACCTGTTCGATCGTCTACAAGGAGCAGTTGTTTTCTCCAAAATAGATCTTCGATCAGGATACCATTAAGTTCGAGTGAAAGTTGAAGATGTGCATAAGCCTGCGTTCAGAACTCGACACGGGCATTACGAATTCTTAGGTATGCCGTTTGGAGTGACGAATGCACCTGCAATTTTCATGGATATGATGAACAGAGTTTCTGAGACCGTTTATTGATTCTTTCGTCGTGGTATTTATCGACGATATTCTTGTGTACTCCAAGTCGGAGGAGGAGCACACGGAGCATCTGGCAGCGATTTTGAGGAAGCTTCAAAAGCAAGAGTTGTATGCCAAGTTGTCCAAGTGCGATTTCTAGAAATCTGAAATGGCATTCCTAGGTCACATCATTTCTAAGGAGGGAGTGGCAACTGATCCGCAGAAGATAGAGGTGGTGAAAGATTAGGCAAGGTCTACTACAGTAAAGGAAATCAGAAGTTTCCTTGAGCTAACTGGATACTATAGGAGGTTCATTCAGGGCTATGCTCAGATAGCCGTGCCACTCACTGGTCTGACCAAGAAGAATGTGAACTTCAAGTGGACGAAAGCAGTGCGAGGCAAGCTTTCAGGAGTTGAAAGAGAAGCTGACTACTGCTCCTACTTTAGCTTTGCCTAGTGCAGGTGTTGAGTATGATGTCTACAACGATACTTCACATTGTGGGCTTGGTTGTGTCTTAATGCTAGAAGGGAAAGTGATCGCTTATGGGTCTAGGCAACTAAGACCGCATGAGAAGAATTATCCAACTCATGACCTAGAGTTGGCTGTAATTATCTTTGCCTTAAAGCAATGGAGATATTACGTGTATGGTGAGAAGATGAACATGTACACGAACCATAAAAGCTTGAAGTACATCTATCAACAGAAGGACCTGAATCTGAGGCAACGGAGATGGCTAGAAGTAGTTGAGGACATTCGTCCAGAGATTAAGTACCATCCTGGAAAGGCTAATGTTGTTGCTGATGCACTTAGCCGCAAGAGCAGTCTTGCTAGTTTGATTACAACTCAGAGGCAGCTTGCAGAGGAGTTGGATCGGGCTAGTAATGAAGTTGTTTTGCAAGGCTTGGGATCATCTTTAGCTCAGTTGAGGCTCCAACCAATGCTGAATGAAAGGATTATCGCAAGTCAGAAGGAAGATGCAGAGATTCAGAAGATGAAGGAGCAGGTTGGAGCTGGCAGGTTGTCAGAGTTTCAGATCAGGGATGAAGTATTGCGGTTTGGAGAGAGGCTGTGTGTTCCAGATCAAGCAGAATTGCGAGAGAGTATTCTTCAGGAGGCACATGCTACTCTTTTGTCTGTACATCCTAGGAGTACCAAGATGTACAAGGACATTAAGCAACAGTTCTGGTGGTCAGGTCTGAAGCGGGATGTGGCCGAGTCTATGGCAAAGTGTGAGATCTGTCAGCAGGTCAAAGCCGAGAATCAGAAACCCAGAGGTCTATTGCAACCGTTACCTATTCCAGAATGGAAGTGGGATAACATCAGTATGGATTTCATCGCGGGTTTTCCCAAGAGTTCAAAGAGCAATAATGCGATTTGGGTCATAGTCGATCGACTAACCAAATCCGCTCACTTCTTGGCGATGAACCTTACTTCATCGATGGACAAGTTGGCCGAGCTGTATGTTGGAGAGATCTTCAAGCTTCATGGTGTTTCGTTAACCATTGTGTCTGATCGAGAAGTGCGGTTTACTTCGCATTTCTCGAGGAGTCTTTAGATAGCTCTGGGTACCAAGACGGATTTCAGCACTACTTTTCATCCGCAGACCGATGGGTAGACCGAGAGAGTCAACTATATTCTTGAGGATATGCTTCGGTGTTGGGTACTAAACTTTGGAGGCAGTTAGGAAAGGCATCTAGCTATGGTAGAGTTTGCCTACAACAATAGTTTTTAGACTAGTATCGGGATGGCACCGTACGAAGCTTTGTATGGCAGGAGGTGCAGAACACCTGTCTGTTGGTTTGAAGTTGGGGAGCGGCAGATGTTCAGGCCTGAGATTGTGCAGCAGACCTCTGAAAAGATCGATCTGATCAGGAAGAGGTTGGTGGATGCTCAGAGTAGGCAGAAGAGCTATGCAGACAACCGGAGGAGGGACTTTGAGTTTGAGGTTGGTGACTTTGTCTTTCTGAAAGTTTCACCTAGAAAGGGTGTGATTCATTTCGGCAGAGATGGAAAGTTATCCCCAAGGTTCATAGGCCCATACAAGATATTGAAGAGGATTGGAAAAACTGCTTACCAGTTGGAGTTGTCGGAAGAGTTGTTTCAGGTGCACAATGTCTTCCATGTGTCTATGCAGAGAGGGTACATTCCAGATCTGAGTCATCATTTGCCTGAAGTGTCGGAGGATTTACAGTTGGATCTGAGTTACATTGAGCTTCCGGTTGAGATTGTCGATCGTCGGGAGAAAGTCTTGAGGAACAAGACGATACCGATGGTCAAAGTAGTCTGGAGAAACCAGTTGGTTGGAGAAACCAGTTGGTTGAAGAGGCTACTTGGGAATCCGAAGAGAGGATGATGAAAGATCATCCTGAGCTCTTTGTTGGATTTGTATCTTCTTTTCCTTTCTTTTCTTTTCTTCTTGTTGTATTTTTGTTTTCTCACCCTTAAGTGTAGTTCCGAGGACGGAACTATTCTAAGGAGGGAGTGTTGTAACATCCTGAATTTTTATTTACTAGAGTTTGTGACTTTACGTGTTTTGCACATATAATTTCATATGCATTTTTCTAGAAAAATATTTCTTCATAGGTTGAGCTAATAATTATTCTCTTTACTTTCCAAAAAGACTATTTTTAAAAAAAAGCCTAATTTAATCCTAGTCCAATTTGTCTCTTTGTAGCCCACATTAATTAATAAATTAATTAAATTAATAGAGTCCATGGTCTTTTGGCCCATTAGTAAGCCCATTTAATTTGATTCCATTTTATTTTATCCTAACTTGTAGTGTAGACTCAATTAATAGACAGTTAATTTAATCAACATGAACAACTTGTAAATGGAGGACACTAGGGTGGCACGTGCATGCACTAGCCCATGCATTGCACACCTTTTAAGGTGTGGCTGGGTTGTATCAAAAAGGAGAGGGAGAGTGGATGAGGTGGAGAGGTGGTTACTCCATTATGGAAAGTTATGGCAACTCCCTAATTCATCTAGGCCCTTGATCCTTAACCACTTAATCTAATCCTAGCCTTCTACTCTCACTAAAAATTTGTATAAATACCCCCCTTACATTAGTTGTCTTTGCACCTAATCTATATAAAAAAGAGAAAGAAATACAACTAGTAAGTAAAAGATTGAGAGAATAGTGAGTTCAAAAGATTGAGGGTTTCAAAATTGTGTGTTCTTTCCTCTATATTGGCCGGCATTTCTTCAAGAAGCAAGGGGAGGCTCGGGTTGCTTACCATACTAGGAGGAGACGTCAATTGGTGGCACAAACTAGGAGAAGAAGGCCTCTTTTGATCATCCAAGGAGTTCTTAGGAGTTTCTTTTGTTTTCTCTCCAAATAAGGTGGTCAATTTTCTCCAACTTCTAAATAGTTACCATACTAGGTTTGTGTCTTGATCATGCTAGAATAAACAAGAGAAAATATTGCTTTATGTTAGTGCCATGATTAAGGAGAAAAAATGGATCCATGTGAAATTGTATGAAATAAGTAGTAAAATTAAATTGAATGATGTGATTAGAAATATTGTTGTGGTAATTTGATATTACACTAGCATGTTAATTAAGAAAGAATAAATCTCTTTATTGAAATGTTCATGTATGTGGGAAAATACAATATGAAGAAATGTGTTTATGTGAAAAGTGTGAATTATGAGAAATCTCCATGCTACGAAGTTAGATTGATTAGATAATTATGTATGTTGTTGTTAGTAAGATTGATATTAAAGAAACCATAAGTTGCGTGCTATTTTGTTGGAAAAATGAACATTTTTGTAATTAGGACTAAGTCTGAGAAAAGATTGGATTTTTTGTTGTTAATCAAGAAGGAAAGAAGAAACTTATTAGTTTAATGAAGAGAAACCTAATTATAATCGAAAAGTATCAAGTAGATATTCTCTTTGGAAAAGAAGTAATTAATAGAACACAATGTTGATTTTGTGAACTTTTTGTATAAATAGAAGAGTAGTATTCGTATGAAAAATGAAAGTTAAATGTTTTTTTAAAAAATCTTGAGTTACTGTATAAATACAGAATTTTAGATTTTAGTTGCTGAAAGTCAACCGTATATGCGTTAACAGTCGACTGTCCTTACTATTTTTGAGTTTTAAATCCTTGCTGAATAGTCGACTGAATATACATTAATAGTCGACTGTCCTGACTATTTAGTTTTCGAGTTTTAAATTCTCGCAGAACAGTCGATCGACTATGACTTAACAGTCGACTGTCCTGACTATTTGGTTTTCCAAGTTTTAAATGTCTTTAGACAAAGAAAAATAAATTTATTGTTTAAAAGAGTTTGAAAAGAGATTTCTGATAATGGGAAAATCGAAAGTGTGAAATTTTAGATTTAGTATTGATAAAAAGAGAATAAGAGAACGATGTGGAAAGAATGAATTATGAATGTGACAAATGAAATTTATTCCATGCATGAAATTGTTCATGAAAGTGAAATTAAATATCATGATGAATTATGAAAAATCTTATGAATATGAATACACAAATGCTATGAACATGAAATGGGATTGAAAGCTAGAGGTTAGCTAAGCCTTATACCGGCATTGAAAGATATTTTTGAGATGAAATATTGAAAAGAAAAGACCAAGTTTGGATCGTATTGTTGAATTAATGGTTAAGACCGGTATAGAGGAAGTGCTAACTCTAGGGGATTGATTTTATTCATGATTCAAATAATTAAGGACTAGACACATAGTGGTGATGTGACGAAAGTAAGAGAAAAACACGAGTATGAGGGCCATTGGATTGGCGGTGTGAGAGTGATTTACAGATTGCCTGCTTGATGCATCATGAAACGGTGTGAGCACTACTCCGGAATTATCGTCCCGATGGCGATGCTTGTGGGGTGTTTGGTGACTACGGGTGGTGCCATCGTTCCATGACGGAGGCTGAATTGTTCATAGATTGCCTGCATGATGTGTCATGTCAGTGCGCGAGATTTCCCTCCAGGTTGTCTGAACATGGGCTCGTAATTCATAGAACATCTAGGATAGTTGCCGTAGTAGTTTACGTCATGGCGAGGGACTAAACCCTACAAGATGAAGTACGATTAAGAGCTTGCCCTCGGACCTATGTAGTATGGGATGTATAGAATCCGAACAAGTGTGCATTAGTGTCATATAATATAAACAACTGTATTAAAGACTAAAAGCACAGCACAACACGACATCTATAGGCAGTCCCCGTAGTTTTGCTTGTGACAAGTGTGTGCTTTCTAAGTAGGAGAAAATTGTTGTATTATATCCTTGCATCAGTTGAATGAACTGACGAGCTCACAGTTTCTATGCAGGATAAAGAGATTGACAAGATTAAAGTATGCATACTGCTTAAAGAATGTTTCAAGTGTTATACATTTTATTCATGTAAATTATTGTAAATTGCTTCTGATGTTTAAATGTAAATTTAGTAATTCAAGATGTAACTCTGATGTAATAAAAGTTTTAATTTCCTTATAAAATTGTACGAAGAGAAGTGAAATGATCCTGTAGGAACTTCGAATTCTGTCTGTTTTGGAATTCGGGATGTTACACTATTGGTTCATGTACCTGTTATTTATTGATGCATGGACCTATTGGTTCATGTACCTGTTACTTGTTGATGTACGGACCTATTGGTCGTGTAACTGTTGATTCTTGAACCTGTTGATGCATGAATGGATGATTCTTGTACCTGTTTTGATTCATGAACCTGTTTCCTGTTTTTGTTTTTCCTGATCCCTGAGTACACTGCCCTATGGACTCCACTACGAAATCTAAACAAAACTGTTTGAATGTAGCAACCATGTGATTAAAGTTGGGGCGCATGAAGTGCTACCTAAATAGTAATAATTACAAGACTTGACATGACATAACTTGACATACATGAATACCTGTTACCTGCTTGCCTGACACATGTTCACTTGTTTTCCTGATTACCTGTTAGATGATTTTCTGTACATGCTACTTGACACTTGTTACTTATTACTTGATTTCGTGATACTTGTTACTTGTTTACATGATACTTATTCACTTGACACTTGATATATGCCACTTGCAGTTGTTCATCTTACCATACTAGTATTCTATTTTGTATCATGCATATTCCATATTATTAGTTAATTTTTCCCATGTACTTATATCCTGCATTACAAGCGGCTCGTAACTTACATTGACGGGAGTTTGTTTTCTCTTTCCTATTCCTGCAATTGTTAAATTGCAGATTTTGGAGAACAGGTACCAGATGGTGTTGGTGACATAAGATATTAGTGCTGAATTTTGCTATTATTATTTCTTGTTGCTTGTTTTGAACAATTGTATCTTGTACTTGGATTTATTTATATTAGGGCAATATTACCCAGGATATTTAACTTATTCAGAGTGGGATTATTTGAGATTAATACATTTTGGTTTCAAGTATTCTTGTTGGTATTTTGGTTCATATGTGCATGTTGGTTGATTCTTTTGCTTCCGACTCTGATTATTCTTGTGAAATGTTGTAAACATTCTTGAACAGCTTACGGATAATGAAAATTATTTGCTGGGCTTAGTCACGTATCCATATTCCGTATTCTCTTTTGGAAAGCGAGGCGTGACAGAAATATACTATAATAGGAGATTATTATAGGGCAGCCCTAGATTTACAAGTTGAAGACGTATATAAATATTTTGGAAACATTCTTAGGAGAAAGTGTAAGAGCTTTTTGGGATGCTTATAAAGAAACTCAGAAGGCAGACTATAATGTGTTACTATCATTAGGATCGAACCCATACAGTTTTGTTAATCGTCACAACAATTAGGTCTACAAGATGAACTTACAAAAAATCACAAAAAGCTTGGGAAAAATTTCCTTATATCCTACAGGAAAAGATACTATTACTCGAAAACCTAGACCGCCCTTTAGATTTCCAGCCCAAAAATCAGAATGAGCAACCAAACATGTATCCAAACATTTACTAGACCCTCAAGAACTCTTAGAAGCACAAAACAAGGTTCTACAAGTAGTTCAAGACTGCTTTTGGAAAGATTGTTTAGCAGAAGAGCAAATAATTAAGATGTTCAGCTTGAAGAACTCATACACCCTGAACCGGACTATGATAGATTCCAAAGAGATGGATTGAATATTCTTAGTCCAAGAACATTATATCAGACAGGCATATTCGAATTTAGAATAGATTTTTTCAGACATAACAGTGAACAAGAAATTAGTTGCATAGGAAATCAGTATGTTAGTTTGCCCCTAGTTAGTCAAACAGCTCTGGTAATGAGCTTAGAAATTCAAAATATGCATTTATGCATCTAGGATCGATAGTTATAGGTATTATAGGATTAATGAGAATAAGTTTAGGTTGTAACGTTTTAGTAACCCTTTATGATAACAGATGGACTGATATAGCCAGAGGAATGATAGCTATTATTGAAGTAAACATGAATAACAACTCAGGAATATTCTATTGTAGCCTAGACTATATGCAAACAATAAAAGATTTTATTAAGCATATCCATATAGGTATGCAGACCAAGGGATATGGAGAAGCACATAGTGGTGAGAACTTATTAGTTCATATTGCATTCTTATGAAGAACAACTACGAATTTTAAAGTTAAATACAAATTACACGTTAAAGAAGTAGTAGATCTCCTAAGTAGTAAAGGAATTAAGATGATACCGTTAGAAAATTATCGAGAAAGGTTAGCTTGAATAGACTGGAACTTAGTCAAATTCATAGAACCAGTTAAAAACCATGATTCCACAAGATTCACTAATATACAAAGACAATGGTGGCCGTACAAGTATTAGATTTACGGACTACGTACCACAAGTTAACAAGAATATAAGTGATAGAGAAACTGATTTAGAGTCAGAATTAGTCCTTATAGAACTTATGGAAACCATAACAATAGATAAAATTTTGTACCCAAAAGAATTAGGAATAACGTAACTAACTAAAGAAGAGCTATTAGAATTTAGAAGACATTTATTATAGAAATAAATCTATAAAGAAAATGAATATTTGTATTATGATGACGAGAGGAATATTAGAATAGGGATTATCCAAGAAGAAGAATAAGATGACACTGTAACACAAGTATCAGATATATCATATCATATAGAATTACAAGAAACCGTACAATCACCATCTACTATAGAAGAAGCTACTTTACCGTTTCCATTTAGTAGAACAGTTCCATTACCAGGAGCAGTAGTTTATACAAGTGGTAATCCACCAAGAATTCGGTATAGTGACTATAGAGAACCTGAGAACAAGAATTGTAAAAGAGTCATTAGGACAATCTATAAAATTTCAAGCTAAAGAAGAAGCTCAGATTCTTAATTTAGCATTCCATGATCCTCAGACATGGTCAAATATTCTAGATGTGTGGAAATATACTATAATTGGATATTATTATAGGACAACCCTAGATTTACAAGCTAAAGACATGTATAAATATTTAGAAAAATTCTTAGGAGAAAGTGTAAAAACTTTATGGAAGCTTATAAATAAACTCATAAGACAGACTATAATACGTTACTATCATTCAGATTAAGCCCATACAATTTTGTTAATAAAATCCAAAGTTTAGTAACAGGAGATCTTAATTCAGGCCATATAGGATTACAGAGAGATGCTATTAGAAGTTTAAAGCAACTTAATCTCTATAAATTGAAATATATAAAAAGGTTCCTAAATGATTATTTTTATTGTACGTGCATTTCAGGAAATGCCTTTAACAAAGACTTAGGTGACAAACTATTTAGAAAACTTCCTGGAGAATTAGGTATAGAAATAGCAGAAAAATGGAAGACTGAGCCTTTTGTTACCAATCCGGCATATTTATGGTCTATAGGGTAGAGTATTCAGCATATTATCAAGTTTGTAAAAGAAAAATGCCCCGAAATCCAATTTCAAAAGCAATTAAAAAAATTCAGACAATGGATTTTATAGGGAAATATATACACCCCAGACTTATGGTATAGGAGAAACAAACTCTAGAAAATACAACAGAAAATAAAGGAAGGAAGAGCCTAAGTATAAGAAAAAGACATATTATTGAAGAAATTCAAATAGGATAAAACTGTATTTAGACCCACAAAAACATCTTAGAAAGTTTAAACCAAACAGACTATATAAAAATAAACTAGAATGTTTTATATGTTGAAGTCCTGAACATATGAGAAGGACTTGTCCAAAATGACTAAATAGACATGATAAAACTAGTACACTAGTAGATGTACTAATGAAGATTTAATTAATATAGATGACATTGTGATGTAAAACCAACATGAAACCAAAATGATGTAAAACCAACCCTAAAATAGAGAACTTTCCAAGAATTTTAATGGGTTAATTTTACCAACATGAAAGTGCGGATTTAGATTGGATATTTTAAACAATTAATTGATTTGATGGATTTTCAAGAACTGACTTATGCTAACAATTCCAATTAATAATTCAACCTCAATCAATAATTAAATCCCTATATGTTAGCAAGTAATAAGTCCAATATCGATTTGTACTCTAATCTAGCATGTAGATCACTCAACCTCAATTATTTTGTGGTCGACAGATAAATCAGATAATAAACTAGATGATAAGGCAGTAAAGCATAAATACGGAAGAGATGGAAAGAGTATACCGAATCCGAAGAAACCAGTGTCGACCTCCGGGTTGGGCAGAAACAGCAACAAGGTAAGCACAGTCAGCAACTCCACGAGCTCAGTCCACGAGGGTCGGCGGCGTCGCTGATCGACGTCGTCGACGGCAAGGAGCGGCACTGGCGACGGCGGCGACGTCGTCGAGAGGTGGGGCGAACGGAGGGCACCGGAAGAGGTAGGGCTGTCGAGGTTGTTGGGATCTGTGGGGTTAGGGTTCGGTTGATGGCAGTAAGGAGAAAGTGGAGGCAGTGGGTTGTCGGGTGGAGATGGGTTGGGTTTGTAGGCGATCGGCGAACTGGGTGATGGTGAGGTGGCGACGGGGCTAGGAGTTCGTCGGGACGAAGGTGAAGAAAGAAGGATGGGGTTCGGGAGAGGGGATTTGGGGGTTTTGGAGTTGGGGTCGTGGATTTGGGTCGGGTTCGGGAGAAGAAAAGAAGACGGGAGAAGAAGAAGGGGTCGACGGCGACTTGGGGGCGTGCGGTGGAGGTCGATGGCGAAGGTAGGGGAGTTGGGTTCTGTTGGATTTGGAGATCGGGATAGGAGTTGGTGGGTTTGGGAAAAACGAAGAAGAACGAAGAAGGTGAAGAGCTGTTGAAGGTGGCGGCTGGTTTTGTAAATAGGATTAGGGTTTTGTGTGGGAATTTGGGAATTAGGGTTTTGTATTTGGAATTTTTAATTGGGGATAAATTATTAGAACTAATCACTAGTTCTAAAACTAGATTAGGATTTATCACAAACCCTAATTTGTATCTCGATTGTATCACACAAGGAGAAAAAATGAAGAGCAAAACTCAACACAGCTTTTTTTTTTATCAATAATGGCATGCTTTTCTCATTAATCTCAAGGCCTTTAAATAGGCTCAATTACATCTTGAAACACATCTCCAAAATATTCTCAAAATCTAAAAATTTACAAAAAGATTACATATGGCTATAATTGCCAGAAATAAAAATGGTAATAAAATAAAAATCCTAAACTGGAAAGATGTCCTCATCATTCTCTCCGGGTGGGAGAGAGCTCGACCCAGTCGAGTCAAAACCAGTGATCCTGCCATGGTGCTCCAAAAGATCTGGATCCAGTTGCGGGAGCCCCTTACGATCACTGCAAGTATCATCCGACTTCGGTTTGTTTTTCCACCTCACCAAATACTTGTGCATACCACCATCTCTTGTGGAGATTATCTGATCATCTAAAATATTATCTAACTCTTCTGTCGATGGGTAAGTAGTATCTGGTAGTGGAGGTAATGGGGGAATCTCACCATTAGGCTGCAGGGTAGGCTCATCTATAAGAAAATTTCTAGGGTTGAATTTTGAGCCTTCATAAAGTACTAGATCCTCAATATTGAAAATTTTACTTATGCCAAAACCTTCAGGAAGGTCAACAACATAGGTACTATTATTGATTGCATGTAGAATCTTAAATAGGCCTGCAGCACGTATGTTCAAGTTCTTAACGGGTCCAACTGGAAACCGTTCCGGATGAATCCGAACCATCACTTCGTCACCAATATCAAAAGTTATAAATTTCCGTCTAGTATCAGCTATTAACTTGTAGTTAAAATTATTCTCATTAAGTTCCTTGGAAATTTCTCTATGCAAGTCATGAATGTTATATGCAAATGTGGGTGCAGACTCTGTGACTTTGTGATGTTCTAATACATGAGTAAAATTTATGGGTTGCCAAGTGACTTGGGAAGGACTGGGTGTCTCGGGTATACTCAATAGAGGTGACTGGATAGGCTGAATACAATTGAGAGACGGGTCATCCTCTTTTTCATCAAAGTCATCACTTATATTAGGTTCATAAGTAAACTCATTGACGGGCTCATCAGCGATGACTGCGGTACCCTCTACTATATTGATCCTATTTGGACTAGGACAGTTGCCAGCAACATGGCCATATCCTTTACATTTATAGCACTTAGTGAGAGGGTCAATCTTACTGTAATCTCTTTCGGTATTCTTACCCTTATGTTCATCTCTATGTGAATTGAAATTTGAATTAGGTTTGCTGGGGTAAGATTTGTTAGGGTACTGAGGAGAGGAGTGCTCAGGTCTAGAGGGGTCAGGAGGATTCATTCTAGAAGAATGATCCATCAAATCGCTGGACTTGTAATGGGAACTAGCTTTAAGAGAATCCATATCGAGGACTAGAGCATAGGCTGCCGCTATTGAGTCCACATTTCTATAGATTAGCTCGTTCCTAAGATCGGCTCGTAATCCAGCCCTGAACCTAGAGAGAGTTTGTTCTTCACTCTCTTTACCTAACGCATTGCACCGAATGAGGAAGTCATCGAATTTATCAACATATTCTTGGGTGGATTTACTTCCTTGATACAATTGGTTCCACGAATCTAGCAATCGGGTGTGGAACGATAACGGTACATACCTCTCAGTGAGCTTCTCTTTCATGGCCTCCCAAGTGGCTATGGGTGCCAGGCCTCGGCCTCTGCGGGCATGTTCAAGATTGGTCCAATGCTGTTGAGCTTTACCCGTTAATTTCATAGTTGCAAATTTAACTTTAAGGGCTTCGCTCATGTCGAACCACACAAAATAGTGGTCCATGGCACAGACCCAATCAAGGTAAGCTTGGGGTTCCATGTGGCCTTCAAATTGGAGAACGTCAGCCTTAACGTTCTTTTTATATTGTTCGTCAGGGTCACGTTCTTGACGTCGATCGTCATGAACATTCCCTTGAGGGATCTGACGATGGCCATGAAGCTCAGGGACAATGTTTTGATTTAGCTCCACTTTCTCAAGCCTCTGATTGATATTGGCAAGAGTTGCTTGGATGACAGCTAGGGTAGCGGAGATATCAGAGTTGTCCATTTCAGGTCTGGGAAGTCTAGGGTTCCTAGTTGGGTGATTGGGAAGGGCTAGGAAAGGCTCTTCAGGGTCTGTGATGGTGCTGCGAAGACGTATTCACCAAAAGTGGAAACTATGGGGTGTGTCCTAATTTTTTTTTAATTTTTTTTTTATTTTTTTTTATTTTTAGTGATTCTGAACTAAACTAAAATAAAAATAAAAATAAAATAAAATAAAATAAAAGACTACACGATACTAAATGAATGCAAAAATGATGCCTACGATGCAAGAACTAAGGTTATAAGAACCTTCGCTCTGATACCAAAATGATGTAAAACCAACCCTAAGATAGAGAATTTCCAAGAATTTTAATGGGTTAATTTTACCAACATGAAAGTTCTGATCTAAGTTAGAAATTTAAAACAGTTAGCGGATTTGATGGATTTTCAAGAACTGACTTATGCTAACAATTCCAATTAATAATTCAACCTCAATCAATAATTAAATCCCTATATGTTAGCAAGTAATAAGTCCAATATCGATTTGTACTCTAATCTAGCATGTAGATCACTCAACCTCAATTATTTTGTGGTCGACAGATAAATCAGATAATAAACTAGATGATAAGGCAGTAAAGCATAAATACGGAAGAGATGGAAAGAGTATACCGAATCCGAAGAAACCAGTGTCGACCTCCGGGTTGGGCAACAACAGCAACAAGGTAAGCACAGTCAGCAACTCCACGAGCTCAGTCCACGAGGGTCGGCGGCGTCGCTGATCGACGTCGTCGACGGCAAGGAGCGGCACTGGCGACGGCGGCGACGTCGTCGAGAGGTGGGGCGAACGGAGGGCACCGGAAGAGGTAGGGCTGTCGAGGTTGTTGGGATCTGTGGGGTTAGGGTTCGGTTGATGGCAGTAAGGAGAAAGTGGAGGCAGTGGGTTGTCGGGTGGAGATGGGTTGGGTTTGTAGGCGATCGGCGAACTGGGTGATGGTGAGGTGGCGACGGGGCTAGGAGTTCGTCGGGACGAAGGTGAAGAAAGAAGGATGGGGTTCGGGAGAGGGGATTTGGGGGTTTTGGAGTTGGGGTCGTGGATTTGGGTCGGGTTCGGGAGAAGAAAAGAAGACGGGAGAAGAAGAAGGGGTCGACGGCGACTTGGGGGCGTGCGGTGGAGGTCGATGGCGAAGGTAGGGGAGTTGGGTTCTGTTGGATTTGGAGATCGGGATAGGAGTTGGTGGGTTTGGGAAAAACGAAGAAGAACGAAGAAGGTGAAGAGCTGTTGAAGGTGGCGGCTGGTTTTGTAAATAGGATTAGGGTTTTGTGTGGGAATTTGGGAATTAGGGTTTTGTATTTGGAATTTTTAATTGGGGATAAATTATTAGAACTAATCACTAGTTCTAAAACTAGATTAGGATTTATCACAAACCCTAATTTGTATCTCGATTGTATCACACAAGGAGAAAAAATGAAGAGCAAAACTCAACACAGCTTTTTTTTTTATCAATAATGGCATGCTTTTCTCATTAATCTCAAGGCCTTTAAATAGGCTCAATTACATCTTGAAACACATCTCCAAAATATTCTCAAAATCTAAAAATTTACAAAAAGATTACATATGGCTATAATTGCCAGAAATAAAAATGGTAATAAAATAAAAATCCTAAACTGGAAAGATGTCCTCATCACATTGTATCAGATTCAGAATCTATTTGTTCAATGATAACTATAGAAGACTCTGACCAAACTCTTGAAATAGAAGAAGAAGACAATGAGCTCGTAAATAACATTCTACCTCAAGAACTAGAAATACCTGATTTAGAATTTTTAGACCTAGATGGATACAGAAACTACCAATAAAAATACAAGTAAAGACCCTTGTAAACATGACTAGAATGGATAGTATGACATGTTTTCTTTGCAAATGGTATCCTAGCAAAGAAAAGTGAACCAAATGCTCAAAATATTAAAAAGAAGGATGTATGAAGTGTATAGAACAATTGTATGGCATAACCTTTAGCCCATTAGTAGCTCGCACTTAACTAAATACAAATGAATTAAAAATATTGAGAAAAAGAATAGAAAGTCTAGAAGATACACAAAAAATACTATACAATAAAATAGAACAAATAGAGATTAGGATAGACGAAGGAAAAGCCATTATAGAACATCCTTTAGAAGAAAATAGGAAAGAGTTAGTACAAATCTGTAATAGTGAAGACTTAACGACCTTTAAAGTAAGATGTATTATTAGAATAAAAAATTACGAGATAAAATGCTTAGCATTAGTAGATACAGGGTGTAGTAATTGTATTATTAATGAAGATATTATTCCATCCCAATATATTGTAAAAGCCCAAAACCTTCTGGGAGCTCAATGGATGGATCGACAGATTTATGTATATGATAGTTTATTATTACCAAATAGTAAAATAAGATTTGAGACAAATTACGGAGAAAGTACAGAATACACATTACCTAAAGATAGTACTTGGGTTAGGCCTCTTAATGTAAAATTTGAACTCATTTTAGTCCTAAGTTTCCTTCTCAAAGATAATGGTAGCATGCTAATTAGTAAAGATTATTTACAATCACAAAAGCTTACTTTGTTTACTCCTGTATATATTGAAGATGTGCAAACAATGACTTGGAAAATCAAAGAACCAGTTTTAGAGAAAGAATGTAAATGTAAATGAGAAAATGAATGCCAATTAAATGAAATTGAATCCACTATAAAAAATGATGAAAGCTATAAAGAGAAGATGATTATACTATAAAATCCAAACAGAATATATTATGCTTATATTATGCTTTAGTAAGCGAGCATGAAATAGTACAATTAATTTCAAAAGTAGAAAAAATATGAATATTAGGAGAAGGATTTTACTTGGAATAGGACAAGGTAATATGTAAACTTAACATAATAAATCCTGAATATAAAATTAGAACTTCTAAGATTAATAGACCTAGAAGATTTTAAAATGCATATTTTAGAACTCTTAAAACTAGGAGTAATCAGAAGATCTGAAAGCCCACACAGATCAGCAGCTTTTATAGTAAGAAATCATAGTGAAATAGTTAGAGGAAAAAGTAGAATGGTTATTAATTACAAAACATTAAATGACAACACAATAGACAATGGTTATGATATACCAGATAAAAATAGACTAATAAATCAAATTCAAAGTTGTACAATTTCAGTCAATTCGATTTAAAATCAGGGTTTTGGCAAATTTAAATCCATCCAGAAAGTGTAGAACGAACATCATTCACTTGTCCAGAAGGTCATTTTGAATGGCTCGTAATGCTTTTTGGTCTTTAAGAATGCACTATCCATTTGTCAAAGAAAGATGCATGATATATTTTATAAAATAAAAAGTTTGTTGTAGCTTATATAGATGATACTCTAGTTTTTAGTAAAACTCAACAAGACTATCGTGGCCAATTATAGATCACTAATTCTAAATTTATAAATCATGGATTGACTGTAAGTAAAAAGAAAATGCAATTATTTAAACCTCATAAAGAATTCCTTGGAGTAATTATAGGCCAAGAAAAAATAAAACTTTAGCCACACATAACGCAAAAGGCTCTAGATTTCCCAGATAAATTAGAAACATTACAGCAAATTCAACAATTTTTAGGGTTAGTTAATTATGCTAGACCTTTTATTAAAGATTTAGGAAAAATAGCAGGCCATTTATATGGAAAGACTTCACGAAAAGACCAAAGACATTTTAATCAAGAAGATTTTAAATTAGTTCAGCAAATAAAATAGTTATTAAACGATCTTCCTGAATTAAGCATGCCATTAGACATAGATTATTTAATAGTTGAGACAGATGGTTGTAATACAGGGTGGGAAGCCACTCTTATTGCTAAACCAAATAAGTATTCAGACCGAGATAGAGAGAGAATATGTAGATACGCTAGTGGTAAATATAAAGAAAAATGTAACATTAGTAGTATTGATGTAAACTCCTCACTATCTCATATGCATTAGACAGTTTGGAGTTATTCATTATTTCTAAAAAGGTTTACACTTACAACTGAATGCTTTCTAACTACATCTAATGCTTTCTAGCTACATCTAGTGCCTCTGACAGGTTATTAAACCCCATATAAAATGGATCTATGAAATCTTTAATACTGTCTAAAACTTCCATCCAAGCATGGAAAACTCCTGTTAAGTTTCCTTTTAAGACTGCATAAAATTTAAAATTTCTTTTGTGTCTTATTAAAGAGTTCTGATAAAGCATTCATTGCTACAAGAAAATATTTCTGGTCTTTATTATTAAATGCAATCCAGAGATTATCTAAAATTTATTTATATTCTTTGTTAACTAAAATATGGCAAAAGGTCTTAAACGATATATTACTATTTGGAAATAAAATCAGTTCTTGGTTACCGAATCTAAGGAGTTCTTGCCTTGGTCTTGCTAGCATAGTCTGATTAGATGCTAAATTATTTATTTGTGGTAATCCTGGCATGGGAGGAGGTCTCTCCATCTGCACTTGATCATCAAAAACTTTCATAAGATCCGTGTTTAAATAATGTGCAGATAATTCAAGTAGATGATCAAGTCTTGAAGTAATTAGCTGTCGCCTAACTAATCCTCCATATCCGTCTTCATAAGCATTAAATTGTTCTGCTAGTTGGAATAAAAAATATTCATCATATATACGATTAATGCTTATACTAAATGCTTCAATCGAGCGGATTTGAAAAAAACTGAAATAAAGAAAAAGGGTTAGGAAAATTAGTGAATTCAGGATGAACCTGGTCCGACACGCTTTCTACCGTACTCTGATGGACAAGGCAGCTAAGGGTGTCGGGAATACTGTCATGCCCCACTTTCCAAAAAGAGAATACGAAATACAGATACGTGACTAAGCCCAGCGAATAATTTTCATCATCCATAAGCTGTCAGGAATCTTTACAATATTTCACAAGAATAATTAGAGTCGGAAGCAAAAGAAGTCAACCCAGCATGCATAATTGAATCAATATACCAATAGGAATTTACTTGAAATAAAATATATTAATCTCAAATAAATCAGATCTGAATAAGTCAATAATCCTGGGTGACATTGCCCAAATAAAAATAAATCCAAATAATCAAGTACATTTATTCAAATCAAGCAATAAGAAAATAATAATTAAAGCAGGAACCCAACAACAAATATCTCATATCGCCAACTCCATCTGGTAACCGATCACCCTGATCTGCAATTTAATAAATTGCAGGAAGAGAAAAAAAACAAACTCCCATCAATGCAAGTTACGGGCCGCTTGTAATGCAAGATACAAGTACATAGAAAAGATAAACAAATAGTAGGAATAGGAATGATAATAAAATAGAACAACTAACGTGAATCATGAACAGAATCAAATAACAATAGGTGTATATAACATGTAACAAGTAACAGGTATCATGCAAGTAGGTAAACATATGACAGGTATCAAGTAGCATGTACAGGTAATCATTTATTAGGTAATCATGTCATATCAAGTCATGTATTTATTACTTTCTAGGTAGCACTTCATGCATCCCAGGATTTACTACATGGTTGCTACATTCAAACAAGTTACGCTTAGATTTTGTAGTAGAGTCCGAAGGGCCGTGTACTCAGGTATCAGTTAAACAGACACAGGTACAGGTATCATGTAATAGGTAATCATGCATCAGGTAACAGGTAATTATGCAACAGGTAGGACTAAGTCCCCTCCAAGTACACTCTCCCGTAAAAAGTATGTAGTTAGGTAACAGGTGGGAAACACTGGCCCCCTTCTGAGTACACCCTCTCATAAGAAAGTATGTAGTCAGGAATCAGATAGCAGAATCATGCATGATTCTATTATCTTCCACTTTTAGATCTTTCCCTCAACACCGTCTTGGTTATTTTATTATTATTATTAATCAAACAGGCATGTACGTGTCACAAACAGGTCAAAAATAACATGGCATGATCAAGTAACTGGTTCAGGTTGCAAGATAAACATGTACAGGTGAATGATAACTCATTAAAGAATAGAACAACAAAAATTCTAGTTCAGGACAGCAGGACAGTACTGCACTAAATCTGGAATTTCCATTGCTACAAAAATACAAATCTGGATCCATCAGAAGTTCTAGAAGATAGAATCCCAGCCGAATCCATAAAATATATATAAATCATATAGTATTTCAAAAAAACATAACTCAAAACAGATTTGAATCCAGAAAACATGTTCAGCTAAAAATCAGAAGTTTGTATTCAAGAACAAGAAAAAACATGAAAACTCATAAATTGAATCCACGAAAAATCTGGGGTATTACCTGGTATGTTTATTAACAGAAAATAAAGTTTCATAATTTTTCAATATATATAGAATAGTCAAGTAAAATCAGAAAGCGACAAGAAACAGTAGTTTTGTAAATTTGGAATCATAAACACTGCAGTACAAAAACAGCAATATCTCACAAAAGGTAAATTGAAATCAAGATCCGTCAAAATGGTGATAAAATAGATACAGTAGGATAACTTTCATATTCAGAAAGATTTTATAGAAAGCAAGTAGAATCAGGTTGAATTTAAGTTTCTTTACAAAACAGCAAGAAAAATTTGCTAGTATAGTAGTTGTTTACAAGTATAGAATAATTCGTAAAACTCATGAAATAAATCCACAAAAATTCAGAGTTAATCCCAATCAGGTCTAGTTATACTGCACAAAATATTGGATCAAAATAATACCTTTAACATCACAATAAAAATAGATTACTCTTCAGAATTCATAGAAAACAAAATTTGAAAAACTCTCTACATCTCTGTAGTAAAATAGACATAACTCACAACTCGTAAAACGAAACTGAAATCCGTCAGAAGGGTTGGAAAATATGTAGAATTCTCTACAGTTCATGTTCACAAATAATATTCATATACTGACATTAGTAGGGTCTAAAATACTGAATGAAAACGGGGAATCGACAGAACTGAAAATATCCTTCATGAACAAAATCAACTAGTTCATATGAAACTCATCCAAAACAAAACCAAACGTGAAATATGGTGTACTAGATGTCTAAACAATATGGTATAGGTTATTTTGCAAGTCCACAACAAGTATAGCACGAATAACACATCAAGCACTCAATATCACAAAATAGCTTGCATATATACAACCAAAAAGTGGTCATCCCTAATTGTTTCATGTCATGTATGTCGTGAGGCAACTATGGTCGAATCAACACAATAGAGAAAATATATAATAGAGAATTCACACACGAATTGGCTTTAGAACCCAACTACACTACAGGCGGTATTTTGTACTTATATTACACAAAGAAAAGAATACAAGTTACTTGCCTGAGAGATGACGACGGGAATGACGATGCACAGAGAGAATAACAGGAACAGATTCCCGGGCAACGATCATCACGAACGAACACGAACACGAACCACGAACAACGAACTACGAACTACGAACCCACGAACAAAACTCGAGAGCCACTCCAACCAATAACACATGCACGGGAGATGCACATGCACCACACCAACCACAAACAGCCACGAGCATGACAGGGAGATCGGGACAGTGGCTGGGTGAGTGTGGGGCTGAACTGGCCAGAGTGTCGATGGGGATGGCGACACTGGCGGACGGAGACAGGGCTGCTGGTCGACTGCAGGGCGTCGAGAGGTAGGGAGGCGAGCATAGGGGGGGTTGAGAGGTCGGGAGAGAGATGGGAGAGATGGGTTGCGGTTGAGGTGCAAGTGGAATTGGAAGACGGGAACAGGCCGGTGAGAGGGAGATGCAGGGTGATCGGGGGTTAGGCTAGAGCTCAAGGATGAGATAGAGATCGGGAAAGGGTGCAGCGGGAGATAGGGAGAGGCGGCGGTATGGGTTAACGAAGTGTTAGGGATGCACAGTAGTATATATAGGGTATAGTTTAGGGTTGGGTAGTTGACGGCTGAAGGGGGATTTCGGGTACGGATCTGCTAACGGGTTTGGGTAAAGTAATATGGTTTTCAGGGTAAAATGTATATGGGGTTTAATGGGTATCCAGTAAGGTATAAGAGAGGGGTTTGAATAGGATTAGCGAAATAATAGATCCAAATAAAATGAGATGGCCACAAATGGATAAATAAAATAGGACATGAACAAATAAAATAAAGAGGATAAAAAATAACAGCTCGATCAAAAGGAGACGGAACAAAAGACTAACAAATGAATCAAAAAGACCAATAAAAGAGAAGACAAATCAAATAAATAAATATATTGAAAAAAATAAGATCCAATTTATGGTCCAAAAAGAGATACAATAAGAATCAATTACATGGAACACAAAATACACTCAAAATACAGAAAATGGAAAACAGGGGTTACAAATACTATTAGTAGTGACGGTGATATGTGTTACTCCTAGTTTTAAGAGTTCTGAAATATGCATTATAAAATCTTTTAGGTCTTAATTGGTTGCATTAATCTTACTTGTTCTAATTTTATATTCATGATTTATTATGTAAAGTTTACATATTATCTTATCCTTTTCCGAGTATCTTAATATATCTTCTCCTAATATTCCTATTTTTTCTATTTTCAAAATTAACTGTTCTATTTCTTGCTCGCTTACGAAACCATAATATAAGTGTTCCAAGTTAATATATTTTGTTCGGATTTCTATAGTATAATCATCTTCTGTTTGGCTTTCATCATTTTTTATAGTGGATTCTATTTAATTTTATTAGCAATCATTTTCTCGTTTACATTTAAATTCTTTTCCTAAAATTGGTTCTTCGATTTGCCTAGTCGTTGTTGGCTCATCTTCAATATATATGTGAGTAAACGAAGTATTTTTTTGTAATTGTAAATAATTGTTATTAATTAGTATTCAACCATTATCTTTGAGAAGGAAACTTAGGCCTAAATTGAGATCAAATTTTACATTAAGAGGCCTAACCCAAGTGTCGTCTTTAAGTAATGTGATGAAGGTAGAAATAGCGGACAATCTACACCGCTCTATCCTAGCACGAATCTCGAGGAGATCCCATAACAGCTTGTGGGCCAACTATAGGCCCATCACCCGAATCCAGCCCAACGTGAATCGGGTTGCATCCCCTAATCAGGGAATCAGGGAATATTACCTAATCTGGCACCTACGCCTATAAATACAGCCCTACGTACCTCTACAGTAACCAGGTAGTCACTATTTCACCACTTAAGTCACTTTTAATCCTCTGGTTATTGACTTGAGCATCAGAGGGTCTGTCGCTGGGAGTCCTTCCGGTGTTTCAGGCTTTTTTGTGGTGTCCGACAACGGTTGATTCCTCCCAAATCTACCAGATCCAATCACATCAGCACCACAGTAGAGTCAGATCGGCGGCCGAGTTCTAAGTTTCCTCTCCCCAAAAGAACTTAGATTATCTGTTACTCCCACACATGAAAAATAAGCAGTATAATATTGGCGTCGTCTGTGGGAAATAAAGATTTGAGCCCCATTTTCAGACTCTTCTCTACGATCGATGCATCCTATGGCTTCCAAAGCCAAGAAGATCCCGCCCGGAGGGCATCAGTCCGACCCTCCACTTCGTCCTCCATGCTAGACACGAAGTCAAGCGGCTACTCAAGGATCCAAATAGCCGTAGGACCCAGGGCTGCAGAAACCCGACCCGAGCTCATCCTGCTCAGTAGCATGAGTGATCACCCATCCGGTGGTGTCCGACCTAGCCTAAGAAATGCCATCAACAACCGAAAGAATGAGGACGACCTCCGAAATATTCTCAACTGATCCCGGAACGGAGGGGAGCCCTTTAACCACAATCTGAGTGGAAGCCACCACTCCTCTCATGGTCATGACCGACAGCGCAATCGCTCCCTGAGGGACCCCCGACCCTCGAACAACCGTGGAGGTCATGTGACAGTTCAATGAATTTTGGGACGAAATCCTCCGGGCCCTCCGAGGTGGAACCCGGACCGAGCAACACACTGATTGAGCAGGAGGACCAGAGCACGGGAATGATGAGTCCCATGAATCAACCCGATCCTAAGACCGAGAAGACCCAATCCTCAAGCGACTGAAAAAAATGGAACACCGCCTTGTTCGGATCATCGAAGGTGGGAGGCAGTCCAAACAGATATATCGGCCAAACAAGACACCATTCACCTCCCACATCCTTGATGCACCCATCCCGAGGAGTTCCAAACCTCCAGCCTTTGAAACCTATATCAGAGAAACAAATCCTACTGATTACATTGAGTCTTCAAAACCCTCATGATGATTCACAGCGCCTCGGGACCCCTTCTCTGTCGTGCGTTCCCGGCCACCCTGAGAGGCCCCACAAGAGAATTGTTCACCAAACATGCCCCTGATTCAATTTACTCTTTCGACCAGCTCGAGAACTTTCTCGCTCACTTCATGATCAGCCAAAAGGCTGAAAAGACGAGTGCCTCCCTGCTGGACCTTAGACAGAAGAACGGGGAATCCCTTTGAGATTTCGTCCAGAGGTTTACGGCCGAAGCACAGTCGACCTCCTCCCTTGACGCTGGGGTGGAGGCAGTAGCCTTTCGGCACAATGTCTGCCATGAATCGTTGAAAGCCTCCCTGGCCAAGAAGCCACTTGTCGACTTTCCCGACTTTCTCCACAGAAGCGAGAAGTATATCTGGACCGAAGAGGCCCTCCACCCCGGGGGTAGAAAGGATCCCCTACTAATGGAAAGAGGAAGGTTGTAACCCCTGTTTTCACAAATACGTATTTTCTGTACTTAAAATTCTTGTAATTTTTTTTTTCTTTCTGCTTCCAAATTCTTTTTGATAAAATGTATTCTTGGATCTTGTTTTAAAGTCTACTTTTTTAATCAATAATTTTATTTGTAACTAGTTTCCAATGATTCTTATATTGTATTACTATCTTATTATTGTTATTATTATTATTATTGCTTTGATTATTAAGGAAAATATTATTATTATTATTATTATTGTTACTATTATTATTGTTATTATTGTATTGTATTTTCTATGTATTATAATGTATTGGTGTACTTCATCGTCTTTTATGAACCACTGTAATTTGAGTATTTGATATTAAAAAAATCTCATTTTCTTGCTTTTAACTCAACTTTCATTTCCCGAATTTATTATTATTTATTATTATTATTATCATTATTATTATCGTTATTTTTTATTTATTGTTATTAATATTATTACCTTTTATTGTTAATTTAAAAATCTATCCCCATTGTTAATTGTATTTATTTCAAATAATTTCCATATTATAGTACAAATATATTTTGTATATAATCCTAGTTTATATTGATTATTTTATCTCCCTATTGGATTTTAACCCAATACCCTTTAGCCCTCTCCTATTGGATCACCTACCATATATCCTATTGGATTTCTACTTAAACCCATTAAGCCTACTGCCCTACCCATTTACACCCTTCTCAACCTGCCCCATCTAAACCCTAAAACCTGTTCACATACCCATATATTTATCCCCCGACTGTTCACCTCTCCAAAACCCACAACCGCCTTCTACTCCTCCAAACCCATCTCTCCCCACACCTCCCCTCTACGCTTTGTCCCCTGCACCCCTACCCGTCGTCCACTATCCTCCTTCTCTCCCTATCCCGCTGCTCCCCCTCATCCGCTGCGTTAACACACTGCCAGCACCACGTGTCGTTTCCTAGTCGTTCGCCACGTTCGATGACTCATTCGACACGTTCGCCGCTAATCGTCGAACAGACGTGATTTCGAATGCAAAAGAGCAAAACGCGTTAACCAATCAATGATGCCAGTGCCACGTGTCGTTTCCTAGTCGTTTGCCACGTTCGACGACTCGTTCGACACGTTCGCCGTTGGTTGTCGAATAGACGGGATTCCGAATGCAAAAGGAGCAAAACACGTTGACCATTCAACGCTGCCAGTGCCACGTGTCATTCCCCAGTCGTTCGCCATGCTCGATGACTCGTTCGACACGTTCGCTGCTGGTTGTCGAATAGACGTGATTCCGAACGTAAAAGTAGTAAAATGCATTGACTAGTCAACGCCACCAGTGCCACGTATCGCTCCCCAGTCGTTCACCACGTTCGATGACTCGTTCGACACGTTCGCCACTGGTTGTCGAATAGACGTGTTCCCGAATGTATTGTGAGCAAAACACGTTGACCAGTCAACGGCCCCAGTGACACGTGTCACTCCCTATTGTTTGCCACGTTCGACATCTCGTTCGATGCCGCTCGTCAACAAACATGGTCCTGAACGAAAAGGGGGGAACTGGAAGCCTATGCACGCCGTCAGATCACCTCAAAATTCGCATCACAGCTTGATCAAGGATCCAGATCAAGCCACGACAACTGCGCGCTGATCTGCCTTCTGATCATTCAGATAAACGCGCCAGTAAGCGATGGACGTCCCAGATTCACCCACGTCGATAATTCTGTGATTAATTCTATTTTTTATTGATTAATTCGAATTATATATTTAAAAATGCAAAAAAAGATTAAAAATTAAAGAAAATTAATTAAAAATTCTAAAAACTAATTATAAATTTAGGAAAATATTTTTGCGCCCCCGGGTAAATAATTATTGGTTACAATAATTAATTAATGCTGTTGGAAAATAAATCATCGCTTTGCAAAATTAAATAAATAATTCGAAAAATAATGTAAAAATCGAGAAAAATCACCAGAAATCCAGAAAAGCCTAAGAACAATCTTGGGCGTGTTACCAGCTCAGCAAAACACCGTTACCTCTCGAACAAGATTCGAACCCCCTTTGAGAACTCCGATAAAGTCTTGTACGCCATTGAAACAGCAAAACTACTCCCTAAAGGCTGTAGCAAACAGTCTTTAGGAGTGGGGGGCTCATGATATGGCTAAAAATGGGATTAAATCGGAACTGTTCAAATTGGGCACGAATCTTAAAGTTCACAAGGTCAAAACGGTAATCTCACCTACAGACGGGTCCGAAATGGAAACTAGTTCTCTTCTCTAGGGCCCAATAACCCATGAACGGATCTGTCCAACCGAGAACGGGTCCCAACCCATTGAAAGATTGTTCAGGAGAATATGGAGAAATCTTGATCAGTCCTTATCCTTAGGATGTGGTTCTAACAACTTCTACCTAGCCCCACCGGGGAGTAGAGATTTGTTCTTATCTCGAAGCAGATCCCCACGGAGACTATAAAAACCCACCTACCTCTGACCATTACAAAATGATCACTCTTTGCCTACCTAAAGTTTTTTCATATTCTTTTCTGAGTATTGACAAGAGCGTCGGAGGGTTCATCGCCGAGATCAATCCCGGTGTTTCGAACTTTGTGCAAGTCATCGGCAGCACCAAGGAGCCAGCCTACCAACAGTGGAAGTGGTTAGGTTTGACCTCTTCGATTCCTCACGAACCCACAAATTCATCTGATTGCCCCCACACCGAAATCAGCGGAAATAGTCAGGAATGTGCAATGGCTCACCGGCCGTCAAGACACCATCATTTGTTTCCTCTCAAGGTCGAGGGAGAAGCCCCCTTTCTTGAAAGCCCTCCAGGGGCAAAGAATTTCAGGGGAGGGGGGCTCAGCAACAGGCTTTCGATCAGCTATAATAGTACTTTTCCAATCACCCTCTCCTCAGCAAGCCAGAGCCTGGTGAGGTGATATACCTCTACCTGGCAACTTTGAAGTATGCCCTCAGTTTGGTCCTGATCAGGGTAGAAAGCAGATCCCAAAAGCCAATCTACTATGTCAGTGAAATCCTCCGCGATGCTGAACTCGGATACACAAAAAGGGAAAAGGTTGCCTACACCTTAGTCATGGCCGCACGAAAGCTCCGTCCGTACTTTCAAGCTCACTTCATTCGGGTCCTTACGGATCAGCCGCTAAAGCAAGTCTTCCATAAACCTGAGACCTCTGGCCACCTAATCAAATGGTCCATCGAACTGAGCCTGCACGATATCGGCTATAAACTAAGGACGGCCATTAAGGGACATGGGCTCGCTGAATTCATAACCTAATGTGCCATCTCAGAGGTCCCTGAAACTCCATAAGATGTGGCTGTTTGGGAACTTTACGTGGACGGATCATCCTGTGAAGAGGGTAGCATGTCGGAGTCATCTTAAGCGGTCTAGATGGTTTTATCCTCCAGTACTCCCTATGCTTCAGCTTCAAGGAATCTAACAACAAGGCAGAGTACGAGGCCCTAGTAGCTAGTCTCCATTTGGCGCACAAAGCGGGAGCCAAACGGGTCAGAGCCTTCAGCGACTCCCAACTCAGCTTCAAACAAGTGTGCGGTGAGTATGAAGCCCGTGACACCCGGATGGTCAAATATCTAGCCCAGGTTACGCTCTTCTAGGCTGACTTTGAGGGCACCTCCGTTGTCAAGGTCCCTCAAGAAATGAACAGTCTGGCAGACGCCCTATCCAAATTAGCATCCTTCTCATTCGAAGGTCTGGATCGTACATTCTTGGTGGAGGTCCTTGTTCGGCCAAGCATCGACAAAGAAAACTTTGGAGACCTCTGTCTAGACCCTCCAACCCAACAACCAACCTGGATGGATCCGATCCTGAACTATCAAAGAAATGGGGAACTTCCCCAAGATGCTTCCCAAGGCTAGGAGGAGCAGGGTCAAGGCTAAGAGGTTTATGCTTATCGATGACATTCTCTTCAACTCTCCTTTACAAAAACCGACGACAGACCCTACCTCTGATGCCTGTCACCGAAGGAGGCCAAGTATGCACTCGAGGAAATGCATGCGGGAATTGGTAGCTGCCACAAGGACAGCAGATCCCTTGCAAGGAAAGAACTCAACCATAGGTACTACTAGCTGACCCTCCTACAAGACACTTAGGACCTGGTGAAGAGGTGTGGCCCGTGCCAAAGGTTCTCTTCAGTCCGACATTTACCTCAAGACAATCTCAAGTTGCTAGCTTGCCCAGCTCCCTTCACCATGTATGGGATGGACTTGATAGGACCATTGCCCAAAGCAATGAATCAAAGGCGCATCCTTACTGTAGCTATCTGTTGGTGTATGCCCTAGAGGCCAGTTGTGTATTTCCTTACTGTGGCTATCTGTTGGCGCATCCTTATTTGTCACGCCCCGCTTCCCAAAATACAGAACACTAGTACGTAACGTAGGCCCAGCGAATGATGTAAATACCATTCATAAACTGTACCAGACTAACTCAGCAATAAGATCAACAAATATACAACCATGAAAGAATATAACCACCTGAATCAATGATAAAGTTCCAATAATAATGAAATAAACCAACCAACATCTGGGAAAACAAAACTACGGGTCATAGAGCCCAAAACAAAGAACCAGAGATAACAGAGTTCAGAAAATAAATCTAGCAACAAATATAAAACTACGCAGCAGAAAACTGGATCCATCACTAGAAATGTTGCTCACCAATTCCTTTGGGAACAGATCCTTCAGTACTTGTAAATTCCTGATCTAAAAAGAAATAAAATAGTGCCCTTAGAGCAAGTCGTGGGCGGCATGTAGAAAAAACAAAGGATAATAGGATAAACATGAATATCAACGGAAAGGAACATGGTCAAAGGCAAAGAACAAAACAAGGAGTAGGAAATATCAAAATGTTACAATAATCACACATGAAATGCGTGATGTCAAGTCAATGTCAATACAAGATTAATTATACAAGTTGTTCAGTATTTTATTAATCTATTTAGTGCATGTACTACTGCATCCCGTACTACAGATTCCATGCAAGCACAGTGATCGTTTTAGACCGATGGTGAATTCATGGTTCATGTACGCAGCATTGATATTAAGAATTTGCGTGCAAGATCCATCAATCAATTATTGTAGTCAATATTTCTCCTATTATGTCAAGTATACGTGCAAGCGATAAGGCCTTACCAAGTAGATTTCCCGATTGTTCACTACCAAGTCTACCCATACTAACCCCGACTTGTTAATAGTTTATTTTCATCCTATGTGAGCATGCAAGAGGGTTTCAATGTCGTATATTACTATGTGTGAATAATTCTAAGTGCTACAAACAAGGCATGAAGCAAAACACATCATTTAACACATTTCACAAAATCAGGTCAGCATGACCTTGTTGTACTAAAACATCGTTCATGGTCACTGCACAATAGAAAAACTGAATCCGCCGGAAGATTTGGAAAGTAGACTTCCATATGGTTCCAGCGAGTATTATTAAGGTATATGAAAGTCATGGGAACTAGGGTGAAAGTTCTAATCTAGTCAGGTTTTATGTTCAGTCAGCATGCAGTAGGTTATGTTCCATTAATTAATTCTGGTCAGAAAACTCATTATAAAAATCTACCAAAATTCAGGAAAGTATCTATACATGTCTAGGTCCAGCATGAATTATTTCAGATTTTTTCATTACTGATAACAGGGTCAAATAAAATAAACAACAGCAGAATACGCATGAAATTGTGAGTCTGAAAATTGCTAACACAGTTGCAGTAAATTACTGATATCTAACAGATGGAAAATTGGAATTTTAAACCAGAGTAGGGAAAAATTATCTAGATATCAAGGGATACATTTTATATTGCCTAAGTTTCCTCGAATTATGTCACTAACAGGGCTAAAAATCTGATTTAAAGTGAAACATACAGCAGTCCAGAATTCAACTTAACATAAAAAGATACCTATTAATTCACACGATCACATATATCATACAAAATGGCATTCGAGCAATCCTAGGTGTCAACACGCAAAATCCTAAGGTCTAAGATACATTTATCATGGTCATGATGTCAATTCATCAATTAAATTCATTTCTAGCATGTTCCATTTCAATGTCCAATCAACAAGTAATCCTATGCATGAATCTAGTTGTTTAATGTGCAAATGCATGAAACATTGGGGACTTGGTTTAGATCGAAGAGAAGCACGATGTTAAGAGTATGTCGGGTTAGCTCGTGTAAACCCTCGATAATCTTAACGAAATTTTTAAAATAGTTTTGATAAATAAAAGGAAAGGATCTACTTGCATGAGATCAAATAAAATCTTGAAGAAAGGGTTCAAGAAGAGACTTGCCTATATTGCAGATATTAATAAAATAATAGAATAACAGGATCAGAATCCCGGCAAAAATCTCCCAAAATATACATGCGAAGACCGGGCGAAGAAACATCCAAGCAAACAAACGAACACAGCAGCAACACCTGGATCCTACACCGGATCCAAGCCAAACACGGAATGGCAACTTCAGATCCAAGAGGCCAGAACACGAAACACCAAAGTTGACCACTAGTTGAGCTTCTTCAACCTTCGGCCAGAGAGAGAGAGAAAACGGTGCGGCGACTGGCGACGTGACTACGGCGGCTATGGCACAGCGGCGTGACCACGGCGTTCTCGATGGCACCACGGTCGGGTAGCGATGGCGAAGATGAAACTCCGACAAGCGAAAGCTCTGTTCTTGCGGTCGAAAACAGAGACGACGACGTGCTCGACGATCGGGGGTCTTGACGGCATCGCAAGGGGATCACGGTGAGCGACGAAGAAGGACGAAGACGATAGGAGTGCACGGCGATGGGTTAGGGCGATGGTGAGAGAGAACGGCAATGGCGAACTCTCGGTGGTTGGGTTCGAACGGTGATGGTGAGGACGGGGAAAGCGAGCGACGGCGATGACGATGTAGAGGAGATGGAGATGGAGACGGGGATGGATGACGGTCGAGGGATGGACGGCGATCGGGGTTAAGGGTGTTGGGTTTGGGTTACGGAAAACAAAGAGAGAGAAATAGAAATGGGGAGAGAGAAATGGCGTGAGAGAGAGAGGGGGTAATTAATTAGGGTTAATAATGAGAGGTATTTATAGGGATCAGGAAATTAGGGTTTAGGGTCAAAATATTGGGTTCTGGGTATCGGTTTTGGCTCCAAAAAGAGATAAACCCAAGCAATAAGATGACGAACACAAAGGAGAACAAATCGAATTCAAAATAGAAAAGAGCCAAATCCACAAAAGACAGAATCTAATCAAAAGAATACAGATTGATCCAAAGAGAACAAAAGAACACAAGAAAAAAAAACAAAAATGCACCATAATAAATGAATTCAAACACAATAATTAAAAGAGTACAAAATACAATAAAAATGAAAATAGGGTTTACAAATCCTACCCACCTTACAAGAAGAATTTTTTCCTCAAAATTCATACAAGTGGTTCATAGGGTAAACCCGAAACAACAACAACAAACAAAGCAAAACAAAACAAGCTCTACTCAAACAAATGAGGGAACATCCCCCGAATCTCATCCTCTAGCTCCCAGGTAGACTCCCCTGGCGAGCGGGGATCCCAAGAAACTCGGACCAACTTGATGACTCTATTCTTTGGCACCTTCTCTCGACGGTCTAAGCTAGAGACGCGTCGAATCTCACAAGACAGATCCGGCCTCACAGACAAGTCTGAGTAGTCAACCACATGATTGTCATCTCTGATGTATTTTCTGAGATGAGAAACATGGAGTACATCATGAACACCTGCTAAAGCTGGCGGTAACACGAGCCTGTAAGCAACCTTGCCCACACGTTCCACAATATCGAATGGACCGATGAATCGAGGACTCAACTTGCCTCCACCGCCGAAACAGATAACACCTTTCCAAGGCGATACCTTAAGGAACACGTGCTCGCCTGCCTCAAACTTTAGAGGTCTCCGATGATAATCAGCCCACCTTTTCTGCCGATCCTGAGCGGCCTGCAAATACTTGCGAATCTAAGCCACGACATCAACTGTCTTCGTGATCAACTCAGGGCCTAAAATTTTTCTCTCGCCGATATCATCCCAACAGACTGGCGATCTACACCTGCGCCCATACAAAGCTTCGAATAGAGCAGCCTTGAGACTTGCCTGATAATTGTTATTATAAGAGAACTCGGCCAAGTGAAGATGATCTTCCCACGAACCTCCAAACTGAAGAACGCAAGATCTCAACATATCTTCTAGGATCTAAATTATTCTTTCTGACTACCCATCCATCTGAGGATGGAACGTTGTACTGTAGCTCAGCTTAGTACCCAAGATCTTCTGCAAACTCTCCCAAAATTGAGACCTGAATCTCGTATCCCAATCCGATACGATGCTGATAGGAACTCCATGCAGACGAACAACCTCCTGAACGTACTGCTCGGCCAAACTCTCCGTAGACTGACCCACACGGAATGGAATGAAGTGAGCACACTTCGTCAGTCGATCCATTATTACCCAAACAGCATTATGACCTTTAGGACTCCTCGACAAGGCTGTCACAAAGTCCATCGTGATATTCTCCCACTTCCATTCAGGGATAGGAAGGGGTTGCAAAAGTCCTACAGTCCTCTGATGCTCTGCCTTCACCTGCTGACAGATAAGGCACTGGGTGATGAATCGAGCCACATCCCGCTTCATACCATGCCACCTGAAATGCTGTTTCAAGTCCCTGTACATCTTGGTACCACCAGGATGTATGAAATACGGGGACCGATGAGCTTCCTCGAGTAGCTTCTGCCTGACATCCCCTCTAGGTACACACGACCTAGAGCCAAACCGAAGCGACCCATCAGCATGGACAACAAAATCAGATCTCGAACCAGCCTTAACCTCGCTTCGAAACTCCTGCAATTGCTGATCATTGAGCTGTCTTGATATGCTCTACTAAGGAAGACTGCAACTGCAACAACATAAGCTGTCGATCTGAACCGGAAAGCAACACATCCAAATTTAGCCTCCTCATGTCCTCCACAAGCTCCTTCTGCTGAGTGAGGAACATAGCAGCAAGCCTCCAACTCAAAGCATCTGGTACCGAATTAACCTTGCCCGAGTGATACTGCAAATTGATGTCAAAATCTGCCATCAATTCCATCCATCTTCTCTGCCTCATGTTCAACTCTATTTACGTGAACACATACTTGAGGCTCTTGTGATCTGTGAAAATCTCGACTCTATCCCCAAGAAAATAGTGCCTCCACAACTTCAAGGCAAAGATCACAGCAGCAAGCTCCAAATCATGCGTATGATAGTTCTTCTCATGAGGTCTCAACTGCTTCAATGCATAAGCGACAACTCTACCTCGCTGCATTAGTACTACTCCTAGACCTCTTCCCAAAGCATCACAAAAGATCACAAAACCACTCGAACTGTCAGGTATAGTCAGCACTGGCGCTGACGACAACCGATGCTTCAACTCGGCGAAAGCTCCATCACAAGATTCATCCTAGACGAACTTTTGCTCCTTCCTGGTCAAACTGGTCAAGGGTCCAGCGATCTTGGAGAAATCCTGAATGAACTTCCGATAGTAACAAGCCAAACCAAGAAAACTCTGAACCTCAGAAACAGACTTCAGAATAGGCCAATCCTTGACCGCAGAAATCTTTGATGGATCCACAGAAACACTAGCACCGGAGATAATGTGGCCAAGAAAAGCAACTTGATCCAACCAAAACTCGCACTTGTCAAGCTTCCCAAATAGCTAGTTCTCTCTCAAAATTTGCAGAACCACCTTTAGATGCTCAACATGATCCTCCTTGTTCCGCGAGTACACTAGTATGTCGTCGATGAAAACCACGACAAACTGGTCCAAGAACGGCAAAAACACACGATTCATCAAGCTCATGAACACTACCGGTGCATTAGTCACTCCAAACGGCATCACCAAGAACTCATAATGCTCATATCTCGTTCGGAAAGCTGTTTTTGGAACATCCTCTGACTTCACCCTGACTTCATGGTACCCGAAATGCAATCCAACTTGGAGAACACTGAAGCACTACCCAATTGGTCGAACAAATCGTCAATCCTCGACAATGGATACCGATTCTTGACAGTAACATTGTTCAACTCCCTGTAGTCAATCAAAGCCTGCGGCTTCCATCATTCTTACTGACAAACAGGACTAGGGCTCCCCAAGGCGAAATACTAGGTCTGACAAAACCCTTATTAAGCAGCTCCGGAACTTGCACCTTCAGCTCGGCCAATTCAACTAGCGCCATACGATACGGTCTCTTGGAAATAGGGGACGTACCGGGCAAAATATCAATGCCGAACTCCACATCCCGAACTGGCTGCAAACTGGGCAATTCCTCAGGAAACACATCAAGGAAGTCCCGTACAACCAAGGGTGCAACAACCCTATCAGAACCCAACAACGCAAGAGAAACAACCTCAGAATTCAACGAGTTCGTGACACGCCCTGATGGTGTCTCACCCGCATGGAAAACAAAAGTTAGCTGACCAGAAGGCTGAAAGGTCACCTTCTTCTCCTGGCAATCAATCACGGCACAGGAAACACCCAACCAGTCCATGCCCAGAATGACATCGAAACCAGAGTTAGGAATTACAATCAGATCAGTCGAGAACACCACACCACCAATCTGCAACAGACTCTACTTGCAAACCCGAGAACAGAAAACGACACCTCCTCCATTGGTGATGTCCCAAGCTGCAGGCATAGCATCTCAAGCCAAACCATGCAGATCAACAAAACGAGTAGAAATGAAAAAGTGGGTAGCACCCGAATCGAACAACACATGAGCAGGGAGAGAGAAGACTAAAATCACACCTAGCAGAAGATCAAACAAAGAATAAGGTGCCAGCAAGATATACACACGAATAATTGCACAAAGGGAAAGAAAAATAGATAGGAATAACATGCAGAAAAACTGAAAGAAGGAAAGAAAGAAAGAAAGTGCAACTACTGTGATATACCTGCAACCACTCCAACTGCAACTGCCACTTCCTCGACTGTCAGGTTATAAGCCTGACCACGACCACCAACCTGAACACTCTAGGAGCCATACGCCTCTGATCAACGACTTGCCTCTGCGGAGGAAGAGACGGCCTACCCTAACCAAACGTCGGTGCTCCTAGCTGAGCAGCACCAGTAACTGGCACAGGAGCTCTGTTCCTCAGACAGTCACAAACCATATGCTCACTGCTCCCACACACTAAACACTGTCGGTTGGCCATCCTGCAGTCTCGTTGTGAATGCCCTGTCTTATGGTAGTAGCCACAAGTCTCAATATTCCTCGGGACAACAGGTGCATACGGTTGTGCTCTAGTAGGAGGGGGCAGAACTAACCTCCGAATAGGTCCTCTAGAAGGCCGAGGTGCAACGGGGTGCGAAACAGTCCTCTAAGGAACACTAGACCTGCTGAGAGTCTGCTCCTGAATCTGAGCCGCATCTAGAACATCGGAGTAAGCACGAAGCCGAAGAGTAGCTAAACGGTCCTGGAGGGGAAGGCTCAAGCCCAACAGAAAACGACTAGCCCGAGCCTCATCAGTAGCAACGAGGGCAGGGTCGAAGCGACTGAGTCGAGTAAACTCTGCAGCGTACTCATCCACGGAACGGGTTTCCTGATTAAGATAATGCTCAAATTAATACCGTCACAAGTGAAGTAGGCATCAACAAATGACAATTAAGAATATTATCTAGCTGACCTGAGTTAGAGAAATAAATTGTCGCTCCATCTCTGCCTTAGTGACACCGGGAAAGAACTTCTCCATGAAGCTCTCAGAGAAAGTGGCCCACTCAATGGGTCGTGGCATCCTCTCGGATTCAACCCGCCACCAAATATGAGCGAGATCCACCAGCTGGATGCGAACCACATCCACACGATCCGCCTCAGCCACACGAGCAGCAACCAGCAGTTGCTCCATCCGAATAAGCCATTGCTCGGCTTCCAACGGAGACTCAGTACTCGAAAACTTATCCGGGTGCAACCTCATGAAATTCGCTACCGTACCAGGTCTCGATGGAAGATCACCAGGTGGAGGTCCAATGGCATTCCCATGGGCTGCCAAGGAGGCTCTCATCAGTTCATTGTGCTCCTGCTAAAGAGCCATCATTTGCTTGATGGTCTGGAGAATAGCAGCGTTGTCCGGCTGCTGATCCGAGCGAGAAGAAGAATTCCCACGAGCCATAGCCTGAAACACGATCAAGGATGGTCAGTACCTAGATTATATGTTGGTTATTATACAAGTATTCATGTGATTATCGTGGTGTGCAAATCACTGAGTTAACCCGGCTAGAGCTATACTTGACTAATATACCAATCAAAGCTAACCCTCGTAAGATAGTCATGTTTGATTGATATATTATTCAACCTTGCACTCTGATACCACCTAAAACCTTGTCACGCCCTGCTTCCCAAAATACGGAACACGAGTACGTAACGTAGACCCAGCGAATGATGTAAACACCATTCATAAGATGTACCAGACTAACTCAGCAATAAGATCAACAAATATACAACCACGCAAGAATATAACCACTTGAATCAATGATAAAGTTCCAATAATAATGAAATAAACCAACAATGTAAATATCCAATATCTGGGAAAATAAAACTATGGGTCATAGAGCCCAAAACAAAGTACAAGAGATAACAGAGCTCAGAAAATAAATCTAGCAACAATTATGAAACTACGCAGCGGAAAACTTCGATCCATCACGAGAAACGTTGCTCACCAATTCCTTCGGGAACCGATCCTTCAGTACCTGTAAATTCCTGGTCTAAAAAGAAATAAAATAGTGCCCTTAGAGCAAGTCGTGGGTGGCAAGTACAGAAAACTAAGGATAATAGGATAAACATGAATAACAACGGAAAGGAACATGGTCAAAGGCAAAGAACAAAACAAGGAGTAGGCAATATCAAAAGGTTGCAATAATCACACATGAAATGCGTGATGTCAAGTCAATGTCAATACAAGATCAATTATACAGGTTGTTAAGTATTTTATTAATCTATCTAGTGCACGTACTACTCCATCCCGTACTACAGATTCCATGCAAGCACAGTGATCGTTTTAGACCGATGGTAAATTCACGGTTCATGTATGCAGCATTGATATTAAGAATTTGCGTGCAAGATCCATCAATCAATTATTGTAGTCAAATTTTCTCCTTTTATGTCAAGTATACGTGCAAGCGATAAGGCCTTACCGAGTAGATTTCCCGATTGTTCACTACCAAGTCTACCCATACTAACCTCGGCTTGTTAATAATTTATTTTCATCCTATGTGAGCATGCAAGAGGGTGTAATTGTCGTATATTACTATGTGTGACTAAATCTAAGTGCTACAAACAAGGCATGGAGCAAAACACATCATTTAACACATTTCACAAAATCAGGACAGCATGACCTAGTTGTACTAAAACATCGATCATGGTCACTGCACAATAGCAAAACTGAATCCGCCGGAAGATCTGAAAAGTAGACTTCCATACGGTTCCAATGAGTATAATTAAGGTATATGAAAGTCATGGGAATTAGGGTGAAAGTTCTAATCTAGTCAGGTTTTATGTTCAGTCAGCATGCAGTAGGTTATGTTCCATTAATTAATTCAGGTCAGAAAACTCATTATAAAAATCTACCAAAATTCAGGAAAGTAGTTATATATGTCTAGGTCCAGCATGAATTATTTCAGATTTTTTATTTACTGATAATAGGGTCAAATAAAATAAACAATAGCAGAATACGCATGAAATTGTGAATCTGAAAATTGCTAACACAGTTGCAGTAAATTACTGATATCTAACAGATGGAAAATTGGAATTTAAATCCAGAGTAGGGAAAAATTATCTAGACATCAAGGGCTACATTTTATATTTAGTATTTTTCCTCAAATTATTTCATTAACAGGGCTAAAAAACTGATTTAAAGTGAAACATACAGCAGTCCAGAATTCAACTTAACATAAAAAGATACCAATTAATTCACACGATCACATATAGCATACAAATTGGTATTCGAGAAATCCTAGGTGTCAACATGCAAAATCCTAAGGTCTAAGATACATTTATCATGGTCATGGTGTCAATTCATCAATTAAATTCGTTTCTAGCATGTTCCATTTCATTGTCCAATCAACAAGTAATCTTATGCATGAATCTAGTTGTTTAATGTGCAAATGCATGAAACATTGGGGACTTGGTTTAAATCGAAAAGAAGCACGATGTTAAGAGTATGTCGGATTAGCTCGTGTAAACCCTCAATAATCTTAACGGAATTGTCAAAACAGTTTTGATAAATAAAAGGACAGGATCTACTTGCAAGAGATCAAAGAAAATCTTGAACACAAATAAATGAATGGGTTCAAGAAGAGACTTGCCTGTATTGCAGATATTAATAAAATAATAGAATAACGGGTTCTGAATCCCGGGGAAAATCTCCAAAAATATACGTGCGAAGACCGGGCGAAGAAACAACCAAGCAAACAAACGAACACAGCAGCAACACCTGGATTCCACTTCAGATCCAAGCCAAACACAGAACGACAACTTCGGATCCAAGAGGCCAGAACACGAAACACCAAAGTTGACCACTAGTTGAGCTTCTTCAACCTTCGGCTAGAGATAGAGAGAAAACGGTGCGGTGACTGGAGACGCGACTGCGGCGGCTGCGGCACGGCGGCACGACCACGACGATCTCGACAGCACCACGGTCGGGTAGCGACGGTGGCGACGAAACTCCGGCGAGCGAAAGCTCGCTTCTTGTGGTCGAAAACAGAGACGTCGAAGCGCTCGACGATCGGGGGTCTTGACGGCATCGCAAGGGGATCAAGGTGAGCGGCGAAGAACGACGAAGACAATAGGAGTGCACAGCATTGGGTTAGGGCGACGGTGAGAGAGAACGGCAATGGCGAAATCTCGGTGGTTGGGTTCGAATGGTGATGACGAGGATGGGGGAAAGCGAGCGACGGCGATGACGATGTAGAGGAGATGGAGACGGAGACGGGGATGGATGAGGGTCGAGGGATGGATGGTGATCGGGGTTAAGGGTGTTGGGTTTGCGTTGCGGAAAACAGAGAGAGAGAAATAGAAACGGGGAGAAAGAAACGGGGGAGGGGGGGGCTAATTAATTAGGGTTATTAATGAGGGGTATTTATAGTGATCAGGAAATTAGGGTTTAGGGTCAAAATATTGGGTTCTGGGTATCGGTTTTGGCTCCAAAAAGAGACAAACCCAAGCAATAAGATGCGACGAACACAAAGGAGAACAAATCGAATTCAAAATAGAAAAGAGTCAAATCCACAAAAGACAGAATCTAATCAAAAGAATGCAGATTGATCCAAAGAGAACAAAAAAACACAAGAAAAAAAAAAACAAAAATGCACCATAATAAATGAATTCAAACACAATAGTTAAAAGAGTACAAAGTACAATAAAAATGAAAATAGGGCTTACAGTATTGACATTACTAGTTTGCATTGTATCTTGATATTTATTTCATATATGAGCTATTTCATTTATTGTGTTGTTTATTGTGATTAAATGAACAGAATAAAGTCCTTAGAATAGTAGGTTCAATACCATGGGATATCAATTACATGACTTGATTGTGAGATACTTTTGGATGTAATCAAAACACTATTCTTAAATGTCCCTAGTGCGTATTATTGTGAATTAGGACAATATTAATACATAGAGACTAGTATGTGCGTAGACTAATGACCTTATCTTACAGGTTATGGATATGAGATATCAAGTCTTCACATGAGTACATATTAGAGTGATAATGTACTGGACTGACCCACCATAAGAACGCGGCATAGATCGTTATGTGAGTGTCATAAGCAGTTCTCACAGTGACCATGATGTATGTAGCCCTTTGACTTGAAGTCACTATGGTTCCCTAAATGACAAGTTATATGTTTTAATGTTGTCAAACGTTGTCTGTAATAAGGTGATTATAAAGTCGACTATTGGATATACTACAAATCATGCGGAGGGATGTGAGTGACTTAAATATGATTTTTCCTTCTCACATAACATGTCACGCCCCGCTTCCTATTATACAGAAACACGGGCACGCAACTTAGGCCCAGCGAATGATGGGTACATCATCCATAAGCTGTATAGTTTAACTCAACAATATGAAATATAACAACAACCACGCATGCAATAAGATACCACATAAACATGAATAATCCTTGAAATGTCTCATACATAACCAACATCTGGAAAGCAAATAACTTCGGGACAACAAAGCCCAGAATACAAAGTATGAAAGTAATACAATATTGGAAACAAAAATAACATGAATAAAATAACTACGACTATCAATTCCACTCTAATCTTTAGTAAGTCAGTTCTCCAAGTCCTTCAATTACTTCCTCCGCGATACCTGTAATCTCAGCATATAGAGATGGGAGAAAATACCCGTTAGAGCAAGCTACAAGCAACAAGTAGCAGCAAGCAAAATAAGAAATAAAGGATTATATAATGAGAGCAAGAATTTGGAACGATATCAGAGTCAATAAATGATAAGCGATAACAAAATCAAAAGTCGATATCAATAATTCAGTAATCGAAAATCAATGTTCAATAATCAATATTCATTATCAGTGTCAATGTTCAGTGTTCATCTCATGTCTATCAATCTTTTATCAATCCTAACTGATGCACGCAATTTTGCGTCTCATACCACAGGTTCGGGTGCATACAATCAAGTGAACATTTGACTATAGTGGTGAATTCTACAGGTCCGTACTCTGGGCTTGCAATATCAATGACCAATGACCAATGACCGATGACCGATGACCGATGACCAATATACAATAAATCAGTATACCGTAGTCAGTAATCCACAATCAATCGATGACCAATATGACCGATAATAATGACCAATATGGACTGTGACCAATATCCTCTTCCAAATACACTCTCCTATATTTTCCACTACTAAGTCGACCTTTATTACCCCGACTTACTATTTTATTAACAATCAGTTATGAACAATCAATATGATCAATGAGAACGGTGGTATCAATACAATATAAAGGAGATATCAAGGCTGTGCAATACATGAAATATGCAAGGTACAATTCATTAAATATAGAAAATACGGGTTTATATGCAAAACATAACAATATATGGACCCAGTGTACTACAATTTCTATGTGCAAGGTTTTAAGTTTCTGTGTCAGAAATCAGGTCGAAACCTCAGTACAAACTCGGCAATGACAGGGCAGTATATTTGAATGTTCCATAATACAATAAATATACAGTTCAGGTTTTATTTCAATAACAATGGCACGATAAGAATACTATGAATCAATAACATGATACAATAAAGAAAACAATGGAGTTCGATTAGATGTGATATTCATTTCGATTACTACTTGCCGGATTTCAAGGAGTGTTTTCTTGAACTAGAACAATAAAATGAGTTCAAGAGATGCATGCCTGTTAGAAGATGATTTTTAATATGAAAGAATAACCGGACGAGCGTCCCGACGGTAACAATACATGGAGACAAAACGTGCAACCACCAGAACACAGCGACACGTGCACACTACGTGCACAAGAGAGCGCAGCAACAACAAGATCCAATAGCAAGAGCGGCACAGCAAACACAACAAAACACCATAGTAGATCCCCTTGCCAGAACATTAAACAGTGATCTTTCTCAACACATCAACACCGGATCTCCAGATAGCGAATGACAACAATGGCAGCGCTGTGGCTTCGGCCTTCGATGGTGGATGGCGGCGGTGCACTGCGATGGCGGAGGGTCTTGGGTGTTGGATGCAGGCGGAGTGGAGGAGGAGAGGGGATGACTGTGAGAGGGCTACTGCGATGGGGGAGCTCGACGAAAGATGGAGAGGATGAGGATGGAGGTGCTGGCGGTCTACAAGGGGGTCGAAGAGGGCAGAGGATGGCGGTGTGTGCGGTGGTGCACACAAGGAGGCTCGGTGGTGGTTGCTGATTGACGAGGCGGCAACGGTGGAGCTTCGACGGTTTCGACGACAGCGGGGACTCTATTTTGGAAGGAAAACAGAAGGGAGGATGAAGGTGGGTTGGAGCTCTAGTCGAGGGTGGCTCGACGGAACAGGGGAGCGGTGAGGAGAACTAGAGGTAGGGCTGTCGACGATGGAGCACAGGGAAGGCAGCATCGGGGTGCCTCGATGATGAAGATGGTGATGATGGCAGGTGGTGGCAGCAGGGTCGACGGGGACAGTGGAGGCGATGAGGGTGGAATGTGGTGGCATCGACGAACAGAGTGTTGGGTTCGGGGAGGTTGCAGACGGTGTACAGGGATGAAGACAGGGCAAGGTGAGGGTGGAGGTGATCTGCAGGGGCGCGGTGCTTAGTTGATGGGGAGACAGGGCGTAGAGGTTGGAGGATGGAGACTAGAAATGATGGGGCTAAGTTGAGGCCGCGGTTGTGGCGACAGTGGCGCTCGAGCGGGAGGCGAGGAGGAAGGAGGAGGAGTGGCTCGAAGTTGGGTTCGGGCTTGCTCTGTTTTATTAGGAAACAGAGGAGAGATAGAGGAAGGGGGAGAGAGAGCGTCAGGGAAAGAGAGAGAGAGATAGGGTAAGGGGAAAGGAATTTATTAAATAATAATATAGTACTTGGGGGTGAAAAGGTGGGGGTAGTTAGGATAGTGGGAACAAGGAGAGAGTTGTGGGGATATGGGGTTACGGGAATGTGAAGAGATCTGGGATAATTAGCAGATTGGAGGATTGGGTTAATGGGTTGAGTATATAAATGTGGGTTTGGGTTAATAAACTTGGGCTTTAGGTTTGGGCTTCACAAAATAAAATAATAATTATAGAAGGGTTAAACGATTGGGCTCTAAAATTATATATTAATAAAAATGTAATTATAATCATTATAAAAACGGGCTTCATGACAAGGAAATCCAATAATTATATCACAAGGTGGGCTTTAGTATAAATCAAATAATCAACTAGAAATTTTATAGAATGAATTAGAATCTTTGGGTTTTTCAAAATAATAATAAATAGTAGTAGTAGTAGTAGTAGTAGTAAAATAATAATCATGAGTTAAATAATCAAATAGTGGTACATAATAGTGTAAGTTAAAATTCTCGGTTCAAACAAAATAGTCGGGTATTTAAATAAATGCAAAAAATTTGGCTTCAAAAGAATAGAATAATTTATAGAAGAAATTGAAATACAAGAATACGGAGAAAATAAAAGAGGAATCTATATAAACGGGAATGGGGGTTACATAACAGGAGCGATGTCTATAGGCCCCTTGATTGAGTTAGACTGCAAAATACATGGTCGTGCTCAAATGGGTCAATATGAGATACTGAGCTCATTTGTTTTAGTAAGTCTACTCGGACATCAAGAAACCAAAGATTGAACTATACAAGGGTGACACGCTCTATGCATTGTGATAAATTAAGATATCTGAACAAAGGGACTAGACTACATGGTAACATTGGTCACAGATAGGTTATGTCTAATCACTGACATTCCCGTTAATTGAGTAGCAGTAATGTTTTGTTAGATATCGCTCACTGTTTGTAATACTATAATATGATTTTAGTATTGTTGGATCCTGTATGCAAGGCAAATAACACTAGGGGGGTGAATAGTGTAATTTTAAATTAATCAATAAATTAAACTTTTCGCACTGTTAAGTCGACTGAAAGGAGAAGGCAGTCGACTGAAGCGTCAGATAAGAAGAGTAATTTAACTGAATACAAGTATGTTAAGTCGACTTAGAGAGTAAGGCATTCGACTGACCAGACTCGATTTACACAAGAAACTCAGAGAAATTAAAAATACAAGTTTAGAGAATACAACTACAGAGAGTCAACACTGCAAACACCACGATGTATCCTGGTTCGGTCCTCCCAACCTACATCCAGTCCCCAAGCAACCCATTTGAGATTTCCACTATTCTTGAAAAAGTTACAAGAATACTCTACGGCCTTTGACAACAACTATGTCAAATCCGTAGACCTTGCTCACCACTAGAGAGTAAAACACACTCTACACCCTAGAGTGAAACCAACTCTAAACCAAGAGTCTTACTCTCCAACCGAGAGGACCATTCTCACAACCTGAGAGTGAAACAACAACAAGAAGAGATTTACAACAACCTAAAGCCTTGTATGTGAAAGTGCTTTTAGTATAGTGGCTATTAGGTCGACTTCTGACTTCAGTCTAGAACGAATTCAATGTTATACTAGACTGAAAATCAGAGAACCAAGTTTTAAAGAAATTGAATGCTTTGAACAACTTGTTCTTTTCTTTTTTCAAAAGCAAAAGACTTGAAAACAAAAATTTAGGAGTTAAGTAACCTTTGCCAAAAGAATTCTATACTCTTTTTATATAGTTAGAAACATTTGGACGTTGAAAGATAAAATCTCAATTGCCATACAACGGCAGTAAAAAGGTTTGAATTTGAAAAACAAGTTTTAAATTCAGAAAACTGTCAAAAACGGCTCGAACAGTCGACTGGGTTGCCATAAGAGTGGACTGGTCAGAGCTTGAATGAGTTCAATCAGTTTCGTACTCAACAGTCGACTGCTTCCAAGAGTAAGTCGACTGCTACTTAATCAGCTGAACTTATAAAAGCTTTGTTTTGACATTTTGATTTTGTAAAACATTTTCTTTATTTAGGGAATGTATGAGTGTGTGTGTGTGTGACAAGGATTTTACAAGATTCTAAGACTTACAAATAATACAAACAATCTTACAAGTCATTTGTTCAAATGTAGCTCTTGAAAGTCTTGAACTTGAAACTTGAAAGCTCTTGAAAGTCTTGAACTTGAACTTGAGTCTTAGTGGCTTGATCTTGTCTTTGTGGCTTGAGCAAATACTTTTGAAAGCTTCATCACATTGTATTGGGATGCTTCATTATGGTATTGACCTTGACCACTTTTGATACACACTACAAAAGATATGTAATATAGAACAATTGTGTATTGTGTTGTTGCCATCAAAATCAAGAATCTACATTCTCCCCCTTTTTGATGATGACAACACAATAACTTAAAATAATAGACATTACATTTACACATCATGATACTCACACAAAGCTTGAAAAGATATACAATTGTTACAAGCTCCCCCTGAATAAAGTACAATATGCATACTAATTTTTTTTTTTGAGAAACAACAAAACATAACATGCACAAAAACCATATTTTCTCCAACATAACATCATAACATAACATGCACCAAATTTCTCCCCCTTTTTCATCAACAAAAAAGGAGGAAAGACAAACCATAGATAAAAAAACAACATTGCATAAATATTAAACATGGATACATGATAAGTCAATGATATTATTCATGAAGTGAAGATAGAACATCGTGAGAAAACATAATTTCAAAATGACAAAAAAAAAAAAAATCAATTGTCTTTTTCATCTTCATCATCACTGTGTGAGGCAGGAGTTGGTTGTGGAAACGGCCTAACAAACATTTGAGTAAGGCAGAAGCCTCATACTATGACAATTTAGAGTCAGAAAGTAAATTTGATGTCGCGACAGTCGACTGGGTTTTATATTAGTCGAGAGCAAATAAAACCAAACAAAAGTAAGTAAAGCTACTGGCAGTCGACTGAGTTGTTAAGACAGTCAACTGGGCAGAACACAAAATTCTGTAAGAAATATAGACAATGAAAATACTGTATAAGTCGACTGGAAATCAATAATAAGTCGACTTAAACATTAAAAAAAATTCAAGAAATGTCATGAAATGAGAAAATGCCTAGTTCGCTTCTAAAGTTGATAAAAGTGTCTTCTTTAAGAGGTTTGGTAAATATATCTGCTACTTGTTTATCAGTAGAAATAAAATCCAATCTGATATCTCCCATTAACACATGATCACGTAGAAAATGATGTTGAATATCAATATGTTTCGTACGTGAATGTTGAACCGGATTTTTAGATAAATTAATAGCATTGGTATTATCACACATAATAGCGGATTTTGAAAAAGAAATACCATAATCTAATAAGTTTGTTTCATCCATAAAATTTGTGCATAAGCCAAACTTGCAGCAATATATACAGCTTCTATAGTAGATAGGAATACCGAATTTTGTTTTTTACTACACCAAGATGCTAGTGAGTGTCCGACAAGTTCCACTGGTACTTTTACGATCAGTTTTACTACCAGCAAAATCAGCATCACTATACGACAAAAGTTGAAAGTTATTGGTGCGTGGATAAAACAAACCATATTCATATGTGCCTTTAATGTATCTTAAAATACGTTTTCCTGCTTTTAAGTGAGACTCTATTGGATTAGACGGATATCTAGAACACAAACATACGCTAAACATAATATATGGTCTACTAGCAGTTATATATAAGAGTGAACCAATCATACCTCAATAGAGCTTTTGATCGACACTCTTACCTAATTCATTTGTGTCAAGTGTAGTAGTAGCAGTCATAGGTGTGGACTTACTACTAGTGCTATCCATGCCAAATCGTTTGAGTAATTTCTTAGCATATTTTTCTTGGTTAATAAATATGCCATTTTGAGACTGTTTTATTTGTAGTCCAAGGAAATAATTGAGTTCACCCATGTGACTCATCTCAAACTCATTTTTCATGATATTAGCAAACTCTAGATATAGATTACTATTAGTAGATCCAAAAATTATGTCATCAACATATATTTGTATGATTAAAATATCGGTCTTTATTTTTCTAATAAACAAGGTAGTATCTACTTTACTAATTTCAAAACCAGTTTCTAAGAGAAAAGTTTTTAAGCGATCGTACCAAGCACGAGGTGCTTGTTTAAGACCATATAAAGCCTTTTTCAATTTAAAAATATGGTTTGGGAATTGTTCAAGTTCAAAACCGGGTGGTTGCTTAACATAAACATCTTCCTGAATAAAACCATTCAAAAAAGAACTTTTAACATCCATTTGGAAAAGTGTGAAATACATAAAATACGCAAAAGATAATAAAATTCTAATTGATTCTAGTCTAGTAACATGAACATATGTTTCATCAAAATCAATTCCTTCTTCTTGATTATATCCTTGAGCACCTAATCTAGCCTTGTTCCTAACAACTTGTCCTGATTCATCTAACTTGTTTTTAAATACCCATTTGGTACCTATTATAGTATGATCAGGAGGTCGTGGAATTGAATCCCATACATCATTTCTTGTAAATTGGTTAAGTTCATCCTGCATGGCATTCTACCAAAATTCATTCTCACATGCTTCTTGTATATTTTTCGGTTCAAAATCCGATAAGAAAGCAGTATGAGAAATCATGTTAAAATTAGATCTTATTTGAATACCATGTGAAATGTCATCAATTATTAAGTCATGAGGATGATCTTGAACTTCAACAAATGACTTTGGTAAAGTTTGAGTTATCACAATAGGATCAATCGACTTAACAAGTCCATCAGCCGACTGATTCACATTAGTCGACTTAGAAATCCTATCAGTCGACTTGTCTAGGGTAGTTTACTCTAGTGATTTAATTACATTATCTATTGGTGATGATTCAATTTCATTATCTTTAATAACATTAGACGATTGTAAAGATTCATCAAATGGAACATGCATTGATTCTTCAATAGTCAAAGTTGACTTATTGAAAATTCTATATACCTTACTCCTATTTGAGTATCCAATGAAGATACCTTCATTAGATCTAGCATCAAATTTATCTAAATTATCTTTTGTGTTTAATATGAAACACTTACAACCAAATACTTTAAAATATGATACATTAGGAATTCGTTCATAAAAAAGTTCATAACAAGTTTTCTTAAGCTTTGGCCTATTCAATATTCTATTTAAAACATAACATGCTATCGAAACCGCTTCAGCCCAGAAGTATTTAGGCAAATTGCTTTAAACAAGCATAGTACGTGCACATTCTTGCAATATCCTATTCTTTCTTTTGACCACTCCATTTTGTAGTGAAGCTCTAGGAAATGCAAATGAATGTGTTATACCATTCTTATTGTAGTATTCTGAAAATGTTTCATTCTCAAATTCTCCACCATGATCACTTCTAATAGTGACTCTGGTTAGAGATTTTTTATTTTGAATTCGTCTGCAAAATTTTCAAATTCTTCAAAGGCTTCATTTTTATGTTTTAAAAGAATACCCATGTAAATCTTGAAAAATCATCTACTGAAACAAAATACATATCTACTTTTATTTAAAGAAGCGACTCTAGTAAGACCAAATAAATCCATATGGATTAATTCGAGAGGCCTACTAGTAGAAATCATTTCTTTTGTTTTAAAAGTAGATTTTACTTGTTTTTTCCTAGTTGACATGCATCACACATCTTATCCTTTTTAAAAGATAATTTTGGCAATCCTTTAACTAGGTTATTCTTAGATAATTTAGCAATATTTTTCATATTTATATGGCCAAATCTCTTATGCCAAAGTCAAGAATCATTGTTAGAAGCAACTAAACAAAAATCATTTGAAAATTCATTTGTTTTTAAACATAATTCATATATATTATTTTTTCTAAAACCTTGAAAGATCACATTTTGCATAAATGAATCATAGATTAAGCATGCATCTTTTTCAAAGACAATTTTATAACCCTTATCACAAAGTTGACTAATACTTAACAGATTATGCTTTAAACTACTAACTAGAAATACCTCTTCAATAGTAGGGGTAGTGTTCTTACCGACCATGCCTATTCCAATGACCTTTCCTTTGTTATTGTCACCGAACGTAACAGTTCCTCCATCTATCTCCTGTATGGAAGAAAGTAGGTTTGCATGGGCAGTCATATGTTTAGAGCATTCGTTGTCAATTATCCAACGTTCTCTTTTTGGTACCTATAAAATAAAAATTGTGAATATGGTACCCTTTTCATTGGGTCCGAACGAGATTAGTGTTTGGGAAACCAAACCCAAAGTGAGTTTGATTTACCACCAAAAGCAGGTATATAATTTACAGAATTACACACATTATGAATAAAAGAATTTATATAAGTAATCCTATCATTTAGACTTAGGTTGATTGGAATCCAAATATTTTTAGTCTGTCCAGTCGACTTTATTGTACCCTTTAGTCGACTGTATTGTGAAGTCAGTCAATTGGGAAGTGAAACAAGTCGACCTATATGAGGTTTTCGTCTTTTTGAATAAGAATCCAAACATCTGGACAGACGACTGAATTTTTGGGTCATTCGACTGATCTGAACAGAAGGATTATTCTTTTCATGAAAAAGTTCAAAAGTCCACACACGAATCTGAACCACGTCAAATTGTGAGTCCAACATCCTCATTACTCTCTTAGGGTTGATTTTCTGCACCTATATATGTGATACATATCTGTGGAAAAGTAAAACCTGAGAAACCCTGGTCGTCACAGAAATTGTGAGAGTGTGAGATCATAAAGAACATCCCTTCCCGTAGCTAGCACCGCGGCGGGAGGAAAAGCTTGATTTGATATGTTCGTGTGGATACCGTATAGGCACAGCAATATTGTAGTGCTGTGATTGGTATATTGTGGAGACAACAGATCCATCTTCAATGTATAACTCCTAAACACAATTTATGATTTTCACATGGATCCATGGCTAGGTTTCGATATTTTTTTTTGTAATTTTTTCCGCTGTGTATTTAATCTGAGATTACCCTCGAAACCTAACATTATCGACTATTTCATGAAATGGGTCGAGGCAGAGGCCCTGGCCACTATCACTGAGCACCAGGGCAATTCATCTGGAAGCATATCATCTGCCGGTTCGAGATTCCTCGGATCCTGGTCACCGACATTAGTACCAGTTCACAAAGAAGGTCTTTAAAAAATTTTGAAAAGACCTAGGAATCCATCAACGGTTCTCCTCCGTCTGACACCCCCATTCCAACGGCCAGGCTGAAAATGTCAACCGACAAATCCTTGAAGGCCTCAAGAAGCGACTAGACAAATCCCCCAAGGGACTGTGGGTCGACGAACTGCCCACCGTACTATGGTCCTACCGCACGACCAAAAGGATCCTTGCGGGCGAGTCTCCTTTCAACTTGACATTCAGCACCGAGGCAGTGACCCCCTAGAAGCCGGGTTGCCATCGCCAAGGGTCATGAGCTTCGACGAGGATTCAAACTCAGATAGCCTCAGGGCCAACCTGAACCTCCTCGACAAAGTTCACAAATTGGTGGCCATCAGAAGAAACATCTACCAACAGAGGATAGAACAATTCTACAACCAGAAGGTCTGGGCCACCAACATCAAAGAAGGCAATTTTGTGCTCAGGCGACTCGAGATATCCGAACCGAGCAAAATGGGGAAATTCGTGCCCAACTGGGAGGGCCCGTATAGGGTCTCCAAAGTGGTCCGTCTTAGAACATACCGACTCGAAGACCTGGGGGACAGGGTTGTCAAGTGGACCTGAAATGCTGAGCATTTGATGAAATTTTATGAAGGTCCCCAGAGGTCAGCACTTGTAACGATGGGCCAAAAAGACCACACATTTACTTCACACTTCGGCATCCAATGAAAGTAAATCTAATTTTTATTCCAAATTCAACTTATTAGGTTATTTGCAAAATCCTCATAGGTTATCCCCCTCGGGTGGCATCCAATGCCAAATGCTCCAATGCCAAAATCCCTGAAGGATATCTCCTATGATGTCGAAGGCTTCAACACCAAAAAGGTTTCAACTCTAAAATCTCTGAAGGGTATTTCCTTCGACATGGCATAAGACGTCGAAGGCTTCAACGAAAAAAATCTTCGAAGGATATCTCTCTCAGGGTGGCATCCGCTGCCAAAGGCTTCAATGCCAAAAACCTACTATGGATATCTCCTTCGACGTGACATAAGACGCCAAAGGCTTCAGCGCCAAAAATTCTCGGACCCACCCCTTCAAGAGTGCATCCGAAGTCGAAGCATCTCAGCTCAAAAATCCATGATTCCCCCTCACACCCATCTCCTCGGGAAGGTGTCTGAAGCCGAAGCATTCTCGGACGTCACCTCGACGGTGAACATGCTAAAAAAATGTGCAGGCAACACTCGTGCAAACAAAGAGTTGGGGCAAAATGCTTTTCAAAGGAAAAGCAACAATTACAAAGGGCGCGATGGCCGTCTGCACTTGGCAAGTACAACAAAATAAGACACCTAAACCCTCTTATGGTCATCTCGCACTTCAGTATCGACACTCGCTACCCGTCGGGCGCCAAGTGGTTGTCTCGCACTCTAGCATCAGCTCGTGATTGCCTTGCGCCTCAGATCGTGATTGTCTCGCACTCTAGCATCAGCTCGTGAAGAAGAGGTATCACAGAGACGGAAAGTGACGATGATGAAGAGCACCTGGCCGGCCGAGCAGGGCAGTGATCCATACTAGAGATTAACTCACTGTGCTGAAGGGGCATCATACACGTGCCCCTGCCCTGATGGTGAGTCCTCCATCTAGATTGAGTTCTCTAATGAAGGGAACTCTTCGACCTTGGCCCCGGCTAGAGACATCAGATCCCGGAATCCAAGATACCTCCATTGACCCCAAGAAGGAGTATCTCTATCCTCTCCGAGTTTCGACGAAGTAGTAGCATCTGCATGAAGAGTCCTAGCCAGGGAGGACCCACCAAGTACCGAAGGAAAAGAATAGAGCAACATTGTCCCTCCTCGGGACCTAGTGGGCAGAACGTCAGATCTCAAAATTCGGGACAAGAATGGGTACCCAACCGAATACCAATACCGGTGCGGTTGAGCTCAGTATGTCCAGATATTTCCCCACCATCCTCGACCCATCCTCGACCCATGGATAAATTTTGGGCTGCTCAATGTTGAAGATGGAGTTTGAGAAAGTGATAAGTCGACCACCCAGCGACAAAGATTTTATGGACACTGCAAAGAGCTCCCCAACTTCCCACATTTATTATGGGTAACGCTACAAATCCCTGCACACCTTGAATGCAGCAACGGTTGACGTAAGCAAATCAAGCCATGTCATGCGACTGGCAAAACCTGGATTTGCTCCTCGGTGTGACGTCTGAGACCGAGCTCTGGTGGTAAAATCCTGACACCCCCCCCCCTCGGCACCACTTTCTTCGAATGTTATCTGATTCCGAGGGCTCTACCAAATCCCCCGGACGTTCATATATTGGGATCATGCCCCGGCATGGTATCTGAGGCTGAGCCTTGGCGATGAACGTTCACAAGATCTCAATTTGCCCCACCTTTGGCATGGCATCTGGGCCGACCCTCAGGGAGGGGCTCTCATAGGCCTTAAGTCTCCACCCCCTCGACATAGGATCCAATGCGATCCTCATGAGTACTCACTAGGCCTCACCTCGCTGCACCCATGGCATGCCAGTCGAGGCCGACCCTCCGCAACTCAATTGTCTCGGACACCGCACCTTGGGCCGATGCCTCAACAAACTACTCAACCAGTTCAACGGTTTACACAGACAATAGGATTTCTATTAAGCAGATGAATTACATGGGTGGTAGCCAGTCCGCGGTCGGCAAATCAAATAAAGTTACAACAAAATTACAGCTAAACGTTCATATAATTAACCTCTTAAAGCAGTTCCCAGAATCCCCGCCAACATCGACATGCCCAACCAAATGCGGCTCGGCAGCGGAACACCAACAAAAATATTTGCAAAAATATTTTGATCCGACTGCACGAACCGGACATTGGCGCCCCTTGCAAACATCCACCCAATAGTATCTTTTGTAGCATTCAGATGTGAATGCTCACCCGTCTCACCCTTTTGATTTATGACTGAGGGTACAGTCTTTGGTGGAAACTTGTTTTGAAATAAATATTTTTGTAGATCACATATCTGCTTATGCAAAATCTGTTTTTCGTGGATTAAACTATTAGTATTCTCATTTAATTTCTTAACAGTTCTTGTCATAGCATCGAAATGATCACAAAATAAAAAAAATTCCTCGTTCATCTCTAGTTACCGAATAGTTTAAAGGTGCTTCATAAATAGTTCTTAATGTGGGAGAGACAAAATAGTAAAGTCCTAAATGCTTTCTAGCTACATCTAATGCTTCTGACAGATTATTAAACCCCTTATAAAATGGATCTCAAAAATATTTAATACTGTCTAAAACTTCTATCCAAATATGGAAAACTCCTGTTAAGTTTCCTTTTAAGAATACATAAAATTTAAAATTTCTTTGTGTCTGATTAAAGTGTTCTGATAAAAGCATTAATTGCTGCAAGAAAATATTTCTGGTCTTTATTATTAAATGCAATCCAGAGATTATCTAAAATGCATTTATGTTATCTATTAACTGAAATATGAGAAAAGGTCTTAAAAGATATATTACTATTTGGATATACAATCAATTCTTGGATACTGAATCTAAGGTGTTCTTGCCTAGTTCTTGCTAGCATGGTCTGATTAGATGCAAAACTATTTATTGGTGGTAATCCTGGCCAGGGCGGAGGTCTCTCCATCTGCACTTGATCATCAAAAACATTTATGAGATCAGTATTTAGATAATGTGCATATAATTCTAGAAGATGAGACATTCTTGTAGTAATTAATTGTCGTCTAACTAATCATTAATATTTACCATCCCTAACTAAAAAAGTGTTATCAGAGATCAAACTCCAAATATCCTTGATATTCAATAAATAATCAACATTGCTGAAACTATTGAAGTTATAACTACCACCATTATTCCAACTAGAACTTTTTTTATCATATATAAGATTAATGCTTCTACTAAATGCTTCTATTGAGCATATTTGAAGAAATTGAAATAAAGAATAATCTGAATCTATGTAATCATGAAAAGGGTTTGGAAAATTAGCGAATTATGAGTGACTTGAGACAAAATAGTTAAGACCTAAATACTTTCTAGCTACATCTAATTTTTCTGACAGGTTATTAAACCCCTTATAAAATGGATCCCTAAAATATTTAATATTGTCTGAAACTTTTATCCAAGTATGGAAAACTCCTGTTAAGTTTCCTTTTAAGAATAAATTAAATTTAAATTTTCTTTGTGTCTGATTAAAGAGTTCTGATAAAGTATTCATTGGAACCAGAAAATATTTTTGGTCTTTATTATTAAATGAAATCTAGAGATTATCTAAAATGCATTTATGTTATTTGTTAACTGAAATATGAGAAAAGGTCTTAAAAGATATATTACTATTTGGAAATACAATCAATTCTTGGTTACCGAATCTAAGGCATTATTGCCTCGATCTTGCTAGCATGGTCTAATTAGATGCAAAATTATTTAATGGTAGTAATCCTGGCCTGGGAGGAGGTATCTCCATTTGCACTTGATCATCAAAAACATTCATAAGATCAGTGTATAAATAATGTGCAGATAATTCAAGCAGGTGATCAATTCTTTAAGCAATAAACTGTCGTTTAACTAATTCTTCATATCCGTCTTCATAAGCATTAAATTGTTTTGCTAGTTGGAATACAAAATATTTATCATATATACGATTAATGCTTATACTAAATGCTTATATAGAGTTGATTTGAAGAAATTGACATAAAGAAAAGTCTAAATCTGTGTAGTCAAGAAAAGGGTTAGGAAATATATAAAATGTTTCCTAAATGATTATGTGTATTATACATGCATTTCAGGAAATACCTTTAACCAAGATTTAGGTGACAAACTATTTAGTATAAGCATTAATCGTATATATAATAAACATTTTTTATTCCAACTAGCAGATATTTGGTGCCTATGATGAGGGATATGAAAGATTAGTTAAACGACAGTTAATTACTGCAAGAATGTCTCATCTTCTAGAATTATCTGCACATTATCTAAATATTGATCTCATAAATGTTTTTGATGATCAGGTGCAGATGGAGAGACCTTCGCCCAGGCTAGGATTACCATCAATAAATAGTTTTGCATCTAATCAGACCATGCTAGCAAGACCAAGGCAAGAATGCCTTAGATTCGGTAACTACGAATTGATTGTATTTCCAAATAGTAATATATATTTTAAGAGCTTTTTTAATATTTCAGTTACAAAGAACAGAAATGCATTTTAGATAATCTCTGGATTGCATTTAATAACAAACACCGAAAATAATTTCTTGTCGCAATGAATTCTTTATCAGAATTTTTTAATCAAACACAAAGAAATTTTATATTTTATGTAGTCTTAAAAGGAAACTTAATATGAGTTTTCCATATTTGGATAGAAGTTTTAGACTAAATTAAATATTTTAGAGAACCATTTTATAAGGGGTTGAATAACATGTCAGAATCATTAGATGTAGCTAGAAAGTATTTAGAGCTTATCTATTATGTCTCTCCTTCATTAAGAACTGTCTATAAGCACCTTTAGACTATTCGGTAACTAGTGATGAACGAGAAATTTTTTTTATTTTGTGATCACTGCGAAGATATGACAAGAACTGTTAAGAAATTGAATGGGAATATTAATAGTTTAATCCACGAAAATAGATTTTGTATCAGAAGATATCTGATCTTCAAAAAAATTTATTTCAAAACAAGTTTCCACAAAAGACTGTACCCTCAGCCATAAATCAAAAGGGTGAGACTGGTAAACATTCCCATCTGAATGCTACAAAATTTGATCTCATTTAAGGCCTAAGTTTCCTTCTCAAATATAATGGTAGCATGCTAATTAGTAAAGATTATTTACAATTACAAGAACATACTTTGTTTACTACGTACATTGTTTACTCCCGTATATATTAAAGAAGAGCCAACGATGACTAGGAAAATTAAAGAACCAATTTTAGAAAAAGAATGTAAATGTAAACGAGAAAATGAATGTCAATTAAATGCAATAGAATCCACTATAAAAAATGATGAAAGCCAAACAAGAAGATGATTATATTATAGAAATCCAAACAAAATATATTAACTTAGAACACTTATATTATGCTTTTGTAACCGAACAAGAAATAGAACAATTAATTTCAAAAATACAAAAATTGGAATATTAGGAGAAGATATATTAAGATACTGGGCAAAAGATAAGATAATATGTAAACTTAACATAATAAATCCTGAATATAAAATTAGAACCGCTAAGATTAATGAAACCAATCAAGACCTAAAAGATTTTTAAATGCATATTTCAGAACTCTTAAAATTATGAGTAATCAGAAGATCCGAAAGCCCACACTGATAAGCAGCATTTATAGTAAGAAATCATAGTGAGATAGTTAGAGGAAAGAGTAGAATTGTCATTAATTACAAACAATTAAATGATCATACAATAGGAGATGGTTATGATATACCAGAAAAAACTATATTAATAAATCATATTCAAGGATGTACAACTTTTTGTAATTTTGATTTAAAATCAGGATTTAGGAAGATCAAAATGCATCCAGAAATTGTAAAATGGACAACATTCACTTGTCCAGAAGGTTAGTTTGAATGGCTCGTAATGCCTTTTGGTCTCAAGAATGCACCATCCATTTTTCAAAGAAAGATGGATGATATATTACTAAAACATAAAAAGTTTGCAGTAGCCTATATACTACAATCACCTTATTCAACCCCTCCTAAGGTGGTTAACCTTATCTATAACGAAATTTTTTATTGTTGTATTTATGTTTTAACCGATAGCTTTTGTATTTTTTCATTTAAGAGAATGAAACCACGTTCAATGTTAAGCACCACTTCAAAAGAAGGTAAAGATTACTACATCGAAGATTCAGAGACAAAGTGACAAAGTGGTCGATGGAAACTTGAGCAGTTGAGCCAACATTGGATTTTTCTTATTGGAAAGCTTTAGATTTCACGACTTTACTATCCCATGTTAGCATTTTCACCAGATCTTGGGTAAGTGATAAGAACCCATCTACATGGTCGACACATGTACGAATATCATGGTCCTTCCTATTGGGATTGGGGCGTCAACGAACGCCCGTTATTGCAGCGGAACTAAATAGTGCAATGAGGAAGTCAAAGTAGATGAGGCAAATCAACTGAGAAAGCAAGTAGATCCACCAATCCAACACAAACACAACGATGATTTATCCCAGTTATCTTTTGCTTAATCCTGAAAGAAATATAGGGAGACCTAATATTCAACTAGAAAATAGTACAAGGAGTTACTGTTTTACTCATTACATGGAATTAAACTCACTCACCCAGAATTATCTCTCTCAAAGCTCTCTTTGCAATGGAGAAAATATCAATGAAGTACTCTACTCTCATATTAGAGGAGTTTACAATATATAGAAGAATAGAGAGAACCCTTGGTTTAATCTTGATTCTCCGTCGTCCGATATAACCTAGAGATGAAGTAACTGAATAGGAGTCGTATGATCTAACATGGAGTTGAAGATTGGGCTGAAACGACCTAACAAATCGAGGCCCAAAACGAACAAAGCACCGCGGTCAGTCGACCATCCAATAAGACCGGTTAACTTTCCTCCTCTCGGCCAAACCCTATGCAACTGCGGTCGGAGGTGCGGTCGATCGTCTCCCAGGATAGTCGACCGCAAACCTGCTGCACCTTACTGCTGCTGTTTTTCCTTCTACTCTCTTCAATGTTTCGACCTCCGTACTTCATCTTACCTTCTTCTAATCTGAACCACGAATATTCAAGACACATTCCTAACAAACTTCACATTGGATTGCATATGAGTGCTATCACATGATGTGATTATTCATCTCCAAACTCTAATGAATTCCACTTGCAAAAACACTTAGAACAATAGCTTCTTCTTTTAGTTGAACAAATCTCTATCCATTCTCACCGATCAGTGTACCTCTTCAAGGGCACACCTCTGTAGGCGTACTCACGGAGTTGCCAACTTCCGTACAAACTTCACTTACATCAAGGCACTCTCCACCTCACGACGATATTCGAACATCGTAGTCTTGCTTCGATGATGCCAGTTACGGCAAACTAGATGAGCTTAGGGAGTAACGGGAAAAGAAGTAACAACACCTGCGCAGGAATTTCAGATTCCCCAAAGCTTGTAGGGATTATTTTGGCTTGGCCCAACCATTCTCACACCTCTAATCACCTTACTACGACCCAGAGAAATAGACAGAACTCCACCTTGAGCTGTGTACCTATAATCCCGTGCGTCAAGAGTTCCCAAGAAAATCAGATTTCGTTTCAGTAGAGGAATATGTAAAACATCCCTTAAAGTGAAACATATTTAGACCTGGCATCTTCAATTCAACTGTCCCCTCACCTACTAATTTACAAATCTCTCTAGTTTCCGTTCTTACACAATGCTCGTAGTAGACTTATAAGTAGAAAACAACTCTCTCTCGAAGAAAATATGAGAAGAACTCCCTGAGTCAAGAAACCAACTAGAATCCACTTCTAAAGAATTTAAAACAAGAAGACACGAATCACCTGAATCAAAGGCATTAACCACATCAGCAACTGAATTCACATTCTTGGCACTCTCTTGATTCTGCAATTTCCAACAGTCTTTCTTGATATGCTCTAATATCTTGTAAAATCAGCAACGGATCGAATCCTTTTGCATAGCACTTTGTCTCCCCCCTGAAGGACCTTCCACTGTTAGACAACTTGTGGGAATAGAAGTTGATTTTTATGTCTCATTTCTATGTTGATTTTTCTTCAATGCTTTGATTACACCATCTACCGAAATACTCCCTTTGGCAGATCTACTATGTAGCATGGTAGTGATCAAAAGCTCGTACGAATCTGGCAGTGAATATATCAGGTTGAAAGCTTTATCTTTCTCACACACATCCGCATTTATCGCCTTGAGTTCAAATAGAACTTCATTGAACTCTGTGATGTGGTATTGAAGATCGGTACCGTCTTTCATTGAAAAACGGAATAACTTTCTCTTATAATACATCTGATCTAATAACGACGAACCAGAGTAGTCAGCTATGAGTTTTTTCTACAAACTCATCTCATCAGTTTCTTCAAGAAATCTGTACTTGATCTCGTCCGCCAATGATAGTCAAATCAGACTTCAAGCACTTTCACGAATATATTCCCAAATATTATCCTTCATATCAATTGGCTTTTTATTCTTCTTAACGGCTAACTGCAAATATCCTTGAATAAGGACATCATACATGTCAACCTTCCAAAGATTGAAATTGATCTTTCCATCAAACTACTTGATCTTCAAAAGACTGTGACATATCATCTTAGCCAAGGGACTCGATAATCTGAAGCTCTGATACCAGTCGTTGGGATTGGTTATCAACGAACGCCCGTTGTCGCAGCAGAACTAAATGGAGCAATGAGGAAGTCGAAGAAGATGAGATAAATCAATTGAGCAAGTAAGTAGATTCACCAGTCTAACACAAATACAACGATGATTTATTCCGGTTAGCTTTCGTTTAATCCGGAAAAAATATAGGGAGATCTGATATTCAACTAGAAAAAATTACAAGAGTTAGTGGTTCACTTATTACAAGGAATTAAACTCACTCACCAAGAACTATCTATCTCAAGGCTCTCTTTGTAATGGAGAAAATATCAATAAAATACTCTACTCTCATATTGAAATAGTTTACAATATATATAGAAGAATAGAAAGAACCCTATATTTAATCTTGATTCTCAATCGTCCAATATAACCTGGAGAAGAAGTAACTGAATAGGAGTTATACTATATAACTTGGAGTTGAAGATTTGGCTGAAATGAACTAATAAATCGATGCCCAAAACGAATACAGCACTGCGGTCGGTCGATCGTCCTCTCGGCCAAATCATGTGCAACTGTGGTTGGGGGTGCGGTAGGGGGTGCGGTCGACCGTCTCCCAGGATAGTCACCGCAACTCTGTTACACATTGTTGTTGCTGTTTTCTCTTTTATTTTCTTCAACGCTTCGATCTCTGTGTTTCATCTTACCTTCTTCTAGTCTGAATCAGGAATATTCAACACACGTTCCTAACATTTTCCTTACATTTCCTTGAGTCACTGACATTTTTTTAAGTGCATTTCTGATCTTTGACTATAGTTCAATGTCTTGTTCATGTTTTCTCATCTCAGCTGCTGATAGTATTTACTCTCAAATTTCACGTTTCTTATCAAAGAAGTAATGCCAAGTACTAATGTTTTTCGTCTTCAAATAAAAGAATCCACTTGCTGTGATTCCTTGTCTGTATATTGATATTACCTATTAGCACAAATGTCATGGTCATAAAGTTCGACGGTTTCTGGACAAAAATAACTACTTAATTCCCCAAAAATTATTTTTCTCAGGTAACCAGTTGATGTAATTAATTGCGAGAAAACAGAATTATTTGACATGAAAATGTTACAGAAGGTTAAAGTTCATGTCGCTGTTAAATTTTTGCTGTATCCTTTAGCCGAGACTTCGTTTTCGGCTATCTTTTTTTTTTTTTTTGATAATTATTTTTTTCGGCTATCTTACTGATACGAAATCAAAGATTTTATACTTCATATCATTTTAGACCGAAATGTGTAAATTTCGACAGAATTAGTGAGAATTATTTTTAAAAAAATTTGCAGATAAGTCTTTCAATATAGTTAATATAATGTGGGGATTTTATCTCTTTATTGTTTGTGTATATGTAAAGTCAAGTAAGTCTATTAACTAATACATTTTTTTCTAATCAATGCAAATATATTTAAGTTATATACTGTTGGCTGTTTTGCTTCAAAACCTAAGATTCCTTCCTTTTCCTAGTCCCACATCGGTGGGAAAGACCACCATGTGAGTGTATATAATACAAACCACTCTTTATCCCATTGTAGTCTAGTGTGGTGTGGAGAGAACCCTTGGGCCACACGCGCGCGCTGCCGCCGCCCAGCCCGGTTCGGTTCGGCGCGCGTAGTGGGCACGGGTATGCCGGGTTCGGGTTGAGATCCAAAACTTCTTTTGCTGTTTATTTTTCCTTTTGACTAATTCCTCTTAAGATTAGTTTTCAGATCCTATTTTTTTGGCCTCCTTCTCTCCCTCACACGTTCTTTATATTCCAAACTCCTTCCTTCTGCAACGACGGAAAAAAAAAATGAGGTCGCACCCACAGAAAGAAAAACCCTTCCATCGCTGTTTTAAAAAACCGCGCTGCTTCCTCTTTCTGTTTTTCACCTTCGTTCTGGGCAAGGCTAAGTTCGGGTCAATCTCTCGATGTTGTGTGCAGCAACGAGACGCCGGTGATACCGGGGGTTTTACCACTAGGAGCATCTGCGACGCGTCTACACATAAGACCGCAGATCAACTCTTAGGGCAGTGCGTATCACGCGACTTCCCCATAGGCCGGTAACTCCGTTCTTTAATTTATTTTGTTTATTGTTTCCAGATGCTAAGGAAATCAAAGATTCGAGTCAATTTTAAATAACAATCTAAGAGTTGATAGTTGATATTGGATCATGGCTCAATTTTATTTGTATTCATGTGGCTGTGAGACTTCGATAATAGATTTCTGAAGAAAGTAAACAAGTGAAGGTTCTAAAATAATAATAATAATAATTAGGCCAACTGTTCTAGTATTAATGTGCCTTCATTCTAAGTTACCAAATATCAAAGCAACTTATCTACTACTACGATTGATGAATGATAATGGCAGAAATTAAGATATATTTTATCAGGGTTTTCATTTTCCTAAAGAAAGCTTGCTAGAGTCCCTGCATTGTGCACAGTATATAGAAAAAGAAATATTCTTTTTTCATTCACTTGGTGTGATTTAATAACTCCTGTTAGATCGCTCTCTGAGGAGAGAGTCATCACCAATCACCAGAGGATAACAACTATCTAATTACATATTCATTTACATTAATTATGGATGAACATTCTAGGAATACTCCAGATGATGTGTCATTGAGCATTAAAAATATTTGATTACTAATAAGTTCATGAGTAGTCATAGACTGTACATTAAAAATGTGAAGACACTTTGGAATTTGCATGAAGTTGGAGTGAATCGACCAACATTCACTTCAATTATTCCTGTGAAGGAAACATAGACTTCTTTTCTTTTTTTATTCCTCTTGAGAAAAGGACAACCCCAAAAAAGTTGAGTATGCTACTTTAGTGTACGAGCACACGGTATTATTCTTCTTTGTTCCTTTGAACTGATGCATGTAGATGCATGTAGTACTTGTTAATGTGTAATTGTATAATATAGTATTGAGTTTGATTGTAGTTGTTTTTCTTTTTCTTTGACAATAATTAAGAAGACACTGAATTTTTTTTTTTTTTTTTTTTTTTTGAGCTAATGTTAATTGTGAACTGATGTTTATGATCTACCTTATGTGTGCACAAAACTGTTGAGAATGGTGGATCTTATCAGCATCCTTAAATTGATTTTTTGCTTTGAATGTTAGCTGATGATAAAAATACTCTTTACAATGTCTGGGTAGATGCCATAAACTGGGTATTAAGAGTTCCATACATATTTGGGTATGCAAGTGGTAGTCAAGAGGCACATTTGGACTATGCTAACCCTTTCGGTAGATGTTCATAGTTGGTTATGATTATGCTTTCAGAATAGTTATATGTGCTTAAAATGTATAATAGATCCTTAATCATTTTAACTGATGATCTTGCGTTGAGTTATGCATGCTTTCGCGTGGTGTTTGTGAATCCATATGACATAAATTTTTATCCGTTTGGACTTTACAATTCACTGATCATCGTGAACAAGCATCATTTTGAAAACCAAACAACATGTTTCTTACTGATAAACACAGAAAGAACTGGAAAATTTTCTTGATAATCTCAGTTTTATACCGTCAGCTTTGCTTCCATAGCCATTGGTCAATATTGACATACAAATAACCCCTAACAGTTCCACTAAATGCATGACCAAAATCGAAAATTGAAATAACTTAATTTAATGGTACAAACTATAGTTCACTGATAAGACTGATGGCTGTTATGTCTTACACTTTTAATTATAGCAAGTGTGTATTCTGCTAGTGCAGATGGATGAGTATGCTGCTTGTATGGATATCTCCATATGCACTATTTATAACATCATGCATAGGGTAGACAGTGTAAAATAAGATTAGCCACGAGAAAAGGAATGGCTTCTACATTTCATGTTAACAGTGTTTGCTTTTGTATCCATCGTCCATGGACCTTTTGTGATACTTATATAGCTTCTTTGTTAAATCCTTTTGTTATTATGAGAATATGTCTATTCTGATCTATTTGGCGAACTTGATGTCGCGGATGCATGTGGGTGGTTATCTGTTGTTGTGCCTTTTTATTTTGTGGGATTTTAGGCAGGAACTTATTGAGACTATAGCTAATCTTAGAACCTTTTCATATATATATACACAGTTAGATGATATGATAGATACTAGTTTAGTCTCATATAGTGAGTTTGAGAGGGAGAGATATCAACATTATCCCAGTCCCTGACTCTCTCGTCCCACCTTTGTCGAAAACATCTCCCACTTCCGCATCATGATCTCAATATACACTAAAGAGCCAAGATCTATGATGGATATGTTGTCGCAAATGATTTTTGTTTCAAAATGTTTTTAGGATTGTACAGCTTTATAATTTCTTGTTAGAATGCTCCTTTTCAAAACTTTTACCTTATTTTAAGAAGGTTATGATTCCTTTTAGTTTTAATTAATATTGGCATTCGCACAGCCTCAAACTCAGAAAGACATCATCAGTACTATGATATCCAAACAGAGACTATATATATGTGTGTGTATTACGGACCAAGTGACATCAAAGTGCAGAATAGTTTCAGACCATAGAAAAAATAAATAAATAAATAAATAAATGTACCATATGATTCATGGGTAAAATATTCGAGACCACTTAGATCTTTGCTTTGGTGACAATGTTGAATATACAGACAAGTTGAACTGTGTGAATCATCCATAAAATAAGATGGCAATGTCATTTTACATTTTTACTATTCTATCCAGGAGATTCTCCATACTATCTAATTTCTATCAATTTTATTTTTCTCATGAGCTAGCTATACACAAACCTGTTGATACACACTGAAAGCTATATCTAGATGCACAAAGTACCTTGCATTTGGAATTTAGTCTGGCATCTGCAGTAGATCATTGCAGGTTTTATGTCAATACCCTAATCAGTTATCTTAGATGACCAACACAATATAGAAGAAGTTTAAGGTTTCTTCAACCCAACTCCTGTATCCATCAAGCCCCTATCTGTCAAACTCAGCACATTTCTAGTAATTGGAAATATATCACCTATTACTTATCAAGTATTGGGTCATTAAAACTTGCCTAGTCCTGGCATTTGGCTATATTCTACTTCACGATCCATTTAGCTGGAGAAACATATTTGGAATTCTAGTTGCTTTAGTTGGAATGATCTCGTACTCTAATTTTGCATAATTGAGAGTCAGCAAAAAGCTAGTGAAGCATCAGCTCAGCTTCTACAGGTAACTATTTTATAATTTATTCTATATATGTCCTTTGGCTTCTATACTGTTGTAATCAAACAACTAAGGCTATCAACATGCTTAATATCAAATTTTTTGAGCAAATTAAGTTATTATACTAATATAATAACAATTTAATAAGTAATGTGAATATGGAGAATGGAGCTTTTAATATCTTACTATATGATTGTGTCAAGTGATCCCTTACTATATATTTTGGCTAAACATACCTTAGAGCCTCTCTTCTAGCCATCTTTTATGGAGGATACAAGATGGCTCACTGGAAAGTTAATAGCCATCAAGTTACGTATACTTAGGAAGAGAAACTCTTGTGCAAATTATCTGGCGAATAATCAAAATGAGAGAAATGGAGTTTTCTTTTACACTAATTTGCTGTCCTCTTGACTTAAAGGTTGGTAATGGTGGAAATTATTTCATCTTGCTAGCAGTTTGTTGTAGTTGATAGGGGATGCTAAATGAGAGAAGATGATGTGTCATTAAATTACAATGGTAGAAGTGAGAGAATGTCAGGTGTAAGGCACCCTTTTATATATATTTTTTGACACTTCCAATTGCATGAATTGCAGTTGTGATCCATCCTGTCTGTAACTGCAGCGGCTGGACAATTATAGCTATGAATGTCACACTCCAAAACTTGAATATTAATCTATTGGAGGTTGCATGTCTATGCAAGGACAACTACAACAAACAAATAGGCCCTAACTAATTTAATCTTCCAGTAGGAAAGACCAAGAGCTATTTTTTTTTTCAAGGAAGTTATATTCTTAAAGTCTGGACTCTGAAATGATAGCTTTGGACACTGCTTGTACAGAAACTGAATGGCTAAAAAATTTGATTATGCATATACCTGTTCCTGCTATTTCTATAAACTGTGATAATAAATCTGTTATAGAACTACTAAAGCATGATTCTGTGAATGCTTAGATGAACAGGCACCTGCAGCTGCGCTTCAAGTCAATCAAGAGCCTATTAGGCAAATATGTGGTTCTTGACTATATAAAGTCAGAAAAGAACCTTGCAGACCACTTGACAAAGGGTCTGTCTAGGACATTGATCCTAGAATCATCGAGGGGGATGGGGTTAAGCCCATAAGTAAGTCACCAGCAGTGGCAACCCAACCGAGTCTGACTGGAGATCCCAAGAAGCCGGTTCAATGGGTAGAAACAAGTTGGACTTCGGTGACTATTATGGAACAATGACTCAGAGATTAAATTCTCATAAATTAATGCCCAGGTGGCTGTACGAGGTTGTACAATGATATCCCATCCCTATGGTGACAGTGTTCCTGTGTGATCTGGTTAGGATGAGTTCTAAACTCTTAATAGATCCAAACATTATTATGAAGGGTTGACTCCGATCACCAACCCTTTGAGGACTTACCTATATGAGAGGTCGTGAAGGCCGCGACTATGGGACAGGGCGATCCGAGACAACTCTCATGAATATGGAAAAGTGCGCATGGCCATTCAAAAGCGCCACCCGATAGACCCAAGAACCTCTAGCATACTATGTGTGTTATTTTCTGAATCTGAGTCAAGAAGTCTGATTCAAGGCGTAGTCCATCAAGCACTTCTTCAGACAAAGACAATAGTCACTACGTGAGATTCAAGGCTGTAGTCCATCTCATCTATGCATAGTATACTCTTGCCCAGAACTTCTATATCATTACTCTTTTGTTACTGCCTTTGAATCTTGGTTTGGGGGGGGGGGGGGATTGTTGGCTGTTTTGCTTCAAAACCTAAGATTCCTTCCTTTTCCTTTAGTCCCACATCGGTGGGAAAGACCACCATGTGAGTGTATATAATACAAACCACTCTTTATCCCATTGTAGTCTAGTGTGGTGTGGAGAGAACCCTTGGGCCACACGCGCGCGCCGCCGCCGCCCGGCCCGGTTCGGTTCGGCGCGCATAGTGGGCACGGGTATGCGCGCCCGCATCTGCGGACACGAATGCCGATCCGAAATTGCTCTTCGGGTTCGGGTTGAGATCCAAAACTTCTTTTGCTGTTTATTTTTCCTTTTGACTAATTCCTCTTAAGATTAGTTTTCAGATCCTATTTTTTTGGCCTCCTTCTCTCCCTCACACGTTCTTTATATTCCAAACTCCTTCCTTCTGCAACGACGGAAAAAAAAAAAATGAGATCGCACCCACAAAAAGAAAAACCCTTCCATCGCTGTTTTAAAAAACCGCGCTGCTTCCTCTTTCTGTTTTTCACCTTCGTTCTGGGCAAGGCTAAGTTCGGGTCAATCTCTCGATGTTGTGTGCGGCAGCGAGACGCCGGTGATACCGGGGGTTTTACCACTAGGAGCATCTGCGACGCGTCTGCACATAAGACCGCGGATCAACTCTTAGGGCAGTGCGTATCGCGCGACTTCCCCATAGGCCGGTAACTCCGTTCTTTAATTTATTTTGTTTATTGTTTCCAGATGCTAAGGAAATCAAAGATTCGAGTCAATTTTAAATAACATATACTTATACATTCTCTTTTATACTGTTATTAAATTCTGCGAATATTTATCGTGATTGATTCATGTCATTAGTTATACTATACATTATTTTATATATAAATAACATATAAAATATATACTATCTTGTTTAGTAACAAAAAAATATGTTTATTGAGTATTTGAAATAAACATCTGATCTGATAATATTTTTTTCAGATCTCTTCAGAGATCCAAGGCGAAACACCTTTTGCCTAATATCTACTTTATATAAGGATTTTGGTTTTGCAGGTTTTGCATTTCAGATTCACAACTGAAATTTATTGCAAGGTTGTCTACAAGTTAATCGTACAACCGAGCATACAAAGGCTGATGATGGTTATTTGTCCTGGGATTAAATTTCTTGTCTCTGTATATCAATGTACTCTAGTGAGACCAGCCCGATCAGAATATGTTTGAACTATTATGAAACATTTGTACAAACCCTGCTAGTGACATTCTTTTTATTTTATTTTATTTTTTTAATAACGTGGATGGAGTCAAAAGACTCCAGCCCAAATATATTAATGAAAAAAAATATTTACAAATAACAGATAATTTTACACCGAGTAAAACTAAAAATCGAAACACAAGAACAAAAATTAACGACAAAAGTCATGAAGGTGCAATGGAGTGAATTGCACAAGAATAAAAAACCAGCGTCGCCGAATGCCGAACAGAAGCAAGCTTCCGGAGGGCAGCCAAAATTGCTCCTTGGACCAAAGACAGCCACGCTGCACGAGCCCTGACCAGCACACGAAAAAAAAACTCAAGAACTCGAAACACAGCCCAAAGGGAATAGAGACAACCAACCACCGCTAGTGATATTCATAAAGTTCATTCCTTAGCTTCCTATGCAAGTCAGAGTAAATGGAACATTTTACCAAAATGACCCACTTTTTGAAAGGCTGATGAAGTTTATTTGTCCTGGGAATAAATTTCTTTTACTGTGTGTCTCATATATCAATGTACTATAGTGAGACCAGCCCGATTAAACTATGCTTGAACTATTATGAATCATTTGTACAAACCCTGCTAGTGATATTCATAAAGTTCATTCCTTAGCTTCATATGCAAGTCGGAATAAATGGAATTTTTACCAAAATGACCCACTTTTTTGAAAGTATCTACCAAACTGACCGACTTTCGAAAGTATTTACCAAAATGACACAATGGCTATCTCAAATAGTGAGTATGGTGAAAATGTTTGAGATAGCGAGTGTAGGCATAAGCGTTTGTCCAGAGCCAAAAATAGTTTTAGAATATAACACTCTGTTTCGGACAGCGAGTCTTACTTTAAATTTTTTCGTCTCTTAATCAAAACTGGTGCAAAAAATAATCTCTGCACGGGATGTGGTTCAGATTGTCCGACATTCGTCTACAGGACGTGCGGGTGCACACAAACCGCATGTAATTGGTCCGAGTTTTGCATCCCCTGCGCGCACGAGAGAGAGCCTTCCGACTTGCTTTCTTACAATGCCAAGAAAGGATTTATTATATATCTATATAACAAAACACAAAGAAAGCTATCAAGTGGCTCTCATTCATTTAGAAGAAAATCAACGGTCTAGATTCTTGCTCTCAAAAGACATTTTTCCTCCCAAATGTTCCCCCCCCCCCCCCCAAATTCAAATTTTTTTCCCTAAAAAAAACAACTCATTCATTTATTACTCTCTCTCTCTTTCATCCCCCTCTTTTTTCGTAATTCTTTCTCTCTCCTTCTCTTTTTTTTACCCAGGTATGTCAAAAAAAAAAAAACAGTGAATGCTTTTTTTTATTATTTCAAATTTTTAATTATGTTTTTTTTCTTTCGGATTATGCTTTCATAACTCAATAACATTCACTTCCATTTAATTGCTTTTGAATTACCAAATTTGATCTGATTGTATTAAACTTCACTGAGTAATTGATTTAGATTAGAATGCTTCACTAAGTTGATTTTGATTAGAATGCTTTTTTTTTATTATGCAATTTAGAATTATGTTTTTTTGAATATTTGGGCATTTGCTGCTTTGAAAGATCGTTGCAAATTCTTTAATTGACTCGCTTGATCGTGCTTTTATGGACAAATCCATACTTAATCCCTGTATTTTGGATTTTTGTAGCTGCAAAATTGTATCTTAATCTACTTTGCTGCAATTTCACTTCACGTATACATCACAACAAATGTTCTCTTTTAAATTCATACATGATTAACTACATAAAAAACAAATAAGGGGGAACTAACTCATGCAGTTTGAGACGTTAACCGTAGCTCATGCAGCTGGAAAATGAATTGCTACTTATGTTAGACTCCAAATCAAAAAAGAAATTTCTTATGCTCAAGTCACACATATAAGGAATTTCCGATTCACCACTGTTGTAGATTCACAATACTATTTTTGAATCCCGAGCTGCTAACAAATAATCCTGCAATATACAAAACAATAAACATCAAGGTCACTTAATAATCCTATTTCAAAGTACATCAATACATCAACGTCTACTAGCAAATAAACATCTATATAAATCATCCCTTACTGTTTACTTGATTTTTTATATGTTGTATCGTTTTGAATACGTATTGTAGGCACGTGCCCATGGGCATACCTAGTACCCTTCCAATTATAAGATTTTTCCGATATGGGACTAAAGTCCCTCAAACCATTTTCAGACATCAAGTGTCTCACTTTGGGAGACAATTTCTCATTCATCCCATAACATTTTTGAGAAAATAAATATATGATTTTGATATACTCACGAAGGATAACACAAATCCATAAAGATCTCTCACTAATTCATAGTGGATCTTACTCAAAAAATTGTCTCAAAACTGGTTCATAAAATGGTGTTAAAACACTCATTTTCTAACATTATGTTTGTTTGATTGTTTGGTTGAGTTTCTAATTTGGTTAATGATAGTGAGATGACCACAAAGAGTGTTGATAAAATGGTGTTGAAAATATGGAAACGAACCATATATGTAACTGCAGGTTGCATTTAAAAATGTCATAATTACACTCGCTATCTGAGATAGAGAGTTTAGTTCAGAGAGGTCCGCTATCTCAATTAGCGAGATTAGTATTGATAAAATTTCCAGGAGACTTCAAAATCTCTGTAAAAGTCTCTACACACATAGTCGCTATCAGAGATAGTGAATGTAGTATAATGACGCTCTCTATCTGAGATAGCAAATGTATGTTTTTTTTTCCAGAGACTTTGAGAAAAAGGAAGTGAGAGTTGAGAGTGCGATTAACATAAAATAAAATTAAAACCCAAACGACACTCGTTGTCTCCAATATCAAATGTAGTTATGATAAGTGCAACATGCAGCTACAAATTTTCTTGTATACATTCCAAATTTACAACATAATTACAACACTCTTTGTGGTCATGTCACTATCATTAACCAAATCAGAAACTCAACCAAACCATCAAACAAACATAATGTTTGAAAATTGGTTTTTGAACACCATTACGAACCAGATTTGAGGCAACTTTTTTGAGTAAGATCCACAATGAATTAGTTAGAGATCTTTATGGATTTGTATTCTACTTTGTGAGTACATCAAAATCATATATTTACTTGCTTAAAATGGTTATGGGATGAATAAGAAATTGTCTCCCAAAGTGAGACACTTGATGTTTGAAAATGGGTTGAGGGACTTTAGTACCATATCGGAAAAATCATAAGAATTAGAAGGAAATATATAATAAACTCTTTTCTTGCATAGTAAGAAAGCAAGTCAGAAGGCTCTCTCGCGCAAGCGTATGGGGGTTAAAATTTACCACATGGTTGCTACATTCAAACAAGTTACGTTTAGATTTCGTAGGGGATTCTATAGGTCATGTACTCAGGTTTTCACAGGATTATAAAACTTGGTCGGTAAACTTGATTGGTAACTTGGTCGGTAAACTTGATCGATAACTTGGTTGGTAAACCTGTCACATGGGAAACACGAGTCCCCTTCCGAGTACAGGCTCCTATATTATCCACTACTAGATTTTTCCCTTAACCTCGGCTTGATTATTTGTTATTATTATCAGACAGGCATATATCTGCACAAAACAGAGCAAGAATAACATGGCATGAACAATTAATAGGTTCAGGATGAAGGATAAACATGTTCAGGTGAAAGACAACACATAATAGGACAGGACAACGAAAATTCTAGTTCAGGACAGCAAGATAGTATTGCACTAAATCTGGAATTCCCGTTGCTACAAATGTGCAAACCTGGATTCGTGAGAAAATATGGAAAATAAGCTCTCGGCCGAATCCAGCAAATATATATAAGTTATATGGTATTTCACAAAAATAAGACTCAAAACAGATTTGTATCCAAAAAATATGTTTAGCTAGAAATTAGAAGTTTGTATTCATAAACAGGAAAATGGCATCAAAACTCACTGATTAAATCCAAGAAAAATTTGGGGTATTCCCTAGTATGTTTAGAACCAGAATATAAAGTTTCATAATTTTCCGACATAGATAAGATAGTCAAGTAAAATTAGAAAGCAGCAAGATACGGTAGTTTTGTAAATCTAGAATCATAAACACAACAGTACTAAAACAGCAATATCTCACAAAATATAAATCGAAATACAGATCCGTCAAAAGGGTGAAAAAATAGATGTAGAAGGATACAATTCATATTCATAAAGTTTTTATAGACAGCAAATAGAATCAGGTCGAAATTAAGGTTCTTTACCGAACAGCATGAAAATTCTACAAGTATAGTAGTTGTTTGTAAGCATAGAATAGTTTGTAAAAGTTATCAATTAAACCCTAAAAAATTAGGGGTTAATCCCTATCAAGTCTAGTTGTAACCAGCAAAATATTGGATCAAAATATTATCTCTAACATCAGTAGACCATACAAAATTCATATAAAACTGGATCTAGAATTTTAAACACATTTGTCGTAAAATAGACATAACTCGCAACTCATAAATCGAAACTATGATCTGTCAGAAAATCTGGAAAGTAGACAGAATTCTCTATAATTCATATTCATAAATAATTTTTATATACTGACCTTAATAGAGTCTAAAATACCGATAAAAAATGGGAAAACGACAAAACAGAAAATATCCTTCATGCACAAAATCAACTAGTTTATATGAAACTCATCCAAAACATAACCAAACGTGAAATAGAGTATACTAGATATCCAAGAAACATGATATAGGATATTTAGCAAGTCTACAACAAGTATACTACAACTAACACAACCAAGCACACGATATCATACGAACAACAGCAGGTATACATTAAGAAGTGGTCATCCCTAAGTTATTTCATGTCATGTGTGTCATGAGGCAACTATGGGAGGGTCAACACAATAGAGACAAGATATATCGGAGGTTTTGCACATGAATTGTCTCTAGAACACAACTACACTATAGGCGGTATTTATTACTTATATTACACAAAGAAAAGAAAATAAGTTACTTGCCTGAAAGACAACGATGAAAACGAAGCAAAAGCGAGAATAAAGGGAAAGGAATTTCCGGGCATGAACTCGAGCGAACGAATCACGAACACATGATCACATTCGCAATCATGCACCCAAGGCACGGACCTCGATGATCAAGATGATCGAACGGCTAGATCCAAGAGATCAAGTTCAAGATGATCGGATCTGATCGGATGGCCAGATCAAGACTGATGAAGAAGAAGATGATGATCATGATGATCAGGATGATCACGGCGATCGACGGCCCAAACTCAAATATGATCAAAACCTTGATCAAACAGCACACCCATTGGGCTTCGGCTCAGACAGTGGCAGGAACAACGGTCGGGGACTGGCGGTGGCACAGAGCGGTCGTTGAGGGGGGGTCACGACGGTCGGAGGGCGGCACAGTAGTGAGCACTGGCTGTGACGGAAGGTCATGACAGGAGGAGGTTGCATCGGCTGCTGTTGTTGCTGGCTGATGATGCAGCAGGAGGAGAAGGGAAGGAGGGTGATCGGGGCTAGCATCGCTCGGGAGGAAGCACCAACGGAGGGGACTAGGGGGTGGACTGCATTTGTGCGGCTCTTGGGAGGAGCACAGCACACAGGGACGTCGGGGTTGGCGAATGGCTGCGGGTGGTTGCATCGCCGAGAGGAAGGAGGCACACAATGAGGACAGGGGCTGCTGGCATCGTCGAGGCACTGCAGGGGGGTCACCGGCAGCGTGAAGAAGGGAGAGGAGAGGTCGATTCTAGGGCTGTCGTGGCATTGAGGTGCAGTGGTGAAGCGACGGGAGGTGCTGGGCGGCGCTGCAGGAGGGTGGCGCAACACAGGGAGAGGGAACCAGGGCGTTGAGGGGAGTAGGGAGGTGCACCGGGGAAGCGAGGGCGGCGTAGCGAGGTTAGGGCACAGGATGAGGAGGGAGATAGGGTCAAGAGGGTGAAGACGGCTAGGTAGGGTTGAAGAAGAAGAGAAGAGCGGCTGAACATAAGGGAAGGGTTAACACAAGGGTGAGGGAGAGGGACGAGCAGGGAGATGAGCGGAAGATGGTTTGAGAAGTCGGGAGATAGAGACGGAGTAGGGGATGAAGAAATAGGGTATACTATGGGTAATATATATATATATATATATATATATATATATATATATATATATATATATATATATATATATATATATATATATATATATATATATATATATATATATATATATGCAGTTGGAGTTAGGGTTAGGTGTAACGGCTGAGGGGTAAACGGGTGTGGAATTATAACGGGTTTGGGTTAAGGGTAATAATAAGGCAACGGGTGTGGGTGTAAACGGGTATTGAGCTGAAGAGGTGTTATAGGGTTATTGGGTACGGGTTAGATCCAATAAGAAGTAGGGAAAAATATATAAATAAAAATAGGATTTTTAATATAAAACCAAAAGGTAAAATCAATAAAAATAATAATACTAATAGTATTAAAAATAACAATAATAATAATAATAGCAGAACAATAATAGTAATAATAAAAAGAATAATAGGGTTTGTATTACAACATAGAAATCATTGGAAAAATAGCTACAACTAAAATTATTGATCATAAATAGATTTTAATAGAAGATCCAACAATACATTTTGACAAAAGAATTTGAAAGCGGAAAAATAATTCACAAAAATTTTAAATACAGAAAACACACAAAAAATACGTATTTGCGAAAACAAGGGTTACATTTTATTTATTGGAAATTCGGGGCACTACAAGTTAGTATCAGAGCAAACTTCAATTTGTAATGTAAACATGTAAAAGGAATAAACATAAGTGGACATTTGATGTGTGAGAACCTAGGTGGACATTAGATGTGTTAGTACATAAGTGGACATTTAATGTATGAAAACCTAGGTGGACATTAGATGTGTGAGTTCACGGGTGGACATTAGATGTGTGTGACTTGATTGTTTGATCATGAATGCTTGTAGTGAAATTTGAATTATTTGTATGTTTAGATTCGACCAAAATTTCTTTATCGTAAGTAGGTTGATTGTTTTCGCATAAATAGAAGATGAATGATTTATTTTCTCTTGCTATTATAATTACCTCTTAATTATTTTGATTACTATTGACGTTAAATTGAGATAATTTTATTAGTTATTGACTTATCTATTTTTTGTACAAATCTAATTATAAGTATAAAATATGTTTTGCTAATTCTAGCCCATTTGTTCTATAAGTTTTGTGTTTATAGAAATAAGTTTTTATTATTGAAGTTTGGAATGTGGCGAATATAGCTTTTTATTTTTCTGTTGGTGTTTGCTGTTTATAGTTTTGAATGACGTAATATTTGATTTTCACTTATCACTTTTGAGTGACGGATGCTACTATAATTTTATTATAATTAACAACATTTACTTATATTTTGTTTTCTTTCGATTATTGCTTTGAATATATTATGTTTTTGTACGTAGACTACCTTTTCCCTTCTCTTTTATATTTTATATTTTTATTTTCTTTCTTAAAAAATTTTCCTTCATATTTTTATGTACTTTTATGTTTACTCATTTATTTTGCTATTACTGTTGCGCATTATATTCGTTCTAATTCCTACTTATTGAATTATTAATTCTTCTATTTTTATTCCTATTATGTTTTAATTCACATTCATTTATATATACTTTGATTTTTTGATGTTATATTTTCCATTATTTTGTATTGTCTTATTTTTCGGTGTATTTAACTTAATTGTAATACTTTCACTCATATAATATGATATATCCCTGCACATTGAAAATTTTATTTTATTATTAATTTTGTTTTTACACCTTATATTCGATACCTTTAATATTGTTACTTATTGTTAACTACCTTTGTTATATTTACTTTTCACCGTTTATAGCTACTAATTGTATTACCTTATTTTATTATTTTTATAGTTTTACTGCTATAATATACTATAGTTGCTTGTTACCTTAATATTATGATTTTAAACATCCTTGTTATTTTCTTACTACGTACACTTTCTATTGTTTACTATATATCTTATGACATATATTTATGCTACATAGTTATCTCTCATTCTGTAACGCCCCTGCCCCAGCTCAGACAATTTATACAATTGATCAGACAAATTATTTATAGTATAGTACAACTGCCCACCACAGGCTGCCTATCAAAAGGTGGTTAACCGGATTGGTTACTCTTGATCATAGGCTATATTATTTATTACTATTTTATTCTAGTTCAATCCCGATATGGGACTATATCTGTAACACCCCGTAAATTTGAAATAACTATATAATAGTGTATATATATGTGTGTATAAAGAGGAGATGGCATAAATGGTAATATATGTGAAATGGAATAGTGAGTAGGGGGCCCACGTGAAGGAAACGAAACAACAAAATGTTGTTGTTGTTTGGCCTGATGACGTCAGCATTGTGTGGGGGCCACCCGGAGTGTGAAGTGAAGCAGGGGGCTTCTGCTGTGCGTGTCGACATGGCGCCCAAGGCTGGGGCCCACTGACCTGTTGTGTGTTGTCTCGGAGAGAGAACATGATATGTGAAGAGAATTAGTCCCATATCAGAAGATTACAAAGAATATTATATTAATAAATAATAATGCCTATGATCAAGAGTCACCAATTCGGTTAACCACCTTTTGAGAGGCAGCCTGTGGTGGGCAGTTGTACTATACTATAAATAATTTGTCTTCTAAATTGTATAAATATCCGAGCTCGGGGCAGGGGTGTTACAAATGGTATTAGAGCCGACTTTCAACACCGAGTGGTGGTTATGCCTTAGATGGAGCTAGCAAATGTATTGGTAGGTATGTCTGAGAGGGAGCGAGGTTGGGACAGGTCGCCCAGGTAGGGGACTGTACAACAAGCAGAATCAGTTACTGTGCAGCTAGCAGAATCGGGGTACGCCATTCCACATCGGCTAGAAAGGAGATCCTGCACTAAGATTGTGCATGCCCCATGCTCAGCGAGGACGCTGATTTCTGAAGGGGAATGTGTGTAACACCCCGTAATTTGAAATAACTATATAATAGTATATATGTAACACCTCCAATTCCAAATAAGAGTGAATTCGAATTTCCACATGATCTTTACACTTCTCTTCTTACAATTTTACAAGGAATTAAAAACTTTTATTACAACAGAGTTTACATCAATGCAGCGGAATTATAAATTACAATATTTATACATGAATTGAAATAATAACTTGAAAATTTCTTTAAATAGTAATCAATCTTTAGTCTTGTCATTCACTTTATCCTACATAGAAACTGTAGGTACGTCAGTTGCATAAAACCGACGCTAGGATACAATACATCAATTTATCTTAGTTAGAAAATACACAAGCAAACTAAGGGGGACTACCCTATTGATGTCGTGTGTGAATGTGCACATAGTCCTTAATGCAGATATTAATATTTACATGACACTAATGCGCACTTGTTCGGATTCCATGCATCCCATACTACATGGGTCCGAGGGCAAGCCCTTAATCGTTGTTCATCTTGTAGGGTTCGATCCCTCGCCATGACTTAAACTACTACAGTAACTACGGTAAGTATCCTAGGTATTCTATGAGTTACGAGCCCACGTCCAGACATCGTGGAGAGAACCCCACGCACTGACACATGACTCATCATTCAGGCATCATATGGTCAATTCACCTCCGCCATGGACCATGGCACCACCCGTAGTCACCAAATACCCCACAAGCGTCACCACTGGGACGGTATCGTGGAGTAGTATCCATGCCCTAATCATAACGCATCATGAGGACATCCTGTGAACACTCTAACATCGCCAATCCAATGGCCATCATACTCATGTTTTTCTCCTACTTTCATCACATCTCCACTATATATCTAAATCCTTAGATAATTGAATCATGAATAAAAATCAGCACTCTAGAATTTAGCGTTACCCCTACATCGTTCTTAAAATATCAATCATTATCCACGACCAAAACTTGGTCACAGTTTATCACATTTCTTTTTTCAAAACTTTCATTCTTGCCGATGTGAGGACTTAGCTAAAATTCTAGTCTAAATTCTCTTTTCATGTTCATTATACTTGTTCACAAATTTCACAATTCATCATGTTTCTTTTCAACAAATTCTCTATGCACAACATGCATATTCTTAGACTTACATTAAATTCTACATTATAATTTATAAGTCAAAATCTCATTTGGATCTCTTTACAATTTTCTCTATGTTCAACAATTATTTGTATTTTTAATTACAAAAAGAATCATATCCAAAAAATCTTATTGCTTCTTCTCAAAATTCAAATCATAATAAGTCAAACATTATCGAAATACTTTTCATGAATAATTGAAAACTCAAAATCAACAATCAGAACAGTTCAGTCGACTATGAACAGTGGCCAGTCGACCATCCTGCGAAACTTCAAAACTCAAGAACAGATAGTCAGTTCAATCAACTGTGAAAAATGTCCAGTCGACTATCCTGCGAAACTTCAAAACTCAAGAACATACAATCAGTTCAATCAACTGTGAAAAATGGCTAGTCGGCTGTCCTGCGAAACTTTAAAACTCAAGAACGGACAGTCAGTTCAGTCGACTGTGGAAACTGGCCAGTCGAATGTACTGTGAAACTTTAATACTCAAGAACAAACAGTCAATTCAGTCGACTGTAGAAAATGGTCAGTCGACTGTACTTTTTCTAGATTACTTTACAAAAATCGATTTTCTCATTCAAATAGTTCTTATAAAAAGTAAATTTTTCCTGAGTATAATTTCTAAAGAAAACAATAGCTTTCATTTTCATAATTTTCATGGAATTCATTTTTAACATAAAAACTCTTAGTTTAATACATGGATCAAAATAAACTCATGTTGACATAAAAATATTTATTCCTAAAAAACTTCTTATTAGCAATTTTCCTCATTCTCGTTGAGTTCAAAATACAATTTTCTTCCTTTTATTACATATTAAGGATTTATTTGATCAATTTAACCCTATTTTCCCAACTACATACTTTGAGAGGCAAATAGGGCTAAATAAATTCAATTACTCCCAATTCTACTTGTATAAGGCACATGAACACATTTTTATCACAATTTCATCTATTTAACATTTCATGCCAATAAAATTAAATTCCATAATCCATCCATAATAACAATCTCCACATATTATATCTTTCATTTCAAGCATAGACAAGTTTCACAACAAATCATAATTCACCCATTTTAGCATGCAAATAAACTGCCAATTCATCATACACATATTCACATACACATTCTATGTTCTACTACTTTCTCATGTAGATTACTTTAGTGATCTTTTTCCTCTTAATCTCCTTAAACAAAAACATGACAATATTTTCTATTCATTTTAGCATGATCACAATGTCTATTCCTAGAATGATATCTAACTAGAAGCTTGAGAAATCACCCACCTATTTTGAAAAAACACAAATGAAAAGAACTCCTAGAAATCTCCTTGAACAAAGAGCGATCCTTCTCCTCCTAGATTGTTCCACAAGTTGCCTTCTCCTCCTTGTACATGATGGAACCCGAGCCTTCCTTCTTGCTCCTTGGTGAAATGGCCGGCCTCCAATGAAAGGGACACACACACTAGTACACAACTCAATCTTTTGTGCTCACAAACTCTCAATCTTTTTCTCACTTTTTGTTTCTTTCTTTCTTTTCTTCTTTACTAATTTTTTATTCAAGTGTATTGCATGAAGAAATGAAGGGGGTATTTATACATATTTTAAAGTGAAATGGAGGGCCAAGATTGAACTAGATAGTTGTAGATTTGGGGCTAGAATGAACTAGGGAGTTAAAGCAACTACCCATGAACACAAACCACCTCTTCCACTAAGTCCATCTCTCCACTCTCTTTGACTCCATCCGGCCTAGCACTTGTGCACAATCATGTGGAATGCACAAGCCACCTCAAGCACAGCTTGTTACTAGTTTGTACATGTTCATATAATTAATTGTCTAAAAAACTTAGTCTACACTAAAGTTATGACAATTAAAAGAGAATTAAACTAGTGGGCTCAAATTAGTGGGCTTTAGAACCCATGGGCTATTAATTAAAATAATTAATTAATTAGTGTGGGCTAAGAATGAACAATTAGGCCTAGAATTTAAAGAGGCTTTTAAAAATAAAAGTGAAGGATTAAAAATATTTGTTCATGGTATGAAAATAAATAATTTCTAGGGGCAAATGCACATGAACTTGTACGTGCAAAACACGTATAAATCAGCAAACTCTTATTTAATTATAATTAAAAATTCAGGATGTTACAGCAGTTCCTTCTTAGAATAGTTCCGTCCCCGGAACTACGCTTAAAGAGTGAGAAAAACAGAACACAACAAAAAGAAAAGAAAAGAAAAGAAGATACAAATCAAACAAAGAGCTCAAAATGATCCTTCATCATCATCTCCTCAGATTTCCAATTAGCCTCTTCAACCAACTGGTTTCTCCAGACAACTTTGACCATCAGTATCGTCTTGTTCCTCAAGACTTTCTCCCAATGATCTACAATCTCAACTGGCAGCTCAATGTAACTCAGATCCAGCTACAAGCCCTCCGGCACTTCAGGTAAATGGTGACTCGGATCTGGAACGTAACCTCTCAGCATAGACACATGGAAGATATTGTGCACCTGAGACAACTCTTCCGGTAACTTCAGCCGGTAAGTAGTTTTCCCAATCCGCTTCAATATCTTGTACGGACCTACGAACATTGGGGCTAACTTCCCACCTCTGCCAAAGCGAATCACACCTTTACTAGGTGATACCTTCAAAAAGATAAAGTCATCAACCTCGAACTCAAGGTCCCTCTTCCGGTTGTCTGCATAGCTCTTTTGCCTACTTTGAACATCCACCAACCTCTTCCTGATCAAAACGATCTTTTCAAAGGTTTTGTTGCATGATCTCAGCCCCAAACATCTACCGCTCTCCAACTTCAAACTAGCAAACAGGTAATCTATACTTTCTGCCATACAGAGCTTCGTACGGTGCCATCCCAATACTAGTCTGAAAACTGTTGTTGTAGGCAAACTCTACAAGAGCTAGATGCCTTTCCCAACTGCCTCTAAAATCTAGAACACAACATCGAAGCATATCCTCCAGAACCCAATTGACTCTCTCAGTCTGTCCATCAGTCTGAGGATGGAAGGCAGTGCTGAAATCCTTCTTAGTACCCAAATCTGTCTGAAGACTCCTCCAGAAATGTGAACTAAATCGCGCATCTCGATCGGACACAATGGTCAACAGAACATCATGAAGCCTGACGATCTCTCCGACACACTGCTCGGCCAACTTGTCCATAGTTGAAGTGAGCTTCATTGCCAAGAAGTGAGCTAATTTGGTTAGTCGATCGACTATGACCAAAATCACATCATTACCCTTAGAACTCCTGGGTAAACCCATAATGAAATACATGCTGACGTTATCCAACTTCCACTCCGGAATAGGTAACGGTTGTAATAAACCTCCGGACTTCTGATTCTCGGCTTTCACCTGTTGATAGACTCCACACTTCTCCACAAACTCAACCACATCCCGCTTCAAACCTGACCACCAGAAATGTTGCTTGACGTCCTTATACATCTTAGTACTCCCAGGATGTACAGACAAAAGAGTAGAATGTGCCTCCTTAAGAATACTCTCCCTTAACTCCAATTGATCCAGAACACATAGCCACTCTCCAAACCACAACACTTCATCCCTGATCTGAAACTCTGACAACCTGCTAGCACCAACCTGCTCCTTCATCTTCTGAATCTCTGCATCCACCTTCTGACTAGCTATAATCCTCTCATTCAGTGTGGGCTAAAGCCTCAACTAAGCTAAAGATGATCCCAAGCCTTGCACCACAACTTCAATACCAGCCCGATGCAACTCATCCGCAAGATGACTCTAAGTTGTAATCAAACTAGCCAAACTGCTCTACGGCTAAGTGCATCAGCAACAACATTAGCCTTCCCTGGATGGTACTTAATCTCTGGACGAATGTCCTCAAGTACTTCCAGCCATCTCTGTTGCCTCATATTTAGGTCCTTCTGCTGATAGATTTACTTCAAGCTTTTGTGGTCTGTGTACATGTTCAATTTCTCACCGCACATGTAGTGTCTCCATTGCTTCAAGGCGAAGATAATCGCAGCCAATTGTAGATCATGAGTCGGATAATTCTTCTTATGTGGTCTTAGTTGCCTAGACCCATAAGCAATCACTTTTTCTTCTTGCATTAAGACACAACCAAGCCCACGATGTGAAGCATCGCTGTAAACATCATATTCAACACCTGCTCTAGGCAAAGCCAAAATGGAAGCAGTAGTCAGCTTCTCTTTCAACTCCTGAAAGCTTGTCTCGCACTGCTCAGTCCACTTGAAGTTCACATTCTTCTTGGTCAGACCAGTAACCGGCATGGCTATCTGACCATAGCCTTGGATAAACCTCCTGTAGTATCTAGTTAGCCTAAGAAAACTCCTGATTTCCTTTGCCTTGCCCAATCCTTCACTGCCTCTACCTTCTGCGGATCAGTTGGCACTCCCTCCTTAGAAAGGATGTGACCCAGGAATGCCACTTCAGACTTTCAGAAATCGCACTTGGTAAACTTGGTATACAACCTATGCTCTTGAAGCTCCTTCAGAACCTCAGCAAGATGCTCATTTTGCTCCTCCTCCGACTTGGAGTATACAAAAATATCGTCGATAAACACCATGAAGAAAGAATCAATCAACGACCTCAGAACTCTGTTCATCATGTCCATAAAGATTGCAGGTGCATTCGTCACTCCAAATGGCATAACTAAAAATTTGTAATGCCCATGTCGAGTTGTGAATGCAGTCATATGCACATCTTCAATCTTCACTCGAACCTGATGGTATCCCGATCGAAGATCTATTTTGAAGAAAACAGCTGCTCCTTGTAGATGATCGAACAGGTCATCAATTCGGGGAATTGGATATTTGTTCTGAACAGTGACCTTATTCATCTCTCGGTAATCGATGCACATCCTCATCGACCCATCCTTCTTCTTTACCAACAGCACCGGTGCTCCACAAGATGATGCACTCGGTTGAATAAAGTTTTTCTCCAACAGTTCCTCAATCTGCCGTTTGATCTCATCCTGCTCCACAGTCGCCATCTTATATGATGCCTTAGAAATGGGTGCACTCCCTGGATGAATAGTGATGCTAAACTCTACATCATGATGTAGGGGTAACCCGGGAAATTCTTTCAAAAATACAGTCGGGTAATTCCGAACCAATGGAATTTGCCGCACCTCCACAGAAATCCTCTTCTTGCTGATAGCTGCCACCAAATCTGAACATCTCTTCTTCCCCTAGAAAGTGACTTCAGGACCACCTGGAGCCTTCACTATTACTTCCTTGGTCTTACACTCGATGTTCGCACTGTACACTGACATCCAATTAATGCCAATGATAACATCGACTCCCAGGATATTCAGCTCAATCAGATCAATCCCGAAAATCCTATTCCTAACCACGATCTCGTAGTCCGCATAGTACCGATCAGTGGTTAAAGTCTCCCCTAATGGAGTAGCTACTTTACGACCTTGCCTGGAAAGACCTTCGGTTCAACTCCCAAGACTTTAGCAAATTTAGGTTATATAAAAGTGTGAGAGGATCTAGTATCGAACAAAACAACAGCTTTCTTTCCATTCAAATAAAGTTCTCCTGTTACATAACACACACTCGTTACATAACAGTTTACTAAATAAATCAGAAAAAAGATAACAACAGAAAACTTCTAAACATCCTCCCTCGTACCAATGATGATGTGATCCACTTCATCAGCATCAGCTTCAGTCAAGGCAAATACTCGCCCCTGCTGGTACGACTTCTTCCCGACCTATTGCGTTGGTCCATTACGAACGACATCTTGCAGTTTAGGGTAATGAGACTTGTAGTAGTCTGTCTCTTCACAGTTGAAACAAGTCACAGAAGGTCTTACCCAACCATTCCCGGGTCTTCCAGCCACATTGGGTCTTCCAGCCACATTGACTGCGTTCACCCCAGTAGGTTTAAATCTTTGAGCCAGCGGCTGTCCTCGGACATTCCCAGAAATTGCAGCCTCTTCCCCACATTCCAATTGTTCCTCCGGTTCTGAACAGCATGGAACTGCTCCATATCCGCCTCAATAGCTGCAGCTTGCTTGACCAACTTGTCAAACCTCCTGATACTGAGGGATATCATCCTTGATCTCATACTTGGCCTCAATCCGTGCTCGAACTTGCCAGCTTTCTTCACCTTGTCCATCACAAGTTCTGGTGCATATCTCGAAAGTTGAGTAAACCTTATCTCATACTCCCTGACAGAAATGCCTCCCTGCTGCAGTGCCAGGAACTCCATCACTCTCTTCTCTTGGACATCAGATGGAAAATAGTGACTGCAGAACTCCTCCAAGAATTCCTTCCATCCAACAACACCATTTCCTATAGTCTGCTTCATCGAATGCCACCACACAGCCGCATCCTTCTCAAGCTGCAAGTAGCCAACTTCACCTTGCTACCTTCTGGAGTTTTCAAGACTTCAAAAATAGTCTCGACATGCCGAATCCAATTGTCAGATGCATCAGGGTCTGACTTCCCTTCAAACACTTGTGGCTTCATCCACTTGAATGACTCCACGAGTTTGATCGCCTAAGGAACTGGATTCGCAGGCATCCTCCCTTAGTTTTAATTCATGGAAACAGTATTGAGGGTCTGATAAACTCTAGCCAACTCCATTTCCAAGTCAAGTTCACAGCTGGGACCTTCACCATTCATTGATATTCTTCCAGCCATATTCTGATTTAAAAGATCCATTAAATTCGAAGTAGAAAACATGAATTTAAACCAACTTCTTTCATTTTATTGAATTCAAACTTTGTACATTCAAATTTAAAAACATCGTCTAATATCAAGCAATAACATAGAGAAGATACAACATTCTAATTCCTACAGTTCCTCTTGGCTTGCCTAAGCTCTTCCCGTAGTTCTGCCACTTCTTCTTTCAGTACATCATACATGTTCTTCCTCTTCTCAAGTTTCCAAACACCATGCCTGAGGGTTGCAATGTTCTCCTTGCACTTGGTATACCGCGCATGCAACAGCTTTGCTCTTTCCCTTTGAGTCTCCACTTGACTCTGAAGGGTCTTGATGAGATCTCCCAGATTTGGCTCTTCCTCGTCAGATGAAATGTCCGATAAGTCCGGAGGTGGAATGATCTCTGGGGACTCGAGCCATTCCCCTTTCATATTCTTCGGGATCTTCTTCGTTAGAATCTCCTTGTCCGGGGTAGTAGTCCTCTTCGATTATGTGCTAATCATCATCGTCTGCTGGGTCGTGGTGGTTCGCCATCTTAGGGAAGGGAGAAGAAGAAGCATCAATCATAAGAGCATCCACAATGGAGTTTTCTATTTTTTAGCAAAATGAGAAGTATAGGAATAGAATAGATGTGAACTTGTGCAATGGTGTTTTCCTAGTGTTTTTAAAATTAAAAAAAAAAATAAAGCCCATGGGACACAACATCATGTTGTGTCCGATCAAAAAAGTGATCAAACGGGACATGTTGTCCCGTTTGAGGGGGTTTTAAATTTTTTTTTTTTTTTAAAAATTAGGAAGGACGATACAACATGTATCGTCCGACCCAATTAAAAATATATATATATATATATATATTATGGGACGTGACAAGTTGTCTCGTCCGATTGTAATAAAAAATATTAAATATATTGAGACGATACATCATGTATCGTCTTCTATATTCTCAAATTCGCTAGCCCACTTCTCAAATATGAGAATCGACTGTAGCTCGTTTGCTATATTTTAACAAAATAGCAAACGAATGCAGATGTCGATTCCCATATTATTCTCATAATATGAGAATTTGAGAAATATAGAAAATGACTGTGGATGCTCCAAAGCAACACAAATGTAAGTGACTTACATTTAAATCTCTATATCCAACTCATACTCTAATGTCCACTCTAGGGTGTCGTTCCTTATAAATGTGTACTACTTGGAAGCGTGGCTCTGATACCACTCTGTAATACCCCGAATTCCAAATAAGACTAAATTCGAAGTTCCACAGGATCTTTACACTTCTCTTCATACAATTTTACAAGAAATTAAAAACTTTTATTACAACAGAGTTTACATCAATGCAGCGGAATTATAAATTACAACATTTATACATGAATTGAAATAATAACTTGAACATTTCTTTAAACAGCAATCAATCTTTAGTCTTGTCATTCACTTTATCCTGCATAGAAAATGTGGGTACATCAGTTGCATACAACTGACGCTAAGATATAATACATCAATTTCTCTTACTTAGAAAGTACACACTTGTTACAAGCAAACTAAGGGGGACTACCCTATTGATGTCGTGTGTGAATGTGCACTTAGTCCTTAATGCAGTTATTAATATTTACATGACACTAATGTGTACTTGTTCAGATTCTATGCATCCCATACTACATAGGTTAGAGGGCAAGCCCTTAATCGTTCTTCATCTTGTAGGGTTCGATCCATCGCCATGACTTAAACTGCTACTGTAATACCCTAAACTTTTATTTTAATGGAAATGTTGATTTTCACGTGTTGTGCACGTGCAAATTTCATGTGTATATTTATTTATTTATTTTTATATATAAAGTTTCATTTTATGGTATGAACAGTTATTTTCTTCTTTTATTTTTCTAAAAGCCTATTTTATAAAGCCTAAAATACTATTTTCTTAATTTGAGCCCACTTTAATAAACTATTATTTTATTATTTTATTATTTGGCCCACAAGTCTAAGCCCACTATTTGTGAAGTCCACAAATTTAATTAATCATTTAAATGGTCACACTTGTCATGTAGACACAAAATGTGAACAATTTGATTAATTAAAATTGTACAAACTTCAAATAGGGGTACTAGGGGGCACGTGCATGCACGTAGTGTGCAATGCACACTATTTTGAGGCCGGATTGTGCATGGAGGAATGGGAGAGTGGGTGTGTGTGCATGGGTAGTTTATTTGATTGTGGGTGGTTGCAACAACTTTCCCTCCTATCCTAGCCATCCATCCTATAACTATCCAATGAATCCTAGCCCTCCAATTTATCCTAGAATTAGTATAAATATCCCCTATCTATTTGTATTCTACACTAAGAAACTATTGAAAGAAGAAATTATATAGGAGATATATATTAGTGTGAGTGTGAGTATGTGTGTGTACCATTGGAGGTCGGCCATTCTTTCCCCCACACTTGGAGCTCTCGGTTTTGGCAAGGAAGCAAGGAGAAGGAGTTTTTGCATCGCAATCTAGGAGGAGAAGGCACTCTCTCGCATTCTAGGGGACTCTAGGAGTTTTTAGTTGGCTTTTTCTTCAAAGAGGTGGGTGTTTCTCATGACTTCTAAAGTAGAAATCATGCTCGGAATGAAATTGAATTGTTATTATAAAGCAACTAGTTGAAATGAAATGCATGTTTGCCTAATTAGAGGAGAACTGATAAACTATTATATGTGTGTTAATTTGGTTGCTAGATTTGTTAATTATGAGTAAAAGTGAATATTCTCATTGTTTTTAATGTTAGTATGCATGCTAAGTATGTTCTAAATGCAAACTATGTGGATTAACTAGTAAAAAGATTAGAACCATGTTTGTTGATTAAAGTATTAAAATAGAATGTTATGCTAGAGATGAATTGATAGAATAATTTACTAAGAGATGATTGTTAATTGTTGTAGTAGAATTTTCCATTATTATATGTGCCATATGAGTATTAGAATAAATGAAAAGATTGTATTTTTGCAAACAAAAGATTGAATGCATTATGTGTAAATTAGAGGATAAAAATGTGAGTTTTATTCATTAAGAAGGATGATTTTTGTGTTCTAAAAACATCGTGAGAAAGAAAAACATTTTTTTGAGAAATTGAAAAACCCAGTAGCATAGTCGACCGATCACGTTAAAACAGTCGACTGGTCTGAGAAAATGAAAAATATATAGTTCGAATCTTTTACAGGACAGTCGACTGCCCTGATTGTTTTATTTTTGAGTTTAAAGATCATCGTAGAATAGCCGACTAGTCATATGTGACAGTCGACTTCTCTGATTACTTTATTTTCGAGCTTTAGAACCTCGCAGAATAGCCGACTGGCCATGATTAACAGTCGACTGCCCTGAAGTTTCAAATAATATCTATATTTTGTGAGGAAATCTCTATTACCTGTGGCCTTGTATAAGTGAGACCGTTTTTACAAGAAGAAACTTATTTTAATCATTAACTTAAATTGTTTTCTTTTGAAGTTCGAATGGATTGTTTAAGAAGTTTAAAATGAGATTTTGGTAATGAGAAATTTGAAAAGTGAGAAGTGTGAACTAAATGAAATTGTGAACTGTGGAATTAGCATGGATTAAAATAAAATTATGTGGGTTATAAACTAGCGATTGTGGCATGTTGCATTTTTATTGTTATGCATGATATTTTACTTAAGAAATTGAAATTAGTTGACATGATGAGTTAGGAAGAGTACCATGAATATGAATACATGAATGTTTTGAATATAAAATGTGAATTGTGATTAATCATTAAAAGATTTTATGAGTATGAAAAGCTCGATATTGTAATTATGAGTTGGAATTGAGAATTAGGGTATAGCCAAGCCTTATACCGGCAATGAAAGAATTGTGAAATGATATTTGAAATGAGAAGACCAAGGTTGGGTCATGTGAATTAAATGAATAAGACCGGTATAGTGGGAGTGCTACATTCTAAGAGTTAATTTTATTCATGATTCAATTAAACTAAGGATTAGATACATAGTGAAGATGTGATGAAAGTAAGAGAAAAATATTAAGTATGAGGGCCATTGGATTGGCAGCGTGAGAGTATTCACAGGATGTCACATGATGCATCATGATAGGGCGTGGATACTGCTCCGGAGTACCGTCCCGGTGGCGACGCTCGGGGGGTGTTTGACGACTACAGGTGGTGTCATGTCTATGGTAGGAGCTGAATTATCACAGGATGCCTGCATGATGAGTCATGTGTCAATGCGTTGGGATTCCCTCTAGGGCGCCTAGACATGAGTTCGTAGGTCAGAAAATATCTAGGATACTTACCGTAATTACAGTAGTAGATTAAGTTATGGCGAGGGATTGAACCCTACAAGATGAAGAAAGGTTAAGGGCTTGCCCTCGGACCTATGTAGTATGGGCTGCATAAACTCTGAACAAGTGCGCATTAGTGTCATATAATACAAATAATTGCATTAAGGACTAAGTGCACATTCACAACCCGACATCAATAGGATAGTCCCTTTAGCTTTGTTTGTGAACAAGTTTGTGGATTGCTAAGTAATGAGAATCGTTATACTGTTTCAGGCATAGAGAGGACGGTCATGTATAATATTACGTCAGTTGAATGAACTGATGCGCCCACAGTTTTATATGCAGGGTAAATATGCTTGACAAATTGAAGTATACATGCTATGCAAGATTGATTTAAATGTTGTTTCATTTAAATTATTGTAAAATTGCTTCCGCTGTGACAATGTACAAGTGTAATGTAACTCTGATGAAAGAAAAGTTTTATTTCCTTGTAAAATTGTACGAAAGAAGTGTAAAGATCCTGTGGAACTTCAAATTCAGTCGTATTTTGGAATTCGGGGTATTACAACTACAGTAACTACGGTAAGTATCCTAGGTATTCTATGAGTTACAAGCCCACGTCTAGACATCCTGGAGAGAACCCCACGCACTGACACATGACTCATCATGCAGGCATCCAGTGTTCAATTCACCTCCGCCATGGACCATGGCACCACCCGTAGTCACCAAATACCCCACAAGCGTCGCCATTGGGATGGTATCCTGGAGTAGTAACCATGCCCTAATCATGACGCATCATGAGGCCATCCTGTGAACACTCTCACACCGCCAATCCAATGGTCCTCATACTCATGTTTTTCTCCTACTTTCATCACATCTCCACTATGTATCTAAAAATCCTTAGGTAATTGAATCATGAATAAAAATCAACACTCTAGAATTTAGCGTTACCCCTACATCGGTGTTAAAATATCAATCATTATCCACGACCCAAACTTGGTCATAATTTATCACATTTCTCTTTTCAAAACTTTCATTCTTGCCGATGTGAGGACTTAGCTAAAATTATAGTCTAAATTCTCTTTTCATGTTCATTATACTTGTTCACAAATTTCACTATTCATCATGTTTCTTTTCAACAAATTCTCTATGCACAACATGCATATTCTTAGACAATCTTACATTAAATTCTACTCAATAATTTATAAGTCAAAATCTCATTTTGAGCTCTTCACAATTTTCTCTATGTTCAACAATTATTTGTATCTTTAATTACAAAAAGAATCATACCCAAAAAAAACTTATTACTTCTTCTCAAAATTCAAATTATAATAAGTCAAACGTTATAGAAATACTTTTCATGAATAATTCAAAACTCAAAATCAACAATCAGAACAGTTCAGTTGACTATTGAACAGTGGCCAGTCAACTATCTTGCAAAACTTCAAAACTCAAGAATAGACAGTCAGTTCAATCAACCGTGAAAAATGTCCATTTGGCTGTCCTGCGAAACTTCAAAACTCAAGAACAGACAATTAGTTCAATCAACTGTGAAAAATGGCCAGTCGACTGTCCTGTGAAACTTTAAAACTCAAGAACAGACAGTCAGTTCAGTCGACTATGGAAAATGGCCAGTCGACTGTACTGTGAAACTTTAATACTCAAGAATAGATAGTCAGTTCAATCGACTGTGGAAAATGGCCAGTCACTGTACTTTTTCTAGATTACTTTACAAAACTTGATTTTTCTCATTCGAATAATTCTTATGAAAAGTAAATTTTTCCTGAGTATAATTTCTAAAGAAAACAATAGCTTTCATTTTCATAATTTTTATGGAATTCATTTTTAACACAAAAACTCTTAGTGTAATACATGGATCAAAGTAAATTCATGTTGACATAAAAACATTTATTTCTACAAAATCTTCTTATTAACAATTTTCCTCATTCTCTTTGAGTTCAAAATACAATTTTCTTCCTTTCATTACTTACTAAGGATTTATTTGATCAATTTAATCCTATTTTCCCAACTACAGTCTTTGAGAGGCAAATAGGGCTAAATAAATTCAATTATCCCAATTCTACTTGTATAAGGCACATGAACACATTTTTATCGCAATTTCATCTATTTAACATTTTATTCCAATTAAATTAAATTCCATAATCTATCCATAATCACAATCTCCACATATTGTATCTTTCATTTCATGCATAGACAGGTTTCACAACAAATCATAATTCACCCATTTTAGCATGCAAATAAACTACCAATTCATCATACACATATTCACATACACATTCTATTTGTTCTACTACTTTCTCGTGTAGATTACTTTAGTGATCTTTTTCCTCTTAATCTTCTTAAACAAAAGCATGGAAATATTTTCTATTCATTTTAGCATGATCACAATGTCAATTCCTAGCATGATATCTAACTAGAAGCTTGAGAAATCACCCACCTATTTTGAAGAAACACAAATGAAAAGAACTCTTAGAAATCTCTTTGAACAAAGAGCGATGATTCCTCCTAGATTGTGCCACAAGTTGCCTTCTCCTCCTTGTATTTGATGGAACCCGAGCCTTCCTTCTTGCTCCTTGGTGAAATGGCTGGCCTGCAATGAAAGGGACACACACACTAGCACACAACTTAATCTTTTGTGCTCACAAACTCTCAATCTTTTTCTCACTTTTTGTTTCTTTCTTTCTTTTTCTCTTTTACTAACTTTTTTTTCAAGTGTATTGCATGAATAACTGAATGAGGTATTTATACATATTTTAAAGTTAAATGGAGGGCCAAGATTGAACTAGATGGTTGTAGATTTGGGGCTAGGATGACTAGGGAGTTAAAGCAACTACCCATGAACACAAACCACCTCTTCCACTAAGTCCATCTCTCCACTCTCTTTGACTCCATCCGCCTAGCACTTGTGCACAATGCACGTGCCATCCTAAGCACACCTTGTTACTAGTTTGTACATGTTTATTTAATTAATTGTCTGCAAAACTAGTCTACACTACAAGTTATGACAATTAAAAGAGAATTAAACTAGTAGGCTCAAATTAGTGGGCTTTAGAACCCATGGGCTATTAATTAAAATAATTAATTAATTAGTGTGGGCTAAGAATGAACAATAAGGCCTAGAATTTAAATAGGATTTTAAAAATAAAAGAGAATGATTAAAAATATTTGTTCATGGTATGAAAATAAATAATTTCTAGGGGAAAATACACATGAATTTGTACGTGCAGAATACGTAAAAATCAGCAAACTCTTATTTAATTATAATTAAAAATTCAGGATGTTACAATACATGTATGTGTATGAAGAGGAGATGGCATAAATGGTAATATATGTGAAATGGAATAGTGGGGGGGGGGCACGTGAAGTCAACGAAACAGCAAAATGTTGTAGTTGTTTGGGCTGATGATGTCAGCATTGTCTGGGGGCCACCCGGAGTGTGAAGTGAAGCAAGGGGCTTCTACTGTGCGTGTTAACGTGGCGCCCAAGGCTGGGGCCCACTGACCTGCTGTGTGTTCCTCTCTGAGAGAGAACATGATATGTGAAGAGAATTAGTCTCATATCGAGAGATTACAAAGAATATTATATTAATAAATAATAATGTTTATGCTCAAGAGTCACCAGTTCGGTTAACCACCATTTGAGAGGCAGCCTATGGTAGGCAGTTGTACTATACTATAAATTATTTGTCTTCTAAATTGTATAAATTGTCCGAGCTCGGGGCAGGGGTGTTACAATATCAATACATATCTATTGCCTATCCTCTTTGCATCGTTGACGTTATCCACAATCAAACCCCCTTTCAGGTGGGCCCCTCATGCCACGCCAGCACAGAGGAGATTGCACTCAGCTGTTCTCCCTTATACCCGGGTGGAACCCTCGGCAGCTCAACAGCAGCACTTACCTACACTTGTTGTTCTTCATGTGGCCCCCCCTTCACAATATTTACAATTATGCCATTATCTCTTATATATATATATACTATATTTTTATATCTTTTAGAAATTACGGGGTGTTACACATTCGCAATTACATTTAAGTTTATGCGTGTACTTCATTCCGTCTTTCTCCTTACTTTTATAAATCATTTTTTTCACTACTACTAATTCCTACTATTTATGTTTGATATTTATAATCTGTACATCTATTTTAATATTCCATCGTGTGACTTTCTACTCCATTTCCTACTTTTGCTTCTATTTTTATATCACGAATTTCAAAACGTAGCATCATACTTAAATTAAACAACCAATATCCCAGTACATATGAAATATTACATCATTCCATTCATCGTTTTGTTGCAACCGGATGTCGAGAAGGCAAATATGCAACTAGACGTCAATGGAGGCAAACTTGCAACTGGATGTCGGGAGAAAAAAACTGCAACCAAATATCCAGACGGCAACCTACAGCCTGATGTCGTGGAGGAAACCTGCAACTTGATGTCAAGGAGGCAAGTCTACAGCTAGACATCAATGAGGCGAACCCACAATAAGGAAATTTTCTATTCTAATAACCCCACTTTTAGTGTTATATATATATATATATATATATATATATATATATATATATATATATATATATATATATATATATATATATATATTCTAATAACCCCACTATTTTTTAGTTATATATAACCCCACTTTTAGCTATATATATATCACTATCCGATGCTTTTGTACTGTTTATACCATTTTAAAAGATTTTAAAACTTAGCATATACTACTTCAACTTTGTTATTCATAATACAGTTAGACCTATATACACATTCAATTACCTTATTATTTATACTTGTTTCCACATCTGTCTTGTATGCATTATTTTATTTTATTGTATTTTTCACCCTATGTAATTGAGTTTTACTATTAACTATTTTCGCTGTCTTAGTATTATCTTATCGTTTTGTGTGTGTGTGTGTGTGTGTGTGTGTGTGTGTGTGTATATATATAAGTATACTTTATCTTTACATATGTTTTATATATATATGTATACTTTATCTTTACATATGTTTTATATATATATGTATACTTTATCTTTACATATGTTTTATATATATATGTATACTTTATCTTTACATATGTTAGTATTTTCGTATTCTCATACTATTTCATTTTCTTGGCCTATCTTATATTTATTTGCTACTTATATAATATTATTTTTATTATTCATAGTTATTTATCATTTTCAATTTAATTAATTAATATTATATATCATTATTTCATTTACTATTATTATACTTGTTTCACTACTACTACTACTTATAATTTTTATATTATAGTATTTTTGGTATTTCAACGTGTCTTTGATTGGCTATCTTCCCTGACCTATTAGCCTATATATATATATATATATATATATATATATATATATATATATATATATATATATATATATATATATATATATATATATATATATATATATATATATTTCATCATTAAGTTTGTATTCTTTGTGTTACTTTTATTATTATTTACTCTTGCCATTATTCATGTTCTTAACTTTTCTTTTTTGCTTCTTATTTTGTGTGGTTGGCTTTATAATCTTCTTACTATAATGATAGCTTTTACGATGTTATTTGATCCGTAATCTTTTTTTTTTTTTTAATCTATTCTTGTATCTATTTTTCATTTGCTGGTTTTATACAAATATTTTAACGACCTTTGGAGTGCTTAATATTTTATTTTACTGACTAAAATTATTGTTATTTGTTACTTTAGACAGTTTTCTTTTACTCATATTCTTGTCTAAGTTTCGTGTTACGTACGTTTATCTATTTTCATTAATTCTTAATTCATAGTGCTGTGTGTTTATCGTGTATTCAAGTTTTAAGAAAGCTTTTGATTCCTTTGTGTGCTTTAAAGTATTATTAACTAATTTATATTAGTTATGCTATTATGCTGTAAAAAATCGTATGCATTAATTGATTATCTAGTTGCTTTCAACAAATTATTACATAGTTTATATATTTTTTACAATTTTAAATGTCTTCTTGGGAATAGTTTTATGCTTTATGAATTTTTTGCTTATACTAGTTGTTCTGTCAGCTTTCATATTTACTTTATTATTCTTATTATACGTTATTTTCTTTAGTTATCAACTCAATGTAATTTGAAAATAAAGATGGAATGATTTTCTGAAACTGTTGTGTAAATTGTGTATTTTTGTTTTCCTCTAAGGATTGTTCTGATGACAGAACTATTCTAAGGGAGGAGTGATGTAATGCCCTGCAATTTTTAATATAATATCTTGAATTAATAAATAATTTTTAAATTAGTTTATTTAATTATTTTGAATTTTCATAAAATTGACATTTTCACATGTGCAAAACACATTCTAATATTTTCGGAGTGTGAATTTAGAATTTTGAGTTGATGAACAGATTATATTATTTTTATTGGGTATATTTGAATTTTTTAGATTTTTCTGAATAAAGAAAACTACTTTTGTAAATTTTTGAAAGAAATGAGTCTTTTTGTAAAAAATCGTTTAGGGGTGAAAATTTAACTTAAAAATTGTTTGACTGCATTTAGAGCTGGATATTCAGTAGAAAGCTCTGAGGAATTAGATAATTTACATATTTGGTTGATTTTTATTGATTTAATTGAATAAATATATAATTATGCAAATTTGTGATTGTTGGGGGCTTCGTTGAAAATATTCTTCCTAGAGTATAAAAGTTAGAAAATTTATTTGGAAAATATAATCTTTATTATTAGATACTAATTCTAATTTTTCCGGACTTTTACGAATATTTTATGGCTTATTTGCAAATACTCAAAAAATGAAGGACTTTTGTGCAAAATTGCCACTTGGAGTAAAGACTCCAGATTTCAAAATTTTAGGCTGCATATGATGGTCGGCCAATTCTGGGATGCGAAGGGAATTAATTTTATTTTATTTTAAATTGGTTTGATTGACTAATAATTCGAAGGATCCATGTATGTAAATAAAAAAAAAATTGAGGAGTATTTTTGTAAACTTTGAGAAACCCTAAAGACCAAATCCCGACCTATATTAAAGGCAGTAGCCGTCTACCTCTTGGGGAACCCGAAAACATATTTTCTCATTATTTTCTTGGAGTTTAAAGCTTTGATCTTGGACTTTTGCAAGGAGAAGACTTTTCTTTATTTCTATTATTATTCTTCAAGTTGATCTTCTTTGAGGTGAGTGATACTTTTAGTCTTTTAATGTGTTTTACTCATATTATCATGATGAATGAACTTATGGATGTTTACATGAACTAAAGATGCAATTTTTATGAGAGATGGTCATCTTTTTATTAATTTTAAATGTTAAATATTGATAATAGATGAAAAATCTAAAATGGGATCTATGAATTTAATTGTAGTTAATAAAGATATATAGAAATAATTAGAACTTACTCCATGCTCTTAAATTCATGCTTGATTGATTATAAAGTTGAGATCTTTCCATGTAATTCGTTGTTTTTAATCATCAAAACTAAAACTAAACATTAGGATTTGAATAATTGTTGTATGGATCGAAAGTAATTTATTTTGAATAAAGTGGTTTATGCATGAAAGATTGAAATTTTGCTTAAAGAAATAAATCTAATGAAAATATATGTGATTATAGATGTTTGATCATGGCGTATGATTCAAGAAACATGTTTTGCATATATATATTGTTACCGCTGATTTCGGTGTGGGGGTAAACAGATGAGATTTGTGAGCTCGAGAAAACCTGAACAGCAGACCCAAGCCTTCTGATTCCTGCCGCAATCTGCAAGGAAGTGCGAGACATCGGGGTTGATTCCGGCGATGCACCCTCCGACGCTCTTGTCAGTAACCAGTGGTGATTAAAGAAAGAGCTTAAGGTGGAAAAAGAGTGATTACTAGGTCACAGTGGCAGAGGGGAGGTATTTATAGTCGCCAGGGGAGTGATTAGAGGCTTGATTCCCTGTGTAACTGCTAGGAGAAAAATCCTCACAGTCTGTTTAGGAAACTAACCCCTGATTCCCGGTAAGAGTAAATGAGGCCTGTTGACTTGGTCAAATCAGTGACCCTGATTTGTCTCTTTGTAGGTCTGGGTTTGCCTCGGGTCGGGACCCGTAACCAGTCGGAGTGGATCCGTTTGTGGGCTGTTGGATCCGTGAGAAGGAGACCCAATACCCGCTCTGGATCCATTTGTATGTGAAATTACCGTTTTACCCCCGAGCTTCAAGATTCGCGCCCAATCTGGACGGTTCCGATTTAACCCCATTTTTAGCCATATCATATATATATATATATATATATATATATATATATATATATATATATATATTAAACCCTACCCGAGGGTTACTGCTCACGGTGAACAGTACTGAGGGTTACTGTTCACGGTGAACAATATCGGGGCTACTGTTTTTGTCCTGTGTTTTTCGATTAGGTTTTAGAGTATTTTTTGAGTAGTTCTGTGTGTGTGGCTTGTATGCTAGGTTAGGGAAACTCTAGTATACTGGTGTAAGCATCTATATATGGGTTTAAACACATATATATGAGTGGTTTGATCGAGTTTGGATGAAATTTTATAGACATTGTATGGTCTGGACTGTCGTCTATTTCAGTTTGAAACGAGATTTTGACTTAGTTGCTGATGGAATTACCTAAAACTTATAAAATAGAAATTGTAGCTTACCGTGTCTAGTTTCCAGAACATCTGACGGATTCTCAATCTGACTTATAGATTGTAAGAAATGTAATTTTTGCCACTGTACTGTCGTAGTTTCTAATTTTTAAAATAACGGTTAGTTTTCAAAATTTACTAAATATAAACCCATTAAACTAATATATTTGATTCCAGTTTTTTTATGGTGAATTCCTCGTTATGTGCTGAATTTAAATTGATTTTTTTCCCAGAATTTAATATTTACTTTAGAATGTAGGATTCTGATGAACGAAATCATGTACTTTCAGATTTTTAGCTGAAAGATAGTTTTCAGAATTTATTGAATATCAGCCCTTTAAATTAATTTATTTGAGCCTATATTTTTATGGTAGATTCCTTGTTATGTGCTGGATTTAAGCTAATTTTTCCAGAATTTAATATTGATTTTAGAGCGTACTGTTTTGAATGAAAAAATCGTATAAATTTCAGATTTTGTAAAAATCTATATTTTTGTGGATGAAATGTTCTTCCATACATTTAAACGAGTTCTCATGGAAATATTGGTTGATTAAAAGAAATGTGATTAATAAAGAGTAGTTTGTATAATTTAACCAAGTTGAGTTTTGATTTGAGGAATGGGGTTATGATGTGAATCCTAAAATGATTATTGATGATATGTAGAGTTATAAGACTCTACAGGTTGAGTGGGTCCATAACATACCGACAGTTGAGATTTTGTGGATATTTGGCCAGTGGGGCTTTTGTTGTTAATTTTAGTTAAGACCGACAGGGTACACCAATTCTAGGGTGGCTGTGATTTAATTAATAAAAATAAACATAAAGACAGACACTAGTGAAGATGTGATAGATCTTGAGAAACGTAAGTAGGGGGCCCTGTATAGTGGACAGACGAGGTTAGGGACTATAGTCATGGTTAGGCGGTTTGATTTCGAATACTACGATTATCATTGCCATCTCCCGGATTCACACGTTAAGGGTCTTCTACAGTTGGGCGGTTTTATTCCGATGGTTGGGACCTATTCGTGGAATTTCGGCATGAAATGTTCATGGCGACGCTTACATGATGCTTGCGCGTTGAGGGTGCTAGTCTATCTGGTAGATACGGGGACATAGGTCTATTCGCGGAGTATTCTAGATCTTGTTTCTATCATTATAGTAGGATTAGTTGCATAACAAAGGATTAAACCCTATAAAGTGGAGAACGATAAGGGCTTGCACCGGACCTATATAGAGTGGGATGCATAGAATCCGACAAGTATACATTAGTAATCATCATGTGCATTTGTGCTTTTCTTGACTTGTATTATGCATGCTTGTTTTCTGTTTTCTTACACTTGACACTTAGCCTAGTTTCACTTAATGATTGGGTTTCATTTATTGTTATTTTATGTTCCATCTGTTAATACTGTGTTAATATATTTCACTTGTTGACTTATAATTTTATTCTTTATGTTTCTATTTTAGTTTGTATTTTCTTTGAATATCACTCACACCGTTATGGCTGATCCCTGTAGTTTTGGGGGTTAGGCATATCTCTAGCCTCATGTTTTACAGGTAGGTACTATTAGCATGGAATTGGGAGCATGTGATCGTTTAATGTTGTTGTATATTTTGTAAAAGGCATGATTAAAAAGGGAATTTGTATTTATGGTCCTTTTAAATGCCGCTGTGTTGTAAAAAGAATTGTAATTCAAAGTGTTTAATTTCCGTTGTGCTTTGTAAAGGAGTTGATGTGATAAAAAGTTTTAATTTTCTCTCTATTCGGTTGCTATGTTTATGGTTACAATTGAAGTTGATTCTGAAAATTGTGCCACGTATTTCTAATTTTATTTATTGAAAATTCGGGGTGCTATATTTGTGTTCTTAAACACAGACACCACTCACAAGTAACTCGATATTAGAACACACGTCCAGGATAGAAAGAGTAATCAACATTTATCATACACATGCTGTAACACCCCAATTTTTTTTTTTTTTTTTTAAAACTAAGTCTCCAAATTCAATTCTTTCAATTTCTATATCACTTTAATCATAAACTAAGAAAGTTATATTTCAGGAAAAATTTTGGCAGAGTCTCCCCTGTAAATTTTGCCCCGAAACACAAAAAGCTTACGGAATTCTGCTCAAAATTCCGTAGCTCACAAACCACATAATATTTTCATGGGCTCCCCAGGCCAAAATGAGCAGATACATACAGGCAATATAATATAATGCTCTGGGGGCCAAACTCATAACGGATTATCAAATATCAATTAAAAACTATGAATTTCTTTGAAAAACGAGGTAAAATCTTAGAAAAATCATTGTAAAACTTACCACAGAGCCTGGTACTCCACGACGAGATGGGTATGGGTCACCAACATACCACACCACCTCACACTCTACTCATCATCGTCATATACAGGCTTATACACTCATAATACAATTTAAATCATAAATTTCACTATTCCTATAACTAAATAATACAAATTTTTAAAATAAAAAGGTATACTACCACTCCACGCCTCACCTCTGCACTGATGAGAACCTGCAACAGTGGGAGATCTAGGGTAGTCCTCAGACTCCCCTAACCCCCCAAAACACTAAGGGGTTAGCCATTTCTGGTGTGAGTATAATTACTAATCTAACGACAAATTAAAATAGTATAAAGAAAATACTTAAACTTACAAATACCAAATTAAAATAATGCCACCTGAATCCTGAACACAACAACATCGTCAATACAGTGATAAATCACATACTTTGCCAATCCTGCATTCAATTATTTAATTATCCATACTTCCCACATTTCATAATACACTTCACATCAACCTCGTATAGATATATAAATATACTTATCTTACATTCGCATAATACGAATATTCATCTTTCCACACTTATCATCATATCAGCATTTCACTATTTATATTAACATAACTACATGATGTTATTACATCATTTCTCCAACTCTATTTAGCCATGCGTTTCATTTACTTATATTATGTTATCAACACACACATTCATCCTAGAAGTTGTGCCGAGGCAGGTAGTTCCCACCATTTCCACGGAAATAGCAGGCGAGTAGTTCCCCGACACACTTCCAAAGTACACAAACTCATATCACAATATACTTTCTTTAATAACCATTATCATATCCAATCTCATAAAACAGGTATTTATTTTATTATGTTATAAAAGTATCACATCATAAACATATGCATCTATTCTCATACTACCACATTCCTTCATTTCTCATGACATAATTACCACATCTCATTGCCCATGCGATTTACTCACATTTCATCACATCATTAACACCTCATTAATTAGAATTCTTATACTCATTACATCAAAACCATGTTGTATAGCTCGTTCACATCTTATTATATCACTTTAGTAATTACTTTTTCTTATAACAATAAATTTTATTATCATTTTCACTTAATCCCCAAACACACTCTGGGGCCACCACATATCACATCCCATAGCCGATAGCTTGGGTAATAATCATTGTACCTCAAACACACAGTTTGGGTAATATCACATCACATCTCAAGCCGATAGCTTGATTATTAATTTCACTTCAATCACTTATCATCTTCACTTCGCTTTATTTCTCATTTCTATTAATCATTACCACCATTATATCCACTCACCTTGCGAATTATGCCAAGGCAGGTAGTTCCCACAATTTCCACTGAAATTGCGGGCAGGTAGTTCCTTGACACAATTTCAAGGTACAACTCATATCAACTGTATTTTACTTTAATGATCACACACATAATACAATTACTCCGTATTATTCATGATAACACATCTCTTTTATTATTTCCATCTTAAATTAATCACATGCGGCATCTATCACTTCTTTTCATATATTAACTCATAGCACGTGCACTTTCACATTTACTTCATTCACGCAACTTTCTTTTTCCACACACAGTTCACATTTCACTATCCACTTTCTTTTCCACGCACAATTCACAATTTACTATCCACTTTCTTTACTACCACATTTGTTATTTACACTTATTTATTTTATTAGTTTGTCGACCAGTGAGCCACAGTATCCCAACATACTGAAAGCCGACAGCCCAGTAAACACGCGGCCCGATGCTCACACAGAGTCTTACTCGTCCGAGGCTACGTCTTCCTCCTAGCCGAACTAGCGAGGGAACCACTAACCCCAAGTAGAACTTGGGTACTTCCTCCCGGCCGAAGCCAAGAGGGAAAAAGCCACTGACCCCAGGTAACCTGGGTACTTCCTCGCGACGTCTGTCATCGAGGGAAAAACCACTTACCCCAGATAAACTGGGTACTTCCTCCCAGCCGAAGCCAGGAGGGAAAAACCACTTACCCCAGATAAACTGGGTACTTCCTCGCGACAGCTGTCATCGAGGGAAAGCCGGGCCTCAAGCCGATAGCTTGGGCGATAAAATCCACTTACCCCAAACATAGTTTGGGTCCACGCCGACAGCCCAGTAAACACGCGGCCCGATGCTCACACAGAGTCTTACTCGTCCGAGGCTACGTCTTCCTCCTAGCCGAACTAGCGAGGGAACCACTAACCCCAAGTAGAACTTGGGTACTTCCTCCCGGCCGAAGCCAAGAGGGAAAAAGCCACTGACCCCAGGTAACCTGGGTACTTCCTCGCGACGTCTGTCATCGAGGGAAAAACCACTTACCCCAGATAAAGTGGGTACTTCCTCCCAGCCGAAGCCAGGAGGGAAAAACCACTTACCCCAGATAAACTGGGTACTTCCTCGCGACAGCTGTCATCGAGGGAAAGCCGGGCCTCAAGCCGATAGCTTGGGCGATAAAATCCACTTACCCCAAACATAGTTTGGGTCCACTTACCCCAAACCGGTCCTTGGGTATTAGGAGGTCTAGCCCAAACCCCCAGGATTGCTGTAGGTACTGGTCAACAAAGCCATTTGTTATATCATCTTTTCATTTTATTAATAAACACAAAGCATCACAGCTTTTATTTGCACAATAGCCACACTCTTGACTTTAATCATGTGAATAAAACACATTTTATTAACACTTACCATCTCACCTTTTATCTTGCATTTGATGCACAACTGATATCCACGATATTGATTACCATCTCGTTGTATCATATATATATGCATACCCCATGTCATTTAACATAGAAACCATCATGTTATTTAATTTACCATAACATCACCCATTATGAATACCATGCTATTCGCTACTTCATTAAATCCCATATAAACATACACCAAGTCATTTATCATATAAACCAACATACCATATTATTGCCCATTAATTCATTTCAAACATAATTAAAATGTAAACATGCACCCACTTATTTAATTTCGTCAATTATTGCATCACGCATCATGATCATCTCTATATATGTTACAAATAAACATCACACATGCGGGTTTCCCATCATAAGGGGCCAAAACCACTTATTTCCTCTAATTAAGTCTTATAATATCTAATTATAGCATACTAGCTCATACATCCTGTTTCATATAAGTAAAATCACTTATAAGGGCTTATAGCCCCAAAGCATGCACAAACGTGTACTATAATTACACAGATCTTCAAAACATGATCACAATCACTAAATTCGTCTAATTACATCTTATAACATCCATCCATGACATGCTAGCCCATACACCAGGCTCCGCATATACCCGATTGCCTATATCGGCCTATATACCCCAAAAACATGCACAAAACATGCACGGGGTAAAAATATGCATAAATAATTTAATATATTTAGTTTTTATACATCAACACATCACATTAATCCATAATATAGGTTTTATATGCTTAAAATAATTAATTTCACTAAATTTCTCAAAAACCCATTTTCGGGCCCCTAAAATTCCGTATTTTCCTTGAAAATTAATTTTTGCTATAACTTTTTCAAGACATATCAAAAAGCCACGAAATTTGGCCACAATATAAAATATTTATAATTACAATATACTCACCTGACGGCTCGAGCAAACGATGTCCCACGTCCGTCCTGTAGCCAGTCGAAGTTCGACTTTTTCCACCTAAATAGGAAATTATAGGACCGATTAGCTTAAAGCTCAAAACTCAACCTACGACCTCCAAATTTCGATCCGTCTTCACCCACGCGTCACAAATGACATATGTAGGTGAGTTACATCGATGGATTTCGAATTCGGGTCCCAATACAAAAACTCACTTATAGATCGAAGGCTTCCTATTAGGAAAATTTCCTATATCCTAATTTCTTTAATTCCTTCGCTGTGATTTAATTAATAAAAATAAACATAAAGACAGACACTAGTGAAGATGTGATAGATCTTGAGAAACGTAAGTAGGGGGCCCTGTATAGTGGACAGACGAGGTTAGGGACTATAGTCATGGTTAGGCGGTTTGATTTCGAATACTACGATTATCATTGCCATCTCCCGGATTCACACGTTAAGGGTCTTCTACAGTTGGGCGGTTTTATTCCGATGGTTGGGACCTATTCGTGGAATTTCGGCATGAAATGTTCATGGCGACGCTTACATGATGCTTGCGCGTTGAGGGTGCTAGTCTATCTGGTAGATACGGGGACATAGGTCTATTCGCGGAGTATTCTAGATCTTGTTTCTATCATTATAGTAGGATTAGTTGCATAACAAAGGATTAAACCCTATAAAGTGGAGAACGATAAGGGCTTGCACCGGACCTATATAGAGTGGGATGCATAGAATCCGACAAGTATACATTAGTAATCATCATGTGCATTTGTGCTTTTCTTGACTTGTATTATGCATGCTTGTTTTCTGTTTTCTTACACTTGACACTTAGCCTAGTTTCACTTAATGATTGGGTTTCATTTATTGTTATTTTATGTTCCATCTGTTAATACTGTGTTAATATATTTCACTTGTTGACTTATAATTTTATTCTTTATGTTTCTATTTTAGTTTGTATTTTCTTTGAATATCACTCACACCGTTATGGCTGATCCCTGTAGTTTTGGGGGTTAGGCATATCTCTAGCCTCATGTTTTACAGGTAGGTACTATTAGCATGGAATTGGGAGCATGTGATCGTTTAATGTTGTTGTATATTTTGTAAAAGGCATGATTAAAAAGGGAATTTGTATTTATGGTCCTTTTAAATGCCGCTGTGTTGTAAAAAGAATTGTAATTCAAAGTGTTTAATTTCCGTTGTGCTTTGTAAAGGAGTTGATGTGATAAAAAGTTTTAATTTTCTCTCTATTCGGTTGCTATGTTTATGGTTACAATTGAAGTTGATTCTGAAAATTGTGCCACGTATTTCTAATTTTATTTATTGAAAATTCGGGGTGCTATATTTGTGTTCTTAAACACAGACACCACTCACAAGTAACTCGATATTAGAACACACGTCCAGGATAGAAAGAGTAATCAACATTTATCATACACATGCACAAGACCATTAAAGTTATAATGTCAACTTTAATAATGAATTAACAACCCAACAATAAGTTGTCTTAGAATAGTTTGGAACATACATTTCTTATTGTACCTATTTAGCAAAAATAGAAATATAGGTACTAAAAATTACTGAACCTATGGCACTCAAGAATATATTCCTTGCACACATATTGGAGACTTACAATCATTCCTGCATGAGCATACATATAGAAGTCATAGTTCCTTGGGTCATGAGTGACTAGACAATTTTAATACAAACTGATCATGTTAAACAGTTCGGAGTGCTTCACACAGATTTCTTCCTACAGTCTTATTTTGGAATAAAGCCTTACTTCAAATAACATATTTTTTTGCACCTAGCACAGGAGCATGACCTATCCCAACCCTCGCAAGTCATAACCACATATAAATGGGTATACAGAAGTTCTCAAATGCTTCAAATCCCCCACTTACTTACTCACCGCAGCGGCAAAACTGTGAAGGCAAATTCTACCATGTATATGCATTTAATTAGAAACACTATATAAAGAACAACACACAAAAAAAAAAACTACACAAAGACCAATAGATCGAAACATTCAGTGTGCATATTCAATAGGTGATATTCATGAAACAAAACAAAGGATGGATCTCTAATAATAAAGAAGGATGTTTATTTAGAACCAATCATGACAGAAACTCACTAATTTATCCTGAACATTAAAGAATGTGAGATAACATTAAATAATGTGAGATATAGCGATATTTTGTATGACTCAAAACAACTATAGTATTAACAAATGAATGCAAGGAAAGATATTAACTTGCAGTATTTAATCTCCAAGAATTGTTACCATGTTTCAGCAGAATTACTCAAAACCCAGAATGATCATAAATAGCGAAAGAAAGAATAAAAATTTTTAATAGGAAACAGGATGTAGTGTATGGTAAAAGTTTTTTTTCTTCAATGGTAATAGCTTTCGCTCCATTGCTGGGTCCAGATGAACAGTATTGTTAACATCAACTATTACACCAGGAAGATCTTTAAAGTTTGATCCCTATAAAAAATAAGTAGATAATTTAGAATAATTCATATAGATCTAAATTTTGCTGATGTATAAAGTTCAGGACGGTAACCTTTCTTCGCGGAATTCGGCACTCTCATGTAGTCATCTTCAGCAACAAACACAAAAACAAAAAAAGAGAAAGAAAAGAATTAGGAAACATCTATCCAAACACCCGCAAGTCGATGCAGACAATGGGGATGGGTGGAGGAGAAGGTTAGAGAGGATGTTGGTCGGAGATCTCAATGGCGAAAAGGTTGGAGAAGTGAGAAACAGTAACTGGGTTTGGGTTTTTTTCGATTTAGAAAATAGGGTTTCTGATTTGGGATTTGCGGCAGCCGCAAGTAGATGGGGATGGGTGGAGGAGAAGGTTAGAGAGGATGTTGGTCGGATATCTCGAGGTTGGTCAGAATAATGAAAGGCGGGGAGATCGAACATCGACGGGGTTCGGAGAATCAGGAGAAGAGGGTTGGGTTTGCTGTTTTGGAAATAGGAGGAATAGTACTAGAACTTAGAAGATTAGGGCGGGGGTATTTTTCCAGTCTATAACTATATATAGTGATTAAATAAATATATTTTAAATAAAGCGGATATCTGTATCCGAATCCGATTTTTTTAAGGATATTCGTATCCGAATCCGAATTTTTTAGATTTGGATATCTGAATCCGTATTCGTATCCGCCTGGATACCAATTTCTCATATCTGTATCTGCAAAATTTCGGATTCGGATATGGGTTGAATCAGATATATTTTTATCCGGGAGCATCTCTAAGTGTGGTACAACTACGCTCGATGTTTCAGACGAGTTGTACTTTGATTTTTTTTTCTACAACTTTTTACGCCAAGTATTGGAAAAATACCTATGCCTACACTTGCTATCTCAAACAGCGGGCATTTTCACCAAACTCGCTATTTGAGATAACGAGTGGGTCATTTTGGTAAATACTTTCGAAAGTGGGTCAGTTCGGTAAATAATTTTAAAAATTGGGTTAATTTGGAAAAATTTAATAAATGAGGAGAATCATGTCAATTAACTAATGATTAACACAAAAATAAGTCACATTTTCATATAGAATGGTTCATAAAGAACACTGTTGTGGTTGAGCAGGCATTTTTGGCGCAATACTACTGTCTTTTGGGGGATTGTCTGTTTCACGTGAAGTAATTTGTAAGTACCTGAATTAGTGGTATCAGGCTATGAAGCACAGATACGGGTATATATATTCGGTATGCGGATACGTCGATTTCTCAAAAACTATGTGTTACCGCTAAATCTGGTGTGGGGGTAAACAGACAGTATTTGTGGATTCGTAAAAAATCTGAATAGCAAACCTCTAACCTGTTCCGCCGGAGTTTGACCGTTGACTCCCGCCGTACACCTGCAAAAAGTGCGAGACACCGGGGTTGATCCCGGCGATGCACCCTCCGACGCTCAAGTCAGTAACCAGAAATGATTATGAAAGAGCGTAAATTGAGAAAATACTGATTGCCTCTTAATGGAGATGGATGGGGGGTATTTATAGGCGTCTTAGGGATCAAATTAGGAATATAATCCCCGTGATCTGATAAGGAATATTCTCCTAGTAAACAGATTAGGAATGTAATCCCTAATTCCCGATGAAAAGATAGATGTGAATCAGGGCCGTTGATTAGGATTAATCAGAAACCCTAATTCTATCTTTTCTGGACTGGGTGTGTTTCGGGTTGGGACCCGTACCCAGTTGAGGTGGATCCGTTCGTGGGTTATTGGGTCGTGAAGAAAGACCCAGTTCCCATTCCAGACCCGTTAGTAGGCGAAATTACCGTTTTACCCATGAGCTTTAAGATTCGTGTCCGATGTGAACGGTCCCGATTTAATCCTATTTTTAGCCATATCACGAGCCCCCCACTCCTAGAGACTGAGTTTTTCAGTCTTTGAGGAGTAGTTTTGTTGTTCTAATGGCGTACGGGATTTTATCGGTGTTCTTAAGGGAGTTTGGATCTTGCTCGGGGGTGTAACGGTGTCATTCTGGGCTTGTAAAATACCCAAAAATATCCTCAGAATTTTCTGGATTTTTGGTGATTTTTCCAGATTTTTCTGAATTTTTCTCATTTTTTTGAATTTTTTATTCATTTTCCGAATTAAATAATTAATTATCGAAAATATTAAATAATTATTCTAATTAAATAATTATATTTTTCAGAATTTTAAAATAATTTTTCTGAATTTATAATTATTTTTTGAATTTTTATTTAATTTTTTTCGATTTTTAAATATTTTTTCGAATTTTTTTAAATAATTAAAACAAATAAATAATTAAATAAATAAAATATTACCTGGACACGTGGCGCGATCGTGTGCGTTGATCACGATCAAGCGAGCGCGCATCGGGAGGAGGAAGAAGAGGCCATTTTTTGGGTGTAACAAGGTCAGTTCCACGAATGCTCGGCAAGAAGTGGCCAAAGTCCACGTGGACGACACGTGGCGAAGTCAACGGTGATCGTTGACTTTTTTTTTTTTTTTTCGCGCTGCTGTTCTTTCTTCTTATCTCCTTCGTTTCTTTCTCTTCCGCTCTCTGCTTCTTCTTTCTTTTCCTTCGTCTTCTCCATTTTTGAAGCGCCTAAAGCTCGCGAAGCGGAGATCGATGGGGGAGCTTGTCATTGATGGTCGACAAGGAGTAGAGCTTGGTCGAGAGCTCGACAGATGATGATGAGGGGACTCGAGCTCGGCTGTCGTTCGAGTTCGGAGAGGGGGAAGTTTGGCAGTGAAGGCAGCTCGCTCGAGGTGGGAGCTCGACGGAGCTTGAGGAGATGACGGAGCTCGGCATCGTTGTCAGCCATGGCGGAGCTCGAGGAGGGAGCTGATGGCGAGTGGAGACGAGCTCGGCAGATGAGCTCAGTGACGAAGCGAGCTCGGCAGATGAGCTCGGTGGCGAAGCTTCGTGATGAGTTCGAAGTTTTTGCAGGTGGCGGAGACTTTGTGAGCTCGGCGATGACTGCGGTCGACGAGGCCTGGAGCTCGGAGGTAGGTTGAGCTCGATGAGTTCGATGGAAGTAATGGGCTCGGCGACGAGGGAGCGGAGCTCGGGAGCTTGGCGTGGCGAGGAGATGGTCGACGTTAGCGTCGTTGGCCATGGCAGAGCTCATTAGAGGAGAGCTCAGTTTTTGGTACTCGTGACTGCGGAGATGGAACTCATTGGAGGAGAGCTCAGTCGAGGTCGGCGACGGAGGATGGGAGCTCGACGTCGGGAGAACGAGAGTGGAGCTCGGCATTGGAGGAACGAGAGTGGAGCTCGGCGAGCCAGGTGAGGAGGAGAGCTCGGCACCGCGGAGCTCGTCGAAGCATTCTCGTGAAGGATGGAGCTTGTCGACGCCATGGCGATGGGTTCGAGCTCGGCATGGGGAGCTCGGCGATGATGGCGGTCGACGAGGTCTGGAGCTCGGAGGTTTGAGACGAGTTTTTGGAGCTTCGAGAGCGGAAGCTTGAACTTGGAGTCGGGGACAGTCGGCGACGGAGCTAGAAGACGGAGGAGACTCGTCGGAAGTAGATGGGGTCGAGCTTGGTGACGGGGCTTGAGCTTGGCGTGGTGTGAGAGCTCGTCGGTTGTCGACGAAGGGGTGAGTTGGGTATTTGAAGATGGAGCTTGAAGATGAAGGTGACGAACTGTGCTTTTCGGTTTTTGCATGGGTTTGGCGCCAAAATACTGAAGAAGAAGGGATGGCTTGGTTTGGGTTTGGGTCCCCTTAACGGGTCCGAACCTGGCCCCTTGTCCCCCCAACTTTTTTTTTTGTGGGTCTGTGCTGGTGCCGAACTCAACTGGTGCCGAACTCAAGCCCGTAAAACGGTCGGTGTCAGGAACGCTCGGCAGCGGGTGCCGAACTCAACTGTGCCGAACTCAGGCCCGTAAAACGGTCGGTGTCAAGAACGCTCGGCAGCGGGTGCCGAACTCAACTGGTGCCGAACTCAAGCCCTTAAAACGGTCGGTGTCAAGAATGCTCGGCAGCGGGTGCCGAACTCAACTGTGCCGAACTCAAGCCCGTAAAATGGTCGGTGTCAAGAACGCTCGGCAGCTGGTGCCGAACTCAACTGGTGCCGAACTCAAGCCCGTAAAATGGTCGGTGTCAAGAACGCTCGGCAGCGGGTGCCGAACTCAACTGTGCCGAACTCAAGCCCATAAAACGGTCGGTGTCAAGAATGCTCGGCAGCTGGTGCCGAACTCAACTGGTGCCGAACTCAAGCCCGTAAAATGATCGGTGTCAAGAACGCTCGGCAGCGGGTGCCGAACTCAACTGTGCCGAACTCAAGCCCGTAAAACGGTCGGTGTCAAGAACGCTCGGCAGCGGGTGCCGAACTCAACTGTGCCGAACTCAAGCCCGTAAAACGGTCGGTGTCAAGAACGCTCGGCAGCGGGTGCCGAACTCAACTGTGCCGAACTCAAGCCCGTAAAACGGTCGGTGAAGGTGATGGAGTTCAGCACCGTTGTGAGCTCGTGAAGGGGGAGCTTAACAGTGGGATGAGCTCGAAATGGGCTCGAGATGGGTTCGAAGCTCAGTCGAGGAGCTTGGTGACCGTTGAGCTCGATGGAGGAGGAGAGCTTGGCGGAGCTTGATGGAGGTCGGAGTTGCCGATGTGGTGGTGGAGCTCGTCTGCTATGAAGGGAGAGCTCGAGAGGCTCGAGCTTAACAGTGGGATGAGCTCGAAATGGGCTCGAGATGGGTTCGAAGCTCAGTCAAGGAGCTTGGTGACCGTTGAGCTCGACGGAGGAGGAGAGCTTGGCGGAGCTTGATGGAGGTCGGAGTTGTCGATGTGGTGGTGGAGCTCGTCTTCTATGAAGGGAGAGCTCGAGAGGCTCGAGCTTAACAGTGGGTTCGGTGAGAAGGTCGAGCTCGGCAATGGCTAGCTCGACGAGGAGTTGGGTTCGAGCTCGGCATCGGCGAGGGTGGAGCTCGTGGTTCGGCGGTAGCGGTGGCGAGCTCGACGTTGAGGAGGCGGTGCCGATGTTGGAGCTCGAAGCGGTGGAGAACTCGGCGTTTGGAGTTAGACGACGGAGGGGGTGCGTTCGGCTTTGAGCATGGAGCCCGGCTGTGGTGGGTAGAGCTTGAAGATGACGAGTTGGCATTTTGCGGTTCGGAGCTTCGCTCTAGGGAGTCAAGCTCGGGCTATGGGATCGAGCACAGTGATGGAGCTCGGTGAAGGAGGAGGCGGTCGGCGAGGTCGAGTTCGCGCGAAGATGGGTTCGACGAAGCCCAAGGTTGAAGGAGGTGGCTTCGTTGGAAGTGGCTGACGTCCGGGGGAGGCGAGCTCGAGCTTGGCGCAGTGGAAGCTCTTCGTTGATGTGTTGGGTTCTGGAGAAGAAGGAATGAGCTGGCGGGAAATTGGAAGAGAAGTAGGAGCACGGGTCGTTGGGTCTGTTTGCGTTTGGGGGTCCAAACGGGTTTGGGCCCGACCCGTTAGTCCCTTCATCTCTTTTTTTTTTGTGTTGTTTGTGGGTCGGTGCTGAGAGAGAGTTTGGCATGATCTGAGGTCCAATCTTTCCCCGTAATAGGGTCGGCGCCAAGAACGCTCGGCAGCTGGTGCCGAACTCGATTTTTTCCCCCGTAACGAGGTCGGTTCCGAGAACGCTCGGCAGCTTGTGCCGAGCTTGAATTTTTCCCCTATAACGGGGTCGGTTCCGAGAACGCTCGGCAGCTTGTGCCGAGCTTGAATTTTCCCCCGTAATGAGGTCGGTTCCGAGAACGCTCGGCAGTTGGTGCCAAACTCGAATTTTTCCCTTATAACGGGGTCGGTTCCGAGAACGCTCGGCAGTTGGTGCCGAACTCGAATTTTCCCCCGTAATGGGATCGGTTCCGAGAACGCTCGGCAGCTTGTGCCGAGCTTGAATTTTTCCCCCTATAACGGGGTCGGTTCCGAGAACGCTCGGCAGTTGGTCCGAACTCGAATTTTCCCCTGTAATGGGGTCGGTTCCGAGAACGCTCGGCAGCTTGTACCGAGCTTGAATTTTTCCCCTATAACAGGGTCGGTTCCGAGAACGCTCGGCAGCTGGTGCCGAACTCCAATTTTTTCCCTATAACAGGGTCGGTGTCAAGAACGCTCGGCAGCTGGTGCCGAACCCCAACTTTTCCCCTATAACAGGGTCGGTGTCAAGAACGCTCGGCAGCTGGTGCCGAACCCCAATTTTTCCATGCAGAGTTCTTCTCGATGTTCCCGGTGCTACGGAGGTCGGCTCGGGGCGTGCGACCCCTTGTTTCGAAGCTAATTCGAAGATCTACAACTTCTTTTTAGGAGTGAGATGAAGATTCACCCTCCTTCATGGTCAAAACAGCCAGAGAATATCCTTGTATACATGAGGTTGAGGAGAGTTTTCGATGTTCCCGGTGCTACGGAGGTCGGCTCGGGGCGTGTGACCCCTTGTTTCGAAGCTAATTCGAAGATCTACGACTTCTCTTTAGGAGTGAGATGAAGATTCACCCTCCTTCATGGTCAAAATAGCCCAGCAACATTCTTGTCTTCATGAAGTTGAGGAGTGTTTTGGTCTTGGGGATTTTGGAAGAGGAGCTCCACTCCTAGGGGCGGAGAAGCTGTGCTGGGAAGACCCTTGTGCTAGGAAGACCCTTGTAAGAGCCATGGGAAGACCCGTCCTTTGAGGTGAGCAAAACGAAGAGCTTGGCTTTAGGTTAGAGCCATTTGGAAGACAAGTTTGAGGAGCAACTCTAGGAGAGAGTTGTGAGCTCCGACCTTGTTGAGAAGAGGTCCGCTTCGGAGGCGAGCGGAGCAAAGAGCTCGGATCTGGAAGAGAGCTATTTGTGAGACAAGTGTGAGGAGGAACTCTAGGGGAGAGCTTTAGCTCCGAACTTGCTGCTTACGTGAGAGAATTAACGGCTGTGGGAGCAATTCCGAATGGCGAACCACTTCTAACCCGCTGAAGAGCAGGTTATTTGAAGCCAAGTGTTGGACTCCGGAACCATCGTTAGAAAAGTTCAACGGCTGTGGGAGCAATTCCGAATGGCGAACCACTTCTAACCTGCTTAAGAGCAAGTTATTCGAAGCAGAATCGAACCAAGTGTTGGACTCCAGAACCATCGTTAGAGTTATTCAACGGTTGTGGGAGCAATTCCGAATGGCGAACCACTTCTAACACGCTTAAGAGCAAGTTATTCGAAGCAGAATCGAACCAAGTGTTGGACTCCGGAACTATCGGTAGAGTTGTTCAACGGTTGTGGGAGCAATTCCGAATGGCGAACCACTTCTTACCCGCTTAAGAGCAAGTTATTCGAAGCAGAATCGAACCAAGTGTTGGACTCCGGAACCATCGTTAGAGTTATTCAACGGTTGTGGGAGAAATTCCGAATGGCGAACCACTTCTAACCCGCTTAAGAGCAAGTTATTCGAAGCAGAATCGAACCAAGTGTTGGACTCCGGAACCATCGTTAGAGTTTAGTGAGTTGCGGGAGGAGCCATGTAGAAGAAGCTGGACTCCGAAATCACCATTTAACGAGTCGTGACTCGGAGAGATTGAGATGAAGCAAGAGCAACAATTTCCAATGAAAAAATGTAAAGTTTTATTGAAATAAACTAAGTGGCTGCTTCAACAGGGCGAGCCATTATTACATGCTATTGGCCGGGTTACAAGCATCGGCCTTATTGAAAATCAAAATCCTACTTCTACGATAAGGTGAAGACCTCTTGGGAGGAGCTGGGAGGTTCTGAATCTTGAAGCTCGGCGAGCCTTTCTGTTCGTTTGTTGGTTCCTCAAAGGGGGGAAGCTAGGCCCCATCTTTTTGGATGAACTTGGTCAGGTGTCCCCGCTGTACGAGTTCTTCGATCTCCTCCTTGAGAGCCTGACAATCATCCGTGTCGTGGCCGTGGTCCCTTTGAAAGCGGCACCACTTATCTTTGTCCCTCTTCTTGCCAGGGGTATTCATTCTAGGGGGAGCGCGGAGTAGTCCTTCCTTGTCCACCTCCATAAGGACTTCTGATATATTAGCAATGAGGGGGGTGAACTTCTCAAAACGTGGAGTCGAACGGCGCTGGCCATTACTGTCCTTCTGGGATTTTTGGGACCCCTCTTCGCTTGTGCTCTTCCGTTTATTCCCGGAAGATGTCTCCTCAAGAGTAGGGGGGTCGAGAGCCTCTTCGGCCCGAATGTACTTTTCACACCTGAGAAGGAGGTCGGCAAAGTTCTATGGAGGTTTCTTAGCAAGAGAGGAGCGGAGGCTGGAATTGAAGACATTGGATTGAAATGCTGCTGCAACGACCGACTGGTCGAGGGACGCTATGGATCTGGCTTCGGCTGTGAACCTCTTCACATAGTCTCTCAATTTCTCACCCTTCTTCTGGTGGAGATATAGTAGCGAAATGCTGGTCTTCTCAGTTCTACGACTACTTACAAAATGGGTAATGAAGAGGGTCTCGAACTGTTCGAATGAGAATATTGAGGATGGGGCAAGGCGAGAGTACCATTCTCGAGCCGGACCCTTGAGAGTTGCGGGGAAGGTCTTGCATAGCAGAGCATCGGAAGCTTGATGGATGAGCATGAGAGTCTTGAAGCTCTCAATGTGGTCAACGGGGTTAGTTTCCCCGGAGTAGGTCTCGAATTGAGGAGTTTTAAAACCGATGGGCACTGGCGCATCCATTATGGTTCGGGAAAAAGGAGGTCGGCTTGGACGGAGGGTCCTGCCCCTCTGTTCTTCTCCCCGGTCGATCCGTCCAATGCGCCTTTCCATCTCGTGGAGACGACGGTAGAGGGCATCGTCCCTCCGATTGTAGTCGAACGAGCCTCTGGACTCGTCTTCGTAGGAGGGGGAGCGAGGACTGTGGCGATGGTAACCCTGGGAACGGCGAGGGCTAGGAGTCCACTGTTGGTGGTGAGGACTCTGGACCCGCAGGGGAGTAGGACCCCTTTGGACATTGTTGTTGTGAGGACGGAGGTTGAGAGCCTGTTGCACCATTGCTTGGAATTGTTGGAACTCGGCATGGGTGATGGGTGCCTCATCATTCCTTGGGTGTTGCCGCCCGACGGGGGAACGATGTCTTCTTCTGTAATGCTCGGGGGACTCCCTCCTTCCCCTTCGGACAGGGGATCTTCTGTAGTCTCGGCGGTGAGGGGATCGCTCACCCGGACGTTGTTGGCGGGAGGCTCCCTCTCGGGCCCGCTTCTCGTCCAGACGGTGGCGTAAGTCCTCCACCTTCTACCGGTTTTGAGGATTGTGAGAGGCCATGGAATCCGTAGAGGCTTTGTGTATGGAGACGCGGTCTTGATGGAGAGGTTGCTTCATGCGGGAGCCCCCCGCACCGGCATTCTGAGGACCGGTGGGACCCTTGGGGGGTTCCTGATTCTGAAGAGGAGGCTGATCTTGTTGAAGAGGCACTACAAGGAATTTGACATATAGTGACAGCAAAAATCCGTGGGTAAAAGGCGAAAAACCGTAGGTATAGCCCTTAAAACCTATACCAACGGACATATTTTTCCGTCGTTTTTAATTAGCTATACCCACGGCAAAATGCCGTCACTATAGCCTATAGCGACGATTTTTTCACCCGTTGGACAAAACCTCGGTGTTATACCCACGGTTTCGTATCCGTTGGTATAGATTTTAAAGACACCTTTTGCTTTCCTATACCCACGGTTGAAACTCCATTGCTATAGGTTTTAGCGATGGTTTTCGTATCCAATTATTTGAATATGTACTCATCGCTCTATACACAATTTTTTCTTATTAATTACGCTTATAATAATTTAATATTTTCTTTTATAATATTAATCCAATTATAAACTAAATACACAATAAAATAGATAAATGTGTTTATGAAACAAAATTAAAAAAAATAAACTTCAATCATATTAAAAATTAATGAAGTATTACAAGCATGTCAAATTACAAAATAGTTAATAACCAAATACACAATTGAATTCATGTGTGCAGACATGAGAATCAATACTTTAAACTACGATCAACATATTCAATGACATTATAAGATAACATTCAATTAACTCCTCACTTGAGATACGACACTAACAATTTTCTTATTTTACGGCAACCAGATCTTGATTGATCTTGATTTTCTTTGCAGTAATCTTCTTTTAGCATCCTGCAAATCTTCTTTACAAACTTCTTCACTTCATCGTTGGCAAACACAAACTCAGCTGCATTTTGAGCGAGTTCAATCATTTCTCGCTTGTTGAGAGCCCTTCACAAACAAAACAAAGCAAAAAGATCCAACTTTGGTCATCAACAAATAGTCAAAAAAAGAACAGTGTACTCTAGATCTGAATTGAGATTTTCCTCTATAGAAAAATTGAACCAAATTACAACTATCAGATTGATGTCAACACTAGAAATTACCTAATTGATGACGAACTTCTAGGCTTAGGCAATCAAGAAGCAACCCTTCAAATTTCCTGAAGACTAATAATAGTCTGTATGTCCACAAATGAAGAGTTACCTGCATACTATGATGCAGCCTATTGGGAACTTGTAGATTACATGAGCATAATATTCCATTTAAAAGCTGCAGTAGTACAAGAGTACCTGGATGCGAATCGGATACGGTATACCGGATAACGGATACGAATTCGGATATTAAATATAAAGTTTTTGCTATTTATTTTTCTTAACTAGTCATTTAACATTTGTGTTTCTATTTCCTACTTTATAATGCTCTTATAACTCTTAACTGTCACGCCCCGCTTCCCAAAAATACAGAATACGGGCACGTAACACAAGTCCAGCGAATGAATATAATCATCCTTAAGCTGTTTCAGAAATCTTACAACATATCTCAGGCAGTATATCAGAGTCAACATATATCAGAGTCAAAATATCGCAGTCGGAAGCAAAGAGTGGAACCAACATGCATTACTGAGATAATTTTACCAACAGGAATTAATTGAAAACCAAATATCTTGTTCTCAAATAAAAACAACAGAGTCTGAAACAAACATTCTGGGTCACATCGCCCAATACAAAATAAATAGTACACGTGTCTCAAATACTGAAATAAATCAAGTCTCAGGAATACAGAATAATGTTCTAACAGAAAACAGAAATAATAATATCAGCATCTAATACTGCGAACCACCAGAACCTTCTTGAATCTGTCCACCGTAATCTGCAATCATCGAATGCAGGAAAAAGGAAAAGAAGAAAACACAGTACCCGTCAAAGGCAAGTCCGGGTCACAAATAGAATAGGATACAAGCACTTGGGAAAAACTAAACAGATCTAACTAATCATCAGAAACAGACCTAATATGGTATGGTAAACTCAACTAACATAGTACCCTAGCAGATGTCTCAGATATTAGATGTCAAGTGTCACATAACAGAAATGTCAGGTAAACAGGTATGCAGATATGTCAGGTAAATCAGATAACAGGTTTCATATAATAGGTATTCAGATTATATCAGGTAACAGGTATACAGGTAACAGGTAATCAGGTACACAGGATCATCAGGTTATGTTAAGTCTAATCTTTTATTAACTATCTAGGTAGCACGACATGTGCCCCAAATTATATCACATGGTTGCTACAGTCAATGCAGTTTCGCTTTAGATTTCATAGTGGACCATAGAGGGCAGTATACTCAGGTACAGGAAAACAGGTAACAGGTACACGATCAAAGATACGTGCATCAACAGGTAACAGGTACACGACCAACAGGTACGTGCATCAACAGGACATGAACCAAAAGGTATCATGCATCAAAATGGGAAACACGGGCCCCCTTCTGAGTACACGTTTCTGAACTATCCACTAATCGATCTTTCCCTTAATCCCCGGCTTAGTTACTTTTATTGTAGTTATTAAACAGACATGAATGTGATCTAAAAGGTGTCAAACTAACATCACATAATCAGGTTTAGGTTTAGGGCATCAGATCAGTAAGTATAGATACAAAACTTTCACAAACACGAGCAAAATGGTGTATGTCTATAATCAGGTCAGCAAGACCAGTCTGTACATAAACAGTGATCCACAGATCTACAGGCATGCAAATAATGATCCGTCAATTGATCTGGAAACTAGACATCCATACGCTTCTAACGGGTATAATAAATCCACATGCTATTTCACAACATCACGACTCAAAACACAATTCAACACAGTTTGCATGTACAGTCAGAAAACAGGGGAATAACTTAACCCACATGAAAACAGCATACAAAGTCATTAATTAAATCCACGAAAATTCTGGGGTAATCCCCTATAAGTATAGTATCAAAATATAGATTTTCATATTTTTCCAGAAAGTATAAATATGTTTACAAAAATAAAGAATAGCACATCACACAGTTTTGATGGATCTGGAATTCTTTAACACCGCTGTACAAAAACATACATATCTTGCACACAGCGCATCAAAATCCACTTCCGCCAAAACAGGGTGAAAGTATACACAATTACCTAACTTTCATATCTCACACGAAATATTCATACAGTACTTAGAAATACGGTAAACACAGCAATCAACATACAATCACATGCAGTTTACAGCAAAAGCGATCTATAGAAAAGAATGTAAGGCATCACTCAAAATTCATCTTTAAATTACCACAAAAATCAGAGAACTACCTAACATCATATTGAAACACTGGACAAAATCTTGTGGCATGAAATTATGTCTATCTTAGATCTTGAAAATAAATTGTCTACAAAAATTACCCCGAACTGGAACTGGAAACTACTAGCATACAGTTACTAAAATGATCATAACTACTCCATATGAACTCCAAACAGGGTGAAATCAATGGGGTTAGAAAATAGATTCGATTATCTACAAATTTCTCAGAAATAGCTATGTTGAGATTCGGACTTTAATCTAGGTAAAAACTGCAATCAATCCAGTTACATCCAAATTTCCAGATTTCTCAACCAAGTTTCAAAACATCATAACTTTCTCACAAATCATCAAAATTCTTCCAAATTCGAAATACTGTCTACCCACTGCCTAAATGTCATATCTAAGGGTTTCTAACATGTCAAACTCCAATATTTCTCATATAGGTGTTCAATCAAACATCGGGCATACAATATGTCACATATGCGATAACAATCGCGGTCGGGTGAATCCTAAGGCATAAACCTATCAAATTCATGTCCTAATTCGTCCATGGCCTGTTTTGAAACCTTAGAGACGAAATCCACCAATAAAGACGTGATCTTGTTCCGTCTCTAGTCTCAAACTATCCTATGTGTGAACTTTCTACTTGTATCAACCTAAGAAATTTAAGTACAAGTTACTTGCCTTTATGTGATGACGAACGCGACGAATCCAAGCCTTTCAAAGAGAATCCACGAGCAAGACGCCTTCTAGCGCGATTTCGAGCGAAACCCACGAACAAGATGCTCCAACGATTGATTCCTTTGACACACGAACCGAAGTGGAAGATGCCCACAACTCAACGCAGCGAGGAGGGAAGATGAGGTGCTGATTTGGGATGGTTTGGTGCTCCTTGGGTGCTGGCCGAACACAAGAAGGAGAGGAAAGAGACGAGTTTTGAAGTGGTATTGTATAAAATAGTGGAGAGGGGAGATATTTGTGATCGGCTAAGGCAAGAGAGGGCAAGGGGAGGTCGGCTAGGGTTTGGAGAATGCAGGCCGGGATTGATTGGAGGAAGGGGTAGCCGGCACACAATAGGAGAGGAAAGAAATGGATTAGGGTTAGGGATTAATTAGTATTAGGGGTATATATATGGGATCAAATGCGGGTTAATGGGTAGTGGATATCAATAGGAAACAATGGGTATACAATTGGGTAATGGACATTGGGTAGATTTCAATGGGGATACAAAACACAATGAATCCTATAGCTCCTAAAAATCTCCTTAAGGCCAAAAATCTCAAATTGGTCAAAACTCTCCTAAAAATCCACCATGACCCTAAAATAACATCTATACATGAACGAGATCAAGAAATTGAGAAAAAGAGCTCAAAATGTCGAGAAACGGCCAAACGGCGCACAACAGCAAAAAGGAAGTCAAAACTGTCAGAAAAATATTATAGAATAAAAATAATTAAATTTATTATTCTGAAAATACAATGGAAAATAATAATTCACCAAAAATGAAAAATATCCTCAAAAATACCAAAAGTGAAAAACAGGGGTTACAATCCTACCCCCCTACAAGAAAATTTCGTCCTCGAAATTAAAAAGAAAGGTACATAGGATAACCCCAAACAAAACCAAATAGCCAAACACAAAACAAACAACTGCTCAAACAAGTGAGGAAATTTCTGCTGAATTTCCTCCTCCAGCTCCCATGTCGACTCACCAGGCGAGTGAGGATTCCAAGCAACACGAACCAGCTTAATGACCTTGTTCTTAAGCACTTTCTCCCGCTGATCAACAATAGCGACTGGCGGAATCTCACAAGTCAAATCCGGCCTAACGGTCAACTCTGAATAGTCGATCACGTGGCTCTCATCTCGGATATATCTCCTGAGTTGTGAGACATGGAAAATATCGTGCACTCCCGATAAAGCTGGCGGCAACACGAGACGATAGGCCACCTTGCCTACTCGCTCCAAAATCTCGAATGGTCCAATAAACCTCGGGCTAAGCTTGTCCCCGCCACCGAACCGAATGAAACTGCGCCACGGCGATACCTTGAGAAAAACATGGTCACCAACTGCGAACTCCAACGCCCTGCGATGAACATCAGCCCACCGCCTCTGCCTGTCCTGAGCTGCTTGCAAGTGCTTCCTAATCTGAACCACTGCATCAACTGTCTTGGTGATCAACTCTGGACCCAACAACTTTCTCTCGCCAACATCATCCCAGCAAACTGGCGATCTACACTTCCGTCCATAGAGTGCCTCGAACGGAGCAGCTCTAATACTAGCTTGAAAGCTGTTATTGTAAGAGAACTCTACCAGATGCAAGTGATCTTCCCAAGACCCACCAAACTGAAGCATGCAGGACCTCAACATGTCCTCAAGAATCTGAATAGTCCGCTCTGACTGTCCATCAGTCTGGGGATGAAAAGCAGTACTGTACTTTAATTTGCTCCCCAAACTGCTCTGAAGACTCTCCCAAAACTGAGACCTGAATCTCGTATCCCTGTCAGATACAATGCTAACTGGAACCCCATGAAGTCTGACAATCTCTTGCATGTACCTCTCAGCAAGGCTCTCAGTAGATTGACCGACACGAAAAGGAATGAAGTGAGCACTCTTCGTCAAACGGTCAACAATCACCCATATAGCATTATGACCCTTCGGACTTCTCGGCAAAGCAGTCACAAAATCCATGGTGATATGTTCCCACTTCCACTCTGGAATAGGAAGCGGTTGAAGAAGTCCTGCGGTTCTCTGATGTTTTGCTTTAACCTGCTGACAGATCAAACACTGCGAAACAAACCGCGCGACAGCCCTTTTCATACCATGCCACCAGAAATGAAGTTTCAAATCCCGATACATCTTAGTACCGCCGGGATGGATAGAATATGAAGACTGGTGAGCTTCTTCAAGCAACCTCTGACGAACTTCTCCTTTAGGGACACACAACCGGGAACCAAAACGAAGAGAACCATCTGCATGAATAACCATGTCCGTCCTGGACCCAGACTCAACCTCAGTTCAAAACTTCTGCAACTGCGCATCGCTAGCCTGCGCCTCTTTAATCTGCTCCACAAGAGACGACTACAGCTGGAGCGCCAAACAACTCCGACCAGAACTCGGCAACACAACATCAAGCTCCAACCTTCTCATCTGCTCAATGAGATCTTTCTGCTGAGTAAGAAACGAAACCACTGGTCTCCTGCTCAAAGCATCAGGCACCAAGTTTACTTTACCAGAATGGTATTGCAAACTGATGTCATACTCGGCCATAAGTTCCAACCAACGCCTTTGCCTCATGTTCAGCTCCTTCTGGGTGAAGACGTACTTGAGACTTTTGTGGTCTGTAAAGATCTCCCCGCGGTCTCCAAGTAAATAATGCCTCCACAGCTTCAAAGCAAAAATCACTGCCGCTAACTCCAAGTCATGAGTAGGATAGTTCTTCTCGTGCGGCCTCAACTGCCTTGATGCATACGCAACAACACGGCCCTTTTGCATAAGAACTGCTCCAAGACCCTTACCAGAAGCATCACAGTGAACTACAAATCCGCCTGAACCATCTGGGATAGTCAACACAGGCGCTGACGTCAGTCTGTTCTTCAACTCAACAAAAGCCACATTGCACTCATCAGACCAACAAAACTTCTGATCCTTCCCAGTCAATTTAATCAAAGGTCCTGCTATCTTCGAAAAATCCTGGACGAACTTCCGATAATAGCCAGCCAAACCCAGAAAACTCCTGACTTCTGAAACTGACTTGGGAATAGGCCAATCCTTCACAGCTTCAATCTTGGTAGGATCCACCGAAATACCATCGCCAGAAATAATATGCTCCAAGAAAGAAATCCTGTCGAGCCAAAACTCGCACTTGCTCAGTTTACCATAGAGTTGATGCTCTCTCATAGTCTGCAGAACCACTCTAAGATGCTCAGCATGATCTTCCCGATTCTTAGAATACACCAAAATATCATCAATGAAGACCACCACGAACTTATCCAAATACTGGGAGAACACCCAATTCATAAGACTCATGAATACAGTCGGCGCATTCGTGACTCCGAACGGCATCACAAGATACTCATAGTGCCCGTATCTAGTCCTGAAAGCAGTCTTCGGTATGTCTGCAGCCTTCACCTTAACTTGGTGATATCCAGAACGAAGATCCAACTTCGAGAAAACAGAAGCTCCACTCAACTGATCAAACAAATCATCGATCCTGGGCAAAGGATATCGATTCTTCACCGTAACTCTGTTCAGCTCTCGGTAATCCACGCACATCTGACGACTACCATCCTTCTTATCAACAAAAAGGACAGGAGCACCCCAAGGCGAAACACTGGGTCTGATGAAACCCAAATCAAGCAACTGCTGAACCTGCACCTTAAGCTCTGCCAGCTCAACCGGTGCCATCCTGTAGGGAGCTTTCGATATAGGTTCTGTTCCAGGCTGAACATCAATACCAAACTCTACTTCCCTATCAGGGGGTAAGCCAGGCAATTCATCTGGAAAAACATCCAAGAAATCCCGAACAACTAGAGTATCACCAAGATGCTCGGCTGCGCCTCTAGTGGTTGAGATAGAGAAATCCAAAACAATGCAAGGAAGGAGAAGCAACAAAAGGATCCTGGGACCTGTGGGTTATGGGCCCACAACGCTTCTGCTGCGCCACTCTGATCGGGGAAGACTCCAATAGCATCCAGCGATGCTAACCGACGAACCAAGCAGAAAGAAAGGAATGGACGACACAATAATCAAGGAATATGGGTATGAAAGAATGAATTCATACCCAACAAGAAATCAATCCAAAAGGACGACTGAAAAAGACGGAAGAATCACGGAATCAAGAATCCAATAAGAAGGGACCAAAAGAAAAGAGTAAGACTAGCATCCAGAATCTGTGTTGGTGTCATATTTCAATTTTGCATGTATGGTTAGAGATATATTGCACAGATTCCTGTTCGAGTCAAGCTTGTCTAATATATTAGCTGCCTAATAAATTAGCCAAACCTGGTGCTCTGATACCACAGAAAACCCTGTCACGCCCCGCTTCCCAAAAATACAGAATACGGGCATGTAACACAAGTCCAGCGAATGAATATAATCATCCTTAAGCTGTTTCAGAAATCTTACAACATATCTCAGGCAGTATATCAGAGTCAACATATATCAGAGTCAAAATATCGCAGTCGGAAGCAAAGAGTGGAACCAACATGCATTACTGAGATAATTTTACCAACAGGAATTAATTGAAAACCAAATATCTTGTTCTCAAATAAAAACAACAGAGTCTGAAACAAACATTCTGGGTCACATCGCCCAATACAAAATAAATAGTACACGTGTCTCAAATACTGAAATAAATCAAGTCTCAGGAATACAGAATAATGTTCTAACAGAAAACAGAAATAATAATATCAGCATCTAATACTGCGAACCACCAGAACCTTCTTGAATCTGTCCACCGTAATCTGCAATCATCGAATGCAGGAAAAAGGAAAAGAAGAAAACACAGTACCCGTCAAAGGCAAGTCCGGGTCACAAATAGAATAGGATACAAGCACTTGGGAAAAACTAAACAGATCTAACTAATCATCAGAAACAGACCTAATATGGTATGGTAAACTCAACTAACATAGTACCCTAGCAGATGTCTCAGATATTAGATGTCAAGTGTCACATAACAGAAATGTCAGGTAAACAGGTATGCAGATATGTCAGGTAAATCAGATAACAGGTTTCATATAATAGGTATTCAGATTATATCAGGTAACAGGTATACAGGTAACAGGTAATCAGGTACACAGGATCATCAGGTTATGTTAAGTCTAATCTTTTATTAACTATCTAGGTAGCACGACATGTGCCCCAAATTATATCACATGGTTGCTACAGTCAATGCAGTTTCGCTTTAGATTTCATAGTGGACCATAGAGGGCAGTATACTCAGGTACAGGAAAACAGGTAACAGGTACACGATCAAAGATACGTGCATCAACAGGTAACAGGTACACGACCAACAGGTACGTGCATCAACAGGACATGAACCAAAAGGTATCATGCATCAAAATGGGAAACACGGGCCCCCTTCTGAGTACACGTTTCTGAACTATCCACTAATCGATCTTTCCCTTAATCCCCGGCTTAGTTACTTTTATTGTAGTTATTAAACAGACATGAATGTGATCTAAAAGGTGTCAAACTAACATCACATAATCAGGTTTAGGTTTAGGGCATCAGATCAGTAAGTATAGATACAAAACTTTCACAAACACGAGCAAAATGGTGTATGTCTATAATCAGGTCAGCAAGACCAGTCTGTACATAAACAGTGATCCACAGATCTACAGGCATGCAAATAATGATCCGTCAATTGATCTGGAAACTAGACATCCATACGCTTCTAACGGGTATAATAAATCCACATGCTATTTCACAACATCACGACTCAAAACACAATTCAACACAGTTTGCATGTACAGTCAGAAAACAGGGGAATAACTTAACCCACATGAAAACAGCATACAAAGTCATTAATTAAATCCACGAAAATTCTGGGGTAATCCCCTATAAGTATAGTATCAAAATATAGATTTTCATATTTTTCCAGAAAGTATAAATATGTTTACAAAAATAAAGAATAGCACATCACACAGTTTTGATGGATCTGGAATTCTTTAACACCGCTGTACAAAAACATACATATCTTGCACACAGCGCATCAAAATCCACTTCCGCCAAAACAGGGTGAAAGTATACACAATTACATAACTTTCATATCTCACACGAAATATTCATACAGTACTTAGAAATACGGTAAACACAGCAATCAACATACAATCACATGCAGTTTACAGCAAAAGCGATCTATAGAAAAGAATGTAAGGCATCACTCAAAATTCATCTTTAAATTACCACAAAAATCAGAGAACTACCTAACATCATATTGAAACACTGGACAAAATCTTGTGGCATGAAATTATGTCTAACTTAGATCTTGAAAATAAACTGTCTACAAAAATTACCCCGAACTGGAACTGGAAACTACTAGCATACAGTTACTAAAATGATCATAACTACTCCATACGAACTCCAAACAGGGTGAAGTCAATGGGGTTAGAAAATTGATTCGATTATCTACAAATTTCTCAGAAATAGCTATGTTGAGATTCGGACTTTAATCTAGGTAAAAACTGCAATCAATCCAGTTACATCCAAATTTCCAGATTTCTCAACCAAGTTTCAAAACATCATAACTTTCTCACAAATCATCAAAATTCTTCCAAATTCGAAATACTGTCTACCCACTGCCTAAATGTCATATCTAAGGGTTTCTAACATGTCAAACTCCAATATTTCTCATATAGGTGTTCAATCAAACATCGGGCATACAATATGTCACATATGCGATAACAATCGCGGTCGGGTGAATCCTAAGGCATAAACCTATCAAATTCATGTCCTAATTCGTCCATGGCCTGTTTTGAAACCTTAGAGACGAAATCCACCAATAAAGACGTGATCTTGGTCCGTCTCTAGTCTCAAACTATCCTATGTGTGAACTTTCTACTTGTATCAACCTAAAAAATTTAAGTACAAGTTACTTGCCTTTATGTGATGACGAACGCGACGAATCCAAGCCTTTCAAAGAGAATCTACGAGCAAGACGCCTTCTAGCGCGATTTCGAGCGAAACCCACGAACAAGATGCTCCAACGATTGATTCCTTTGACACACGAACCGAAGTGGAAGATGCCCACAACTCAACGCAGCGAGGAGGGAAGATGAGGTGCTGATTTGGGATGGTTTGGTGCTCCTTGGGTGCTGGCCGAACACAAGAAGGAGAGGAAAGAGACGAGTTTTGAAGTGGTATTGTATAAAATAGTGGAGAGGGGAGATATTTGTGATCGGCTAAGGCAAGAGAGGGCAAGGGGAGGTCGGCTAGGGTTTGGAGAATGCAGGCCGGGATTGATTGGAGGAAGGGGTAGCCGGCACACAATAGGAGAGGAAAGAAATGGATTAGGGTTAGGGATTAATTAGTATTAGGGATATATATATGGGATCAAATGCGGGTTAATGGGTAGTGGATATCAATAGGAAACAATGGGTATACAATTGGGTAATGGACATTGGGTAGATTTCAATGGGGATACAAAACACAATGAATCCTATAGCTCCTAAAAATCTCCTTAAGGCCAAAAATCTCAAATTGGTCAAAACTCTCCTAAAAATCCACCATGACCCTAAAATAACATCTATACATGAACGAGATCAAGAAATTAAGAAAAAGAGCTCAAAATGTCGAGAAACGGCCAAACGGCGCACAACAGCAAAAAGGAAGTCAAAACTGTCAGAAAAATATTATAGAATAAAAATAATTAAATTTATTATTCTGAAAATACAATGGAAAATAATAATTCATCAAAAATGAAAAATATCCTCAAAAATACCAAAAGTGAAAAACAGGGGTTACATTAACACTTGTTGAATTTTTGTTGCAGGCCTAAAATGAGATGACTTCAGTGTATACAAAAGTTAAACAAATTGAAAACAAAACAGAGATTTTGTAAATTCATGATGTCATTTAGCTAAGGTTATTGGATATTTCTCCAATATGTGTTCTTGTAATGCGATTATGCAAAGTGTACAACATAATATGTATATGAATTCCCATTTTCATATACTAAATTTGATAAGTGAAATTGGCTTTACACAATAAAATACTAAATAATTTATAACTAACCTCTCGTGCAACTTGTCAGACGTGAAGAGAGAGGGGAACAACCAAGGGAAAGATGTACCAATAATTCCCAGTGTAACTCCACTGATTGCTCCAAGCCTCCAATAACAAGTGACTTCATTAACATCCTTTCCTAACATTGAAATGAGGATATACTCAGCTTATCATATATCAAGAAAAAGAACATGCTAGACCTAACTATGCAAAAGGAAGGAAATAAAAGGGCACTTAACATTGATCTTGCTTTAAAATCTATGTTTATGTCAGCTACTGGTTTTATCTAGAAACCATTAACAATATAGATTTCCAGTACTAGCAAAATGATACATACCATTCATGAGGTTGCATATACATATCCAAATTGCTGAGCATATATGTATCTTTTCTTTGTTCAATGGCAGTTTTCTTTTCTACCTTGTTGCTCTTTGCATTTACTTGTAGTAGAATGAGGTTGTCTTCCTCCTCTTTGTTCAGTGGGCACGATGGCTGTTTTGAAGGAGCCGCGGATGATGGAGTTTGCTTGCTTCCTCAGTCTTGCGTTGTCTATTAGCATGTCGGTCAGAACCCTTCTCATCTCATTGTCTGCTTTGATTGGATCATCACCATTCATCGTGATAAGATTTTCAGGTGCGTCAGTGATCTTAGTTTTTTCCTCGGCAGGGAAGGGATGCTCGTCATCTTGGGCGAGGAGTTGAGCCTACATGGAGTATAAATGTCACATTATGCTTTATGATAGATTCAGAAAATCAATATATGTCAGAAATTTCATGAAATAGATGCGCCACATGCAGAATCTCAAGTACAGAACGTCAAAAACTCGTAGAGAGAAACATCGCTCAGTTGAGTATCTAGTCCGATGGAAACAGCATTTAACTAAACCAGTTAAAACAGAAAAACATAAAAAGAAATTCCATTTGCCCTTAAGACTAAAAAAGAACTGCAATGACAATTGTAAAGCAAACCAACATTTAGGTTTCCAAGTATTATGATTATCCACTTCTATATTATGGTTTGGTTAAAGCTGCTCCCATAATCAACCAGATTGAATAAATTATACACCAAAAATATAAAATTATAGATTAGAAAGGAAACAGAGACTAGTTTGAGGAGTTCAACACCAGTAAATCATCCAAACAGATAGTTTCTCAGGAGTCAGGAATGAACAGGATACCTCAGCAATAAGAAAGCCAATTCTATTATCTGAAGTTTCCAGGTCTCCTAAAACATCAGATAGTGATGAAGGACTAACAGTAAAACTGTCCTCTTCTGCAACAAAGTTCACACTGCACTCTTGTAGCCGTTGGCAGAGAACTTTGCACTCATGCAGGAGCTCCTTTCTAGCAGATTTTGAGTATGCCCACCTTTGCTTCTCATTTTGAAGAACTGTCTAAAATATACAACCAAAAAAAGTATTTTAATATGGTAATTCAACAGAAAACTACTGACAAATAGATAGAACGTTTTAAAAAACTAGTCTGTTAGAAATGCAAAAAACTTACTCATAGCAAATGATATTGCTCAAACAATATTAGACGTGGATGTGATTCTTTTCTCAAATGATTAGAATGACACGAGGTGAATGCTAATCCACTATAACAAATTTGCATTTATGTGTTCTTTCCCGCACTGTTCAAGCATAATGAATATGGAAAATTATAACTGAACATCAACATGACACATAACTGAATATACTAAATAATTTATAATTATATCAATATCAATATAATATAATACCTGAGAAGACTCTGGAGTCTGGACCAAGAACATCCTCATCATATTTTGAACATTTTTTGCAAAGAGAAGATTCCATAGGGATGACAAAATTGAAGTACATCTATGGCCCAATTAGAACATGCACAAGTATCATTCACTTCCTCGAAAATTTAATTCACAGTAAATTTCCTTATATCATAATTGATTATATACATGCGCATAAACCCCACATGGAATGAGTATCTAAAGTCCCAAAATAAAAACCTTCATTATTTTGAGCTTTAACTAACAGAATATGCATTAGTAAAACTTGAAACTGTTTTCAGTTAATGGGACAACAGCAGCATTTGGTTATATATCACTCGTCGGGAGCTTCAGCAGTACTTTATAGGCTAAGGGCATAAATATCTATGTACATATATATGTACAGCCATATTTCAATATGCATAATAGAGCTTTTAAAAGAGCGCTGCTCTACTAAGAAAAAGAATAAGAAAGAGACCAAACAGAACCATTTTTGTCAAGTTTCAACAGATTCGCATACTCCACCATCATTTGATTGATTAAAAATAAATATCACAACAATCAAAGAGGTGAAAATATTTGTACATGACATGACCAACATAATAATTCAGCAACAGCACTGGAATATTTTCCCTTTAGCTATCTTTATCGCTTGAGAGAGCACATAATTACCTGCCATGATCTCCATTTTACACATTCAGTAGATGGATAAAGTAGGTGACTAAGAACCATTGCTATTTCTACATTAACTTATGCTACCATGATGCGAAATTATGATATAATCAATTATCTAATTGATTGTACAGTTTATTGCCTCTGGATGTGCTCATGCTTTTGTTTAACATTTAGGTCTTCTTGGATCAGTTCTTCAAGTTTAGCGGTGCTTTGAGCACTAACATACTGTTTCTGTTTCTAATTTATGTACTATGTCTACATCTAGATTTCAGTTCTCTGTTTCTATGCATTGAAAGGAAACTAACCAGGGGTTAAGTTGTAAATGATGTGAAGGGAGAGGCACCAGGAGGAGTGAACTCTGGTTGTCCAACATCCGTGCCTAAGCAACCCACCCTCTTATACCTAAACATAAGTACAATAACTTTGACATACTGTATTACTTATTCTGATCATGACATAATAATAACACAGGGCTAGTAAACGCATTTGCAATACACAAATATTATCACTTAGTCACACACACGCACACGCACACATATAAAAGAGAAACTAGACAAGAATTTTGTTAAAGATTGTTTTTCAGTACCCTAATCATCCTTGATTGATTATGAAACTTTCATCTTCTCTTCATTAAGTTCCTGTAAGAACCAACAACCAAGTTCCTCTTCGAGAACTGGTGAAAAATAGTTAAAACCAGATTATAAATTTAAAATTTTAGACAAAAAAACCCAAAATCTTAAAATGTTGTCTGAATCACACCATTCATTCACACCAGTAAAGACTTTTCCCCAAATAAAAGCAATCTGATTCTCAGTCAATCCATAAACCCACCAAACCCCTTCTAATAAAAACTATATTAACCCCTAAAAGTTTCCATCCTTTCTTCACTAATCCACAAAACAGAGTCCTCGCAAACAAACCCATCGCCCCATTTCCTACAAACTCCAACAAATTCTACCAAAACAATTAAATATCAAGCAAAACCCAAGAAAAATAATGCTGACCTCTTCAAAAGGGAGGTGATCAAACAGCGAGAAAAGGCCGACTTGCCGCTGTTTTCGGGCCCACAAATTCTACCAAAACAATTACTAAGGTAATTTATGTACTATGTACTATGTCTATGCCTCAAAAGCTCAGTTCAGGGCTAATTGTGCATTAATTAGAAACAGAAAACTGAAATCTAGAAACCCTAGAAAAAGTCTTGAGATACCTATTTCTTCTCATCGAAGAGTCTGCGAAGTTGGGAAGCGAGAACACCGGAGGAATCCAAAGCAGCTTCGCGAAGGAGGGAATCTTTGATGGAATCCATGCGGAGGGAGAGGGACTTTGATTCGTCCCTGAGGTCGGAGTTGTCGTTGGTGAGGTCATGGATGCGGTACTTCTGGCCGAGGGAACGGAGGCTGAGCATGAAGATTCCGGTCATGAAGAAGAACTGGACGAAGCTCTCCTTCCTCTTTATCGCGTTCTCCATCAAACCAAGCGGTTTGCGGGTCGCCGATGCCATTGATGAAAGCTTGAAGGGTTTAGAGTTGGAAAGAGGCGACGACAGTGAGAAGAGGGGGGCGACGATAGCGGGAAGAGGCGACGGCAGCAGGGAAGAGGAGGGCGACGGCAACAGGAAGAGGAGGATTTAGAGATTGGGTTTGGGGGAGAGATTTAGGAGTTTTGGGGATTTAGGAGAGAGGGATAAAATGAAATATTTTGGAGGAAGATAGAGGGAAAATGAAAAATTTTGGGGGAAAATAAATTATGGACTATACCCACAGTGTTTTATCTCATTTGTAGGTATATGATACCTATACCCACAGTTTTAGAGATCCGTCACTATAGGTGTCCGTTGGTATATGGAAAATTCCTTGTAGTGAGGGTCCTCCACTTGAGGCGGGGGTTGTCCCTGCTGCGGAGCGGGTTGGACGGGGACTACCTCTTGCTGATCGGCGGGATTGGGCCCACGGTTGGACCCTCTGGACCTGACTTTTCTCGGAGGCATGGCTGGAGAAGATCGGACCAACGGAAAGAGGGGCTGCTATTCGTTTGGTCTTCCCATAGACGGCGCCAATCTGTTACCGCTAAATCTGGTGTGGGGGTAAACAGATAGTATTTGTGGATTCGTGAAAAACCTGAATAGCAAACCTCTAACCTGTTCCGCCGGAGTTTGACCGTTGACTCCCGCCGTACACCTGCAAAAAGTGCGAGACACCGGGGTTGATCCCGGCGATGCACCCTCCGACGCTCAAGTTAGTAACCAGAAATGATTATGAAAGAGCGTAAATTGAAAAAATACTGATTACCTCTTAATGGAGATGGATGGGGGGTATTTATAGGCGTCTTAGGGATCAAATTAGGAATGTAATCCCCGTGATCTGATAAGGAATATTCTCCTAGTAAACAGATTAGGAATGTAATCCCTAATTCCCGGTGAAAAGATAGATGTGAATCAGGGCCGTTGATTAGGATTAATCAGAAACCCTAATTCTATCTTTTCTGGACTGGGTGTGTTTCGGGTTGGGACCCGTACCCAGTTGAGGTGGATCCGTTCGTGGGTTATTGGGTCGTGAAGAAAGACCCAGTTCCCATTTCAGACCCGTTAGTAGGTGAAATTACCGTTTTACCCCTGAGCTTTAAGATTCGTGTCCGATGTGAACGGTCCCGATTTAATCCTATTTTTAGCCATATCACTATGATACGGATATGTTAGGATACGCTAAATTAAAATAATTAAAAATAATTAATATTTTATATATATGGAGAAATCTTCGGTTGCCAACGCATTTGGTGCGAACCGGCGTGCGAACTACTGCTGACTCTAGACCTAATAGCGGTAATAGTGATGCCACTACTAGGAATAGCGACATCGAATGAACTATTGCTGCTATTGGGGATAGCGATAATAGTGGTTCGCACCCAACATCGTTCGCAAAGGGCATATATATATATATATATACACACACACTAGATTTGCCCGTAGGCACGTGCCTACGGCACGTCTTTGGAACGATACAACACACGAAAAGCCCTGTAAACAGTAAAACAACAATTATGTAGTTCAAGTTTGAATAGTATGACAATAATTAGTTGTAAATAAAAGTCCATGTTTCTATTAGTATTTGTTGAAAAATAATTATAAATGAGGGTGTAAAATCCAACTTCTTAGAACTTTAAGGGTGGAAAATGATCAAATTTAACTATTGAATAGATATTTGCTATTTTCAATATAACATGTGCAATAAAAGAACATAAAAATTCTGAAAATTTTACAAACCTGAAATCTTAAAATCTAAATTTCTAAGTAAATAAAGAAACAATGGGAGAGAGAGAAGAAGAGAGAAATATGAAAAAGTGAAGAGGGAAGAGAGAGATAATAATAAAATAATGAGTTTTTTTGTTTTGGAGGAAAAATTTGAACTTTGGGGTTTGAAATTTTGGGCGGGTAAATATGTTTTATGAGAATCAATATAAGCCATTGGTTTTAGGGGAGATTGAATGAGAGCCACTTGATAGCTTTCTTTGTAATTTATTATATAGATATATGTACACACACACACACACACACACACACACACACACACAGAGTAATGTGAGCCTCATATTTGTATAAGAAAAATTTTCTCATACAAAGTGATTATATTCACTTGGTGAGGTTCTCATGGAAGATCCATTCCGTTCATCATGTTTATCATGCCAACGGATGTATGTGTAGAAAAAAATTAAATGGTTTGAAGGTCATTCACCCATACATCATGTGGGATCAATTTGTGGTCTAATTTGCATTACTGTTGAAGTCGTTCATTTTTCAACCATATGATACATGGGTGAATGACCTTCAAACCACTTGAATTTTTCTACACATATATCTCTTATCATGATAAACATGATTGCCTAAGTTGATCTTCCATAAGGGACGCACAAAGTGAGTATAATCATTTTGTATGAGGAAAATTTTCTCATACACTATATGAGGCTCACTTTTCTCATATATATATATATGTCACGCCCCGCTTCCCAAAATACAGAATACGAGTACGTAATGTAGGCCCAGAGAATAATGTAAACACCATCCATAAGCTGTACCAGACTAACTCAGCAATATGAATAATAAACACAGCCACACAAGAAAGATATAATCACATGAATCAAAGATAAACTTCAATAATAATGAAATAATCCAAAGTAATATCCAACATAACATCCAATATCTTGGAAATATAAATAAATGACGGAAAAAAAGCCCAAAACAAAGTATAATGTCATAACAATGTTCAGAGAAATAAATCTAGCAATAAAGTAAACTAAGCAGCGCAATCTTTAGTTCTATCTTCTAGAATCGTTGTTCACTAATTCCTACTGGTAGAGATCCTTCGATATTTGTAAATTCTTGATCTAAAAAGAGAGAAAATAATGTTCTTAAAGTAAGTCATGGATATCAAGTAGATAAAACAGGGAGTGATAGGAACATAGTATATTAAAGAAAGGGATGGGATCAAAGTCAATAACAAAGTCAAAAATTGGCAATAATATCAAAGGTCTATGTTTAAGCATGCATTAATAAATGATGTCAAGGTAATTTCTATAATGATGACGATATACGGGATCAAGCATGGAATGTCAAATGCAGGTTATTAATTATTTTATTAATCTCTCTAGTGCACGTACTACTGCGTCTCATATGTTCCATACCACAGGTTCGGTGCATGCATACATTGAACGCTTTAGACTGATGGTGAATTCACGAATTGTGTACTTGGTAACAAGATGACAAGATATCATGATATCACACAATGACAAGCATTTCTCCACCTTCCATGTAATAAATCATGCAAGCAAGACGGCCTTTGCCGAGTATATTTTCCGATCGTTCACTACCAAGTCAATCATTTTATTTCATCCTATGTGAGTATACAAGAGGGTGTCAAGGTTGTATTATGCTAGGTGTGAATAATTATACTTGTTATAGACAAAACAAGAGGCAAACATATTAATTAAACACAAATCACACAATCTAGACAGCATGACATTACTGTACAAAAACACAGATTACCGCTACTATAGAAAAGAAAATCTGGATCCGTCAGAAATTCTAAAAACTAGACTCTCTGCCGGTTCCAGCGAATATATACATGACATAAAGAAGCTAAAGAAACTCGAGTGAAAATCATATTCTTTTTAGGTTTCATGTTTAGGCAGCAAGTTGTGAATTGTATAAACACATATGAAACGGATCAGAAAACTCATCAATTAAATCTACAAAAAATCAGGGTGATTCCTACACATATCTAGTCTCAGCCAAATTAATTTCATATTTTTATTTTACTGTTATCATATTCTATTTATTTATGAAACATAAAGATACGCATGAATTTACGAATTTGGAAATTCAGATCCAGTTATACTAAAAATAAGATATCTCACAGATTATAACTCAGAATTCAAATTCGTTAAAAGTTCTGGAAAATAGACTCATGGGGCTATGATTCATATTCAGAAAGTTATTTCAAATTACAATAGTAATAGGGTCAACTTTCATATACAAAAAGACACAAACAGCAGGCTAGAGCATATTTGATATGAATAGGCAACAACTTTATCATACAACCATATAGTTCATGCTAATTAATAATCACAGTAATGCTAGATGTATAAAATGCATATTTCTAGATTTAAGATGCAATTTTACAAGCATGGTAATCAATTCATTAAATCAAATTCAATCGATATATTCAATCATCAAATAATCCTATCACATGGATCTAGTTATTTTTCATGTAAACGTGCATATGTAATGTACAAGAGGGACTAGGTTTTAGATCAAAGATGGAGACACAATATTAAGAATATATTAGGTTAGCTCGTGTAAACCCTCATTATACTTAACGGAATTCAAATAGCAATATGATAAAAAGGATTGGGATCTACTTGCAGAGATCAAAAAAATTCTTGAACAAAAACAATAAAGGGGTTCAAGAAGAGACTTGCACGTTAGATGATAGTTTCGAATATATAGAATAACAGGATGAGAATCTCGGGCGACGAACCACGAAACACGGGAACACGGAACCACGTACAAATTACGTGCAACACACATGCAAAACAACAAAACAGCAGATCTCCAACCCAAACACCAAACACCGGATCCAAATCCTTCTTCACTACCCAAACAGTAAACACCCAAAATCAAATCCCTCTCTTCTCAAACAAGTCAATGGAAAGAGAGAGCGGCTCGATGGCGGGGGAACTAGCGACGCTGGCGGCGAGGGGTGCTCATGCGTGACAGGCGGCCACGCTCGCAGTCGAGGGGCGATGCAGCGACGAGCGACGGTGGGGGGAGGATGGTGCTCTGTTTCGCACCGAAATAGAGGAACGAGATGGCGGGGGTTCGGGTGCTCTGGTTGGCGACAATGACGATGAGGGGATGCGGAAACGGACGATTAGGATGATGGGTTCGAGCGGTGGAGGCGATGGGTGGTCGGTTGGCGGTTGGATGATGCAGGGGGTCGAGGCTTGGGCGAGGATGGGGATGGTGGCGTTGGGGTCAAGGGCTAGGGGCAAAAAAGTCGAGGATGGTGGGGGTCATGACAGGACGATCGGAGGCGGGATAGGGTGACAGGAGAGCGACAAGGTGAAGGGAAACAGAGGATGGGGAAGAGGGTGAGCGGCGGAGGAGAGAGTGAGAGTTTAGAATATTTAATTAGTGTTTTAAAAGAGTATTTAAATAGGATATTGAGATGTGGGGTTTTGGGTTGCGGGTTAATGGGTTTAGGGTATGGGTTTAGGCTCCAAAAAAAGAAAAACAAATATAGATCAATGAGATAGACATACAACGGATCAATTCAAACTCAAACACGAAAGTGCAAAATTTGCAGTGAGCCAAAAATAGCATAATTCAAGCCAAAAGAGTACGGGATTATCAAGAGAGAATAAATGAACCCAAAGGAAAGAAAGATTCATTATTCAAAGAAAATTCGGTTACAATAACTGGGGAAAAGAATAGAAAATATAATAAAAATCCAAAACAGAAAAATAGGAGTTACAATATATATATATATATAGAGAGAGAGAGAGAGAGAGAGAGAGTAAACTAAAATATTCAATTCAATCAACATGGAAAATTAAGAAATAAGAAAATGGTAATTAAAATCGATACAAGCAGCCAATGTCTAACAAAACATATTAATGGATAATTCCAACCACACTAATACTAATATTACATAACCAAAATGTTTAAATAAAAATAGCTTAGACTTAAACCAAACAAGTTTAGATTACATTCTTCCAAACGACCTAGCATGCAGATGTGTCATTTTCTTCAAGTCTGTCACCATCCTCGGTGAAGACCACTTGTTCTGTCTTGAGTTCGTTAAGTGACAAATTTGCAATCGACCACTAGAAGTTGATCTTGGGGGGAATCAATCAAGGGTTTGGGAAATTTGGGGAAAAGGAGAGGAGAGGAGGGACTATTCGAGGTAGATGCGGGTGTAGGGGAAGTAGATGGTCGTATCGTCCATTTGGAACTTCATCTTCCAAGATCGAGGTCTTAGTCTGAGTGTGTTCTTAATTTTTTATTTTTGTGGGTGGTTCGATTTTGGGACTTGTGTTCAGTGTTCTAAAAGTTGTTAGGCGGTAGTCTGACGATCGATGGGGACCTAGCGCCTAAACCTTGTAAGCAGGGCCTAAGCAGCTAAGCGCTAAGCAGATTATATATATATATATATATATATATTTATATGTATAAGAAAATATAATATTTTTTTGATGAATCGGATAGAGCCAAACGGCTCCAGCCATCAAAACATATATAAATCAATAAAAACAGTTAATTTACAGACAATAATCAGAGATTTTACAAGGAGTAAAATAGAAACAAGAATACACTAATAATACAAAAAAGGTTGAATAGCATGTCAAGCGGAGGGTGCGAGATCAAAACGAAGCGCCACACCGAGAAAAAGGACGGGGGCGGAGCCATCATCCGGGAAAATCAAGCTTCTGATGGGGCCAAACCAAACTATCTGACTCCGAAGGAAGATCAGGACGACAGGAAAGCGCCAAGAGCCAGGAGGCCAAAACTCCTCACTCGAAAACCCCAAGAAAATATAATATTGCATATATAATACTTAAAAAATAAGAAAAAGTCATAAAGGAGAATTAGCTCAATGGCAGAGTGCTCGTTTTGCGTATTGCTCATTATCAAGAGTCCACTAAGAGAGGGGCAATCGATTTGAGATTTTGACGATTTGAGATTTTGATGATTTGGGAAAAGCAAGAGCGATTTAGGAGATTTCTAATTTAGGGATTTGAGTTTTTTTGGGATGAGCGAGGGAGAAAGAAGCACGGGTGTTAGGGGTTTTGAGAATGTGGAAAATTTAAGTGAACCGGTTCACTAAACACACACACACAATAAAAAACTGTCCAGACATGCTTAGGCAGCCAAACCGATTTTTTAAACACCCAAGCCCTAAGAGAATCCGCTAGGGATGGCCTAGCCGCCTAGACGGGGCCTAGGTAGCCGCCTAAGGAACTTTTAGAACACTGGTATTGTTTGTAGGGATGACTTGGGGTTTAGATCAGTTATTAACTTAGTTTTAACATGAGAACTTGGTACTTCAGAAAGAAGAAGAAGAAGAAGAAAAAGATATTTGAACTTGAAAGCAAAAATAAACAACGAACCTGCGTAGATGGCTGTGTTATGAGTGTGTGCGCACACGCAAGATGGCTGTGTTGTGCAGCGCAGTACTACGCCTTCTTACTGCTGCTTCTCCTGTGGTGGTTGCTGGTTGGATATCGAATGAAGTAGTAGATAGTCGAGAAAAATGAATCGATAGCTCTTCCAACTGTTCCAGCCATGGCTTACAATTTAAAGGGTTTATAAATTAAGTTAAACTTAGAAGTAGATTTGTAACAAATTAATTTCGTCAGTTGAGAGGCTTTCATCATTTAAAACAACGGATCTACATAAATTTCTTCATTTTGATTAAAACAACTGATTTGTAACAAATTAATTTCGTGATTTTGATTAAAACAACTGAGAATCGTCTTGGTTGTTATCAGGGTGTTTAACTAGGACTTATGCTATTTTTTTTAACTATTTACTAATTTACATGAGTTGATATCATGTCTTACTTTTTCATTCTTTAACAATTCAGGATTGACATGCATTTGGAGAATACGAGAATGTATATGAAGATGGCCTCTCAATGGACTTACAAGGAGTTTGAATTTGGATTCACTCCCAAAAAGGCAAGAAGAAGGAAGGAGCATGCAGCATGTGCAAGCTTGCTCATTTCTTTATTTTTTTTCTTTCCATTTGGATTGTGACACAAATCAGCCTATATTTATTCGAACAAAGAACAATGGAACAAATTTCATATGTATGTTACTTTGAATTTTGAAATATTATGACTTTGGTGAAATGTTTATGAAATATATCGTGTTGAACATTATAATGAATTGTGTACAAGTTTGTTTGTGCGTTTAAATATTATATTTGTTTTTGGCAATTTGTGAAGCACCAGGGGACTCGACCCCTGCATTTATAAATGACGGGAAAAGTCTGTTGGGGTTTGTGGATCCAAATACACGATAATGGGTTGAAAAAGACAAACAAGAAGGAGAGTCGAAGATGGAGCAAGCAGCTCAGAGCAGCCAGCAGCGGCAAGCAAGTTGCGGTCGACCGCACAACTACAGGCAATAGTACGGTCGACTGCGCAGTCGAACGTCTCGCTCTCTGTTGCAACCCAGTACACTTCATAGAATGACTGGTCGACCGCACAGTCGACCGACCCACTCTCTGTTAGTTGCTGTATAGTCGAAGGCATAAATCGGTCGACCGTCAATGAGTTGCGGCCGACTGTCACGACGCTGATTGATGAGCGGCTGAGATTAGAAGTTGTGTAAATCAATATATTGTAACACCCCGCAAAATTGAGTTATGACAATTTTGCCGTGTTACGCACATGTATTTTGTATTTTTACGGGTAATGTTAGTAACGTATTTTAATGTACATATCATGCGTATTTTGTATTTCGACTATTTATATATTTTTCGCCTTCTCAAAATTCATTTTTTATCCTATTTGAGCCAACTCAAATATTAAATTTTATCTTTGTGTTTTTATATGCATTGCACGTGCTTTCAATACACGTGCAGATTACGTATATTCCACCTTTACGTTTAATATCTCTATGAATTTCAATTATTTATTTGTGTAATTTGTTTTATAAATTGAAATTCATTTTTCTCATATTTTGACTCGAATAAATTTATACGTGAGATGCACATATTTTCTATGTGCGTGTTGATTACATTATTGTATATATATAATTAATGAAATATATTTTTCGTATGCTATATTTCGATTATTTATAAATATTTCTCCGTTGTTTGCAGTGCACATGTTAGTTTCTAAAATTTTCTTGAGTTATGAATATTTTTCTTCTTATTTTTCTAGTTACAATTGTGTAATTTATTTTTAATTAAAATCCATTAGGCCTAAATTTATTTTGTAGCCCACTAAAATTAATTTGAAGCTCATGATTGATTTTGTGTGCACTAAAGTGTACATTTAGAAAATAGTTAGTTTGCTACACTTGCCATGTGTAACACATATATCTAACCTAATAAAAATTAACAATAAAATTTGTATAAAGAGTGTGCACACACATTGACTACACATGCACGTGTTTCTTACCATGGTTGAGAATGAGGGAGTGGTGTGAGTTAGTGGGAAGCAGAGAGTTATTTTGGAAAGTGGGAAGCTATTTTGACAACAATTTTCTTATGAATAGTCCCTAACTTTGTCATGAACAACACACAAACTCTAAACAAAATTAAGAGAGGAAGAGAGAAAAAGGCTTGCGGTTTGGGGGAGCAAGGCCGGGATTTTGCTTGGGAGCATTGGAGCATTTTTGTGATGTCCTACTACTAGGAAAGTCTACAATTGAGGTGGTGTTTCTTCAACTTTCTAATATAATTTTATTAGTAGAATGCTTGACATGTATGAATTGTTAGATGCATGATAACTTATATAGATTGAACATTCATTTTTAGATTATTTGTGGTTGATTGAATGTGTGAAATTATGATATGGTTGATTGGGGGCATTTTCATACGGTTCTGTTTTGAGTTCTAGTTGCACTTAAAAAAATCATAACTATAAAACTAGATGGAATCTAGACCTAAAATTTTTATAGGAGCATCATGTATATGTCAGGAATATCTCCTTAAAATTTCATAATATTTGGATTTTATTTAATATTTTAATAAAATCCAAACTTAGGACTGGTTGGCAGTTGGCTAGTTGCTGGAAATTTGTACACATATTGGATTTTGATCATTTCAACATTCTAGATGAAGTATTTTGGGAAAAGTCAAAACTAAGAACTTGAATTAGACTCGTTAACTTTTCTATAAAGTCTAAGAAATCATTTTTTCATAAAAAACTGATTTTATAATAAATTTTACAAATTTGAATATTGGCAGTATGTATAACATTTCGACCCTACTGTAGATTTCGAAAAATTCAGGGTTATAGACACAATATTTTGGAGAAACTTATAACTAAAAAGTTATATTAGACTTGTATACCTTTAACTTGATCTAAACAACGCAGAGTTTCATGAAGTTTGGAACTTTCTATGATTTTTAAAAGTAGCATTAGCTGCAGTTTTCAGATTTTTAACCTATTGTTTTGCAAATGCATTTAGAAGAAGTAATAGGGGATGATTTTAGATCATCTTAACTACAAAGTTGTAGTAGACTCATTTATGATTACTATGAAACTAATTAATCTATTTTTGGAATAGTATTGAGATTTATATAATTTTTTTCAATACCATTTGGTAGATGTCTTGTATCTAGTTGTGCTAAAAAATTTACAACGTATAAACTTGGATTTAAAATTGGGATGTTAGTAAGATATACCTTATAAGAAATTAAGAGATAATTAAAGGATGAAGTTCGAATGTTAAACATGCGATGTTTATAAGGATTTTAACTCATCAAGTGTTATTGAATGTTGCTATAAGAAGTTGGTTACTTCATGATTGAGAATTACGAAGAGAATGAATAAAAGAAGTTAAAAGATGTTTAATGACTAGAAGTGTTTATGATGAGGTTAGATGTAGAGATGGTTGTTTCTTCTAGAGTGAGCGGGATCCAGAATACCGGCAGTTGTGATAAATGGAATTTGAGAAGTAACCAGTGTGAGTTAACTTTATCTTTGAGAAGTAGCCAGTGTGGGCTAGTACTCTTAGTGTTTTGATTTAAGTCCGGTGGGCAAATCTAAACTCTAGGTCTTAATAACTGTAACTTAAACTTAAGGTCAGGCATTAGTTGGATATATGTTGAAATAAGAGAAAACGTGAATTATGGACTCCAGGATGACTCGCGGAGTGAGACAATCCCCTGTATTCCGGTACGATGGATGAAATAGGCCACAACATGATCTGCGGAATGGGATTAATCTCCAGTATTTTGAGGCGAGAGTAACTATCACGGGATATTTGTGCAATGAGGGTTCCAGGATGACTCCCAGAGTGAGACAATCTCCAGTATTCTGGGACGATTGATGAAATAGACCACAGAATGATCCGCAGAGTGTGATTGATCTCCAGTATTCCGAGGCGAGAACCAATACTTGCAAAGTAGTCATTGTAGTAGGTTGCATGGCGATGGAATGAACTTTATAATGTGCAGTACGATAAGGGCTTGCCCTCATACCTATGTAGTATGGGATGCATAGAATCCGAACAAGTATGCATTAGTGTCATCGTAGTGTAAATGTCTGCATCAGACATTAATTCCTATCATACACTAACATGACTAGGATAATCACTTTTCCAATTTGCATTCAAGTTTGTGTTTGCTAAAGTAGAAGTTGTATTATGGTATTGCGTTAGTTGTATACAACTGACGTGCCCACAGTTTCCCAAATGCATGATTAGACTTGGTATAGACTTGAAGTCACTATGATGAGTTGATTACAAGATTGAAGAATTTTTATTATTATAGATTGCATTGTATTCATTTAATTCCGTTGTGCTGTTGTAAAGAACATGTTGTAGATAAAAAGTTTTAAATTCCTTGTAAATTTGTACGAATATGAAGTAAAAGATCATGTTTTTACTACGAATTACCTGTGTTTGGAAATCGGGACGTTATAGGTTGGTATCAGAGCCGAAATCAATAAGTAGTGCAAAATTATAAGGAAAACACAATTAGGGTGGACATTAATGTGTGGGTGTCAGTTTGGAGTCATGAATGATGAAGTTATTGAACTTGCATTCATGATACTCTCCTCGCATACATTGATGTGATATTGTATGCGAGCACATCTTCTTTTGGTGTCATGAGTGTTATGGTTAGTTTGAACCTACATTCCTGATACCTTATACATAGACTAAGCTTTTCTCTTTTATCTTCTTCGTGTATTTTCCTCTTGGTACTTTTCATCTTTAACATTTAATATTTTTTTTCAAATACATATTTTTTATACAATTAATTCACTTTGACATTTATTATTTTATCTACAATCTTTAATGTTAAATCTTTTAAGTTTGACTTACTCGTTTTCTTTCTTGTTGTTTTATCCTCCTTACTCTTATGCGCTTTTACGTTACTTATTTATTTTTGCTATTACTTTTACGTATTTTATTTAAGTTTTAAATTACCACTTATTAAATTATTATTGCAACTATTATTTTCTTTATTTATTATTTCTATTATTTTTTTTAAAATTTTTGATTTTCGCTGAGGTACATTCATTTATGATTTGATTTGTGATACTATATTTTTTCCATTATTTTATATTTTCTTATTCATTTCAGCATATTTTAACAAGATTGTAATATTTTACTTATATAAATATGACACATTTCTACACATTATCTTCTTTTCGACTATTTTTGTTTTATAAATTATATTCGATACTATTGTTATTACATATTATTTGCTAGTTTGTTTTGTTATATTTACTTTTCACTATTAATAGCTACTTATTAATTTTGTCACTTTATACTTCTCAGACGTACTATGTTCTCAATATTTTTGTTTTTATATTCTTGGTTACTACATATATTTTCCACTGATTCTATCTATATAATAAAACACAAAGAAAGCTATCAAGTGGCTCTCCTTCAATCCCTCCAAAATCAAAGCCCATATCTAACCTCACAAAACACATTTTACCCCCAAAACTCAAATTCAAATCCCCCAAAACAACACATTTATTTAATTAATTATTTCTCTCTCTCTCTCTCTCTCTCTCTCTCTCTCTCTCTCTCTCTCTCTCTCTCTATATATATATATATATATATATATATATATATATATATAATGATCGAGTGAGAACTCTTTTGGTGAGAACCGCATGAGAACTTTTGTTTGGGACATTAGTTGAAAGATCTGAACCGTTCATTTTGATCTACACAACTCAATTAGTCTATGGATGAGAAATCAAGTCATTTAAGATTCGATTGCCCATGCATTGAAGTGTTACAAAGTGTGTGGCTGAAAAATCATTATTTTTTATAGTGACATGATGCATGGAAAAATGAATATCAAATGACTTGATTTTATATTTCTAGACTAATTTAGTTATGTTAAACAATGTGAACGGTTCGGATTATCTATAGGATGGATAGGCGTGGAGTTCTCATGAAGCTTATCGTGAGAACGGTTCTCACCGGATCGCTACCCTATATATATATATATATATATATATATATATATATATATATATATATATATATATATATATTGAAATATGGACTTATATACCCCAATTTATAATTATTTTTCACCATATACTAATGGAAACATGGACTTTTATTTACAACTAATTTTTGTCATACTATTCAAACTTTAGCTGCATAATTATTGCTTTACTGTTTACAAGACATTTCATATGCTGTATCGCTCTGAAGACGTGCCGTAGGCACGTGACCACGGGAAAATATAGTATATATATGTATCATGTATTTCAGTATACTTACTTTACATATCATTTTACACTTATCCAATTACTACATTACTATATATTTTTATATACAATTATTTATATTTATTATCCTAATTTACTACACTACATAAATATTGTTCTCATTGTATTTTCATCTCATGTTTATACTTTATACTATTTTTGTCTTAATGTTATAAATCATTTTTGTTACTACAAAAATTATATATTGGATATTTAAAATCTATACTTCTATGTTAATATTTCCTCATTGTAATTTTCTACTTCATTTCCTATTCTTACTATCCCAACTTTTATCTTTATATCACAAATTGTAAAACATAATATCATACTTAAAGTTAAACATCCAATATCCAAGTACATATGGAAGATTACATCATTCCATTCACCGTTTTGGTGCAACCCGATGTCGAGAGGCAAATATGCAACTATACATCAAGGGAGGCAAACTGCAATTGGATGTCGGGGAGGCAAAGTCTGCAACCGAATGTCTAGAAGGCAAACTGCAACCGGATGTCGTAGAGGCAATTATGCAACTCAATGTCAAGGAGGCATGCCTGCAGTTGGACACCAACGAGGCGAACCCACAACAAAAGAGATTTTTCTACTTTAATAACCCTCACTTTTATTTCTATATATATTTACCTACCACTATTCCATTTTGGTACTAGTTTATACCATTTTATAATGTTTTACAACTTAGCTTATAATACTTCAACTTTATTATTTATAATACAAAAATACTTATATACGTATTTAATTAATTATCTTACTCTTTATAATTGCTTCTACATCTATCATATATATATTATTATTATTATTTTATTTATTTTTCAATCTATATTACTCGTTACTATTAATTATTTTATTACATTGTATTTTTATACAATTCCATTTTTATATTTTATTGCTAACCTATCTTCGATATGTTTGCTACTCGTATAATATAATTTTTATTATTTATAATTTCGTTTACTATCTACATTATTATATTTTTGTCCCAATAAATATTATATATTATTCCAATTATATATTGATACTTTTACTATTATTTTATTTTATTTCTCCAATTACTTACAACTTTCATGTTGTAGTATTATTGTTTCATCATATATTTTTTCGCCTATGTACGTGTATAATTTTGTATGTTGGCTTTCTTATACTTGACAACTTATATATATTTTAATAAATACTAATCACTACTTTATGTGTTAAATTTCTAAATCGTATATATAGTTTTTGTATTTACTTTAAGAATTATTTTATGATATTAACTTGATATACAAAAATTACTTTTATCTTATATTGTTTATACTTTTAACTAACTTTCATGCTCGTATATTTTTCAAACTTTTTATCCAATAATCGTCTCTTAAATTGCTACTTCATTTTTTTCTCGTAGTATATACTACTAGTTTAGTATATGCTTTTAACCATTTTATCCTTCCCGTTTTTCTTTAATTATATTCTCTTCCCGCAATTTTTCAAATTCTTATTAGCTACTGCTAACTACTTCTAAATTTTTATGATTTTTCTGAATTATTTATCGGTTGTTTTATGTCTCGATATTTTGTTATCATACTGCTCTCTTTATTATCATTACTTTTAGCTACCTAATAACCCTTACGCTCCTTAACCATTTTCAAAATTTTCCTACTGCATTATAATTTATCTATTCCAATGCTTTTATTCTTTACACTTACACTTTTCTTTCTTTTCTTATTTATTTTCATACTTCCATTTTATTTTATACTTTTATACTATTTCTTACTACTTTTATTATTTTATACTCATTTTTTAAGTATCAATTTTTCCCTTTACTCTTTCCAATCTACCTTGTTGGTTTTCTGATACTTTCGTGTTTCATTCTATTAACTCTAATACTTATAGTTTTCATTTATAAGTTTGGTTTGCTTTTCACATTACATATTTTTATACTACATTTATTTTCTTAATATTTACAGTTTTCTATATACAATATTGACTTTTCTTGGTGGGTACAAAATACAACTTTTACCCTAGTAAGTTCTAAGGACAGAACTATTCTAAGGGGGGAGACTGTAACATGCTGCAAAATTGAGTTATGATAATTTTTCCCATGGGTGTTACACACGTGTATTTTGTACTTTTACGGGTAATGTTGGTAACGTATTTTAATACACATATCATACGTATTTTGTATTTTGACTATTTATACATTTTCTATCTTCTCAAAATTTATTTTTTATCCTATTTGAGCCAACTCAAATAATAAATTTTATCTTTGTATTTTTACGTGCATTGCACGTGCTTTCAATACATGTGCATATTATGTATATTCCATCGTTACGTGTAATATTTCTACGTATTTTGATTATTTATTTTTATAACTTGTTCGAATTCTTTTTATAAATTGAAATTCATTTTTTTCATATTTTGACTCGAATATATTTATACGTGCGATGTACGTGTTTTCTATGTGCCTGTTGATTACATTGTTGTACATATATAAAATTAATGAAATGTATTTTTCGTATGTTGTATTTCGATTATTTATAAATATTTCTTCGTTGATCAAATCTATTTCGTATTTGAATATTAATTGATACATGCGACGCACGTGTTTGCAGTGCACATATTGGTTCCTAAAAAAATTTAAAGTCATGGATATTTTTCTTCTCATTTTTCTAGTTACAATTGGGTGATTTATTTTTAATTAAAATCTATTAGGTCTAAATCTATTTTGTAGCCCACTAAAATTAATTTAATGTCCATGATTGATTTTGTGTGCACTAAAGTGTATATTTAAAATATAGTTAGTTTGGTACATTTGCCATGTGTAAGACACATATCTAACCTAATAAAAATTAATAATAAATTTTGTATGAAGAGTGTGCACATACATTGACTACACGTGCACGTGTTTCTTACCATGGTTGAGAATGAGGGAGAGTGGTGTGAGTTAGTGGGAAGTGGTGAGCTATTTTGACTACACAATTTTCTTATAAATAGTCCATACCTTTGTCATGAATAACACACAAACTCTAAATAAAATTAACAGAGGAAGAGAGAAAAAGGCTTGCGGTTTGGGGGAGCAAGGCCGGGATTTTGCTTGGGAGCATTAGAGCATTTTGTGATGTCCTACTACTAGGAAAGTCTACAATTGAAGGAAAGTCTACAATTGAGGTGGTATTTCTTCAACTTTCTAATATAGTTTTATTAGTAGAATGCTTGATATGTGTGAATTGTTACATGCATGATAACTTATATAGATTGAAAATTCATATTTAGATTATTTGTGGTTGATTGAATGTGTGAAATTATGATATGGTTGATTGGGGGCATTTTCATACGGTTTTGTTTTGAGTTCTAGTTGCACTTCAAAAAATCATAACTATTAAACTAGATGGAATTTAGTGCTAAAACTTTTATAGGAGCATCTTGTATATGTCAGGAACATCTCCTTAAAGTTTTATAATATTTGGATGTCGTTTAGTATTTTAATAAAATCCAAACTTAGGACTGGTTAGCAGTTGACTAGTTGCTGAAAATTTGTACACATTTCGGATTTTGAACATTTAAGCATTCTAGATTAAGTACTTTGAGAAAAGTCAAAAATATGAACTTGGATTATACTCGTTAACCTTTCTTTAAAGTCTAAGAAATCACTTTTCATAAAGAATTGAATTTATAATAAATTTTACAAGTTTGAACAGTGGCAGTATGTATAACATTTCAGCCCTACTGTAGGTTTCGAAAAATTCAAGTTTATTGACACAATATTTTGGAGAAAATTATAACTAGAAAGTTATATTAGACTTGTATACCTTTAATTTGATTTAAAGAACACAAAGTTTTATGAAGTATATAATTTTTTATGATTTTTACAAGTAGCATGAGCTGCAGTTTTCAGATTTTTAACCTATTGTTTTGTAAATAAATTTAGTCGAAGTAATTGAGGATGATTTTAGATGACCTTAATTACAATTTTTTAGTAGACTCATTTATTATTCCTATGAAACTAATAAATCTATTTTTGGAATAGTATTGGGATTTATATGATTTTTTTCAATACCATTGTGTTGATGTCTTTTATCTAGTTGTCCTAAAACTTTTACAACGTATAAAATTGGATTTAAAATTTGGATGTTATTAAGATGTACCTTATGATTAATTAAGAGATAACTAAAGGATGAAGTTAGAATGTTAAATATGTGATGTTTATAAGGATTTTAACTCATCAAGTGTTATTGAATATTGCTATAAGAAGTTGGTTACTTCATCTCTAATATTATAATGGGAGAAGGCCTTAGTGTCATTTTTCAATCTACCAACACGTTCATCACACATGCATAACTAATATGAAGGAGGTCTCAAGTTCGAGTACTCACTATATCAGAATTTTTACATATTTTTTTTTTTATTAAACTTGCATCACAAATGTAAATTATTATTCATCTATCTATCTATAATATAATATATTTACTTAATATTTAATGGAAGATTTTGTCACAAATAAACAAATTTTAATATTATTTTTCACAAAAGAAACACCACTTTTGTCACCAAACAAATATGCGCATCGCACGTGCAACTCCAAATTTATTTTTCAATACGTGCATCGCACGTACACATCAAAGTATTTCCTTACTAATTTTAAAAAAATACGTTTATCGCCCGTTCAGCTCCATTGATTTAAAATTAAGACATTCATCGCACGTGATAATTACTGTTGACTTAAGTGTATCGCAGTTTAACTCCAACTTTTTATTAAAACGTGCTTCACACGTGAAAAATACTAGTGATTGATAATGTCAAGTAGAATAAATAAAAGAAGTTAAAAGATGTTTAATGAATGGAAGTATTTATGATGAGGTTAGATGTAACCTATATAATCTCTTTTTGAGATGGTTGTTTGTTCTAGAGTGAGCGGGACCCAGAATACCGGCAGTTGTGATAAATGAAATTTGAGAAGTAACCAGTGTGGGTTACCTTTCTCTTTGAGAAGTAGTGCAACCCCTGTTTTCGCAAATATGAATTTTCGGTGTATTATCTGGGTTTGGGTTCTTTCTAAAAAAATTTATTTTCTTAAATTCATTTTATTTCAAAAATATTTTGTATCTCCTGTTAAAATCCGTTCTTTTCATTAATTTTACTTATTGTTATTTTCAAATGATTCTTATATTATAATAAAAATCCTATTATTTGTGTTATTATTATTATTATTAATATTATTATTATTATTATTATTATTATTATTATTATTATTATTACATTGAAGTACAAACCAAATATATTATTTGTATGTGACTATCCTAATTGTTTGTGAAAAGTTAAATATTAATCTAATTGTATTTTTCAAATTAATTTTATTAAACCCTGTAAAATATTGTTTTGCAACCTATGAGAATTTGTGAAAGTGTATTTTATAAATCCTATTTTTATTTATATATTTTTCCTTTCCCCTATTGGATCACCCTATACCCTATTGGATCATAATAATACCCATTAACCCATTTAAAACCCTATCATATTCCTTATTGGATCTTCTAATACCCAATAACCCTAAAACCTCTATAACCCGAAACCCGGTTACCCCTGTACCCGTTACCCCCTTATTAACCCTATATATATTTATACCCACTTTACCCGAACCTAAACCCTAGCCGCTACCCCTCATCCCCTACCTCATGTCTCTCATCCCAACTTCTACTTCACCCTCCACCTTCCGCTCATCTCTCTCCCTCGTCTTCTGCCCTACACCCAGTGTGCCTCCCTGCCTCCCAGCGTCGACCGCAGCATCAGCCCTTGTCGACGACCCCCTCGTCGCACCACTCTCCTGACCGACTACCGAACCCCCTAACGCCTCTACCCCAGCGCACTCTGCCTCTCCCCTGTGCTCCTCCCGACGGCAACGCTAGCTAGCAACCTCCCGACGCTCCCCTCCTCTCGGTGACGTACCACAGATGACAGCATCAACAGCAGCTTCGTGTGCCGCCGTTTGTCCCCGTCAATGTCCCAGTCGCTATCCCCGTCGGCTGTCCCCTTGGCCGCCGCCAGTCGGTCGAGCCAGCCATTATTGTTGATGTTGGTTTTGATCTTCTTTGAATCCGGGCTGTCGATTGCCTCTTGATCATCATCCATCGTCATTAAGCTTTTCTACCTGTCCGTTCGAATTTGATCATCTTGATCATCACCATCGGGGGTGATCTTGGCCATTGGATTCGCTTGACCTTCATCTTGATCTTCATCTTGATCATCCTCTTGATCATCGAGATCCGTGGTTTGTGTTCGTGATTGCGATCCTGATCGTGTGTTCGCGATTGGTTCGTGACTCGTTTATTGAGTTCGTGCCTGGGAATCCGTTCTTGTTTTCTTGTTCTTTTCATTGTATCCGTCGTCATTATAACGTAACTTGTATTCTTTTTTGTTGTATAATACAAGTACTAAATACCGCCTATAGTATAGTTTCTTCAAGATCTATTCCCATAAATCCCTTGTTGATCTTTCTTCTAGTTGTTGATCCATCCTTAGTTTTCTCGTTACACACACGACATGAAATAACTTAGATATAATAGATTCTTGATGTATACATACATGTTGTTCGTGATTTATGATGTGTTGTATGATCTTGTGTGCATGATGTGTTAGTCATAGTATAACTTGTTATATATTTGTAAAATACCCTACACCATGTTTCTTGGACATATAGTATACCATATTTCGTGTTTTATTTTGGTTTGGATGTGTTTCATATAAACTAGTTGATTTTATGCTTGAAGCATATTTCAGTTTTTGTTGTTATCCCGTTTTGTGCAGTATTATAGACCCTATTATGATCAATATATGAAAATTATTTTTGAATATGAATTATAGAGAATTCTGTCTACTTTCCAAATTTTCTGACAGATCTCAGTTTCGATTTATGAGCAAGTTATGGATATTTTACTACATATGTGTTTAAAATTCCAGATCTAGTTTTATATGAATTCTGTATGGTAATTTATTTTTATAGTGATGCTAAAGATAATATTTTGATCCAATATTTTACTGAGTACAACTAGACTTGATTGGAAATAACCCCTAAATTTTGTGGATTTAATTAATGACTTTTATAAACTATTCTATACTTGCAAACAACTACTATACATGCAGAATTTTCATACTGTTCAGTGAAGAACCTTAATTTCGACCTGATTCCATTTGATGTTTATAAAATCTTTGTGAATATGAATTTTAGCCTACTGTGTCTATTTTATCAACCTTTTGACGGATCTAGATTTCGATTTATATTTTGTAATCTATTACTGTTTTACTACTACTCTGTTTATGATTTCAGATTTACAAATTTTCTGTATCTTGCTACTTTCTGATTTTTTTTACTACTCTATATATGTCGAAAAATTATGAAACTTTATTTCCTGATACTAAACATACTAGAGAATACCCCATATTTTTTGTGGATTTAATCAGTAAGTTTTTGTGCCGTTTTCCTGTTCTTGAATATAAACTTATGATTTCTGGCTGAACACATTTTTTGGATACAAATCTGTTTTGAGACTTATTTTTTGTGAAATACCATATGACTTATATATATTTATAGGATTCGGCCGAGAGTCTATTTTCCAAATTTTCTGACGGTTCCAGGTTTGCATGTTTGTTGCAATGGAAATCCCGGATTTAGTGCAGTACTGTCTTGCTGTCCTGAACTAGAATTTTCGTTGTCCTATCCTTTTATGAGTTTTTCTTCACCTGTACATGTTTGTCTTCCAACCTGAACCTATTACTTGTTTATATCATGTTATTCTTGCCCTGTCTTGGGATAGGTACATGTCTATTTGATAATGATAACAAATAACCAAGCTGGGGTTTAAGGAAAAGATCTAGTAGTGGACAATATAGAGACTGTACTTGTAAGGGGATCTGTGTTTCCCATGTGACTTGTTTATCAACCAATCAAGTTTACCAACCAAGTTAATTTTCTATTACCGATCAAGTATACCAACCAAGTTAATTTCCTGTTACCGATCAAGTTTACCTACCAAGTTTTATAATCCTGTGAATACTCGAGTACATGACCTATAGAATCCCCTTCGAAATCTAAATGTAACTTGTTTGCATATAGAAACCATGCGGTAAATGGATGGGACGCATAAAGTGCTACCTAGATAGTAATGAATACAAGACTTGACAGACATAATACCTGTTACATGCTTACCTATTACTTGATTACCTGTACATGCTACCTCACACGTTACATGTTTACTTGTTTGCATGATACCTATTACTTGTCACATGTCACATGCACCTGTTATCACACCATATTACTTGATTCTATTTCCTAATTTATGTTAGTCTTTCTGTTTTGCTGTCACATCTATTCCATACTATGTTTACTTCCGCTATTACTTTATATTTATTTATCTTCCCCTGTACTTGTGCATGCACTACAAGCGGCCCGTAACTTGCATTGACGAACGTTTTGTTTTCTTTTCCTCTTCCTGCAATTTATTAAATTGCAGATTTTGAAGATCAGCTGCCATATGGAGTAGGTGATCTGAGATTTTAGATGCTAGAGTTCTTGCTATTATTATTTCCTGTTGCTTATTTGAATAATGTATCTTGTACTTGGATTATTTTGTATTGGGCAATGCAAGACTCGTTCAGATCTGGTTTATTTGAGATTTATTAAATTTTGTTTTAAGTAAATTCTGTTGGTATATTGATTCATTTATGCATGCGTGGTTGACTTCCCTTGCTTTCTACTCTAATATTCTTGTGCTTGTTGAAAAGATCCTGACAGCTTATGAATAATGAAAATCATTTACTGGACTTAGTCACGTATCCGTATTCCGTAGTTCTTTTTGGGAAGCGGGGCATGACAAGGTTTTTAGTGGTATCAGAGCCAGGTTTAGCTAATGTATTAGTTTGACTAATATGTTAGACAAGTTTGGCTCGATCAAGGATTGACTCAACAGTACACAGACCACACAGTAACATAAATGAATTATAATCAACATTGATCTGGATACTAGTCTTGTTCCGCTCATTTTGATCCCTTCTTATTCAATCCCTTGATTCCTTGTTTTCTTCCATCTTTTTCAGTCGTCCTCTTTGATTGATTTCTTCTTGGGTATGAATTTATTATTCTCATACCCATATCCTTCTGATTTTGGTGAAATCCATTTTTTTCTATTTTCTGCTTGGCCCGTTAGTCGGCATCGCTAGTTCTACTTCGAGTTGTCAGCAGCTTGGATCGTCACTAGGAGATGGAGTGTCGTCCTTTGCTCCAAGATGTGCATGCAGAGTCTTCCCGATTAGAGTGGCGCAACGGAAGCGTTGTGGGCCCATGACCCACAGGTCTCTGGATTCTCTTGTTGTTTCTCCTTCCCTGTATTGTTTGCTTTCTCTATTCCTTATATTCGTCTTCATCCGTTGACTCATTGGCTGGTCTAACTCTTCCTTGTCCATCCTTTCTTCGATTCTAGCTCTATCTATTTATTCATCTCTTTGCCTTGTTATCTTGCAAGTCCTGTGTTGTTTCTTCTTCATTTTTTATACCGGTTACTTCTTTCTTGCATTCCATTTTGCCATCATGCACCAATTTATTATTTGATTCAATTCTTCCCTGTCCTTTCTCCCTTTGATTTCAGTTCTACCTACTTCCTTATTGATTTGTTATCTTGTGTTGTTCTTTCCTTTTGATACTGTTTATTTTCTTTCTTGTACTCCATTTGACATCATTGTTATCCACTTCCTTCTTTTTGTGGTATTGCCATTACTTTGTTCCTTTCCATTTAACTCTCTGTTTTGTTATCCCCTAAGTTTGCTTTTGCCTTGTCCTATGTACCGCCTAAGCAAATTTCGAGGACGAAATTTTGTTGTAAGGTGGGTAGGAATTGTAACCCCTGTTTTCGCAAATACGTATTTTCTATGTATTATCTGGGTTTGGGTTCTTTATAAAAATTTTCGTTTTCTTAAATTCATTTTATTTCAAAAATATTTTGTATCTCCTGTTAAAATTCGTTCTTTTCATTAATTGTACTTATTGTAATTTTCAAATGAGTCTTATATTATAATACAAATCCTATTATTTGTGTTGTTATTATTATTATTATTATTATTATTATTATTATTATTATTATTATCCTAATTGTTTGATGTACAAACCAAGTATATTATTTGTATGTGAATATCCTAATTGTTTGTGACAAGTTACATATTAATCTAATGGTATTTTTTAAATAAGTTTTATTAAACCCTGTAAATACAAATTGTGAAATTGTATTTATATATTTTTCCTTTCCCCTATTGGATCACCCTATACCCTATTGGATCCTAATAATACCCATTAACCCATTTTAAACCCTATCCAATTCCTTATTGGATCTTCTAATACCCAATAACCCTAAAACCCGTACAACCCGAAACCCATTTACCCCTATACTCGTTACCCCCTTATTAACCGTATATATATCTATACCCTGTTTACCCTAACATAAACCCTAGCCGCTACCCTCATCCCATACCTCTTGTCTCTCATCCCGACTTTTACTTCACCCTCCACCACCTGATCATCTCTCTCCCTTGTCTTCCGCCCTACACCCAGCGCACCTCCCTGCCTCCATGCATCGACCACAGCATCAGCCCTTGCCGGCGATTCCCTCGTCATGTCGCTCTCCTGTCCGACTGTCGAACCCCCTGATGCCTCTACCCCTAGCGCACTCTGCCTCTCCCCTGTGCTCCTCCCGACTGCAGCGCCAGCCAGCAACCCTATAGCCCCACCAGCGACCTCCCGACGCTCCCCTCCTCCTGGTGACGCACCACAGACGACAGCAGCGACAGCAACTTCGTGTGCCACCACCTGTCCTGTCGTTGTCCCCGTCGGCTGTCCCCTTGGCCATCGCCAGTTGTCGAGCTAGCCATTGTTGTTGGTGTTGGTTTTGATCATCTTTGAATTTGGGCCATCGATCGCCTCTTGATCATCATCCATCATCAACAAGCTTTTCTAGCCGTCCGATCAATTTTGATCATCTTGATCATCACCATCGGGGTGATCTTGGCCGTTGATTCACTTGGTCTTCATCTTGATCATCCTCTTGATCATCGAGATCCGTGCTTTGTGTTCGTGATTGCGATCGTGATCGTGTGTTTGCGATTAGTTCGTGACTCGTTCATTGAGTTCATGCCCGGGAATCCGTTCCCGTTATTCTTATTCTTTGCATCGTATCCGTCGTCATTGTAAGGTAAGTAACTTGTATTTTTTTTTAGTTGTATGATACAAGTACTAAATACGGCCTGTAGTGTAGTTGCTTCAAGATCTATTCCCATGAATCCCTTGTTGATCTTACCTCTAGTTGTTAATCCATCCGTAGTTGTCTCGTTACGCAAACAACATGAAATAACTTAGATATAATAGATTCTTGATGTATACATGCATGTTGTTCGTGATTTATGATGTGTTGTATGATCTTGTGTGCATGATGTGTTAGTCATTGTATAACTTGTTGTATACTTGTAATATACCATATACCATATTTCTTGGACATCTAGTATACCATATTTCGTGTTTTATTATGGTTTGGATGTGTTTCGTATAAACTAGTTGATTTTATGCTTGAAGCAGATTTCAGTTTTTGTTGTTACCCCGTTTTGTGCAGTATTTTAAATCCTATTAAGGTCAGTATATGAAAATTATTTGTGAATATGAATTATAGAGAATTTTGTCTACTTTTCAATTTTTTTGATAGATCTCAGTTTCGATTTATGAGTTGCAAGTTATGGTTATTTTACTATAGATGTGTTTAAAATTTCAGATCCAGTTTTATATGAATTCTGTATGGTAATTTATTTTTATACTGATGTTAAAGACAATATTTTTATCCAATATTTTGCTGAATATAATTAGACTTGATTGGGAATAACCCCTAATTTTTGTGGATTTAATTAATGACTTTTATAAACTATTTTATACTTGCAAACAACTACTATACATGCAGAATTTTCATAATGTTCAGTAAAGAATCTTAATTTCGACCTGATTCCATTTGCTGTTTATAAAAACATTGTGAATATGAATTGTAGCCTACTGTACCTTTTTTATCACCCTTTTGACGGATCTGAATTTCGATTTATATTTTGTAATCTATTGCCATTTTAGTACTGCTGTGTTTATGATTTCAGATTTACAAATTTTCTGTATCTTGCTGCTTTATGATTTTTTTTTGACTAATCTAGCTATGTTGGAAAATTATGAAACTTTATTTCCTGATACTAAACATACTAAAAGAATACCCCAGATTTTTCGTGTATTTAATCAGTAAATTTTTGTGCCATTTTCCTATTCTTGAATACAAACTTCTGATTTCTGCCTGAACACATTTTCTGGATACAAATCTATTTTAAGACTTGTTTTTATGAAATACCATATGACTTATATATATTTGCTGGATTCGACCAAGAGTCTATTTTCCAGATTTTCTGACGGATCCAGGTTTATATGTTTGTGGCAATGGAAATCCTAGATTTAATGCAGTACTTCTTGCTGTCATGAACTAGAATTTTCGTTGTCCTATCCTTTTATAAGTTGTTCTTTACCTGTACATGTTTGCCTTCCAACCTGAACCTGTTACTTGTTTTTACCATGTTATTCTTGCCATGTCTTGTGATACGTACATGTCTGTTTGATAATGATAACAAATAATCAAGTCAGGGGTTTAAGGGAAAGATCTAGTAGTGGACAATATAAGAGCCTGTACTCGGAAGGGGCCCCGTGTTTTCCATGTGACTTGTTTACCGACCAAGTTACCGATCAAGTTTACTGACTAAGTTAATTTTCTGTTATCGATCAAGTTTACCGACCAAGTAAATTTTCTATTACCGATCAAGTTTACCGACCAAGTTTTCTAATCCCGTGAATCCCGAGTACATGACCTATAGAATTTCCTACAAAATCTAAACGTAACTTGTTTGAATGTAGCAATCATGTGGTAATTGGATGGGACGCATGAAGTGCTACCTGAATAGTAATGAATACAAGACTTGACATTACATAATACCTGTTACATGCTTACATGTTACATGATTACCTGTACATGCTACCTGACACCTGTTACATATTTGCTTACTTGCATGGTACCTGTTACCTGTCACATGTCACATGCACCTATTATCACACCATATTACTTGATTCTGTTTCCTGATTTATGTTAGTCTTTCTGTTTTGCTGTCACATCTATCCCATACTATGTTTAGTTCCGATGTTACACTATATTTGTTTATTTTTCCCTGTACTTGTGTCTGTACTACAAGCGGTCCGTAACTTGCATTAATGGACATTTTTTTCTTTTCCTGTTTCTGCAATTTATTAAATTACAGATTTTGGAGATCAGCTGCCAGATAAAGTAGGTGATCTGAGATTTTAGATGCTAAAGCTCATGCTATTATTATTTCCTATTGTGTATTTGAATAATGTATCTTATACTAGGATTATTTGTATTGGGCAATGTGACCCAGAATTATTGACTTGTTCAGATCTGGTTTATTTGAGATTTATTAAATTTCATTTCAAGTAAATTCTGTTGGTATATTGATTCATTTATGCACGTGTGGTTGACTTCTCTTACTTCATACTCTGATATTCTTATGCTTGTTGTAAAGATTTTAACAGCTTATGGATGATGAAAATCATTCGCTGAACTTAGTCACGTATTCGTATTCCATATTCCTTTTTAGGAAGCGAGGCGTGACAAGTAGCCAGTGTGGGCTAGTATTCTGAGTATTTTGATTTAAGTCCGGTGGGCAAATCTAAACTCTAGGTCTTAATAACTTTAACTTAAACTTAAGGTCAGGCACTAGTTTGAGATATGTTGAAATAAGAGAAAACGTGAGTTATGGACTCCAGGATGACTCGCGGAGTGAGACAATCCCCTGTATTCCGAGACGATGGATGAAATAGGCCACAGAATGACCCTCGGAGTGTGATTGATCTCCAGTATTCCGGAGTGAGAACCAATACTTCCAAAGTATTAAATCTTTTAGTAATCATAGTAGTAAGTTGCATGCCGAGAGACTGAACTCTATAATGTGGAGTACAATAAGGGTTTGCCCTCGGACCTATGTAGTATGAGATACATAAAATCCGAATAAGTTTGCATTAGTGTCGTCGTAGTGTAAATATCTGCATTAGGCATTAAGTCATATCATACACTGACACAACTAGGATAGTCACTTTTCCTGTTTGCATTCAAGTTTGTGTTTGCTAAAGTAAAAGAATCGCTATATTTTAGCATTGTTCAGTTGTATGCAACTGATTTGCCCACAGTTTTCCAGATGCAGGATTGGACTTGGCATGGACTTGAAGTCACTATGATGAGTTGATTACAAGATTGAAGAATTTTTATTATTGTAAATTGCATTGTATTCATTTAATTCCGCTATGTTGTTGTAAAAAATATATTGTAAATAAAAAGTTTTAAATTCCTTATAAATTTGTACGAATTTGAAGTAAAAGATTCTGTTTTTGCTACGAATTATCTGTGTTTAGAATTTGAGGCGTTATATATATATTGTATTGTGTACGATTTTAGGGTTATGATGAAAAAAGGGAAAAAGAAAAGAAAGATCTATCAGCCGTCAGAGAGAGAGATGAGGATAGAGAGAAACCCTACACCTTGGTGGTGAGTTCTTGAGAGATTTATAAAGTTGTTCTTTATATTTCTAGTGAAAATCACAGGAGTGTCTCTGCGCGAAAAAGTAGCTATTGCATTGTGTGAACCTCGAAAAAATCTCGTGTGTTGCTTTTGGTTGTTCTTTATTCTCTTGCTTTTGATTTTATTGTTCTTGCATCTCGTTGGTGAGTTATTCCGCAGTTAAAACTCAACAAAGTCAAAAAAAATGTCGGGGTTTCAGTTGCTGTTTGTAGTGATACAAGTAGGACAAGGTAAGTGGGTCGGATGCGGGTTGGGTAATAATGTTAAACAGGGTCCGAACTCGATGAAGATGGATTGGGTGTGGGCCGACTTTTCTTTTTTTGGCTTAACCAAAAGGACCCGTATATCCAAAACGTATCTAACCTTAATTTTTATTTTTATTTAGTTAAATGTTAGGATATATATCCAGGATATATATGATGCATATCAAACGAGTATCCCACCAGATATGTTCTAGATATGCACACGCACTCCCGGAAGAGTATATGTGCTTCGTAGGTATCAGCTACTTCCAATGTTTGTTTGTATTAGAAGTTAGAGGTAAAATTTGAGGTTACTTCAAAGTTGGCCTAGGTAGATCCTGCATGACACCATTTCTAACCATGTTGACTTCTAAATTAAAAGTGGAATACTTGCTCATGAGGTATCAAAGGTACCTGATTGACAATATTTTGACACATTCATTATCAACCTACGAAGCAGGACACTTCTAATTGGTGGCCGTGTTGTACCAAACACTCATGTCAAACACTCATGTCAGACACACGAATTCAACATGAGACCTCATGTTTTAGGGTACTTTTTCGGAAATCCTCCCAGTGTCATGTGCAACGTGTCCGTGTCTCTAATGTCCGTTGCCACACTTCTTAGTTAGCAACACATCTATTCTTTGTCAAATAGTACCAAATGAAAAGTAGAACATGTGGGGATTTTTATTTTTATTTTTTATTTATTTTTTATTTTATTTTTTCTTTCGGGGCAGCTTCTCAAAAGATCATCTTGGCTATATAGCAGAACATGGTCTCCAGTTTATACGAAGGTGTTCATGCCGTAGCTCTGAAGTATCATTTAAAGTTGTGAGGATTCTTACCTTTTTCTTCATCTGTAATTGCTCAATTATCATGTGCTATATTTCATACATGAAAACACAATTAGACTCTTAGTGTTTGCATTAATGGCTGACCCATAATCACATGTTGAACCTGTTAACTGTCCATCCTCCTAAGTACGTTCACAAATACTCATTTCAGTGGATCTCCTGTGGGCTCAACATTATGCATGTTCTGTCCGCTGGTTCATTGAATGCATTTTGGTCACTATGGTTCCTTCTTAACAGGGTTCCTTAGTTTCTTTGCTATTGGTATACGTGTCTTCTTATTTATCTTGGAGCATAGGCTGTAGCTCATTAATTATCATCTCATTTTAAGCCTTAGAATTGGACGTGGCTGATGGCGACTCTCTCTCTCTCTCTCTCTGTGTGCGCGTGTGTGCAAAATCATGACCTTTCATCGACTCTGGTTTTGAAACTCATCAATGCCGCTTCGTATCAGATAGTTCTCAAAATTGGGAACTCACACAACTTGGACTTCGCATTGCATAACCCTTTTTTTATCCTCACAAGCTTGTCACTCTCCGGATGAGCATTTTTGTATTACCGTGAAAATCTTTCAGTTTTAAGTTTGCATTAATTATTAATAGATTCTTACACGTCGGTGCATGGGCTTGTTATGCTTTATTACTATACTTGAGATTGCTGTTAGGAATTGTGGCCTCAAATACACGTAGGCACTGAGTACTTGAAGTTGGAGAAGAAGAGGATGAGACAAAGAAGAAAGAGAAGACAAGCAGCGAGTAGAAAAATACAGTCTGGAGAGTTGCGGTCGACCGACCTAATCTGCTGAGAGTTCTTCGAGTATAAAGGTCCAACAGAGGAGAGGACGGTCGACCGACCTTGGGGGTGCAGTCGACTGGTCAGCTCTTGGGTCTGGACTTACACGTTGCGGTCGACCGACTTTGGGGGTGGGGGTGCGGTTGACCGACTTCGACGGTTGATTATTTTTGGCCTTACGAGTTTAAAGCCCCAATTGCTAGATTTGTGTTTATCTTTTAGGGGTTTACTTGGGGGCTATATATATGGCCGTAAACTCTAGGGTTTAGTAATCTGCATAGATCAACTTGTATAATCAAGAGGTGAGCAGTTATCATTGTTCAATTTCAAGAGCAGATTGTGTCGAGTATTTCAAATGTGAGAGATAGAGAGATTGAGAGTTGTAATCTCTTTTGTAATCTTTGTATTTTTTGGGAAATAAGAAGTATTGGTTATCTCTGCATATTGATTGTGTTCTTGTGAGATCTTGTATATATTGTGATGGCTTGTTCTTGGTTCATCTAAGTCTTGAAAGTTTCTATTGTTTGTGGTGTGTTTCCGCTATTAGCACTACGAGTTGTGGGGTAGATTCTTCAATAAGTGGTATCAGAGCAGTTGGTTCGAGATGACTGATAACAAGATGAAGATCGAGAGATTCGATGGGAGTGACTTCGCGATGTGGAAGATTCAGATGATAGCGTATCTTCGTCAGAAAGATCTTGATAGTCCGTTGTTTGATGAGAAACCTGTAGATGCAGACAAGGATGCGAAGGTCTTAGCGGATTGGAATAGTTTGGATCAGAAGGCACTGGGCAGATTCAGTTGGGGCTGAGTAGGAAGACGTTATTTCATAAATCGAAGGCAAAGACCACAAAGGTGGCTATGGAGATTCTCACGGATATGTATGAGAAACCATCGGCATATAATCAAATTCTTCATATGAAGAAATTGATGAATATGAAGTTGAAGGAAGAGGGTTCAATAGCAGAGCATGTGAACAATTATTGTATAGTTTACAACCAGATGGAAGCTGCAGGTTTGAAGTTTTCAGATAGGAGGCAGTCATTGTTACTTCTATCTACTTTACCCGATAGTTATGGTACGGTACAACAGACTATTACAGGCACTAGGACAGATTCGACGACTCTACAGGATGTGTTGAGTAGCTTTCTGAATGAGGAGGTGAGAAGGGTGAGAAACGGGGGATATCCATCATTATCTTCTAGAGATTTCGCCATGTACATTGAGAAGAGACGTGGGAGATCTAAGCGCACTCGAAGAAGAAAGGATCAGAGTAGTTCATTTGAGAGTGGGTCTGATGACAGCGATGGGGGACATGGGCCGGAGTGCTGGTATTGTCCTAAGAAGGGTCACATGATGCGCAGTTGCAAGGCTTATATGAAAAAGAAGCAGGGGAAAACCGAAGAGAGATACTCTAAAGGAAGCTCAAGTGGGGCTTGTTGAAGATTTATGCTTATCAGCTCGGGAGGAGTTGGACACTCAAGATTGGTGTATTGATTCGGGAGCTTCTTTTCATTGCATTCCGAGGAGAGAGGTATTTGATGACTACGAGGATGGTTCTTTTGGAGCTGTAATCGTGAGAAATGGTCACCGGTGTCCTGTACGTGGGGTTGGTACTGTTCGCATGAACACCATTGATGATCAAAGTGTTGCCTTGCGGGAGATAAGGCATGTTCCAGACTTGAAGGAAAATCTTATCTCGATTGGAAGGATAGACAAGGAGGGATTGTTTACTACAGTTGGTAGCGGGGAGTGGTGTATAGCTGCAGGTTCAAGGGTAATGTAAAAAGAAAGCGTGAGGGAACATTGTATTTGCTTAAAGACGTGAGGGGAGTTTTTCCTGTAGTAGACTCTCAACCGGAATCGAAGAGTAGCTTGTGTGGGGTGCAATCGAGTTCTTTCAGTTGTGGATGGGAGGTTACTAATTTAGTGGGAGCTGCTGGTCATAGAAGTGATCCTAGAGGGCAACACGTTGATGCAGTGAGGGTACTTTGCGAATTGGCAGTTGAAGCTTCAAGTCTCTCTTCTGAAGTAGAGAGCATTGGTATCGATATGCGGGGTGATGTCGATGAGGGTAACCAAATTGGGACTGTAGGGGTTGAACAGTCTGCGAATTTTGTGGAGGTGTCGTCCACGGAGGTTTCTAATGTAGAGGGTGCATTGAGAGGCTTTGAACCATGTCCGGTGTTAATGGACATTTTGCGAGTTGGGGAGTCTCATAACACGGAATCTAACATGGGAGATTGTTTTTCCGGTATTCATGCTCTATGCGATTGGTGGAGCACATCCTTCATGAGGCAATGAGGGGTAGTTGGTGCACTCCACATGGTGGAGTGGCAGATGTGCTCTTTATGAGAGTGGAGAATACTTGGGTCTTCCATGAAAGTGGGGGATTGGCAGAGATAATGCGAGGTGAAGATTGCAATAACTTTGAAGCGTTGTGTATTTGGTCCAAGTGGGAGATTGTTAGGAATTGTGACCTCAAATACACGTAGGCACTGAGTACTTGAAGTTGGAGAAGAAGAGGATGAGACAAAGAAACAAGAGAAGACAAGCAGCGAGTAGAAGAATGCAGTCTGGAGAGTTGCGGTCGACCGACCTGGGGGTGCGGTTGACCGACCTAGTCTGTTGAGAGTTCTTCGAGTGTAAAGGTCCAACAGAGGAGAGGACGGTCGACCGACCTTGGGGGTGCAATCGACTGGTCAGCTCTCGGGTCTGGACTTACACGTTGCGGTCGACCGACCTTGGGGGTGCGGTCGACCGACTTCGGCGGCTGATTGTTTTTTACAAGTTTAAAACCCAATTGCTAGATTTGTATTTATCTTTTAGGGTTTAGTAATCTTGATAGATCAACTTGTGTAATCAAGAGGTGAGCCGTTCTCATTGTTCAACTTCAAGAGGGGATTGTGCTGAGTGTTTCAAAGGTCAGAGACAGAGAGATTGAGAGTTGTAATCTCTTTTGTAATCTTTGTATTTCTTGGGAATAAGAAATATTGGTTATCTCTGCATATTGATTATGTTCTTGTGAGATCGTGCATATGTTGTGGTGGCGTGTTCTTGGTTTATCTAAATTTTGAAATTTTTATTGCTTGTGGTGTGTTTCCGCTATTAGCACTACGAGCTGTGGGGTAGATTCTTCGACAATTGCCATGTTGTGTTCAGGTAAAATCAAACTGAAACTAAGTGACTGAAAGTCTCACATCATAAATTTGAACAGGTTGATCCTAATCTGACCCGCCAGATCTGAAGATCTAAAGTTCATTTTTCAAATGATCTAATTCAGTTATCACATAATTAGATGCAACTAAATTAAGGACGTTGGAGATTTGGACAGGGGGCCGATCAATAAATAATAATCAATCTTTCAAAAATAATTATAAGGCGTGTGGTTTGCTTAATTGAATGCAAGACGTTATGTACTTGTCTAATGCTTGAATTGCGCTGCAGGTATGATTTATGTTTAGGTTAGTGGTAGGAGCACACCAAATCTCAAGAATTAGTTATCCTATTATTGTCAATGTTGAAATTGTATCTGAATTGATCATCATAAAAGGTTCCCTCCTTTTGTACGTCCGCATTTAATCAACCCATTAGTCCATTAGATTGTGTTTTAAGAATTATGATTTATTTTCTTTAAAATGTACTCTAACATCTCTACTATCCACTCATTTTGTTATATATTGATTGAACAATGGTATTCTCAAGCATAGCAAGAGGTTTGGGACATTAGCAAGGAATTCTCGACGTACACTGGCACATTCACTCAGGTTAGTATTTATGTAGAAACCAAATCTATCGTCTAAACCATGTTAATAAATTGCTATATGATATGGGTTGGATGACGTGGCCCTTCCTGGACCACAGGATCCTCCTCAAAATGCGCGCGTCTTTAGATCATTCAGATTTGCCACGTCAGCGCTGGAAAATCGCCCGGGCCTCTGCCACGTCAGCTCGGAAACCGGCCGGGCCCTTGTCACGTCAGCCCTATACCGCCCGGGTTTCCACCGCTTCAACCTCACGGGCAACAGGGTCCAGACCCGGCCCCGAACGGGTCCAGACCCGGTTGGCATCTTCTATAAATACCAGACCCCTGCTCCTTTTCCAGGTAATCGATCTTTTCCCACCAAAACCCAAGTTACTGTTACTCTCTCTCCATAGCTGACTAGATCGTCGGAGGGTCTGCCACCGGGACCAACCCCGGTGTTCCGAGACTGTCTGCAAGTACAAGAGGCCTCGGATCCGAGCCCACCGACTCGAGCCGAGCATCCTGCCTTCACCTCACTCCCGCCTACTTCCGTACCGTTCGCCTGGCCAAGGGCCGTCCGCAGAGGAACTTCCTCCACCAATACAAATCGAGTAAGAACTCACACCTGGTGCATCCACACGTCTCCCAAAAACAAACCGCATCAGTTTGGCGCCGTCTGTGGGAAATTCTCTATTGCGGACGCCGGTCCGAGCTCAGCCACCAACGGTACCCCGTCAACCCGAGCTCACATGGCACCCAAAGCCACGAGAGCTGTCACCTCAGGGCGTCGGCAGGACGTGGCTCCACAGGGCGTCGGCGCCGATGCTCAAGCATCCAACAACCCGGGGGTCAGTCACAGGCTCCAACCGGGTGCCTCTCGTCCGATCCAACCCGATCTGCGGGGGGTAATCCTGAACTGACAAGCTAGCCACAGCAGGGGAGGGGCCACTTCCAACTCGGCCCCGAACCATCCAAAGCCTCCGTCCCAAGGACGGGGGCCGGCGCTCAGCCGTGTCGGACGGCAACCACCGGCTCAACCAAACCAGGCCGAGCGAGCCCCGGTCACTCACCAGGAGTTCCAGGACTTCCGAAAGGAAATCCTGGGGGCCATCCGAGGGATCCCCATTGATGAGGACATCTGCCGCTCTCACACACGGTCAGATGCCGAGGCTAGTGTGTCTCGCCCCTCAACAATCCCACCGGAGTATGACGACGATATTTTGAAGCGCCTCCAAGAAATGGAGGATCGCCTCGACTACTTCGGCGACGGCGGCCCAAGGATGGCTCAGGGGTACAGGCCTGTCCGACCTCCTTTCTCTGCCCTCATCCTGCAGGCGGAGATACCCCAGAATTTCCGCCCACCTCAGTTCGAGACCTACGATGGCGAGGGCGATCATGCTGATCACATGGAGGGCTTCAAAACCCTCACGATGATTCACAGCGCATCAGATCCCCTCCTCTGCCGAGCCTTTCCCGCCACCTTCCGGGGTCCGGCTCGAGAATGGTTCTCCAAACTCACCCCCGGCTCTATCTATTCTTTTGACCAGCTAGAGGGCAGCTTTCTCGCATACTTCGTAACCAGCCGAAAGGCCGAAAGAACAAACGCGTCCCTACTCGGCCTCTGGCAGACGGAAGGGGAGTCACTCCGGGTGTTCGTCCGAAGGTTCACCGCCGAGGCGAGGTCGGTCTCCTACCTCGATCCTGGGGTTGCCTCGGCAGCCTTCCGGCACAACGTCCGACACGGATAGCTGAAGGCCTCCCTGGCAAAGAAGCCCCCGATAGACTTCCCTGACCTCCTCAACCTGGTTGAAAAGTAGATCCGAGCCGAAGAGGCCCTGAATCCAGAGGACCAGAAAGAAGTTTTCGGGTAGGCGAAGCGCAAAGCCGACGAGTTCGAGCCGGCAAAGAAAGCTCCGAGAGACGGGGGCGCCCCGAAGAAGGTTCCACCGGTTCCCCGCTTCGAGAGGTACACTCCGCTGACGCAAAACGGGTCGACGATCCTCTTAGCGATTGAAGACAGCGACCTCGTGCAGTACCCCCCTCGACCGTCCAACAACACCAGCAAGAAGAGGGATCAGCGGTTCTACTGTCGCTTCCACCGGGACAACGGGCACAACACAGATTATTGCCGTGACTTGAAGGACGAAATTAAGGCCCTCATTCAACGAGGGTACCTCCGAGAATTCAAAAGAGAAGGCTTCCGGGAACAGAGGGATACCAGACACAGGAGGGATTCCCCTCCTCCTTGAGCTCCCCGGCAGCGACCCGAGCGGGATCCGGAGCCCGAGGAGCCCGAGGGCCAGGCAATCTTACATTGCATCCATGGAGGGCCCATGGGAGGGGAATCCAACACTTTCCACAAGGCATTCATCCGGGATGTCAACACCGTCCAGGGCCCTCTCTTCCCCTAAATCCAGCAACTCCCTGTTTCCTTCTCGGGGGAGGACCTGGAGGGAGTCCGGCTCCCTCACTGTGACACACTTGTCATCAGCCTCAACATGGCAAACTTTGAGGTCCGGCGAATCCTCGTAGACAACGGGAGCGCGGTCAACATTCTATTTCTGGGAGCATTCGAAAACTTGAAGCTCTTCCGTGAGAAGCTAAAGCCGGCTGGATACACCTTACACGGATTCTCCGACGTCCCCGTGACAATAGAGGGGATCGTCACCCTAGACGTCACGGCAGGCACTACCCCGAATAGAAGAACCGAGTCCATGGACTTCATGGTTGTGAATGTCAAGGCAGCCTACAATGCCATACTCGGCCATCTGGGGCTCTGCTCCTTCCAGGCGGTTCCCTCGGCCTACCACCAGAAAATGAAGTTCCCCACCAACACTGGCGTCGGAGTTGTCCGAAGAAATCAAGAGGCATCCCGTTCGTGCTACATGACGGCGATCGGGAGCAGTGTATTTCCCCTCGATGCAGTCGAGCTGAAGCCCGAAAGAACCCAGCCAGAACCAGAGCCAGCGGACAAGCTAGAAGATGTCTCGTTTGAGACAGGGGATGCATTGAAGCACTTCCGAGTGAGCTGCTCCCTCACGCCCGGCCTCAAGAATGCCCTGATCGGCTGCATTCGACGCAATGTCGACCTCTTCGCCTGGAAGCCCTCTGACATGCCCGGGATCTCTGAGGATCTCATCATGCACAAACTCAGCGTGATTCCTGGGTCGAAACACGTTGTCCAAAAGCAGCGCAAGTTTGCTCCGGAGCGACAGCAGGCAGTAAGCGCGGAGGTGGACAAGCTCTTGTCCACGCATTTCGTACAAGAGGTCAACTACCCTGAGTGGCTGGCGAACGTCGTCATCGTCAAGAAGGCGAGCAGGAGTTGGAGGATCTGCATAGATTTCACCAACCTCAACAAAGCATGCCCCAAGGATCCGTTCCCTCTCCCCAGCATTGATGCCCTGATCGATGCCACCTCGGGCCATAAGCTCTTATCCTTCATGGATGCCTTCTCGGGCTATAACCAGATCCGGATGTTTCCTCCCGACGTCGCCAAGACGTCCTTCGTCATAGAGCGGGGACTGTACTGCTACCGGATCATGCCCTTCGGGCTGAAGAACGCCGGTGCCACCTACCAGAGGCTCGTCAACCGAGTCTTCAAAGATCAAATCGGGCGTAACATGGAGGTATACATCGACGACATGCTCGTCAATAGTCAGCAAGGACAGGACCACGTCGCCGACCTGGAAAAGGCCTTTGGGGTCCTCCGAACCCACAACATGAGGCTCAACCCGGCGAAGTGTGCCTTCGGCATCTCCTCGGGGAAGTTCTTAGGGTTCATTGTCAGCCAGCGCGGCATCGAGGCGAACCCTGAAAAAATCCAGGCCATAATAGACATGGCCCCTCCCAGGAACGCCAAAGAGGTCCAAAGGCTGACAGGGAGACTGGCAACCATCGGCCGTTTCCTCTCCAAGTCTGGAGAGAAGTCCCTTCCGTTCTTCAAGGTGTTGCGTGGCACCGGAGGGTTTGAGTGGGGTACTCAGCAGCAAGAGGCCTTCACCCAGTTAAAGGAGTACCTCGCCAACCCTCCTCTTCTCAGCAAGTCCGAACCAGGGGAGCCACTCTGGCTCTACCTTTCCGCTTCAGAGAACATGTTCAGCGCCATCCTCGTTCGAGATGAGGAAGGGGTCCAAAAGCCCCTGTACTATGTGAGCAAGGTCCTGCTCGACGCCGAGACCAGATATTACCGGATGGAGAAAGTAGCATACGCCTTGGTCATGGTCGCGCGAAAACTCCGTCCATATTTTCAGGCACATTCGGTCCAGGTACTCACGGATCAACCCCTAAAGGCGGTGCTCTATAAGCCCGAGAGCTCTGATCGACTAGTTAAATGGTCGATCGAGCTCAGTCAGTACGACATCAGCTATCAACCAAGAACGACCATCAAAGGGTAGGCGAGGTGCCGAATTCATTACTGAATGCACCATCTCCGAGCAACTCGCGAGCAAGGAAGCCGACCAGACGTGGAAAGTTTATGTCGATGGCTCCTCTTGCGAAGCGGGGAGTGGTGCGGGCATCTTCGGGGTCCGGATGGTTTCCTCCTTCAATATTGTCTCCGCCTCAACTTTCCGGCCTTTAACAACGAGGCTGAATACGAGGCCATGATTGCCGGGCTCAACCTGGCTCATCAAGCCGGCGCCAGACAGATCAGGGCCTTTAGCGACTCTCAGCTGGTGGTCAACCAAATCACCGGGGAGTACGAGGCCTGTGACGATCGGATGATCAGGTACTTGGCTGTGGTCCAACGCCTATTAACGTCCTTCGACGAATCGGCTGTCTTGAGGATCCCCCAGGAGTTGAACGCCCAGGTCGACGCCCTGTCAAAGTTGGCTTCCTCATCCTTTGAAGGCCTCGACCGCACGGTCCTGATTGAAGTCCTGTTGCAGCCAAGTACAGACTTCCCGGAGGTTCTGTGTGTTGAAGACGGAGCCCCTCCCAATGACTGGACCACTCTCATCAAGAAATTTCTAGTCAAGGGAGAGCTCTCCGAAGACCGAGCTGAAGCAAGGCGGGTCAGGGTCCGATCAGAAAGATTCGCGGTAATCAACGCCACCCTCTTCAAAAGATCCTACACCACGATGGATGGCAGACCCTACCTCCATTGCCTGACCCCCGACGAAGCCAAGTACGCCCTCAAGGAGCTACATGAGGGGATTGGCGGATGCCACATGGGGAGCCGTTCGCTAGCGCGGAAGGCATTAAATCACGGGTACTACTGGCCCACTATGCTGCAAGATGCCCTCGCCCTAGTGAAGAAGTACAGCCCCTGTCAACGGTTCTCCCCTGTGAAAAGGGCTCCTCAGGCAAACCTCCGGTCAATGGCCAGTCCGACCCCCTTTGCAATGTGGGGGATGGATTGGGTGGGCCCATTTCCAAAAGCCATGGGCCAACGAAAGTTCCTTATTGTGGCGATCGACTACTTCACTAAGTGGATCGAGGCTGAGCCATTAGCAACGATCACCGAGCGACAGACCCAGCAGTTTTTCTGGAAACACATCGTCTGTCGGTTCGGGATTCCGCAGGTGCTCATTACAGACAATGGGACTTAATTTGCGTGTAAGCATTTCTGCAAGTTCTGCGAAGATCTCGGAATCCAGCAGCGCTTCTCCTCGGTATGCCACCCCCAGTCCAATGGTCAGGCCGAGAATGCGAACCGCCAAATCCTCGACGGCCTCAAGAAACGACTCGATAACTCTTCTAAGGGATTATGGGTCGACAAGTTGCCAAGCGTTCTCAGGGCCCACCGGACAACAAAGAGAATCCCCCCAGGAGAATCCCCTTTCAATCTGACATACGGCGCGGAGGCCGTCATTCCCTTGGAGATCGGAATCCCTTCACCCCGAATCATGGCTTTCGACGAGGCTGCCAACTCCAAACAGCTGCGAGCCGACCTGGACCTCATAAACGAGATCAGGGAAAAGTCCGCCATTAGAAGAAGCATCTACCAACAAAGGATTGAGAAGTTCTACAACAAGAAGGTGCATCCCACCGACATCAAACTCGGAGACCCCATTCTCCGAAAACTGGCGGTATCCAATCCCGGCCAGAAATGGAAATTAGCCCCAAACTGGGAGGGCCCTTGCAGAGTATTGGAGGTCGTGCGCCCTGGGACATACCGCCTGACCAACCCAGAGGGCAAGGCCATCAAGAGGCTCTGGAATGCAGAGCACCTCATCAAGTTCCTAGGAGGAGATTAGCCTCCATCCCATGTAAATTATGAAGAATGTAATCGACACGTCGTGCCTTGTTTTTTGTAAAAATCCAGTATGATGTAAATATGCCAACTTTCTTAAATAACAAGTTTGTGGCTTCGTATTTTATTCTCAATAAAAGACGTTTCGAGCTCGGCACTCGGATAGCATCGCGAGCCAGAAAAGCTTCTCTTACAAGCTTGGGGCTCGGCACCTGGATAACATCACGAGCCAGAAAAGCTTCTCTTACAAGCTTGGGGCTCGGTGCTCGGATAGCATCGCGAGCCAGAAAAGCTTCTCTTACAAGCTTGGGGCTCGGCGCTCAGATAGCATCGCGAGCCAGAAAAGCTTCTCTTACAAGCTTGGGGCTCGGCGCTCGGATAACATCGCGAGCCAAAAAAGCTTCTCTTACACATCTTTCCTAAGAACAAGTGCGGGAGCTCGGCGTCGACCTCGAGCAGGGCGGGGGCTTTCTTCAAAGCCCCCGACCTTAACGCTCACGATCCGTAGCTACGTCCGTTACTGGCTTTCTCCCCGGTGTGGGGGCTCGGCACCTATCCCTCGCATGGTTTGGGCTTCTTCAAGCCCATCAACCATAGCACGAGGTGGCAATCGCCAGCTACACCCGTACCGTTCTCCTGAGAACAAGTGCGGGAGCTCGGCGTCGACCTCGAGCAGGGCGGGAGCTTTCTTCAATGCCCCCCCAACCTTAACGCTCGGCGACGATCCGTGGCTACGCCCGTTATTGGCTTTCTCCCTGGTGTGGGGGCTCGGCACCTGTCCCTCGCATGGTTTGGGCTTCTTCAAGCCCATCAACCATAGCACGAGGCAGCAACTGCCAGCTACACTCGTACCGTCTCTCCTGAGAACAAGTGCGGGAGCTCGGCGTCGACCTCGAGCAGGGCGAGGGCTTTCTTCAAAGCCCCCCGACCTTAACGCTCGGCGACGATCTGTGGCTACGCCCGTTACTGGCTTTCTCTCTGCTGTAGGGGCTCGGCACCTGTCCCTCGCATGGTTTGGACTTCTTCAAGCCCATCAACCATAGCACGAGGTGGCAACCGCCAGCTACACCCGCACCATCTCTCCTGAGAACAAGTGCGGGAGCTCGACGTCAACCACGAGCAGGGCGGGGGCTTTCTTCAAAGCCTCCCGACCTAAACGCTCGGTGACGATCCGTGGCTACGCCCATTACTGGCTTTTTCTCTGGTGTGGGAGCTCGGCACCTGTCCCTCGCATGGTTTGGGCTTCTTCAAGCCCATCAACCACAGCACGAGGCGGCAACCGCCAGCTACACCCGACCGTCTCTCTTGAGAACAAGTCCAGGGAGCTCGGCGTCGACCTCGAGCAAGGCGGAGGCCTTCTTTCAAAGCCCCCCGACCTTAATGCTCGGCAGTGAACCGTGGCTACGCCCGTTACTGGCTTTCTCCCCGGTGTGGGGGCTCGGCACCTGTCCCTCGCATGGTTTGGGCTCTTCAAGCCCATCAACCATAGCACGAGGCGGCAACCGCCAGCTACACCCGAGCCGTCTCTCCTGAGAACAAGTCCGGGAGCTCGGCGTCGACCTCGAGCAAGGCAGAGGCTTTTTTCCAAAGCCTCCCGACCTTAACGCTCGGTGACGACCCTCATCTACACCCGTTACTGGTTTTTCCTCCAGAGTGGGGGCTCGGCAACAACACCTCGCATGGTTTTGGGCCTCTTCGAGCCCCTCAAACTTTGCGCGAGGCGACGACCGCTGCCACGCCCTCACCGTCTCCCCAATAACAAATGGTGCCTCGTCGTTAAAACCAGAGCAAGGCCACGGCTTTCTTCGGAGCCGCTCGACCAATGCGCTTGGCTACGACCTACAACCATTTCTGTTTCAACAAAATTTTTATTATTTTAGAGTGTCTGCCCTCGGCAGACGCCCCGAGCTTCGGGCCGGTTGTTTGACCCTCCTCTCGCCCGTGAACAACCCGGGGTTTTCTGCTTTCACAAGCCCAAACCCCGAATTGGTCGAGGACGGCAGGAAGGCCACCGACCCTCGGCTCTCCTCGCTCCGAGACCCCTCTAGCCCACGAACAACCCGGGGTTTACAGCTCTTTACGAGCCCAAAACTCCAAATTTTTCGAGGACGACAGGAAAGCCACCGACCTCGGTTCTCTTCGAGCCCTCGAACTGATCGGTCGGCCCACCACTCACCAACGAACCCCCCAGGGTCCTCCGGCCCTCAAAGCCCGAACCTCGAATTGTCCGAGGGTGATTGGTGTGCCTCCAATTCAGAGGCCTCGGAAAAACATTATGTTCGGGGCGCCCACCCTCTGCAGGCACCCAAAGTCAAGCGACTGATCAGCCACTCACTCCTTGATAACCAGCTTGGGGGGAAGTGGGGATTATATAGCCCCCTGAGGGGTGCAATTATTGCATCTGGGAATGCGAAACGGCGGAAGGCGAAACGTCACCATAAATGTTCATGGGAAGGCGAAACGTCGCCATTAATGACTTATCGACAGGCGATACACCACTGCGTATGCGTCCGTTGCATCAAGTTACCTCGGCGGTGACCCTTCGCAACAAGCACAGCAACCACCTTCGGTGGCTGAGACAATCAAAGTTCAGAGAATCAAATGTTCCTATTATTACTCATTACTTATAACTTATTGAAAGTCAGTACAAATACAAAGAACAACTTGCGACTCACTCATACTCGGTTGGAAAACTCAAACTCGGCACTTCCTTCGGGGCTCCTTTCACGCTCGGGCGGACTGACCTGGGCAGAAACTCCTGCCACCGTCCTGCATCATCTGGCTGGGCTACTTCAAATAAAAACGTCAGTGACCGCCCCGGCGTGGAGTTGCTTGCCTCCTCGATCAGACCCGCGCCCAATACCAACTTCAGTCTTTGGATCTCCAGCTCTTTCTCAATCACAGCCTCATGTAGGAAAGACTTCGAGGCCGACCGCCCACTCGAGGCATCCGAGACGGACCAGTCTATCTCGATTACCCACCAGTCCCGGTCGGCTATAGCTTTCTTCAGACGAACAACCTCCAGACTGAGCTCCTTGGACTTGTTCGTAAAATAATTTACAGCGGCCACTCGATCACGAGCCTGTTTTTGCTGGCGAGCCAGAGCCACTTCCAATTCCTCTTTCCCAGCTCGGACCTGGGATATCTCGGTGGAAACCGGGCTGGCTCCCAAGGTCTCGTGCGTCTATCCAAGGACAAGAAACAAACAATCACAAGGACAGCTAGAAAAATGCACAAGTCACAAAGCCTCAGCCCAAAAAAGTATATTTCATTTCTTTCAAAAAATTGATACAAAAGCCACGGTGGCCAGTCCGCTCGAGGCATTTACATCAAAAAAAAAAAACTATTCTATTCTTGAGGGGGGGGGGGGGTGGCACCTCATCTTCGGCCTGGATGCCCCCCGCTTCGTCGCCCCCCAGGGTCGGCGGAAGGTTCGCCTCCCAACCATAGTAGAGGTGGTCCACGCTCTGCTCGGGATAGATCTGCCTGAAGTGCGCCTTAGCCTGCTCATACGCCTCGTCCTGCGCTATAATCAACTCTTCCGCTGAGGCCACCTCCATCCTCTTCAGGGCCTTCCGCCCCTGCTCCGCCTCCTCCTCAATCATCTCCTTGAGACGATCCACGTCCGCCTTGTGGATGTCGGAGAGCGAGGCTATCTAGGCCTCATGGACGGTCACCATAGTCTGAGCCTCTTTCAGATCGTCTGTAGCCTTGTTCAGCTCGCGGAGGTACTTCTCCTCGTTCCTCCTCTCGATGTAGATCTCCTTCTCCAAGCACTTTTGGAAGTGCTGACCATGGAGCATCGCCTGTCCGAGGGGAAAAAGATCAGAAAAATTCCACCAAGTTAAAACCAGGGAAAAAGGTGCCGAACTAACTCACTGAAATATGCGCTTAGGACCAGCGCATGAAGGCCTACTCGACCGTCTGCGACGCCAGCACCATGAAGTCACGCTCGGTGCCGGCCTTCGTGACGAACTCAACCGCCACAGGCCTGTCGAGCAGACTGTCCCCCTGCACGATTGACCAATCGGGGGCGAAGGGCCGCAGTCCCTGTTGGCCCACCATCTGCTCGGCGGTGGGGCGTGGCGGGGGAAGCCTCTTCCCCGGGGCATCAACAGTTTTTCCCGAACTGCCCCCTGCATCCCGGGGGCACCCTCGGCGTGGGGGGTGGTGATGCTTCTTGGCCTTCTTTGCCTGAGAAGGCTCCTCGGCTACCGGGGCCGGCCCCTTGGTGGACGCCCCGGCCTGAGCGGCCAGCTTCTCTTGCTCCGCCTTCTTCTTCTTCTGCATATCTGCCCTCGCCTTCGCGGCAACGGCCAGCAAGGCTCGCCTATCATCCACCTATTCGGAAATCATCTCTGCAAGATTGAAAAAAGAGGCTAAAGTTAACACGAAGGTAGAAAGATGAAAAATTCAGAACGAAACATACTAGGGTCAGCCGGGCTCAGTTCGGCCCGGGCGAGGTGTAGCTCGGTCACTCGAGGCCACGCAATACTGTGCCCCCTACTATCTTCTCCACTCGCTTCCACTCCTTTGCAGACAAGTCACTTCGCTTCGGAGGTTTATGGTACGGCTTGAAGAAACTCCACTGGGTCGGTATTCCCCAAGCCTTCTCACTCCGCACCATGAAATACTTCTCCTTCCACCCTTTGATGGAATCCGGATGACCGTGCTTGATCTTCTTGTGCAGCCTGGGTAAGAAGTAGAAAATCCCTTCCTGATCTCCAAGCGAGCTGATCCCTAGGATGGCTCGAAAGTACGTCAACCTCGGCTTCACCCCCTTCTCTTGCCACCTCAGAATAAAACAGATCAAGTGCTTCCAAGAGTTCGGGCCGTACTGCATGGGGCATAGCTTCGCCCAATTCAAGACCCTCTTAATAAAGGGATGCAAAGGCAGCCTCAGGCCCGAGGCGAAGGCATCCTCAGGAAACATACAATAGCCCGGCGCCAGGACCGTGGTGGGCCGAATGCCAGGGCTCGGAATGAAGACTTCGAACTCCCGCGGGATGAAATAAGAGGCCCTCAGAATGTGGAGATAGTCCGCCCTCAAGATGCACGGGATGCTGTCCATCCGAATCTTCACCCGGCACTCTTCACCTGGCACGGGAGGGATGGGGCCGATGTCCTTGATATCATCAGGATACGTCTGAATCGACCCCGAATTTTTGAAGGAGATTGGAGGGAAATCGAGCCCCGGCCTGGGTGCATATTCATCTTGCAGAGGAGGACTGTCTGGGATAGTTAGCTTCCGCTTCTTCTGGCGAGGATGAGCCTTCCTCTCGGGAGACGGCGTCGACAGGGGTGGAAGAGGTGGAAGATCCTCCTCGACTGACCTTCCCGCTGTGCCTTCGCTAGCACCCTCTTCAGCGTCCTCATCCTCATTATCAACAGTGCCCTCATCCTCTGCATCCTCATCATCGGTATCCTCTCCGCCTTCGTCACCCTGGTCCTCCTCGTCCTCTCCTTCCTCCTCTTCGCCCTTGGCGCCCTAATCCTCCTGATTCTCCTCATCCTCTTCCTCCTCTTCTTCGCCCTCGGCGCCCTCATCCTCCTGATTCTCCTCATCCTCTTCCTCCCGCTCTTCGCCCTCGCCTACAGGCTCCTTCCACGGCCTTTGGGATCTCAGTGGCGACACTATGAAGACTACGTCGTCACTACTAGCCAACCCAGGGTCTGTCAGGACCTCCTGCTTCACCTTACACTTGCTAAGAGACGAGGAGGTCTCGGACTCGGACTCCTTCGCGGAGCAGCCCGACGAGCTAACCTCGGATCCGGACTGAACACACGACATTACAAAACAGAGAATACTAACCTGAAGAGTTGATCGAACGATCACCGGATAAAGTCACCGACGGCAGGTAAAACCCTGTTCTTGAAATAGTGGAGAATGAGAGTAAAGAAATGAAGAAGAAAAAGTGAAGAGGAGGGAGGGGATTTATAAGGAGAAAGCGACTCCTCGATTTCCGCAATTAAGATCTGGCCGTTGGATCTTAACCATCATAGATCTAACGGTCGCTAAGATCTGGAGACGCTTCCACCCTTGCGCTCCTGACGTCAGCATTGAATGCAGAATTACTCAAACTACCCCCAGGCCTTTCTTTCCCACATAGCGCACTTTTTCGACGAGTCAATGAAGCTCGGAGCTCGGATGACACCGCGAGCCACAATTCCTCTTCTATTCCACAGAAGGGTCGACGCTCGGATGACACCGCGAGCCACAATTTCTCTTCTATTCCACAGAAGGGTTGACGCTCAGATGACACCGCGAGCCACAATTCTTCTTCTGTTCTACAAAAGGGTTGACGCTCGGATGGCATCGCAAGCCACAATTCTCCTTCTATTCTACAGAAGGGTCGACGCTCGGATGGCACCGCGAGCCACAATTCCGCTTCTATTTTTACAGAAGGGTCGACGTTCGGATGGCATCGCGAGCCACAATTCTCCTTTCTTTTTTACGGAAGGGTCGACGCTCGGATGGCACCGCGAGCCACAATTCTTCTTCTGTTTTACAGAAGGATCGACGCTCGGATGGCATCGCAAGCCACAATTCTCCTTCCATTTTCAAAAAAGGGACGACGCTCAGATGGCACCGCGAGCCACAATTCTTCTTCTGTTCTACAGAAGGGTCGACGCTCGGATGGCATCGCGAGCCACAATTCCTCTTCCATTTTCACAGAAGGGTCGACGCTCGGATGGCATCGCGAGCCAAAATTCCCCTTCTATTCTTACAGAAGGGTCGATGCTCGGATGGCACCGCGTGCCCCGCCTCTATTTTTGATCCTAACGCTCGAAGCTCGGATGCCATCACGAGCCGTAACTACCCTTCTGTATTATTCAGGGGGATCGGAGCTCGGATGACACCACGAGCCCCAGAGTCTCCCTCTATCCCACAGCAGGGGGCTCAACTGCCGACCCCCGGAGCTCGACAAACCGAGACCCGTCTCACCTAACCTCGGCGTCATCTCGCTCTTCCAACTAGCAGGAGGACCGTCTGTCGACCCCAGGCGCTTGACAATGCCGACCAACGCCAACCGTCAAGACTCCTAAAGCATTAAATACAATGAAATCATCCAGTTGCTACTACCAAGTGTAGGGGCTCGGACCTCGGATGTCACCGTGAGCCCCAGAAGCACTCCCCTATCTACAAGGGGCTCGGAGCTCGAATGACACCGCGAGCCCCTACATCCCTCCTCTATTCACAAGGGCCTCGGAGCTCGGATGACACCGCGAGCCCCTACCACTCCTCTATTCCTAGGAGACTCGGAGCTCGGATGAAATCGCGAGCCCCAAAAATTCTTCTCAGGCAAGGGGCTCGCTGACCGACCCACAATGCTCGATGAGCCGATCTCCAACCCAACAGGCATTGGCATCCCCTCGCTCTTCCAACTAGCGAGGGGGTCGCCTGCCGACCCTTTAAAGCTCGTCCACCGACCCTCAACGCTCGACGCACCGATCTCTAGCCCAACGGGCGTTGGCGCCCCTTGCTCTTCCAACTGGCGAGGGGGTCGTCTGCCGACCCTCTAAGCTCGCTGACCGACCCTCTATATACCCGGCGCGCCGATCGCCAGCCCAACAGGCGTTGGCATCCCCTTGCTCTTCCAACTAGCGAGGGGGTCGCCTACCGACCTTCTAAGCTCATCTGCAGACCCTCTAAGCTCGTCCACCGACTCCCTATGCTCGGTGAGCCGATCTCCAACCCAACAGGCATTGGCATCCTCTCGCTCTTCCAACTAGCGAGGGGGTCGCCTACCGACCCTCTAAAGCTCGTCCACCGACCCTCAACGCTCGACGCACTGATCTCTAGCCCAACGGGCGTTGGCGCCCCTTGCTTTTCCAACTGGCGAGGGGGTCGTCTGCCGACCCTCTAAGCTCGCCGACCGACCCTCTATATACCCGGCGTGCCGATCTCCAGCCCAACAGGCGTTGGCATCCCCTCGCTCTTCCAACTAGCGAGGGGGTCGCCTACCGACCCTCTAAGCTCATCTGCCGACCCTCTAAGCTCGTCCACCGACTCCCTATGCTCGGCGAGCCGATCTCCAACACAACAGGCGTTGGCATCCCCTCACTCTTCCAACTAGCGAGGGGGTCGCTTGCCGACTCTCTAAGCTCATCTGCCGACCCTGAAGCGCGCCGACCGACCCTCTATACCCGGCGCGCCGATCTCCAGCCCAACGGGCGTTGGCATCCCCTTGCTCTTACAACTAGCGAGGGGTCGTCTACCAACCTTCGAAGCTCGTCTACCGACCCTAAGGCTCGGCAAGCATCACTCCGACCCCTCTACACAGCATCCTGTGCAAAACTCCGACGAGGGATCCTTTCCTCGTAACCCCTGGCCTCTTCTGGAAGTAGCAAATTCTACTTTCTCACCGCACCCTCCACCCTGCTCTTCCTACAGAGGCGAAGAACCACGCCTACACGGCTGGTTCACCCAGCCTTCCAGGAGTGTGGGGCTTGTGATATGGGTTGGATGACGTGGCCCCTCCTGGGCCACAGGATGCCCCTCAAAATGCGCGCGCCTCTAAATCATCCATATCTACCACGTTAGCGCTGGAAAACCGCCCAGGTCTCTGCCACGTTAGCCCGGAAACCGTCCGGGCCCTTGCCACGTCAGCCCTATACCGTCCGGGTTTTCACCGCTTCAACCCCACGGGCAACCGGGTCCAGACCCGGCCCCAAACGGGTCCAGATCCGGTTGGCATCTTCTATAAATACCAGACCCTGCTCCTTTTCCAGGTAATCGATATTTTCTCACCAAAACCCTAGTTACTGTTACTCTCTCTCAATAGCTAACTAGATCGTCGGAGGGTCTGCCACCGGGACCAACTCCGGTGTTCCGAGACCGTCTGCAGGTACACGAGACCTCGGATCCGAGCCCACCGACCCGAGCCGAGCATCCTGCCTCCACCTCACTCCCGTCTACTTCCGTACCGTTCGCCCGGCCGAGGGCTGTCCGCAGAGGAGCTTCCTCCACCAATACAAATCGAGTAAGAACTTACACCTGATGCATCCACACGTCTTTCAAAAACAAACTGCATCACTATATATTTTGAATAGACTTTTTATTGATTGATTGATTGATTTATTATTAGGGTTAAGACCATTTTGCTTTGCCAATTGCCACCCGCTCAGGTTTTAATAATTGGAAGTAGCAACCAGTTGACATTGACAAGAGATATGCATGACCAATTTTGAACAGCCTGTAATTGTGTGACATTAGTTTAGCGGTGCTCTCCTCACTCTCTTTCACACTTTGATCAATCACACACTGAAGTACCACTATTTAGAGAAAATCCCTCAGGTTAATCTTTACCCGATTTTATTTTTTAAAAATATATACATTCACCATTTTCCTTTTTTCCTTGTTAATGTTCCCTTTCTTTTCAGAAACAACACATGTTTTTTACTTATTAAATGGAAATTTTGAATTGCATTTGGATTCTATTATTCAACTTAGCGTTTTGTTTTCTATTTTTTAATAATTCTTGACACTCACTGTTTAGTCTGTTTGAACATATACCTCATGTAACAAAATCAACTTGTTACATCAAAGCTTCAAGGCAAGTGGACAAAGAGTTCCTTGAAGCATCCAAAGTGCAATAGCAAGCCGTTGTTAATGGAGAAGGACGGCCGAGAATAGTAATGGGCTCTCTCAATTTGATTGGTTCAGCGCATCTAAACAATGCACAGTAGCAGTAATTAACCTCCATGCCTGAAAAGGCGATTTTCTCTCCCTCTCTCCGATCTCCTTCTCCCCCCAGATCCGGCAGATTTACTCTTCCTCTGCCCCTGATCCTTTTGTTAATCTTTCTCTCCTCATCTCCCTCTACAAGCCCATCTCCTTTTTGAGTCTCTCCCCTCTTCCCTTCGGTTGCGTTGAGGATCGTTTTCGGGTTCTGCGCGTCGGAGCCAGCAAGTTGTCTCCGGTATCCTGCGATTTGTCTCCTCCTCTCGCCTCTTAGCTGATCATCGGCTGTGTGCTTGCCTCAAGATCAGAGCACCTCTTCAGTGGTTTTCCTAAGAGGTATTTTCTGCCATTGCACTGTAAGTCTCTTCTATCCTTGCCTCGTGTTCGTTTTTTCTATATTCTAGTTTTGTGGGTGTTGTGTGTGTGATTCCCTCTTCTCTTTTTCGAGGATTTTGTTCCTCCTCCATAGTCGAGGGCTTCTTGCCGCGGGCGTTAATCCTTCGCTGTTTCTGATTTAGTTTCTTCGACTTTAAGTCGATTGCAAGTGCATCCCTTCCCTTTGATTGTAATATTGTGAGTGCACAGCTCTGTTGTGGCCCAAGCGAGCCACTATTACTGAATTATTCTTCTGTTAGCTTCTGGAGGGCTTTGTATTGCATTGGTAGCTTTACCCTGGATCAATTGCGATCTGTCATCCTCCTCTTTGTTCTAACTAATAGACTGTCATATTCTGTCATATTCGGTCTTATTCTGTTTTAGTTATTTTTGCTAAATTGTTTCTTACTAATCTCTTTGTAGCTTATTATCTATTCTCTCTGAACTCTTATTAGTTCTGTATCATTGTGGTTTGGATCTTTCCAACCCTCTGATTCTTGCTTTTTCGTTGGTTGATTGCGTTAAACTACACTTGTATTTTGGTGCTGGATCCTTTAGTGATCCGTTAGCCTGGCTATTTCAGCCACCTTTGCAGTAACTGATCCTCTCTATATCAGTATCCACTGTCCTTCCCTGGTTTTGAGCCATGGTCTCTTTGTGCCCGTCTTGGGTCGAGGATGATAAAAAATATAGGCCCTTTAAACTGGGTCGCTCTCTTTGCTCTCCCTCTTTCCCTTTGGACCATTCGTCTTGTTGGTCCGCTCCGCTCCTGGTTTGTTTCAGGTGCCTCCTGCCTGGGCATTTCCAACGAGAGTGCGTGAACAAAATGAAGTGCTTCTTTTGTGACAAACACGGGCACTCTCGCAGGCGATGTTACTCCCTTCAAAAACTTCTTGGTTTACCCAGAGGCAAACCATTACCGGCCAAACTTATCTTTTTTCTCAACTATCCTCTCTTAAAAGGCAAGCTTAAAGCAAGTTTGGAGAGGAACTTTAGTTTTGAGTCTAAAAAGAATTTTGTCCTCACTGCGGATGCTCATTTTCCATATACGAATTCTTTCAATGTTCTCTCAGATTGTGATGCTTCTTCTGGCACTCTTCTGCTTCCCAACATTACTAGTCTATTTAAGGATCGAAAGGTTCATTCGAAACTTGTTTCCTTCCCTCGGTTGGGTTCTTATCAGGCTCGTCCCCTTTCTAAAGTTATGGGGCCACCACTGTTTAAGAGTCTGGATAAGGATCATGTATTGGCTAGATCTGTTCCGGCTGAACGTCTCTCCCTTCTTATTTGCCCCCTCTTTAAGAGCATGCTTCATTCATGCCTTGCGAGGAAGAATAGTCGAGAGCCTGGCAAAGAGTTGGGCGCCTCTGTAGTGGTGCCTTATCCACCTACTATCCCCACTCCTTCCTTCGCTGCTCATGATGCTCTTCTTGCGACTCGTCAGTTTCCTAATTCTGCGTCCCTGTTTTTAGATCGTTCGGAGTTCACGAAGCTTGTTTCCCTTCCTCGGTCAGGTAGTTTTCAGCTTCGTCCCCATTTTAGTGCTGTGAGGCCTTCGATGCGTTTGCATCGGGTTAAGAAGTCTGATGTTCGTACTCCATCTAGGGCTTGCCATTCTTGGTTTCGTTGTTCGATTGGGTTAGTACACCAATCGACTCGTGGAGCATCCTTCATTTCTCGTCATTCTTTTCCAATTAATTTCAGACCTTTATTTTCGACTGTATCGACCAGTCTCTATTCCCCCTCTAAGAGCCTTAACGATATCGACTCTACTGGGCCTGTCCATGGCAGGACCTCGCTCCCACTGGTGGAAGTCGACCCTCCCCCCGCTAAGAGATCTTATAAGAAGAAACTTTATTCTAACTCGCCTATTCGCGTGAGTGCACGATTATTAGCTAAAAAAGTATCTTCAGGGTCGGCGCTTCCTCATGCGCGCATCTGAGTTTTGGCATTTTTCTTTCGCCTTGGATTTGGCTATCCGGTTTTTCGTTGCAGGTTGGGCCTTGTTCAGATGCGTGAGGCTGTTTGATCTCCTGAGTTTTTGCCCGCCTGTTGGCTATCTTCTTCTATTTTCGCTCCCTTCATCAAGCTTAGTGGTGGCCCTGGCTTCTTGTTCGCTGGCGGTTCCTTAGGTCCTGCGGGTGCTTGCCTTTGTGGGTGTAGCTCCCCATCTTGGAGCGGCAGGATGTCTTTCGCCCTATAGCGTCGTTATTCTTGGGTTTTTCGAGCACGACGGACTGCCTTTTCTCCTTCTCGTTGCTCGCTTTTCAGGACCGTTTGCCCCGTTCTCGGATTACGGCGTGGTGTTTCTTGCTGTGGCTCCACCCTCTGCTTTGCTGACGTTGAGTCTGTTATTGTATTTCTTAATTGCTCGTTTATTGTATTTCTTACTTGCTCGTTTATTTCTGTTTTACATCTTATAAAATCATTGACTATTTGTATTGTTTATTACTGTTTTATTGATTAATATATATTTTTTGATGGCTGGAACCGTTTGGCTCTATCCGATTCATCAAAAAACAAAATCAGCTTGTTGTCGGTGCTTGAATATTATTATTTTTGATCGTAAGTGCTTGAATATTATTATGATTTATCTGCGTTTGATTAGTTAAACCAATCATTTGTGGTTAAAATATCATCTAAAGAACTTCAGTGATTAAAAATAATCAACATGTCAGAGAAACCCTTTTTTTTTCCTTTTAAATCTAATAATGTGGGCTCAATCTTTCAATTATCTTCTTAATTAACAAAGTTATCTACCATAATATATTTCGCTATCATGGCTAAATGGATCATGAATTTTGCTAATCTGAGATTTGTCACTCACTCTAGTTCCACCAACCTGCATACATGTGAATGTGTTGACTGTGGGTGGCCGAGAAACTTGCTATTAGGCATTGTCTAGTTAGAGCATCCATAATGGTGTTTCTCATTGTTTAGAAAATGTCAATTACAGTAATAGAAAATAGGGAATATATCTGCAGTGCTTGTTTGCTAAAATTTTGCTAAAATTTGAGAAAGACGAGACATGTTGTTTCGTCTGGTTTTTTTTTTTAACAGTTAATTAATTAATGATTAGATATTAAAATAGATTAATTAAATAAATTAAATAATAAAATATAACCTAAACCTAATTAATTACACACTAAAATAGGATTTCCACTAACCTAATGGCCCTGATTTGCTGGATGGGACATGTTGTCCTGTCCAAGCAAATTTTGCTTGAAACGGAACAACATGTCTCGTTTAAGCGTTTTTTTGATTTTGTTTTCTCTTCTTCAGACGGTACATGTTGTACCGTCTGATCATTTAATAATAAAAAAAGGTCAGACGAAACAACATGTCTCGTCTGATCCCTTTTGAAAAATTAAAAAAAATAGAAACGGAACAACATGTTCCGTCCTCTATAATTTGAGAATCGCAATTTCGTTTCTCAAAAATCAGAAGCGACGGTAGCGAATTTGTTATTTTATAAAAAAATAGCAAATGACTGCAGCATCTTGTTTCTCAAAAAATGAGAAATTGGCAAATATAGCAAGCGATTGTGGATGCTCTTAGGAATTTAAGCCCAACTTAAACAGCCGATTAATGTTTGGCCCCTTTGTAATATAATCAAATATTTTCAAATCTATTACTTCGGTGTATCACAGCCAAATTAGTATATTCTAAACTCCGTATTTGCCCAATCCATGTATACACTCAAGGGAGGCCGACTAGATAGACTCTTTTCCTAAAATTACCCCTCAAGTAAATATTATATTCACATGATAGTTAAGTTAATTATTTGATTTAACCTTGTCTATCAATTTGAAACTAGGAAATGATCTTCAGTATTCGAGTGAGTGTCATATTCTGGTTGATACTGTTGCAGAATCTACCATAACTCGTAGTGTTAATAGCGGAACTCACACACCACACGTAATAGAAACTTTTCAAGAACTAGATGAAGCAAGAACAAACCACCACAATAATCGCATGATCTCACAAGAACACAATCAATATGCAGAGATAACCAATACTTCTTATTCCCCAAGAAATATAAAGATTACAAAGAGATTACAACTCTCAATCTATCTCCCTCACCTTTGAAACACTCGGCGCAATTCGCTCTTGAAGTTGAACAATAATAACGGTTCACCTCTATCAGCACTTGATATGAGTTGCTTAGCCCTAGAGTTCACATCTGCTGTTATATTTATAGCCCCCAAGTAAACTCTAACAGATAAACACAAATACAACTTATTGGACCAAAATTCGAAAGCCCAAATAATACACATCGTCAATGTTAGTCGACCGCACTTTGGGTTGGTCGACCGTAACGTATCAAGTCCACACTCGAGACACGAACGGTTGACTGCTCGGTCGACCGTCCCTTTCTCTGTTGAACCTTGTATACTCGAAGAACTCCTTTCAGCCAGGACCGGTCGGCCGCACTCTCGGTCGGTCGACCGCAACCCCTCTAGCTTCATTTTTTGTACTTGCTGATGTCTTCTCTTGTTGTTTTCGTCTTCTCATCTTCTTCTCCAACTTTAAGTACTCAGTACCTACGTGTATTTGAGGGCCACAATCCTAATAGATACATGATTGAAATAGTGAATTATTCCGCTAACATGATACTACCGAAAGATATTCATGGGCCTAAGGGGGAAAAAAATAATAACCAAATCAAAACACCTTTTCTCCCATTCTCTCGCCCTCTTTTTATGAGAAGCTGGGTATCGTATATTATAATACCCTGATTTTCATTTATGAAAATTTTTATTTTATATTATTAATTTGTACGTATTGTTCACGTGCAATTTTGCAGTATGAAATTTTTATAATTATTTTCATTACATGGACAAATGAGTATATATATATATATCTATATAATAAAACACAAAGAAAGCTATCAAGTGGCTCTCCTTCAATCTCCTAAAAAATCAAAGGTCCAGATCTAACCTCACAAAACATATTTTCCCTCCAAAAGTTTTCCCCCCAAACTCAAATTCAAATCCCCCACTCAAAACAACTCATATATTTATTTAATTTTTTTCTTTCTCTCTCTTTCCCTTCCTTTTCTATTTAAAAGGTTTAAAAAATTTAAAAAATTTTAAAACTAATTTTTTTTTAAAACTTAAAAACTTTAAAAATAATTCGAAAAAATAAAAAAAAGTCATAGAATATGTTTTTTGCCGGACCCCAAAAGTTTCTCATATAATATGTTTGCTACTTCAATTAATTTGCTGGACCTCCAAAACTATTTTATATGTTCAAACAAGGCGCATCGTTCCGAAGACGTGCCGTAGGCACGTGTCAACGGGCAAACCTAGTATATATATATATATATATATATATATATATATATATATATATACTTTTATATTGTTTTATTAAAGCCCATTTTTTAAACAAACATAACTATTCTTTTTTTTTAGCCCAATTTAATTTATTTTAAATATAAGCTATTTTGGCCCATTAAATAAAATCCCATCAGTTTATTTTCCTTTTTATTACAACTTGTAATGTAGAAAAAATTTTAGATTATTTTTATAATAAATAAAATGTACAACTTTTAAAATAGGGGACTATGGGGAACACGTGCATTACACGTGCACGTGTTTGTGCACCTATTTTTTGCCGGATGACATGGGAGGGAAGAAAAGAGAGAGTGGAGTTGTGGGAGGTGGTTTTTTTAGTCATGGTTGGTTACTACAACTTCCCCTTAAATCCTAGTCTTTGTTTCTTAACTCCTAGATCAATCATAGCCCTCAATTTGTCCCAAAATTTTGTATAAATACCTCCCCCTAGCCTAGTTATTTTTGCACTCTTCATTATCCAAACCTATAGTGAAAGAATACAATTATTAGTAGTAGATTGTTAGTAAGAAGTGAGAATAAAAGATGAGAGATTGAGAGTTGGGTGTGCTTGCATTCAAGGAGGCCGGCTACAAGCAAGGAGGCTTGGCATCACACTTGGGAGCTCTCGGGTTTGCACTAGGAGCAAGGAGAAGCACTCGTTTGGCAAGCTCAATCTAGGTAGAGAAGGGCTCTTCCGTTTAGGAGGCGTTGTGTGTTTTTTCTCTCCAAATTAGGTGAGTGGTTTTTCTATACTTCTAATTTAGATACCATGCTAGAGTATTGAAAGAATGATGCACGAAAGAAACTAATAAGAGTACATTTAATTAGAAAAAGGACTTGCTAGTTGATTAAATGAATGCTTGATAGATTGCATGTTAACTTGTTATGAATCTTAACATTGTGTGTAAATTGCTTGTAGTTATGGAAATATTGAATTGGGATTGTTGATAATGTCAATAGTGAGTACGAAATGCTAGTAAATGAAATTATTGTTTTGCGTACAAATGGACTATCGCGATATTGATTCAAATGAATAAAATTGTCCTATGCAATTGGGTTGGGAAAAACAGGGAGTTATAGTTATAATGTGAATTTTTAATACCAATTTGTATTTGAGAAATGTCAAAATTAAACTATGAAATGAGTAGTATGGAAATTAAATTATTGTATGTGAAATTTGTATTTTAATTGCTGAAAAATTATTTTAAAAATACTGGGGTGTTAATTTAAGTTAAAATACACATTCTGGAGATTTACATGGTTTTTGGTGCATGCAAAACAAAGATAAGAGTTTTTGAACATCGAAATTAATTAATGGAACAGAGAACAGAGTTATATAGGATTCGATCTGTAGTTATGAAAACTTGAACACATAGCTCAAGTGGTCGGTAGGCCTTTCTGGCGCTACTGTAGCACGGGCGAGTGGGTCTGTGGTCGCTGGTTCGATACCTGTGTCCACCCTTCTTTTTGTACGCGTTTTAAAAATACCCAACATCGAACAGAGAGTATAAAACGTTCTGTCTCCCTTTCATATCGCTGAGCACAAATGGCCTAGTGGCTAGCGTGTGCGGCTGTCTTCTTAGAGGTTGCGGGTTCGATTCTGGGTGTGGCCAAAATTCATTTTTTTTATATAATTTGATTTTAGGGGTTTGCTTGATGCATAAAAATTCTGAAAAAAATACAGTTATTATTCTAAAATTAAATACAACTTACCAAAATTAATTGGGAGTTATCGGAATGAAATAAAGTGTATTTTGGAAGGAAAATTGTATTCGAAACTATGGTTTCTTACTCGTATAATTTCATAAAAATGCGTGTTTTCACGGGGTGATTAAGATAAGTATTGAAATGGGAAAATGATTGGAAAGGGAACATAACTGTGAATCCTTGTATGGATTATTTTTGTTAAAAGAGTAGCATGACAATGGTGATATTATGAGTATTCATTTGACTAGATGCTTTCGTGATATGATTTTAATGTAGAAATAAATATTGTTTATGGAATGCATGAGTATAATTGAACTCCATGTATGATAATTGATTCATGAAAGGATTGGAAGTCATGTAATTGGAAAAGGGAAATGTTCTTGAGTATGACAACTCAAACATGTGAATTTGTGAATTGAAATTGAAAATTAGGGTGTAGCCAAAACTCACACCGGCAATTGAAAGAAATGAGATATGACAATTGAAAGTGAAAAGACCAAGTTGGGTCATTGTGAAATGAAAGAAATAAGACCGGTATTGGTGAGAGGGCTGACTCTAACAAATTGATTTTGTTCATGATTTCATTAAATTAAGAATTAGTACATAGTGAAGAGATGATGAAAGTGAGAGAAAAACACAAGTATGAGGGCCTCGAGTCTCTGATGTGGGTATGATTCACAGTTTGTTTTCACGATGCGTCGTGACATGACATGGGCACTACTCTGGAATTATCGGGATCTTGGCGACGCTTGTGGAGTGTTTGGTGACTGCGAGAGGATCGTGTGCCATGAAGGAGGCTGAATTGTCCATAGGTTGTCTTCACGATGCATCGTGACTTGACGTGGGATTCCCCTCCAGTTTTTCTGTACATGAGCTCGTACTCATAGATCATCTAGGATACTTACCGTAGTTACAGTTGTAGAGTAAGTCATGACGAGGGATTGAACCCTACAAGATGAAGAACGATTAAGAGGCTTGTTCTCGGACCTATGTAGTATGGGATGCATAGAATCCGAACAAGTGCGCATTAGGGTCCTGTAATATAAATAACTGCATTAAGGACTAAGTGCACAATCACAACACGACATTAATAGGATATTCCCCTTAGTTTGATTTGTGAACAAGTTTGTGTTTGTTAAGTATGGAAAATCATTATACTGTTTTCGGTATAGAGAGGATGACCGTGTATAATATTCATCGGTTGAATAAACTGACGTACCCACAGTTTTGTATGCAGGATAAATGACATAATAAAGATTAAAGAAGAACTGATGCTTAGAGATTATTCAATTGCTGATGTAATTTTATTTATATAAATGTTGTAATTTTGCTTCCGCTGTAAAATGTAAAGTATAAAGATTTCTTTTAACTCTGATGTAAAGTGAAAAATTTTAAATTCCTTGTCAAATTGTACGAAAGAAGTGTAAAGATCCTGTGGAATCTCGAATTCAGTTATTTTTGGAATTCGGGGTGTTACATATATCTATATAGTAAAACACAAGACAAAACTATCAAGTGGTTCATCTTCAATTGAAACAAAATCAACGGTTCAGAGTTACTCACCCAAAACATATTTTCTCTCTAAAAATTTTCCCCCCAAAAGCAAAATTTTCCCCAAAACTAAGAAACTCAGTAGTTTATTACTATCTATCTCTTCTCTCTTCATTTTTTCATATTTCTCTCTCTCTCTCTCTCTCTCTCTCTCTCTCATTCTTTCTTTATTTACTTAGAAATTAGCTTTTCAGATTTCAGGTTTGTAAATTTTCAGAATTTTTATGCTTTTTTTTATTGCTCTTGTTACATTCAAAATATCAAATATATCTTCAACAGCTAAATTTCATCATTTTTCTCTCTCAAAGTTCTAAGAAGTTGGATTTTACACCCCCATTTATAATTATTTATCAACATATACTAATGGAAACATGGACTTTTATTTAGAACTAATTATAGTCATACTATTCAAACTTGAACTGCATAATTATTGTTTTACTGTTTATAGGGCTTTTTGTGTGCGGTATCGTTCCGAAGACGTGCCGTTGGCACGTGCCCACGGGCAAATCTAGTATATATATATTTATGAGAAGCATGGTGTCCTTTCTATATATATATATATGTATATATATATATATATATATATAGGGAAAGCTTTGGTTGTGCACTCCTCTAGTGCACACGGCGTGTGCACTAGGCCTTCGGGTGTTCGTATCGATGATCCGAACCGTTCATATTGATCTACACATCTAAATTAGTCTAAATATGTAAAATCAAATCATTTGAAATTTATTTGCCCATCCATCATGTGACTATAAAAAACAATGATTTTCAGCCATACAATTTTGTAACACTTCAATAGATGGGTAAATAAATTTCAAATGATTTGATTTTTACATATTTAGACTAATTTAGATGTGTAGATCAATGTGAACGGTTCGGATCGTCGATTTGAACACCCGAGTGCACTAGATGAGTGCACACGCCGTGTGCACTAGATGAGTGCACAACCGAAGCTTTCCATATATATATATATATATATATATATATATAGAATTTTCAGCCATACAATTTTGTAATGATGTAAATCATGGGTAAATGAACTTCAAATTACTTAATTTTTTATTGTTAGGCTATCTAAGGTATATAGAACAATATGAGCGGTTCGGATTTGTCATAGGTGCTCTATTTCGTGAGTGCTCACCAAAGTAGTGTGCAACCGAAGATTTCTCTCTCTCTCTATATATATATATTATTGTTCTATATACCTTAGATAGCCTAACAATAAAAAATTAAGTAATTTGAAGTTCATTTGCCCATGATTTACATCATTACAAAATTGTATGGCTGAAAATTCTAACAGCATGATGGATGGGCAAATGAACTTCAAATTACTTGATTTTTTATTGTTAGACTATCTAAGGTATATAGAACAATATGAGCGGTTCGGATTTTTCATAGGTGCTCTATTTCATGAGTGCTCACGGAGTGCTCACCAAAAGTAGTGTGCAACCGAAGGGGACTCTATATATATATATATATATATATATATATATATATATATATATAACTCAAATTTTCTCCAAATCTAGACAATAAGTAACAAAAAGTTGAATAAACTCCAAAATTATCTATCTTCTCACTGACAATTAGACTGATTTCTACTTTTTTCTTATCCAGTTATCAAAATCTGGCTTATAGCTTTCAAAAAAGGAAGAGCTTATTATAATCCTAAATGATGAGTTAGTAATATTTTATTTAAATTATCGAAAAGAGTACAGTAAATTATTCAAATTAAACTTATTCATTATTTTAACTTTTCAGATTGCTAATTGCAAGAACCTATACATTCCCATTATATTAAGAGAAAAGATGCTAAGTACACAAGGTATAATGGAGTCGGTGCACACATTCTATAGAAAATGTATGAATAAGCATTGGTAGACTGATATTTAAATAGTAAACTATTCACGAGAAAAGCTTAAGGATGGTGGTATGAGGTTAGTGAAAGAGAGATGAGAAATTGAAAAATAGTACAAACTTATATCAAGAGAGTTGATGTTAGAAATAAATCAATTGTTAACTAATTGAGGTTAAGCTCTTAAAGTTGTTAACAATCACTTCATAACAAAAAAAACATATATTAATTTGTCAAGCAACTTTAACCTTCGGGTAAGTTTTGAAGTGTCAGTCAGATTATTGGATGCAATTATGATGGTTTGGGGGACCATCGTAATCTAGCTACCTGATAGTGAGAGATCACTGTTCGATACTATAGTTCTGCTAGTCGTTAGGATCGTCTATATCATCTAGATTTTCTTTGTACACATCACTCTCCTTCTAGTTTTGCCGGTATTGTTTCCTCTAATGCTGATCTGTAGCACAGACATGTAGGTCATATTAGTGCGTCTCGCTTCCAGACATGTAGCTCGTAGAGGTGCCCTTGGTTCTCTTATTTTTAAACATTTATCTGATTATCAGGGTTGTCAATTGGCCAAATACATCGCACTGCCCTTTAGTAACAAAAACACTTCTCAAACCACCCATCATTTTCAATTCATTTTGACATATGGGGACCCTCTTCTGTACCTTCGTGGAAATGCTATCTCTATTATGTTGCCTTCATCGATGACTTCACTAGACATACATGGGTTTTTCTTATGCGTCAGCGATCTGAGATACCTAATATTTACCGGTTCTTTACGACTATGATTCACACTCAGTTCGGTGTGCGCATTAAGAATTTTCGATCGGACGGTGCTCGTGAGTACACTTCCACCACTATGAGATCGATCCTTCAGTCTAACGGCACCCTTTTTCAGCAATCTTGTTCTCACGCACATGAGTAGAATGGTGTAGCTGAACGCAAGCATCGTCATATCCTTGAGACTGCTCACGCTCTTTTACTCTCCTCTTCCGCTCCTTGTTCTTTCTGGGCTGAAGCTGTCATGACCTCTGTTAGTCTCATTAATATTACTCCATCGTCTGCCCTAGCTGGTACGTCGCCTTATGAGGCTCTTTATCACTCACCTCCTGACTATAGTATGCTCCGTACCTTTGGGTGCACCTGTTACGTCCTTCTCCCTCTTATTGAGCGCACGAAGTTTTCCGCTCATGCTGCTAAGTGCGTTCACCTAGGTCTCAGTTCCAAACACAAAGGTTATCGTTGTTTTGATCAATCGGCGGGTCGTGTCTGCATTTCTCGACATGTATCCCCTTTGTGAAAGACTCTCCTTACTACCTGACTCCCCCAAGGATGCTAGATTTCTCGATTCTCCAGTTGTTGCTAGCTCCCCGACTTCATCTTTTTACATTCCTTTTGATCCCACTCCTCTGGCTCCATTCACATCTCCTGCAGTCCTTACACCTATTATTTCCCCTACTAAAACACCACATGCATCCTCACAGCTGCCAGCACCCAACCCACCTACTTCCCCACCGACACATGCACCCACTCCACCATCCTCACCCCCACACCTTGTCAGTCCACCACCGCTTCGTCAGTCTACACGTTCTACTTCTGATATCCCTCCGGCATGTTATACACCTGATGTCACTGGTCCTTTTGACCAGTTTGGTTTTACCACCCTAGCTTCCTACTCACCACAGTTTCATGTATATCTCACTTCTATACACTCTACACGTGAGCCCTAAACCTATCAGGACGCAATTCAATATCCCAAGTGGAGTAAAGCTATTGCAGAGGAATTGAGTGCATTTGATTAGACTGGTACTTGGGATGTTGTTCATGTGCCAAAGGGCATTCAGCCTATTCGCTGCAAGTGGAACTTCGAGGTCAAATATCAACCTGATGGATCTATCACTACAAGACTAATAGTCTTTACCGGCGTTTTTTTTCACATTCACCGGCATTTTTAAACGCCGCCGTAGATACCACCGCCGGTGCAAGTGTCGCTGAATCGTGTGTCGCTGTAGTTTAGGGACATTTCCCGACATTTTTTACGAACGCCGGTATAGGTTAAAACTACACCGGCGGTTGAAAAAGGCCATCGAAAGGGTGGTTTTGTTTAGAACTTCAGTTTTTGGCAATCACCTACACCAGCGTTTTTAAAACGCCGGTATAGGTTGCTAGTTTTGCTGAAAGCTATCCCGGCGCTTGTAAAAAACGGCAGGGTAGATATATTTTTAAATTTTTTTTTAAAAAAAATTAAAATTAAAAAAAAAACCCCTTAAGCACTCTTACAATCAAAACCAATTGCAAAACTAAAAGAGACACATTAAAATATGAATGACGCATAATAGTATAATATCATCAAATTGTAATCTCATAAACATAATAATGTGATCTCATCACATTCATAACCAAAATATGGAGTTCAAAATATTGGGTTACAAAGAGTGAAAAAAGATTATTTTCACTGTCAAATTCAGGCAAACAAGATACTAACTGAGATGAAACTTATACTTTTATAATACTCATGAGATAACTGTCAATTGAAACCATAATATAAGTTCAAACTGGATTATTGCATCACTAGTCACTCCTCTGTAAATCATTGTATGCAACTTCAGTTACATAATCCATCTCATCATCACTTAAAACCAATGAGAAAGAACAATCTCATTTTCAAACCCAAGCAACAAGCATGAACATTATCTTAGAAACTGATACTCATCTAGACATCATGATATAATTGTATATAAATTTTAGATTAAAAAATTTTCATCACTAATCACTCCTAAAAAAATCATAGTGTGCAACTTCAGATACATTATCCATCTCATCTCCAAATTCAGACAAAAAAGCAACTCATGAAGCTGCACTTCTAGACAAACCATTGCTCAGTTCTAGACAAACCATTGATAATAAACATTGCTCATTTGAAAGTTTTCCCCATGATAATAAACAAACCATTCCTACATTTTCTGACAAGTATAGTAAGATCAAACTCTGTCCACCAAGCAAGTCTGAAGTGGAATTAGTATAAGCATAAATGTACCTTGCAATAGTCCTTGAATTTTGAGTAATATAAGCTATCAGCCATAGTTAGCAATGCATGTTGCCTTTTGACTGAAAACCACTGCAATATAAATGAAAGGAAAATAATTAATATGCTAGATAATTTTACCGGCTTAGAAGACAAATGAATGTGGCATATCATACAACAAAATTCCTAAGGAAGGCACAATAAAAGAATTCATAGTTCTATAGTGTCTTTGAAAAAAAGGTAAGTAATAACCAGTATGCTACATAAGAATATGCTAAGTTCCTGCAAAGGCTTCCACTTGTTAAGTAAGAATTAGTTGATTCAGGAAATAATATGAAAATGATTAAATGGATCGAGTACTTCAGCATTCGTACAAGTCAAAAGTCCTCTTAGTTGATATGAGTATCAATCTGTTGCTTAGAATTCTCGTATGTAAGTAAAAAAGAGTGATTTACTTCTCCCTTTCTTTTCAAAAATATAAACAAAGACAATGTTAAATCTAGAAGAAAAAACACTTCACAATATAGCAGGACAATACTGAACATTGGGTGAGAATTTCCAGAACCAATAGATTTCTCACTTATATGACCTACTTGTAACTTTTCATTTATTATCTGAAACTTCTTTTCGGGTTTATAAAACTCTGAACAAAAATTAAAGAGTCTCTCGTTTACCTGTGCACCTTTTTCGCCAATCTTTCCTTCAATCTCAGGCAACATAAGCTCGGAATACCTACCAGTTCCATGTGGGCCTGATCCTCAAAACTGAATAATAAAGACACATACTTTAGCCACATTAAATCTGTTGCTTAGAATTATCTTGGTCTTTGAGAGCATTTGCCAAAAGCCTTCTTTCCCATAAAAGTCTCCAAAAAACATGTATTTGGATCCACCCAGCTTGTGGATTGTGCCAATTTCACATTAATGATATACTCTTGCAAATAACAGCATTATGCCTTCATGGCTAATAAATAGCACTATGCATTGCTAACTATGGCTAATAAACAAACCATTCCTACATTTTACGAAACTCTGTCCACCAAACAAACCATTCCTACATTGCTATTTCCATATAACTCACTATGTGAAGTGCATTTCAAAAAACTACTCATTGTTAGCATCCATTATATCCAAACAAATGGCTTTAAATACGACAAGATTCCAAACAAATGGATTTAAGCACTACAAACACATTATATCTTCAACAAATTCAAGTCAAATTTAAAGTGTATATAAGATACCAAACTGACATACATATGGCTAGTGCATTAACAGGTAAATAAGATACCAAACTGATATAAATTACACACTAATGAGATAATTTGTTCAGTTCTAAATTACGCTTTAAAATGTGTATCCAGGTGCCCTTCTAGTTCATTTCTACACCAACATTGAAGTGCACGATCATGCACACCCACCAACATGTTTACGACTCTATATCCTCTAAAAGAGCACAAGATCCCTCCTAATCTTTTCAATCTCTACCAAGCCCCAAACCAATTATCTCGCATGTTATCCAGCCAAATCATGCCCATTTCACACATTACAAACATTGTAGTTTCCCAATACTCAGCCAAAAAAAAAACACACACAAGATTCTGGTTTCCAAACCTGCAAAAAAGAACATCAAGAACTCCATGACATAGTAGATTGTACAGGAGCAAGCCACACACAACAACCCCGAATACCTCGATCCGCCCCAAACCCAAGAAACCACCTGATTCAACCCATCTCCTTCACCCTCCAATGCCAGCTCCTAAAAAATTTCAAAAACATAAAAAACAACAACAACAAAAACAGTTCTTTAGAGCAATTGGTCGAACACGATGAGTGAAGTGTGAGAAAAAGAGGCTACCATTAGGGGCTTCTTTCTAGGGTAAGAGACGGAGAAGATGGACAATTTAGGGTTAGGGTTAGGGCGGTTGGTGACATCAGCGGCGAGGAAAGGCGAGATCTCATAGGATGACGAGCCTTCGTCGTCGACATCGATTAAAGTGTATATAAGTCCTAGGGTTTGTGTAGAGAAAGGGGCGACGACGGGGGAGGGGGGCGGCGATGGGGGGAAGGGGCAATGGCGGGGGAGGTGTCGGCGATGGGGGAAGGACCGATAGCGGGGTAGGGGGGCGGCGATGGGACAGCAATGGGGGAAAGGGCGACGCCGGAGGAGGGGAGCGGCGATGGGGGAAGGGCCGATAGCGGGAGAGGAGATGACGATGGGGGGAGTGGCGATGTCGGGGGAGGGGGGCGGGGAAAGGGATGGGGGTCGATTTGGGAGAAGGGAGATGGAGGGAGAGAGAGAGAGAGTGAAAAATTGGGGTAATTAAACCTAAAATGAGAGAGAGAGAACGAGACTGGTCTTTTCACTTATCCGCTACCTACACCAGCATTTCAAAGCAAAAACGCCGGTGTATACCTACATACGCCGGCATTTTTCACATACGCCGGTGTAGAGTTGGATTTTTTGTTCCTTTACATTAACTGGTTTCTACAGCGGCGTTTCTGCCAAAACGCCGGAGTAGAAACGCTGGTGTAAAACTATTTTCTTGTAGTGTATTGAGCGGCACAAGACTCGTCTAGTTGCCCATGAATTTACTCAGGAGCATGGTATTGATTATGATGAGATATTTGCTTCCGTTGCACAGATGACTACTGTTCGCACTCTTCTTGCTGTTGCAGCCATCCGTCAGTGGCCGTTATACCAGATGGACGTGAAGAATGCGTTTCTTCATGGTATCTTATCTGAGGTTGTTTATATGGATCCTCCTCCTGGCCTCCCTACTCCTTTTCATCATGTTTGCCGGCTGCGTCGGGCTATATATGGCTTGAAGCAGACCCCTCAAGCCTAGTTTGAGTGTTTTCGCCTTGTCATCACTATGGCTGGTTTTAGTCAGAGTTCATAGGACCATTCTATGTTTATGCGGTCATCACCGCAGGGGAGGGTACTTCTACTACTCTATGTTGATGATATGATCATTACTGGGGATGACTCTGCAAGCATTACATCCACCCAGAAATAGCTTCACCAGCAGTTCCATATGAAAGACCTTGGCAAACTACGTTATTTTCTGGGTCTAGAGATTGCTCATGGTTCTCGGGGGATACTCATTTCTCAACAGAAATACACATCAGATATTATCTCTGATGCATGCCTCTCTGACAGTCGATCACCGATACATCCTTAGAGCTTCATATGAAGCTTCGTCCTACTGATGGTGAGCTTCTTCTTGATCCCACTAGATATAGACATATTGTTGGACAGCTTGTCCATTTATGCATGACCAGACCCGATATTGCTCACGCGATGTCAGTCAGTTTCTTTTCACTCCTACGTCAGTTCACTAGGCGCTCTTCTTCAGATTCTCAGATATCTTCGGGTCACTATTATTCGCTCATTATTCATGCCTGCTACATCCAAACTAGAGCTAAGTGTATATTCTGATTCAAATTAGGAGGGTGATCCTACTACCAGACGGTCTACCCCAGGTTTCTGTCTATTTCTTGGTGATTCGCTGATCTCATGGTAAAGTATGAAACATGAAGTTGTTGCATGTTCTTCGACCGAAGCTGAGTACAAAGCAATGACAGCTACTACTAGCGGGATTGTTCATGTTCATTGACTGTTATCAGATATGGGTGTCGCTCTTTCAGGAGCTACTCTTCTTCATTGTGATAACCAGAGTGCACTACAGATTGCAAGCAACCTGGTCTTCAATGAGCGAACGAAGCATATAGGGATTGATTGTCATTATGTTCGTGAGCGCTTTTAAGCAGGGACCATTTCACTTCATTCTATTACCTCCTCACAGCAGACGGAAGACTTCTTCACCAAATCTCATACTGTTCAGAGATTTTGATATTTAGTGGGCAAACTCACATTGTTTGACCTACCGTGAGTTTAAGAGGGAGTGTTAGATATTATAATTCCATATTGGGTAATGGGCTAATTTTGTATTTGGTTCACTCCTATATATAGGAAATATTGTACTCAGTTATTTCTCAATTCAATAATTAGTATTGTTTTCATCTCTCTAATTTATCTTAACAATCACAAAGTTATTTGCATGCAAAGAGGGGTTAAAGGCCCTCATATTCCCTCGTCATCTTCTTATAACTATGTTTGTTAGCAATGAGATTAGATTGCTTAACTATCCACTATTTTTATCATCAATGCATATTTGCCTTTTCTCACTTCTTAGGTTGGCGGTTGGGTGTGGGTATCTAAAGCTGCAACTAACCCAAGTTTTGGAGCATTATATCATAAAGATTTAAGGTATGTGATGATGGTAAAAATTGCAGCAGATCAGAGCCGTATGATCCCTGCACGGATCTCAAAGCGTTTACAGACAGATTAGCCATTACGGGCCTATTTTACAGGCCTGGGCCCACTCCATGACATGGGCTTCTCTCAAGTCCATAAAAAGTGACAGACTAGGCCCACTAAGAGAGACACCCAGCCCATGATGGCTAGGAGTCTCATCTCTTATCCTCTCACAGGGATATCTTATCTCTTCAGGAGGGGAGACATGAAAGATCCGACGGCTACGATTCGGCTTCTAGAATGTCTCTTAGGCCTATAAATACTCTTCCCTCTCTTCAGTCTCCAGGTAATCAACAATTCACCAGTTTTTACTCTTTTTCTCTTTCTGGTTCTGACTTGAGCTTCGGAGGGTCTGTCGCTGGGGACCACCCCCCGGTGTTTCAGACTTTTTCAGGTCCATTGGCCGCATCAACAACCATCAATTTCAGATTACAGGAGGTCAATCAACGATCTAGATTCAATCTCAGGAGCTCTAACGTCTTTTAACGGCCAAGGCACTGGTTTGACTTTTAGTAGTTTTCATCCATTATTAACTCACTATCTGTTTGCTCCCACAACGAAAAAGCAGCAACAGATTGACGCCGTCTGTGGGAAACTACATAAGTAAGATTTATCGCCATGCCACAAAGACTAAGAGGTAAAGGGGCGACCTCCAGCCGTCGCACTACCACTCTTCGTCAACCAGCTCCTTCTATGGAAGATCAGATTCCTCCTCAACAGTCACCCTGACAGCCTAATCACGCTTCTTCCAACGGAGCGGCACCGAGGGGCTCTTGACAAAACCTTTCTGAACAACATCCTTAGTACGACCGCATCTCAGTCCACAATGCTTCAACTGGATCCCAAAAGAAGGACGGCCAAGTCCTTCGCCATATCCAAGAAGTAGAAGATCGCCTAGAACAGATGAAGAATGAGAGAAACTGGTCCAACAGGGCCTACCGCCCAAATCAACGTCCCTTTAGAAAAACCTTCCTCGATGCACCCGTTCCAAGGAACTTCAAAGCTCCTTAATTCAAATCCTACAATGGGAAATCAGACCCGACGGACCACATGGAGAGCTTTAAAACACTTATGATGTTCTATAGCGCCACTGATGCACTCATGTGTCGGACATTTCCCACTACATTGAAATGATCAACTAGGGAATGGTATTTACATCTGACACCCGAATCCACATTTTCTTTCGATCAGCCCGCAGAACTCTTCATTGCACACTTCATTGTTATCCAAAGAGCTGAAAAGACCAGCGTCTCCCTGCTAGAACTGAAGCAAAAGATGAAGAACTGCTAAAGGACTTCGCCAAGCATTTTACAACTGAAGCAAGGTCAATTTACGCCTTGAACACTTCAGTCGCAACTGCAGCTCCTTCGCCGCAAGACTTCGTCAAGCATGTAACAACTGAAGCAAGGTTAATTTCTGCCTTGAACACTTCAGTCGCAACTGCAGCTTTTCGCCACATCTTTACTGAAAAAGACCTGAATGCCTTCCTTGCCAAAAGGCCTTACAAAGGTGTCACTAAGCTCCTGGAAAGGAGTGACAGATACACCATGGTCGAGGAAGCTACCTATTCTCAAGGCAATAATGATTCATCTTCTGGGAAAAAACGGAAGAACACAAGCGAGGAAGAACTCAGGAAGTTTCAGAAAAACGGTGCAAGTTCACGCCGTCCAACTCTAGCGTCATGCTTTAAATTCACTCCTCTCAATGCAAGCGTATCAGCCATCCTTATGGAAATGGAGAAGGACGGAATAATCCGCCTTCCCCCACCATGTTAACGTCTTGCAGAAGAAGAGACAAAAATAAGTGGTGCACATTTCACAGAGATCATGGACACACTACTGACAACTATCGAACCCCTACAGATGAATCAGAAGCCCTGGTTCGCAGAGGCTATCTTTCCAACTTCGTTTAGAAAGACAATGACGCCGAAAATCCTCCGTTCCGAAGGGCTAATAAGTGTCAGCAAAGGTCTTGCGAGTCGCAAGACTCTGAACACATGACCGTCCTCCACTCCATTGATGAAAACCCGATGGGGGGAGATTCCAACTCCTCCCGCAAAGCTTTCGTCAGCAAAGTCAACTCCATAGATAACATTCCGCCTGCCAAACACACCGGGATCCCGATATCTTTCTCCGACAAGGACTTACAAGGCATCCAAGCACCTCATTGTGACGCATTGGTCATAAACCTTTGCATGCTAAATTATGAGGTACGCCGCATCCTAGTGGACAATGGCAGTTCAGTAAACATTCTCTTCCTGGCCACATTTCAGGCTCTCAAGCTCTCTCAAGACTGACTCAAGCCAGCCGGTTATACACTTCATGACTCCTCTGGTGCACCTGTCCAAGTCGAGGGATTGTCGCACTCGACGTAACAGCAGGGAAAGCCCCTGCTATTCAAACAGAGCACTGGACTTTATGGTAATCGATGTCAAAGCTGCATACAATGCTATATTCGGCCGTCCCGGCCTAGCAGTATTCCATGCAGTTGCCTTCGCATTTTACATGAAAATAAAGTTCCCAACAATAGCTGGCGTAGACAAGCAGTAGGAAGCTAACAGGCGGCACGAGCATGCTACAAAGCTACAATGGGGGGCTCCATTCTCTCCTTCGACGCCATAGAGTCACCACCAAAAAGCAGTCACAATAACTCCAAAACTGTAAACGAGCTTGAAGCCTCTGCCATAACCAATTCTACCAAGTACTGCCAAACCTGTCACATCATCTTTTCACCAGGTCCAAACAAGTTCTCATCATGATACATTAATAAACCTGAATCCCTCACCCAAAGCCACTCCACTTATTCAACAGAGACAAATAGTCATGCCTAAAACACATTAGTGCATCGAAAGATTTCTCTTTCTCTACACAGAACAATGGAGGGCTCTCTCCAAAATAGGCAAGTCCAGGCAAGGTCTACCAAGTTGTTCGCCTGACGGCTCATCAACTTGAAGATCCGGGGGATAGGGAGATATCAGCAGGGACTTGGAAAGTAGAACACCTTGTGAAGTACAACAAGTTGAGTGCCAAACTTGTACACAAAAGCGGAACCAAAATCGTTAAAAGCTTCCTACGAGACGAGTTCGGAGCCCACATCCATAGTGCAAAGTTACTACAACAATCTACAGTGAAACAAGTTCAGAGCGCGCTTCGCAAATCGATCTACTCCTACAACCTGTTGATTCATTGAAGCAAACAAAGAGCTACACGCCCAACTTACATTTAAAGCGGTGTTAGGCACTCGTTACAAGCTTTCCTCAACGCAAGTTTGGAATTCAGAACTCGGGAGTTGCGGCATGCAACCTCGCATGCTTAGAACACAATTCACCGATCGATCTGTTCCTGCAGCTAGTTGAACTTCCTTGGAGGATCGGAAATAACAAGTTGAGTGCCACACTTAAACACTTAAGTAGCACAAAACACTAGTTGCGAGTCTCCTCGTAAGACGGATTCTGAGTCCATACCCATGGCTCGACAGGAACTCTAAACAATTTGCAATAATGCAAATTCACAGTGCACTTCGCTATTCGATCTGCTCCTGCAATCTGTCAACGCCTCGACGACCGGTTCGGAGTCCAGTTCTTGGTTCAAAAGAGACCCTGTTAATTTGCAAAGAAGCAAGTTCAGAGTGCGCTTTACCATTCGAGATTCTCCTGTAACTTGTTAATACTTAAACTAACAAGTTCGGAATCCATGTTCATGGTTCAGAGTTACTCTCGCAACTTGTAATGACAGACGTTCAGAGTTCAACTCCCCATTCGATCTGTTCCTGCAACTAGTTAAATTTTCTCAACAACAGATTAATAGGTCCAAAATCATGGATCGAAGTTACCCTAGCAACACCTGTAAAAAGCCGCACTTGGGGTTCAACTTTCCATTCGATGTGATCACAATTTGTTAGAGACCCCATACAGCAAGTTTGGAAAACAACTCTCCTTCAGAGTTGTCCCTACAACTAGCTGGGTTCAAGACGGAGAAATGCTACACTCCGTCATACACCGTCGACAGTTCTTTAAGCTATACACAATAGACTTGAGGCTCTGTTATTTAGCGACAAAGAACCCGTCGATGGCACATCAACCATTACAGCAAGGATCAAGCATATGAAATGAATCCCGCAAATCACAGAACTATCACCAACTCATATGTTCAAATCCAGTAGCACTACAAATATCTGCAAATACAAAACGGCTAGTCCAAAGCCTAACTCTCCCAAGAGCAGCTCATACGACTAGCCAACCCCCAAGACGATGTATCACAGGACAAGACACCAGCATGTAGAAGACTTCTCATTCCACAAAGTACAAGTCTCATTACAACAGCAAAGTTACAATGACTCCACATTTCATGTCTAAGAATCGCTACTGAAAGTTCTGCGAACATTGTGCGACAAATTGTCATGTAAGCTGTTCTTCCAGCTATACTCACTGGAGAGATGCTCTACCTAAGAGAAACAAAACTCCCTGCCGGCCTCCTACCAGCCTAACAGCTCCATAGGGCCATCTCAACTCTTGATAATGATATTCAAGACAAGTCTTCCTTAGACGAGCAAACTCCAAGTTCATTCGACCTCCTTCACTTGAGCAACCTCCAACTCCGTCTCGTTTGAAGCGCCACGCAAATGGGAAAGTTCCAGCTCCATCAAGCACAACATATTACGAAGGAGGACAAGTTCAGTATCTCGGGGAACCTCATACCATGCACCCAACCACTTGTCAGTAAAGAGAAGAATGGAATCATCTCAACGCTAAATAAACACAAGTTACTTCACTTCCACACTAAGAAGATTCAGAATACCCACAACTCATCCGCTCTAAAAATGAGTTTGGTGCTCCGCGGGCCACTTGTGTTCCTCCGACCAACCACTCGTCAACATCGAGCAACGGGTCCAACACCCCGATCTCTGCTCGCCGCTTGAGCTCCATCAACAACTCGTTTGTCCCAAACAACGAGTTCAACGCTCTGCTCGCCGCTCGAGCTCTATCAATAACTCGTTTGTTCTAAACAACGAGTTCACTGCTCTGCACGCCGCTTGAGCTCAATTAACAACTCGTTTGTCCCCAACAACGAGTTTAGCGCTCTGCTCGCCGCTCGAGCTCCATTAACAACTCGTCTGTTCCAAACAATGAGTTCACCGCTCTACTCGCCGCTTGAGCTCCATCAACAACTCGTTTGTCCCAAACAACGAGTTTAGCGCTTCGCTTGCTGCTTGAGCTCTATTAACAACTAGTTTGTCCCAAACAACGAGTTCAGCACTCTGCTCACCGCTCGAGCTTCATCAACAACTCGTCTGTCCCAAACAACGAGTTCAGCGCTCTGCTCGCCGCTCGAGATCCATCAACAACTCGTCTATTCCAAACAACGAGTTCACCGCTCTGCTCGCCGCTTGAGCTCCATTAACAACTCGTTTGTCCCAAACAACGAGTTCAGCGCTCTGCTCACCGCTTGAGCTCCATTAACAACTCGTCTGTTCCAAACAACGAGTTCACCGCTCTACTCGCCGCTTGAGCTCCATCAACAACTCGTTTGTCCCAAAAAACGAGTTCAGCACTCTGCTCGCCGCTTAAGCTCTGTTAACAACTTTTTTGTCCCAAACAACGAGTTCAGCACTCTGCTCGCCACTCGAGCTCCATCAAAAACTCGTCTGTTCCAAACAACGAGTTCAGCGCTCTGCTCACCGCTTGAGCTCCATCAACAACTTGTTTGTCCTAGACAACGAGTTCAGCGCTCTACTCGCTGCTTGAGCTTCATCAACAACTCGTTGGTCCCAAACAATGAGTTCAGTGCTCCGCTCGTCGCTTGAGCTCCCTCAACAACTTGTTTGTCCCAAACAACGAGTTCAGTGCTCTGCTCGCTGCTTGAGCTCCATCAACAACTTGTTGGTCCCAAACAATGAGTTCAGTGCTCTTCTTGCCGCTTAAGCTCCATCAACAACTCGTTTGTCCCAAACAACGAATTCAGCGCTCTGCTCGCTGCTTAAGCTCCATCAACAACTTGTTTGTCCCAAACAACGAGTTTAGCGCTCTGCTCACCGCTTGAGTTCCATCAACAACTCGTTTGTCCTAAACAATGATTTCAGCGCTCTGCTCGCTGCTTGAGCTCCATCAACAACTCGTTTGTCCCAAACAGCAAGTTCCGCGCTCTGCTGGCTGCTTGAGCTCCATCAACAACTCGTTTGTCCCAAACAGCAAGTTCCGCACTCTGCTTGCTGCTTGAGCTCCATCAACAACTCGTTTGTCCCAAACAGCAAGTTCCGCGCTCTACTCGCTGCTTGAGCTCCATCAGCAACTCGTCAGTCCCAAACAATGAGTTCAATACTTTGGTCTTCGCTCAAGCTCCACCAAATAACTCGTCGGCCCCAAACAATGAGTTCGATGCCTTGTTCTATACTTAGGCTTCATCAATAACTTGTTGGTTCCAAATAATGAGTTCAGCACTCTGCTCGCCGCTTGAGCTCCATCAACAAATTGTTGGTCCCAAACAATGAGTTTAGCGCTCTTCTTGCCGCTTAAGCTCCATCAACATCTCGTTTGTCCCAAACAACGAATTCAGCGCTCTGCTCGCTGATTGAGCTCCATCAACAACTTGTTTGTCCCAAACAACGAGTTCAGCGCTCTGCTCGCCGCTTGAGCTCCATCAACGACTCGTTTGTCCTAAACAACGAGTTCAGCACTCTGCTCGCCGCTTGAGCTCCATTAACAACTCGTTTGTTCCAAACAGCAAGTTCAGTGCTCTACTCACTGCTTGAGCTCCATCAGCAACTCGTCAGTCCCAAACAATAAGTTCAACACTTTGGTCTTCGCTCAAGCTCCACCAAATAACTCGTCGGCCCCAAACAATGAGTTCGACGCCTTGTTCTATACTCAGGCTTCATCAATAACTTGTTGGTTCCAAATAACGAGTTCAGCGCTCTGCTCGCCGCTTGAGATCCATCAATAGCTCGTTGGTCCCAAACAACGAGTTCAGCACCCCGTTTGCCGCTTGAGCTCCATCAACAACCAGTTGGCACTAAGCAACGAGTTCAACGCTCTGCTCTCCGCATGAGCTCTGACTATGCTTGTTGGACCCAAACAACGGGTTCAGCTCCCCACTCGCCGCTTGAGCTCGATCAACAACTCGTTTGTCTCACACAACAAGTTCGATGTTCTACTATCCACACGAGATCTGCTTATGCTCGTTGACCCCGAACAACGAGTTCAATGCCTTGGTTCAACACCTTGTTCTTTGTTCAGGCTCGCTTGACAACTCGTTGGTTCCAAACAGCAGGTTCAACGTTCAGCACTCCGCTTAGACTCTGTCAAGCTATGTGTTGACTCTAAACAACGAGTTCAGCGCTCCGCTCGCCGCGTGATGAACACAATATTATTCACATTTTAGAGCAATAACTTTAGTGCAATTAGACATTTAAATGCTCTATATATGGTATTTTACTCTCATTTTCTCTTTTCCACAGGAAACAGTATAAAAGTGCGAAACGAAGCAAATTCAGGATTTTAAGGATGACACATAAGGAAGTGAAGAGATCAGTCGACTGATTATGCTACCAGGCGACTGGACAGAGAAGCTGAAGCTGCTCGGCACAGTCGACTCCTCCAACAACAGTCGACTGCGCTGATGAATCATGAAACTACTAAAGTCTCGACACAGTCGACTTATCTCCAACACCAGTCGACTGATCGGCAGCAGAGTCAACAGATAAGATAATTAAAGATTCATCCAAATCCAAATACAAATCAAAGCAGATACGGAAAGAAAGAAGAAAAGAGAAAGATATATATATATCCAATCAGATAAGGAAAGAAATAAATAAAAGAAGAGGGCGTTTATGCAAAAGAGTAAAAATCCTAAATCTCTAGCCGTGTTCTATAAATACCAACCAAGATACAGGGGATAGGGGGATGCGGGGAATATCTCAAGACGGCTGGACCGACCAAGAAAGGCCATCAACAGTTAGCATCAAAGAAGGAAGACGATTGCTGATTGGGCTCAAGATCAATATCATACAAATCAGTGTTCTTCTATTCTTCTCTTTATTTTCATTGTAGTCATGAACTCTATTATATTAATCAATAAAGGTTGTATTATGTGCAACTAACTTTAATAGTTGGGTAGATTGAAACCGTAGTCATGTGATGCTTATATTTTTCTAAGTGCTACTTTATTGCTTATTGATTAAATCTGAGAGTATTGGAATAGATTTATAGTAATCAAACTAGTTCAGAAACCTAGGGCAGTCAACTGAAGTGACAGCCAGTAGACTGCAGTCGACTGAAGTGACAGCTAGTCGACTGATCCGAACCTGGGATTATAAGTTTGTGTATTGTAGATCTGAATCTGTTATGTGAGCATATTGAGACGACCCGTATCTCGTGCTCATAACTTGTAACAAGGGAATCTCTAGGGGTTCTTGGTTTAATCAACTTAAGGGATCTAGATCTGATACCAATTTCTAGAACCTTGAGTGTTTGTTCGTTTCCACTGATCTGATGTTTTCTTCAAGTACAACTTAGTAGATACCATGCTAAGGACTTAATGAAAGAAACGAATTAGAGTAGATACCATGCCTAATTCTTGGCTTAGGGAAACAGTACTTTAAGGAGTAGATACCATGCCCTTGAAGGGAACAAACATGAGTAATAAGAGTAGTGGATAACTTCGCATTACTGGCTATAGGTGGAAATCAATGCCCAACTACTTAAATAGATATTAGTGACTCAAATCGTGACATTTCTTATTTAGTTTTAATCTTTTCATTTCTTTTAGACTTTTAGAACAAAACTCTATGATTGGTATTTTCTTAGGTTTTATTGATTAGTAAGTTAATTTCTACAATCTCTGTGGGATCGACCCTTGCTTGCCGCTACGCTTCTTCAAACGATTCGTGCACTTGCGAGGTTTTTTTATAATTTGTGTCTAGTTTTATCTATTTATTTAGGTATCTAGAAACCAACAACAAGTTTTTGGGGCCGTTGCCGGGGATTGTTTAGTATTTTAACTTACAAATCAGTAAAATCTTTTGCTTTTTATTTTATTTTATTTCTTCTTCTTCTTTTATAACATTTTCTTTCAGGTTACATTCTGCACAGGCAGACCAGTCGACTGTCCCAAGGATCAGTCGACTGTCCAGAGGATTTTTCCAAAGAGCAACAATGGGTGAAAAATTTTTAAACCGAGTACCAATGCAAGACAAATTCATTCCTAAGAATATTGAGAACCCTTCTTGCATAGCTTTTCAACCCAAAGTCACAGGGAATATGCATCTATCACCTCAATTACTCAGCATGGTGCCCCACTTCTTTGGTAGAACAGACGAAGATCCGCATCTACATTTACAAGACTTATTTGATCTTTGCAGAACACAAAGCATCCAAGGGCTTACCTCTGAACAAATCAGGTTAATCTTGTTTCCTTTTTCTTTAAAACTTAATGCTAAGTTGTGGTATAATTCTTTGGAACCAGGATCAATTAATTCATGGGAGCAATTGGCAACAAAATTCTTGAAGGAGTTCTTTCCAGCCCAGAAAACCAGACAACTAAAAAGGGAGATTCTACTTTTCCAACAAAAAGATGGCGATTTGTTTTTCGAGGCGTGGAAGGACTTCAAAAACAAGCTTTTCAAGTGTCCTACGCATAACATACCTAAGGATGACCAGGTACAATCATTTTATGAGGGTTTAAATGACGCTAACAAAGCAATTGTAGATGCAGGTTGCAATGGAATGTTGATGAGGAAGAGTGCTGAGGAGGCCATAGAGCTATTTGAAGAACTCAGCGAGAACTCACAACAATTCTCAACAAGGAGGAACATCTCAAGAAAACAGGGAGTACACGAAATTTCTCATAATAATAACATGCAATTAGAAATGGAAACCATGAACAAAAAGATTGATATGCTGGTAAATTCAACGTTGGGTGGCGTAAAAAACCAACCAAAAGAAATGTGTGCAAATTGTTTTCAATCTAACCATACAACTAATGCATGTCCCATGTTTTCTTTCGCAGATCAGGAGCACACAAACTACGAAGAACAGGGAATGTACCCGTCCCAGAACAATTTTTTTTCAAACACGTATAACCCAGGGTGGCAAAACCATCACTGCAATCAATTCACACCAGGGCATACGCAGCAATTCCAGGGTGGGAATGGGTATGATAGGCCAGAACAAGAAAAGAATAAGTTGGATTTCGAATCCACCATTCTTCAATTACTCCAACATCAACAGCAAACAAGCAATCAACAAAGACAGGCCATTCAAAAATTGGAATTTCAAATTGGTCAAATTGCTACGGAGTTAAGTGAAAGAAAGGCAGGAGAATTCCCATCACAAACCATACCCAACCCTAGAGGACAAGAACAGCTCCAATCAAGGACAACACTAGAGGAAGAGATTGAGTTTACCATGTTTGATGCACCACAATTTCCACACGATGATCATGAATGTTATAATGTTGATGTGGTTCAGGAAATTTGTGACCATACAATTCAGGAAAATAGTGTTGATCCAGTACAAGCAACATTTCCACAACCTCTAACACTATCTCATGTTGAACAGGAATACGATGATCGGAGGATTACAGAGACAGTTCATCACCTTGAAACACCAGAGTCATATTCAGGTAAGCTTGCACCTGCATTTGAAAATTTGTTATCTGATAATACTTGTGTTTTCCAGGAGAAGTCGACTGGTGAACATAACAAGTCGACTGATGAGTGGAATAAGTCGACTGCTACAAGGTCACCAGATGTGGAGCTGAAGCCATTACATGAATATTTGGGGAACAACCAGACAGTATCTGTGACAGTTGCTGCAAATTTCAAGATGAACGAAGAAGCAAGGCTGCAGGGAGTCTTGCAAAACCACAATGGTGCATTAAGATGGACCATTGCTGATAAACTGATGTCAAGATGGTACGGTCCATAACATGTTACAAAGGTTTCCCCCACATAGAGCATTGACGAAAAAATCAAACGTTCTAGGTGAATGGGTAGAGGGGGGAAACCTTATAATAAGATGAGTTGTGAGCCGCGAGTCATTCAATACATGGCACAACTCATCCAGTCTAGCTGAAGACAAGAAACACAGCGCTTATTGGGAGGCAACCCAATTTTTCAGGGGAGTATTTATACTTTCCCTTTATTTTCTTTCAGTTAATCATTATTATTTTTCTTTAGTTATTTTTACTCTCCTTACTAGATGGTAACACATGCCTATTTATTTTTGTGCGAACATTGAGGACAATGTTCCATCTAAGTTTGAGGGTATTAGGGGTATTTAGTTATATAGAGTCTTTTGAATTTTTTTTAGGATAAACAATTTCTTATAAAGTAAGAAGAAGGATACTTATTTACTTTAGGATTGTTGAGTTTCATAGTTCCCTACAAAGTTATATAAGTCATGCGATTATACATAATAAACAAATGTGATACCTTTTTCTGGTGATTATTCCTTTAGATCTAGTCATAAATTGAGTTTAAGTAAATAGAGTGATAAAGAAAAAAATATATATATAAATATATATATTTGAATAAAGTCAATATACTCCAATGTTTTGAGTGCTTAGTAACTAGGGGTATTCATCACCAATGTTTACTTTTACGTCAAACGGCAACTTGAATTATGAGTATGCAAAGCACTTTAAAGTTTGTGACTTGTTGAGTAACCGGGTGGATTCATCACAAATGTTTTGCATTCGCGTCAAAAGGCAAGTGACCACTTTAGAGAAGAGACTGTGAAAAAAAAAAAAAAAAAAAAAAAAAAACCCTCTAGTTTGCTACTCGGTTTGTAGTAGAGGAAAGGGATAATCACAGATTGAGTAATCGCATACTATACTTACATTAATTGCATGACAAATATGATTGGGTTTGGGGATTATGACTAAACAATTGCACTGGAGAAAGTGGGTATGCTTAGTTTTACTTCATCTGAAATTGTTTATACTTTTTACTTTGATGCTCATGAGAATTCTTGGTCTGATAGTTGAGTCTATTATTACTATTCCCTTGTTCATAAATTCACTCTTTGCTTGAGGACAAGCAAAATCTAAGTTTGGGGGTATTTGATGAACACAATATTATTCACATTTTAGAGCAATAACTTTAGTGCAATTAGACATTTAAATGCTCTATATATGGTATTTTACTCTCATTTTCTCTTTTCCACAGGAAACAGCATAAAAGTGCGAAACGAAGCAAATTCAGGATTTCAAGGATGACACATAAGGAACTGAAGAGATCAGTCGACTGATTATGCTACCAGGCGACTGGACAGAGAAGCTGAAGCTGCTCGGCACAGTCGACTCCTCCAACAACAGTCGACTGCGCTGATGAATCATGAAACTACTAAAGTCTCGACACAGTCGACTTATCTCCAACACCAGTCGACTGATCGGCAGCAGAGTCAACAGATAAGATAATTAAAGATTCATCCAAATCCAAATACAAATCAAAGCAGATACGGAAAGAAAGAAGAAAAGAGAAAGATATATATATCGCCAATCAGATAAGGAAAGAAATAAATAAAAGAAGAGGGCATTTATGCAAAAGAGTAAAAACCCTAAATCTCTAGCCGTGTTCTATAAATACCAACCAAGATACAGGGGATAGGGGGATGCGGGGAATATCTCAAGACGGCTGGACCGACCAAGAAAGGCCATCAACAGTTAGCATCAAAGAAGGAAGACGATTGCTGATTGGGCTCAAGATCAATATCATACAAATCAGTGTTCTTCTATTCTTCTCTTTATTTTCATTGTAGTCATGAACTCTATTATATTAATCAATAAAGGTTGTATTATGTGCAACTAACTTTAATAGTTGGGTAGATTGAAACCGTAGTCATGTGATGCTTATATTTTTCTAAGTGCTACTTTATTGCTTATTGATTAAATCTGAGAGTATTGGAATAGATTTATAGTAATCAAACTAGTTCAGAAACCTAGGGCAGTCAACTGAAGTGACAGCCAGTAGACTGCAGTCGACTGAAGTGACAGCCAGTCGACTGATCCGAACCTGGGATTATAAGTTTGTGTATTGTAGATCTGAATCTGTTATGTGAGCATATTGAGACGACCCGTATCTCGTGCTCATAACTTGTAACAAGGGAATCTCTAGGGGTTCTTGGTTTAATCAACTTAAGGGATCTAGATCTGATACCAATTTCTAGAACCTTGAGTGTTTGTTCGTTTCCACTGATCTGATGTTTTCTTCAAGTACAACTTAGTAGATACCATGCTAAGGACTTAATGAAAGAAACGAATTAGAGTAGATACCATGCCTAATTCTTGGCTTAGGGAAACAGTACTTTAAGGAGTAGATACCATGCCCTTGAAGGGAACAAACATGAGTAATAAGAGTAGTGGATAACTTCGCATTACTGGCTATAGGTGGAAATCAATGCCCAACTACTTAAATAGATATTAGTGACTCAAATCGTGACATTTCTTATTTAGTTTTAATCTTTTCATTTCTTTTAGACTTTTAGAACAAAACTCTATGATTGGTATTTTCTTAGGTTTTATTGATTAGTAAGTTAATTTCTCCAATCTCTGTGGGATCGACCCTTGCTTGCCGCTACGCTTCTTCAAACGATTCGTGCACTTGCGAGGTTTTTTTATAATTTGTGTCTAGTTTTATCTATTTATTTAGGTATCTAGAAACCAACAACACCACGTGAACTCCATCCACTACTTGTTGGCTTTAAGCAACATGCTCAAATTCTGCTCTTCGTATGAGATTCTTCAACTACTTGTTGGCTCCACGCAACGAGCCCAATGCCTTAGTCTTCGCTCAAGCTCTACCAAATAGTTCGTTGGCTCCAAACAATAAGTTCAATGCCTTGGTCTTCGCCCAGGCACCACTAACAACTTGCCGAGGCCAAACAACAAGTTCAAGCTCAAGTGCATCTCATAGCTCTCCCCACAAACGTGCCGGGATCAAACGGTAGTTTTTACATCAGCTCCACCACGAGTTGCCCTTACAAACTCACTGGGATCAAACGATAGTTTCTACATCAACTCTATCTCAGAGTAGTCTACACGCTTGCTGGGCACAAATAGCAAGTATAACACCCAACTCTGTCATAGAGTCTCCTCTAAACTCGCCGAGGTCAAATGGCAGTTTCTGGACCAACTCAATCAAAGAGTTGTCTCTACACGCTTGTTGGGTGCAAACAGCAAGTGCAACATTCCACTCCGTTGTAGAGTTCTCCACACGCTTGCTGGGCGAAACAGCAAGTTCAAAACTCAATTCTGCCACTAAGTTCTTTCCAAACTTGTTGGGAACAAACAACAAGTTCAACACACAACTCCATTATGGAGTTCCTTCTCTAAACTCGCCGAGATCAAACGGCAGTTTCTACATCGACTCTATGTCAGAGTTGTCCCTACACGCTTGCTGGGCACAAACAGCAGGTGCAATATCCAACTCTGTCTTAGAGTTCTCTCCAAATTTGCCGGGACCAAATGGCAGTTTTTACATCGATTCGACCACAGAATTGTCTCCACAAACATCTCTGGGATCAAATAACGAGCTCTATGCCAACTCAGCCACGAGTTGCCCGTACAAACTCACCGGGGTCAAACGGCAGTTTCTGGACCAACTCAATCAAGGAGTTGTCTCTACACGCTTGCTGGGCGCAAACAGTAGGTGCAACCTCCAACTCTTTCATAGAGTCCTCCCTAAGCTTGTTGAGAACGAACAACAAGTTCAACACACACCTCCATCATGGAGTTTCCTCTCAAAACTCGTCAGGGTCAAACGGCAGTTTCTAGACCAACTCAATCAAGGAGTTGTCTCTACATGCTTGCTAGCCGCAAACAGTAGGTACAATGTCCTACCCCGTCGTAGAGTCCTCTACACGCTTGCTGGGCACAAACAGCAAGTTCAACACTCAATTCTGCCATCGAGTTCTCTCCAAATTTGCTGGGAACAAACAACAGGCTCTACGTCAACTCAGTCAAAGAGTTGTCAAACGGCAAGCTCGAACGTTCAATTCTATCTCTGAGTCGTCTCTCAACGCTTGCTGGGAACAAACAGCAGGCTCTATGCCAACTCGGTCAAAGAGTTGTCCCTCTAAACTTACTGGGCACAAACGGCAAGCTTGAACGTTTAACTCTATCTCCGAG